>BSBM01000841.1:27244375-27867500 GCA_027924585.1 Larix kaempferi | reverse complement strand
CGTTTAGACTAACCATGCCAAATTTCAGTCCAAGCCAATAGATATTTAAAAAATTTCAACGTTGGCCCCATGTATCACATTATTTAATCTATAGGTATGGTTTTTTATGCTGCAATGATTATTTTCAGTCATGTTTGATTCTAGAAACCCTCCCACACCGTCAATGCATGTGTCTAGACTAACCATGCCAAATTTCAGTCCAATCCAACACATATTTAAAAAATTTCAACGTTGGCCCCATGTATCACATTATTTAATCTATAGGTATGGTTTTTTATGCTGCAATGGTGAGTGTTAGCCAATTTTGAGTCCAAAAACCCTCCCACACCATCAAGCATGCATCTAGACTAACCATGCAAAATTTCAGTCAAAGCCAACACATATTTAAAAAATTTCAACGTTGGCCCCATGTATCACATTATTTAATCTATAAGTATGGTTTTTCAAGCTGCAATGGTGAGTGTCAACCAAGTTTGAGTCTAGAAACCATCCCACACCGTCAATGCATGTGTCTAGAATAACCATGCCAAATTTCAGTCCGAGCCAACACATATTTAAAAAAATTCAACGTTGGCCCCATGTATCACATTATTTAATCTATAGGTATGGTTTTTGATGTTGCAATGGCGAGTGTCATCCAAGTTTGAGTCCAAAAACCCTCCCACACCGTCAATGAATGCGTCTAGAATAACCATGCCAAATTTCAGTCCAAGCCAACACATATTTAAAAAATTTCAACGTTGGCCCCATGTATCACATTATCTAATCTATAAGTATGGTTTTTTATGCTGCAATGGCGAGTGTCAGGCAAGTTTGAGTCTAGAAACCCTCCCACACCATCAATGCATGCGTCTAGACTAACCAAGCCAAATTTCAGTCCAAGCCAACACATATTTAAAAAATGTCAACGTTGGCCCCATGTATCACATTATTTAATCTATAGGTATGGTTTTTTATGCTGCAATGATTATTGTCAGTCATGTTTGAGTCTAGAAACCCTCCCACACCGTCAATGCATGCGTCTAGACTAACCATGCCAAATTTCAGTCCAAGCCAACACATATTTAAAAAATTTCAACGTCGGCCCCATGTATCACATTATTTAATCTATAGGTATGGTTTTTGATGCTGCAATGGTGAGTGTCAACCAAGTTTGAGTCTGAAAACCCTCCCACACCGTCAATCCATGCATCTAGACTAACCATGCCAAATTTCATTCCAAGCCAACACATATTTAAAAAATTTCAACGTTGGCCCCATGTTTCACATTATTTAATCTATATGTATGGTTTTTGATGTTGCAATGGTGAGTGTCGGCCAAGTTTGAGTCTGAAAACCCTCCCACACCGTCAATGCATGCGTCTAGACTAACCATGCCAAATTTCAGTCCAAGACAACACATATTTAACACATTTCAACGTTGGCCCTATGTATCACATTATTTAATCTATAGGTATGGTTTTTTATGCTGCAATGGTGAGTGTCAGCCAAGTTTGAGTCCGAAAACCCTCCCACACCGTCAATGCATGCGTCTAGACTAACCATGCCAAATTTTAGTCCAAGCCAACACATATTTAAAAAATTTCAATGTTGGCCCCATGTATCACATTATTTAATCTACAGGTATGGTTTTTGATGTTGGAATGGGAAGGGTCAGCCAAGTTTGAGTCCGAAAACCCTCCCACACCGTCAATGCATGTGTCTAGACTAACCATGCAAAATTTCGGTCCCAGCCAACAAATATTTAAAAAATTTCAACATTGGCCCCATGTATCACATTATTTAATCTATAGGTATGATTTTTTATGCTGCAATGATTATTGTCAGTCATCTTTGAGCCTAGAAACCCTCCCACACCGTCAATGCATGCGTGTAGACTAACCATGCCAAATTTTAGTCCGAGCCAACACACATTTAAAAATCTTCAACGTTGGCCCCATGTATCACATTATTTAATCTATAGGTATGGTTTTGATGCTGCAATGGCGAGTGTCAGCCAAGTTTTAGTCCGAAAACCCTCCCAAACCGTCAATGCATGCGTCTAGACTAACCGTGCCAAATTTCAGTCCAAGCCAACACATATGTAAAAAATTTCAACGTTGGCCCCATGTATCACATTATTTAATCTATAGGTATGGTTTTTGATGCTGCAATGATTATTTTCAGTCATGTTTGAGTCTAGAAACCCTCCCACACCGTCTATGCGTGTGTCTAGACTAACCATGCCAAATTTCAGTCCAAACCAACACATATTTAAAAAATTTCAACGTTGGCCCCATGTATCACATTATTTAATCTATAGGTATGGTTTTTTATGCTGCAATGGTGATTGTCAGCCAAGTTTGAGTCCGGAAACCCTCCCACACCGTCAATGCATGCGTCTAGACTAACCATGCCAAACATCAGTCCAAGCCAACACATATTTAAAAAAATTCAACGTTGGCCCCATGTATCACATTATTTAATCTATAGGTATGGTTTTTGATGCTGCAATGGCGAGTGTCAGCCAAGATTGAGTCCGAAAACCATCCCACGCCATTAATGCATGCGTCTAGACTGACCATGCCAAATTTCAGTCCAAGCCAACACATATTTAAAAAATTTCAACGTTGGCCCCATGTATCACATTATTTAATCTATAGGTATGGTTTTTGATGCTGCAATGATTATTGCTAGTCATGTTTGAGTCTAAAAACCCTCCCACACCGTCAATGCATGCGTCTAGACCAACCATGCCAAATTTTAGTCCGAGCCAACACATATTTAAAAAATTTCAACATTGGCCCCATGTATCACATTATTTAATCTATAGGGATGGTTTTTATGCTACAATGGCAAGTGTCAGCCAAGTTTGAGTCTGAAAACCCTCCCACACCGTCAATGCATGCATCTAGACTAACCATGCCAAATTTCAGTCCAAGCCAACACATATTTAAATAATTTCAACGTTGGCCCCATGTATCACATTATTTAATCTATAGGTATGGTTTTTTATGCTGTAATGATTATTGTTAGTCATGTTTGAGTCTAGAAACCCTCCCACACCATCAATGTGTGCGTCTAGAATAACCATGCCAAATTTCAGTCCAAGCCAACACATATTTTAAAAATTTCAACATTGGACCCATGTATCACATTATTTAATCTATAGTTATGGTTTTTTATGCTGCAATGGTGAGTGTCAACCAAGTTTGAGTTCGAAAACCCTCTGACATCGTCAATGCATGCGTCTAGACTAACCATGCCAAATTTTAGTCCAAGCCAACACATATTTAAAAAAATTCAACGTTGGCCCCATGTATCACATTATTTAATCTATACGTATGGTTTTTGATGCTGCAATGGTTAGTGTCAGCCAGGTTTGAGTCTAGAAACCCTCCCACGCCGTTAATGCATGCGTCTAGACTAACCATGCCAAATTTCAGTCCAATCCAACACATATTTAAAAAATTTCAACGTTGGCCCTATGTATTACATTATTTAGTCTATATGTATGGTTTTTGATGCTGCAATGGCGAGTGTTGTCCAAGTTGAGACCGAAAACCCTCCCACACCATCAATGCATGCGTCTAGACTCACCATGCCAAATTTCAGTCCAAGCCAACACATATTTAAAAAAATTCAACGTTGGCCCCATGTATCACATTATTTAATCTATACGTATGGTTTTTGATGTTGCAATGCCAAGTGTCAACCAAGTTTGAGTCCGAAAACCATCCCACACCATCAATGCATGCATCTAGACTAACCATGCCAAATTGAAGTCCAAGCCAACACATATTTAAAAAATTTCAACGTTGGCCCCATGTATCACATTATTTAATCTATAGATATGGTTTTTGATGCAGCAATGATTATTGTCAGTCATGTTTGAGTCTAGAAACCCTGCCACACCATCAATGCATGTGTCTAGACTAACCATGCCAGATTTAAGTCCAAACCAACACATATTTAAAAAAATTCAACGTTGGCCCCATGTATCACATTATTTATTCTATATGTATGGTTTTTTTATGTTGCAATGGCGAGTGTCATCCAAGATTGAGTCCAAAAACCCTCCCACACCGTCAATGCATGCGTCTAGACTAACCATGCCAAATTTCAGTCCAAGCCAACACATATTTAAAAAAATTCAACATTGGCCCCATGTATCACATTATTTAATCTATAGGTATGGTTTTTGATGCTACAATGGCGAGTGTTAGCCAAGTTTGAGTCTGAAAACCATCCCACACCGTCAATGCATGTGTCTAAACTAACCATGCCAAATTTCAGTCCAAGCCAACACATATTTAAAAAATTTCGATGTTGGCCCCATGTATCACATTATTTAATCTATAGGTATGGTTTTTGATGCTGCAATGATTATTGTCAGTCATGTTTGAGTCTAGAAACCCTCCCACACTGTCAATGCATGCGTATAGACTAACCATGCCAAATTTCAGTCCAAGCCAACACATATTTAAAAAAATTCAACATTGGCCCCATGTATCACATTATTTAATCTATAGGTATGGTTTTTGATGCTGCAATGGCGAGTGTCAGCCAAGTTTGAGACTGAAAACCCTCCCACACTGTCAATGCATGCGTCTAGACTAACCATGCCAAATTTCAGTCCCAGCCAACAAATATTTAAAAAATTTCAACGTTGGCCCCATGTATCACAATATTTAATCTATAGGTATGGTTTTTGATGCTGCAATGATTATTGTCAGTCATGTTTAATTCTAGAAACCCTCCCACACTGTCAATGCATGCGTCTAGACTAACCATGCCAAATTTTAGTCCGAGCCAACACATATTTAAAAAATTTCAACGTTGGCCCCATGTATCGCATTATTTAATCTATAGGTATGCTTTTTGATGCTACAATGGTGAGTGTTAGGCAAGTTTGAGTCTGAAAACCCTCCCACACCGTCAATGCATGCGTCTAGACTAACCATGCCAAATTTCAATCCAAGCCAACACATATTTAAAAAATTTCAACTTTGGCCCCATGTTTCACATTATTTAATCTATAGGTATGGTTTTTTATGCTGCAATGATTATTTTCAGTCATGTTTGAGTCTAGAAACCCTCCCACACTGTCAATGCATGTGTCTAGACTAACCATGCCAAATTTTAGTCAAAGCCAACACATATTTAAAAAATTTCAACGTTGGCCCCATGTATCACATTATTTAATCTATAGGTATGGTTTTTGATGCTGCAATGGTGAGTGTCAGCCAAGTTTGAGTCCGAAAACCCTCCCACATCGTCAATGCATGCGTCTAGACTAACCATGCCAAATTTTAGTCCAAGCCAACACATATTTAAAAAATTTCAACGTTGGCCCCTTGTATCACATTATTTAATATATAAGTATGGTTTTTGATGCTGCAATGGTGAGTGTCAACCAAGTTTGAGTCTAGAAACCCTCCCACATTGTCAATGCATGCGTCTAGACTAACCATGCCAAATTTCAGCCCAAGCCAACACATATTTAAAAAAATTCAACGTTGGCCCCACGTATCATATTATTTATTCTATAGGTATGTTTTTTGATGTTGCAATGGCGAGTCTCTTCCAAGTTTGAGTCCGAAAACCCTCCCACACCGTCAATGCATGCGTCTAGACTAACCATGCCAAATTTCACTCCAAGCAAACACATATTTAAAAAAATTCAACATTGGCCCCATGTATCACATTATTTAATCTATAGGTATGGTTTTTTATGCTGCAATGGCGAGTGTCAGCCAGGTTTGAGTCCGAAAACCCTCCCACACCGTCAATGCATGCGTCTAGACTAACCATGCCAAATTTCAGTCCAAGCCAACACATATTTAAAAAATTTCAACGTTAGCCCCATGGATCACATTATTTAATCTATAGGTATGGATTTTGATGTTGCAGTGATTATTGTCAGTCATGTTTGAGTCTAGAAACCCTCCCACACCATTAATGCATGCGTCTAGACTAACCATGCCAAATTTCAGTCCAAGCCAACACATATTTAAAAAATTTCAATGTTTGCTCCATGTATCACATTATTTAATCTATAGGTATGGTTTTTGATGCTGCAATGGCAAGTGTGAGCCAAGTTTGAGTCCGAAAACCCTCCCACACCGTGACGATGATGATGATGATGATTATGATGATGATGGTGAGGATGATGACGATGATGATGATAATGATGATGATGGTGGTGGTCGTGACGACGACGATGATGATGACAATGATGATGATGATGATGGTGGTCGTGACGACGACGATGATGACGACGACGACGACAACGACGACGACGACGATGATGATGATGATGGTGATGATGACGATGATGAAGATGATGAAGATGATGGTCAAGATGATGAATATGTCAATGAAGGAGAAAAATATGATGATGATGAAGATGATGAAGATGATGGTGATGATGACGATGATGATGATGATGATGTTTGAGTCTTGATAATTGTGCATTTCTGTACAAAGCTTCTCTCTATTTCGAGAATAATTTTATATTCTCTACTAAATAGGGCTAACCACATGAAGGTGGAAGCTATTATGGCCCCTCCCCACCCTGACATCACTCTCAATTCCCCATAACCCGACAAAAATATCTATGTACAAAAACTTTAAATGTGTTTTTTGGCATACTCTATAAAATCAATGTTACTAATTATATCATACTGGAAAATGGAAACTCACTAAGAAACAGTTAATTTATTATTACTGCATACCTCATAAAATTCAATGGTCTTCATCATCTTCTTCATCTGAGTCATCGTCTGTACTATCATCCGATGATCCAGATTCAACATTGTAAGGATTGGCCATATCATCCTCATCGTCAATGTCAGTTACGATCATCATGTCATCGTCGATATCATCTTCATGGACATTTTCTGATACATCATCTGATTCAATAAGTTCTTCGACATCTTCTTTAGGAACATGATCATCTAACTCATGTTGATCATGATCATCTTCTACAGCGTCTTCTTCTTTGAGAACGTCTTCATTACCTTATTGTATGTTATACTTTACCAGCCTTCCCCTTGGATCGTGTCTCACAACAAATGACCAACCCACTCTACCTGGAACCTTAGAGTAAAATACATGTTCACATTGGGTTGGAAGAACATAGGGCTCCATTCCTGGCTCAAACAACCTTGTATTTACCATGGTAAATCCATTATCATGTTCAATTATTGTTTTATCGGGATCACGTTGATTCAATCAACACCTGTATTATTTGACAACGAACAGAAATACCTTGAAGGAGTTAAAGTCACACTAAAGAATGTCTTCCAGATACCCATAGTATCGATTTTCAGAGAGTTCTGGATGTCTGTCACTTCTATAAGAAACATTGGTCACCTCAAAGACTGTAGATATCCCACAATCAGATGTTTTCTTTGTTTCATCCAACTTTTTGATTCGATATCTACATCCATTGCACCACATAGCCTTATGGTGTTTTACCTACAACAAGCCATACAGGAAAAGATTACATAATGATCCAATATTTATGACTAACTAGTGCATGTTTATAATGCCATACAATGAAAAAAACAGCGTGACATACAACGGCATTATTTTTTACAAAAAAAAAATAGTGTGGATGATTAATATGCTTACCTTCTTATCTTTTAAACCTCTTGCTAAATCGATTTCCCTTTGTGTTAGATTGGTGTCTCCATTGCAATGTACAGCTTTAACCAATGAAGCCACACCTTCCCATGATATTCCATGACCAAATTTTTCACATCGTTCAATCCATACCTTCATCCAGTCAAGATTGTTTGCGATGTATAAATGAATTGCATCCCACTCTCGACCAACTGTTTCATGACAATAAAATTAAAATTCAATAGAAATGTAATATAGTAACTTAACAAAGTATATTACAATATAAATTTATGCAAAATACTGAATATAAGAATGTGTTATATTACCTTTCACCTTCCTCGATCTACCTTTCCCCTTCGGGTACTCCCCTTAGAAACTCTTATTGGATTTTGGGTCACAAATGTGACGTAAATTGATCTTTTCTGCTAATTTAGGAAGATATTCACTAATATACAGCATGTTTTGGTATACCATATATCCCTCCATCATAGAACTCTCAGCATATGCTCGTTTTCTAACCAAACCCTTCATAAATTTCAAGTGCCTCTCAACCATCCACATGGACCTTGAGTGCGCAGGTCCACACAGTTCAATATCCTCAACTTGGTGTATGAGGTAGTGTTCTTGTGCATTGAAAAATGCCGAAGGTATATGCTTCTGCATTTCACACATGAGACGAGGAATTTCTCTCCTCCAATACTTTATGTCTTCTTTATGGAATTCTTTAGATGACAACCATCTATAAGTGACATGACAACAAAATCAAGAGATTTAAGAAAAAAAACAATATATTATGTAACATCATGAATTACATAACAAAAATCAAATATAAGTTCTATGTTGAATTAAACAAACACTAAGCGCATGGAAAAAATCACCACTTACCTCATGTATTTCCCGAGACTATATATTATTTGCTTGACATTGTTGTCGAAGTTGTCTGGGATAGAGGAAGGTAGAATATACTGTAACAATAATATACAAATAGTTTCATTTTATCAACAAAGAGTAGACAAATAAAAAATATACCAACCATATTCACTGTAATAGGGAAAAAAAAATTTAATCTATACCATAATAATTACCTTCATGAAGAATGCCAATCGTGAGTTTTCACCCCCACGAAATCACCTTTCTTTGTTATGATATTCTTCATGTTCGCACAAAATCCAGTGGGAAATTTAATTTTTCAAATGACTTCTTTTACAACATTACTTTGTTGGTCCGTTAACATCCATGGAAGTGAGTTTATATCAATTTGTTCTCCGCTGCTATGAAATTGAATGGCGTCTTTCATTGCATGGTTGCTATCTTGAATGTCTTTGCAAATTTTGACAATTTTTTCTTTGTCACTCCTTCCATCCAATATTCGCCATAATGTTTTGGTCACATTCTTTCCGATATGCATTGTATCAAATAGATGAGCAATTTGTAGGTGCTCATAGTAGGGCAACCTACTGAATTGTCTAGGATAACTTTTCATTCCTTGTGGAAGCCCATTAATTCCTTCATGATCACATGAATGACAATCATGAAATTACATAAATTAATGTCAATTACAGTAAAAAACACACAATATAAAAAAAATACAATATAACATATCATATACGATGATTCATTATACGTACCTTGACGATTTCTATTATATTGCAACTTCCATAGGCGAGGTGTCATTCTCTGTGGTTTTAATGCAGTCTCTTGCTTGCCATTGAACAAATGTTTTTCTGTAGTTTGATACCTGTGATTCTTATAGAGGAAGTGCCTATACTCATCAAACACCTCCTTTCCTAAGCTTTATAAACGACGAGATTTTATCTTAGGACCAAAAACTGGACATGCAAATTTCCCCTTTGTTTGAATACCTACATCAAGAGATGGAATATCTATGTCAATTATAATTATATACAAAATGACTGGATTATTTAGAAAAACATGCGTGCATAGTATATTAACTAGTAGTTCGTATAACTTTTTGCAAATAAAGTGGAACTTATAATTACATACCACAGAAATGGGTTAACCCTGGGGCATCATGTATTTTCCATACAAGCATTGCATGGAATTGAAATTGCCTTTGTCGTATTGGTCTAGATATGTCATACATAGTGATTCCATTCCATAACTTCAGTAGCTCGTCAATAAGAGGTTCGATATATACATTCATATCTTTCACTTGGTACTTACCTGATTGATATGAACATATAAAAAATATAAATATGAGACGTACCATTTAGATTACATATATTAAACCATATTGCACAATAGAAAAACATTAAATATATGTATGACATTATGTGACAAAAATACGACAAATGAGATACAACTACTTAAAAAAAAACTACAGGGTTCGTACCTGGAATAATCATCGACAACATTATGTGCTCCCTCTTTATTGTCAACCATGGAGGAATGTTGTTGTTGATAACAAAAATAGGCCACACCGAGTAAATGGATCTCATCTCTGCAAATGGATTGACACCATCTACTGCCAAAGAAATAATAATATTACGAGGTTCTTCTTTAAAGTGGGGCCAATTTTCCTCCATACCTTTAAATGCAAACCCATCTGCAGGCATCCGACTAATGTCGTCTTGACTTTTGTTCCGTGCATGGTAATCCATAAACTGCGTTATGTTTTTGCACCTGAACAGTCGTTGCAGACGTGGAATAATGGGAATATAACGTAGAACCTTGCAAGGCACCTTTTTAGTTACTTGATATGTGCGATATATACTGATATGACATTCAGGACATTCTGTTGAAAATTCATGTTGATTGTAATATAGAACATGGTCATCGAGGCATGCATGAATTGCTTCATACTGCATTCCAATTTCTTTCATGATGGCAAATAAATATCGATATGTGCGAGGTAAAATATTTGACGGTGGTAACAAATATTCACCTATCATGCTACAACAAATTAAAATAAAAATCTAGTTAATATAATATAGAAATAATATTAATGGAACAAATTTCATCCGTAATAATTTGACTTATATATGAATGAACAACAAAATACGCAATCATATATATTTTTTGATGGAATATATTACATACCTTAACATCCGTGTGACTGATATGTTTGAAAGACCATTCATAACCTTCAAGTTCATTATCAATAATATAGCAGAGAGAAGATTTGTCTTGGAGCCCTCATAAAGGGGTTCATATGCCTTATCAAGAAGAGGTATATCATGAATATCATCAAAATGATCATCATCATCATGATCAACATCGACCATTCCAACATTAAATGAATCATGGATCAAATTATTTGTAACATCATCTTCAACTATGTTTTCAGAATGATCATCTTCTTCATTAATGTGATCATTAACTTGTTCTCCATCAATATTCATAGCTTCTGGTACTTGTTGTGGAAGCACTTCCTCCGGACGAAGTGCCCTAGGATGTATTTCCTTTATAATTACATGAAACCATCAATAGATAAAAGTTAATATAAGAAATTCAACTGCAAAATGTAAAAAATTCAAACGCAAAATGTAAACATTTGTGTGATGCATTTAAAATGTAACAAATTTTGTACTGTTGGGATGAAAAGAGCAATGGCCTATTGAACTGTTGGTCAAATAGGTGCATCCAAACTATCCAAGAGACATAATAATTGACCCAATTACTTAGCAAAGCTACTCAAATATAACACAAAATTTCTCATACTGTACTCCACTAAGGTAAGATAAATGATGCTATGGTAATTTCTATAGAGAAAATATAAGAGAAATTACAACATGCCAATATAGTCGTTATTTCTATTATCATGATAGAAAGTGTCACAAATCTAGAGAGTTAAGTGCTTTCCCCGGTGATTGGGTTAGTCTCACTAACGAACAAATAAATGAGTTATTCTACTATACCCTAGATTCAACATGCACAAAAGAAAAAGAAATAGTATAATTAATATTTAATATTAAAATAATATTTATTGTCCATGTTAGTCCCCATCTATTGAAACCACAATCAATACATAAATTTACAAAAGCAATCAAAATAAAAACATATATAATGCAAAACTTACAAATGGATGGTATTCATGTCCCCCCTCAACGTGCCCATGCTCCCTACAATGTTTTGTGGCGGTTGTGATAAAAATTCTTCTCCTCTTAAAGCCCCTGCATTAAGTACATGGACAATAGCATTTCCTATCACCCCTTTTTTCAACTCCTTCCCACAATCTAGCAAGCAATTGTCAATTTTGTTCGTTTGGATCAAGAATATTGCTAGTTGACATTTTCTCGTAAAGAGTTTGAATGAAGATTATCGATCTTAGAAAATGAAGCTCCACACTTCGCTCGCTTGAATCTCAAAAACAATGGAAATAATGAAAAACAGTCCGCCAAATAAAAAACTTCCGCAAACCGTCACTTGTATAGCAAACATGTCGGAATGTTTCAATATTTATAGGTTTTAAAAGTCAACCTTCCGTCGGATATCTGACGCCTTGAACCTAGTTACCATTGGAGAATTGATGTTGGATTTCCGACATCCTCAGGTTGAATAGCTTGGCATCGGATATCCGACATCCCAAGGCATAATATGATGTCGGATATCCACAAAACCGTCGGAGAGGAGCATATCTGTCAAATATCCGATGTCTCCTTCTATCAATTTTAAAAAGATCATCAAATTTTGAGATTTTTAAGGTGAAATCCAACGACCGTCGGAGGTCGTTGGATTTTGGGTCCAAATCCACTAGTGAGATAGCTTGACAACAAGGACGATTGATACACCTTCAATGATGTGTATGGGTCTTCTTGGGAGAATGAATTTTTTCTGCATATCAATCACCAAAAGCACAGTTGTATTCCAGTCAAAGAAATGTTGGAATGACTTATTATAATTTATTTCTGCCTAATAAAGCAATGCCAGATAGCTTAACAGAGATATGCCCCCTCCAATTCGTTTCCTGAGAAGCAAAGGGATTGATCCCATAAATAATATTGGTTAAGGAAGCAAAGAAAATTAGATTATGCTCCATGTCCAGAACTAACAATAAGAGATCTTTGTTCTCTGCCTGCAAATTCAGAGCACCTCTGGATTCAGATAACACCTTCAAATTCTCCATCGCCAGGCTTTTCCACACTAGAGGTCAGTGGATGGATAGGCTGAGAAGCATGGATTCCTGCATTCTATTGAAAAGGTCACTTTGAATAGGTGCAAAGACATGAACTACACAAGTGTTTACAAGCCTCTTAAATGCACCGTGCACAATACATCCCCATGGGTACACATGTGGAGTGCTCTCATTGTTTGGCTAAATTCTTTGGCATCATAGGTGTCAGTTTTGGTTCTGCTCTGTCTCAAAGAAATAACATGGAAAGTTGCAATGAAACAAGTCCCTGCAGTGCGATTTGCATGTCATTGAGATTTGCATCTATACATTGAGTTGAGATTTTCATGTACACATGTCAAAGCCGGTACTGTCTAGGTGGAAAGCTCCAACCCACAGTTTGATATTTGCATCTACACATGTCAATGCCAATACTGACATTTTCTAGGTAGAAAGTTCCATCTTGTAGGGCAGTAAGTCCCTATCGAAGTTCCCAAATCATTCAAGTGTTAGTGTGAGAAGACTTTGGCATTGGAGTAAACAACTCGAATTAGTGAACATATTACACAACCTTCAGATAATTTCAACCATCTCCAATGCTTAGGCCCAATGCATGTTTTATTGGTAACAGTTCACTTCAGTCAGGATTAGGGTAAAAGGACCATTGGCATTGTTGTAGCAAGACATATGCATATAATTGTGTAACAACGAAACAATATTAAAGTATATTGTATGTGAAAAATTGTTCCATCAATAAAGAACAACAAAGATTAAATGAATTAAGGAAGCACTTTCAAGTTTCAACAAGAAAATAGAAAATAGATATTAAAGGCTCAGTCACATTTAAATAGTTCCTCATGTTAAAAACTGTCATGAAGGATTATGTGTTTTGGCCCTTACCATCCAACATGTTCAAGAGCATCCTCTGCAGAAGAATCCAACATGCCAACCATTGAAGGGTGTACAAAGACTGTCTCTAGAGATATAGCTTTTGTCTATTTGGAGTAAGATAAAAAAGAATGCTATTTAGATTACTGTAAATCAGATAATATTCTAGCTTCCTCGCCGATATATTCAAAATAGCCAATGATTACATTGATAGTTGAAAAAAACTATAAATAATCATTACCTGTAAGTATTGTTTAGGCTGGGGAATCACAAGTTTATTGAGAACATCATAACCAATGAATGAGTTATGCATGATAAATATCAGCAAATATTTATCTTAGGATATGAAGATGGGAGCTAAAACACAACCATGCATAAATAGGCATAGCATGAAACAGCTACGAGAAGTGGCCCTAAATATAAGAAAACCAAATATTACCAGAAAAAAGAAGACACGGATCAAATAAGGATAAAAGTCAAGATCTATTAAAGTTATATGTCAGTTATAACTGCATGCTACCCAAGAAGAAACCATAGAAAACAAAACTAACTCTATCAAACTGGTTAAATATCTTCAAACTTCAAAAGTTAACCCAACTTCAACAGGAAATAAAACTAGATTTAACAATTCTAAAGGCATTCCATTCCTAACACTCCAGGTATCAATCCATGAGGGACCCCCAAGCTTCAAGTTCCATGTATTTAACTTGCTCGAAATAACCTGTAAATGCTACCAACATGGAACTTGGTACCCAACAGGAACCAACTGATGGTCACTGGTTAACTCCATAGCCTTGGGGAATCAACTGTTGTTCCATTGTCATGGCTTCAGCATAGGCTAATGTAAGGGTAGTTACAGTGGGTGACCTCCTAACAAACATTGAGGTCAAGGGATGGATCTAAAGCTATCAAATATATTTGAACAACTGCTTGCTCATTGAGAGTGTAAGGAGCTACCAACCTGGTATACAGCTTGTAAATAGAGTTTTGTAAAACCTCATGGGATCATTTGGCTCTCGGTGTGCTGAAGCAAACTGATGATATAGCACTACAGGATCAATGAGAAGAAAAAAGTGAGATTTATGAAGGCATATTATAGCTCAGCCCAAGAAGGTATTGAACCAATGGGAAAGATGATATACTAGTCATAAGACTGATCATCAAGTGTCATGGAAAACATTATGCATGACACATATTCATGCTCCACTTGCAGTCTTATTAAGGCATCCTTGTATTCCTGGATGTTTTATTCTGCGGTCCTTATGCCATTCGCTTGTATTTTGGAAAGTATTTATCAGCATTCTTTGGCATCTTATGTGCTGGTACCTAGATGTAAAAGGGGTTGCTTCCTGTCAGTCAGGGTGCATTCACAGTAGCCATTTGTATCCTTTGATAATAATGGGAATAACTTGCTGAGGGTGAGGAAGCTTGAGGTGATACAACTATGGGGTTCTTACTTTTGGGAGGATGGGAATGCTTTTCAAACTCTAATTCACTCTCTATAGCTTGAGATATGGTGAGGACTCTTTTGGGTTTCAGACTTACAAAGAATATTAAAACAACTATAGGAAGTAAGGCTTAAAACAAAGTACCAGGCCCTTTTTATAGCGCCAGTTATGATGATACAGCATTACCCGCCTCCTCTTGTAAGGAATGGATACCCCAAGGTTGAAAGGTGGATATGCCCTGCCCCTCTGATTGTCACAAGTGTCAACCCTTTGTATATTTGAGTCCATCCTCTAACCTGCAAAAAAAAGCCTCAAAAAAATAATCCTAAAGACATAAAGAGAATGTAAATTTCCAAGACTAGAGGGTCACAACATTGAAAAACCTAGAAGTGATAAGGGATTGTTATTGCCATCTAGAAATAACAAGATAGGATAGCAGGGAATGAAATTTTTCTTCAGGCTGAAACTTCTAATTTGAACTATAGAAGTACAATGGTGCCCTAACAATTACCATATATAAAGAAGACAGCTGACATGAAGCAGTATTCAGACACAAACCATTTTAATAATAATTCAAAAATGTATAAATCTTCAGTTAAATGAATAAGCCTAATAGATGATTGAATATCCAGTTAATGTGAGTATAGTGTTGAAACTTGAGAGCATAATCGAACTTGGTTTCCAACTTTTTCATATACAAAGGCTCCTTCAAAAGGGCATTTCCAACAACCTCATCGATCAATGTTCACAAGGACAACCAAGTCCACAAAAGGGTGGATGTCCCCTTCTTTAAATTCACAAGTGGCATCGCATGTCATCTTTTGACCAAACCTCTGCCACCTGGTTGACTCTTGTCCACGTGGCCATTTCTGTGCATCGAAGGCCTCGATCAACAACTTTCTTTGGAAACTCACAGGAATGACCATCAAACAACCATGTTTTTTATAGAAACTACTGAATATAAGCCTAATAATCATATCCTTCATCAATGCAAGTTGAGACAAGGCTCTGTAGTGTGAGGGTTTCCAAGGGATAGTTGTCAAATTCTTCATGGACAATCACCCAACTGGTTCTCTAACTAATCATAAAACAATTTTGATTAGGTGAATCTCATAATCGGTATAGGTTCAAGCAATGAAGTTCTAAGGATGTTTGTGATTTCATGCCCAGAATACAATTCTATTGCAGTTTAATGTTATTTTTATGCATAGGAGATAAAAACCAAGCTGGAAAATACACAAGAGTTCCCAGGATTGAGGATTAATTTCTTATTAGTCTTGTTGTGACTTAGAGGACCTCCCAGGATTGGCCTTTTAAGGTTGTTTACTATTGTCATGACTACCTAGAATTTTTTTTTCACCCCAGGTCTAATATTAAGGGTTGTTTATGTGCCCACGCACTCCTAGATTGTTGTTTCTTGTGCCCAACAAGGTATAGGATGCCCAGAATTGTCCTCAGAACTACCCATAATTCATATTCATCATTGTGTTAGGTTAAACAAGGCTACAAACACACCCAGAAATTTCCTAAAACAAGCCTAGACTTGGAATTTAGGCTCCCTTGTTGTTGCAATGCACCCATAAATATCCAGAACAGCACCCAAATCTACTCCATAGTATTATTTTAAAACGAAAAGTGCCCAGAACTATTGTACAGGCTTCCAAAGTTACTCGGAATTTATCTAGACTACATAGATCACCCTAAACTGTGTCAATATTCACTTTTCAACCCACAAAACTAACCGCGAATGCTTCCTCTGAAAAATTTAATGAACACCTTATGCAAATAAGGGTGTAACAAGTTGCACAACAAACATTAGTTTTATTGGTTATTACCGGTATTCAATTGGAAGGCCCAACGTATATAATGTGGTAAGGCTCAGATAATGGTAAGGCTCAAATATGCTCTCTGGCCACTATAATTATGCCTCATTTACTGGCCACCTTTTTACCTATTTCAGTTGATCCTTCAACATTGGATGTGTGCCATAGATTTATAAATCCGTGCCATGTCGTAACATCTACTAAATATCCCTTTAAAATCTTGATTTATGGCCATCAAAATACAGAAAAAGCATTTGCTATCTAGACATGTTAGCATGCTTGATTATACATTTTAGTCAAGGAAGTTACCTCCAGTGTTGACCTTATACATGTCTCATTCGTGCCAAAGTATGCTACAAGGCTTCAATGACATGTTTCTAAATCTATCATCAGAGCATTCCTATCGATCAGATTCATGATTTCATCATTGTTGCCTTCAAAATACATCCAACAAACAACATTCTGGGACTAACTTGGAATAGAACTCTCATGTAGCTTTCACTAACTTTCAATAGAATGTATCACTAACTTTCAACTAACTTGGAACTGACTTGGAATAGACTCTATCACTAACTTTCAATTAATGCTAGGTGCATTAGATGCCATGTCAATCCTTGTATTTCCACCATCATCAACTGAGTAGATTCTAGACCTATCCATGAATATGTTGTATCTATTGAATGAACAAATCTGCCTCCCATTTTTCCCTGGCATATTGTATAGCCACTTAAGTTTATGGATCCGGAAAGGAAATGATGAGTGGCACAAAATGCTATGAAACCAAGTATGAAATGGGTTAATATTTATACATATGTGATCACGACCTCTGTTGCAGGCATGTTGATAAGGGCGGGATTTCATCCCAAGTGTGGGAATGCAAATGGTTGTACATGTGGAAGAGTTGGACAAGATATTTGTCAAATACTTTGGTTTTTGACCATCAGATTGAGGGGATTGAGGATGCAATGTTCTAGATATGTCAAAGTGACACTTCATTGGGAAACAAGGATTTCTTATCAATTATAATACCAAATAGACACAATGGATGTTGGAGCTACAAAGTGTGATCAGACATGTAGAAATAAAAGCATGGAAACCTCTGGTGCAATAATAGAATTGTTGCATGGGAACATGATTCCATCTTAGAGAAATGATCAATAAGCATAAAGACACACTTTGGTTTGTGCCATGTAAGAGGTACACCAGAAAATAAAACCACATTGTACTCCCATTGACATCAAGGGACAATAAGTGTATACATAGAGATTTTCCTATTTGGGAGTTTGGCAATTGTTGTAAGGGATGCAAGATAGGATTTGTACTTCAACATCCCATTGCATCAACGACCAGTATAAATGGGCCTAGAATGTTATAAGTGTCTTATAATGCCACAGTAGTTTTCAACAAAGTCAATTTTATCAAGGTATCCTTGATGAAGGAAAAATGTAGAATTTGATAGAGCAACTTGACCTGTCAAGCATGTTGGATGTTGATGTAGTGAATTGAAAGATTGGATATGTTAAATAGAGATTGACCGATTTGTTAAAAGTGGCATCCTCAAGTTAGAGCATTGAGCATTGTTTATTGCAAGTGTTGCAAAAGGTCAACTTAGGGCCTTCTTGTATCCACATTTCTTAAGTCTAAGTGGAATTGTTATAAGTAGTTCATCCACTTTGTATGTCTTCCTTTCTTCAACCTACTCCTGAATTTGCAAGAACCACAAATCCTAATGATCTTAATGAATAATGATCTCCTTGCCAAGTAGGTGGTGTCACCATTGCTAGACAACATGCACAATAAAATACAATGCTAGTCATCTATTGAGTACTACATAATGTCCCATAAGGTCTATAAATGATAGATGATTGAATATCCAATTAATGTGAGTATAGTGTTGAAACTTGAGAGCATAATCGAGTGCATCTATTTAAAAACCATAGAAGCATCCTTTTTTTAATTCATTAAACATCTGTTGTTGCTTGTTGGTCCAAAAAAGGGTGAGATTCACTCGATTCCCACAAAGTATCTAATTTAATGGCTAAGAAATGTGTGAGAATCTGAGGATAGACCTTCTATAGAATTTAGCTAACTAAAGAAAACTATAAATATGAGTTAAATCATGAGGTGCCAATGAGTATCTAATGACTTGGTTTCTTTTTAGGATCAGCATGCACACCAATGTCTTTGATGATAAAAGATACTAAATCTGCTTCATGGTAAAAAGCACTATTCACCAAGTTTCCTCACTATTTATGTTCTTGGAGGGTTTGAAACAGTTGTAAAATATGATGGTAAATGCTCCAACCTAGCTCAATTGAAAAATCAAAATGCCACCTAAGTAGACTACGAAAAACTTGTAAATGTAGAGTCAAGGAATGTTTATCACTAGACACATGAATGTATCATCAGTGCACTATTCAAGCCAAAGGCCATAACCAACCATTCATAAACTCCATCCTTAGTCTAGAAAGTGGCCTTCAAAACATTGTCAAGATTCTTCTGAACTTAATGATATCCCAAGCAGAGATTATTTTAAGGGAAATACTTTGAACCCTCAAGTTTCAACACTATTCCAAGTGTTGGACGATCCATGGAAGAAGGTACAGTTTCTTAACAATTATTTTCTTCAAGAAACCTGTAGTGAATACAAAGGAACCATGAACCATCGTTCTTTGGAGAAAGAACTACTAATAAATGTTGCAAATAATGTGTCAATGAATATATTTCTATAGGTCTAAAAATAAACTTATAAAAAATATCAAGGAAAATATTGGAAAGTATCAATAAACTTTAAAAACATACAAAAATATCCATTTTTCCATTTTTCTAAACAAAAGTGACAACAACATCGAATGAATTCATTACCATGTAACTATGAAAATAAAATTGATGTGCAAGACATATAAGATGTCAAGTACTACCTTATACAGATATCTATATAGAATCTCCTCCCTAGTACTCACTCCTCCAAAGCTCAAAAATCAATAAACAACACAAAATTACATCCAAAAAATTAAAAGAAATAACAAATTTTGCAATTTTAATGCTTTCCAATTATAATTTGAAAAAACTGGAAAAGAAACTTACATCAATGTTACAGAATTTATATCAATGTTAAATAGTGCTAACGATCCAGTTTCTTGTGCCTTAGTATTTGATATTGCATCTATTGTATACCACAAGAAAATCACAAGAGCATGAATGAAATGATTGGAACCCATTTATGAGCAAGCCTCATTCTCATCCTTAGACAAGATCCTCACCTCTTCTACGGCTGCACATTGCAATTGCAAACATGGTTTATTGTGGTTTGCAAGAAACCTTTCATACTGTCTACTACTATCTTCTATTTATTCTAAGTCTACTCTATCATGACGCATAGAAGGATCTACACCATTGGTTTGAATTGATTGGATATTTAGGTGCATGATTGGCAATTCCAAAATGTTGTTAATCCCAAGGATGGGAATTGGTATTCTTCCCATATCCCCCTCATTGAAGGATGTAACTTTGGGATCTTCTCAAAAAAATTGTTGAATTTTATTTAAAAAAACCCAAAGTTAAAAAAGATTTAAAAAAAAAATTTCATGAAAATCCAATGATGACTGGAAAATATCTCCTTTTTATGCAAATGTACAACAGAACTGATCCATACCAACACCTTTGAGGCACAATGAAAATGATTGAAACAAGGGCCTACAATCACTGGCTATACTCTTCCAGCATAACCTTGAAGCAAGATTCAGTGACTGTAGTCTCTTTCTTTGTTTTGAAAAAATCTCTCCCTCAAATTCCTCCATGTGTTCAACACTTGTCAATTCAAGTGAAAATAATTAGTCAATCCTCCATTTGTTTAACATTCTTTTTATTATTCATCTTTTCAAGTATAGTCGGTCAATCCTCCCAATAGTGATATCCTACTCCACATTTTGTACAAAATTTCAGATCTGTTCGATTTTTGTAAGGACAATCAGCATAACGATGTCCTTCGTTACGACATGTGAAACATGTGATGGTTCGACAAGGTTGGAAGTCTTGACTTCCTCGACCTCGACCTGGGAATCCTCCTCATCGGTTGTAGTTATCATAACATTGATCATATCATCTGTCGTCATTCCTTTTATATCTGTCATTTCTGTCGCTCCGGTCATTTCTATCATTCCTTTCATTTATTTAAGTTCTTTCATTTCTTTCGTTTCGTTGATCGACAGCATTAGTATGGTATACTGCGTGATAGTTTTGTTTGTTCTTCAAGTTCAAATGGCATTCTGTTATGGAATGAGAATTAACTTCGCATATAGCGCACCACCGAGCTTGGTTGTTCTTCAGGTTATATGGGCAGTCTTTTGTGGCATGCAAGCTGTAGTCTTGACAAATGTCACAGAAGCTCTTTGTTTGTACAATTCAAACGTCTTGCCGTCGGTTATCCTGATGATAGTAGTCTTTTGTATGCCCAATTGTGAATCATTTTGTACACCAGAGTTATGTTCCTCGGAGTTCGATTTCTTGGATGGATTTATGCATGCTTTCCAGTTTTTCTTTAATATCTCTGCTGACAAGGGCTATGGGGTAGTCATCATCCATTTCTATTTGCAAATCCTTCATCAGGGAATCTTCATATGTGGTAACGTTATGCCAACGTACGTGAACTTTGATCTTCCATAGTAGGCCAACTACAAACCATTGGATCAACATTTTTTATTCAATGTCATAGCCGATCTAGATCAGTAGATATTTGAATCTCTTGTCATACTCCCTCACAGTCTATGTCGGCTTCTGCACTGTAGTCTTCAACTTTTCAGCAGCCATGTACTTCGCATCCAGTGTTTTAAAGAAGGATAAGAACTGCTATTTGATTTGAGATTTTGTTGCATTGGGTGTTTTTTCATTGAATGTCATATACCAGGTTAGAGCTCTTTTCCGCAATGAGCCAACAAATTGTGCCATCGGTTGGTCTTCAATGGTAAGGGTGTTACCTTCCCATATCAATTCGCATACAAACCAATGTCTTATAGGATCTTCATCGCCTTCGAAAAAAGGAAGATGTGTTGTTGTGTGCGCCATGTCTGCTATGACTTCGATCTCTAAATTTACTGGTGGCAATGGTGGATTGCCTCCGACAACATAATTAATTTATTGAATAACTTCGACAAGTACTATTTCTGAATGGGTATTGAAAAGTGTTGGAGCTTGCTCTTCACTTCCAATGATAGCTTCTTGAACTTTGGTCAGTTTTTCGATTGTTATCGGATGCCGGCTTCCTTCAATCGCTTCTGTCAAAATCCAGGTAGAATTTTGCTCAATATAAATTTCACTTCTCCTCGGATTTTTGGAAGAAATCAATGAATCACTTAATGTTGGAAGTGGCAGGGGGGGGGGCGCTTCCGCATGATCTGAGTAGAGTATATGGAAACTTCTGTTTGAGAATTCAGGTTGAAAAGTGACCCAGTTCCCTTCTTCCGGTCGATGAATCAATAATATGTCGACTTCATCACCTTCGTTGTTTCATCGGCTCCAGATGCCTCAATGACCAGCATGAATTCCTAAATATTCTTCGACAATATTTTGTACCTGAGCACTCTGAGTTAGCTGCAGCGGGGAATGCGGTGTTATGGTCTTGGGTATGTTTAGTTGGAGAGCTCTTTCACGCTCGATCCACAAATATTCCTCCATCGGAGACAGATATTCATCAATGTCCTCTTCCTGTTGAACTCGACTCGAATCTGGTGGATTTCCTTCTGCATCTTTCGCTACACCCGACTTTCATTTTTTCTGGAGCACGCTAGCCTGCTCCCTCAATTCTTCACGCTGCTTTTGTCGCTTTTCCCGTTCAATCTTTTGGATGTATGGGGTGCTTTTGTGGCTCATTGTTCTATTTTTGTCAAACTTTTCGGAATTTTCATTGTTGGTCATGTCGTCTTTTCATCTATTGACTTTCCCCATACATCTACTCCATTAGGAATGTGTTTTGGCTACCCCCCCAATGTCATCCCAAAGTTCTTTTAGGAAAATGGGGAATCACGGTGCTTCACTTGTTCAAGAAATATTCCCATTCTCGTTCTTGTACAAATCTTTCCCACTTTCTTTCCTTTTCTTCCCAATTCGAGTTCGGAAGCAGTGGCGAAAACAAGGGTCACGTCTCGACAATATGTGTTGCGCCTTTGTCGATTAGGAATTTGAATAGAAGTGTTGGTAAAGAGCACAAAAACTAGTTGGTGAGGTTGGTGTAAAACCTTTTCCTCACATTGTTGACGGACACTCGCTCTTCAATGGCACACTCTCAACAAAACTCGTCATCAATTTTCTTGCACCATTCTGAAATATTTGTACAGCCTCCGTTAATAATCATTTGAATTAATTGGTGCTCTTTTTCATTTGTTTGTTTTTTCATCCAGGAGCTTCTTCAACGCGAGCGACATGGACTCTACAAATTTCTCATGTGTCTCTGAAAAGAAATTTTCTCTTGCTTGAACAATATTCAGCTTGTTTCTTCTGGCATAGTTTTGCAGGTAATTTGTTCTCCCTCTCCCACCAATCCTTGATTTCTTGCTCTGATATCATTTGATCATGCTCGCTTTCATCGTATGCATGCATCACTGGAAATGGAACCAATGTTGTAGTCGTGGGGGTCGCATGGTTACCAATGATACATATTATAATAGTATATGCAAGCAATCACAAAGATACATATACAATAACAAGATATGGAAGACGAAGCAACAAGCCCTTTATTATTCAGCAAGATATGCAGAAGAGATACAAATATCCAAACAGTCTAAGATTATATGTAGATCGGCTCACTAGCCTATTTATACAACTATCAGACAGTTACATAACTAACTACCTGTCGGTTCAACTAACCAACCCGACATGTTATGGGTCGACACAAGTCGTCGACATATATTACAATTGGTCAGATGGAGCACCTAGTCGGCAGGTCGACCTAGGCTCCTCCAACAATTATCTAGGTATGTAGTTGATTTTCATTATATTTGTAGAATTTTGAGTTTTTTTTAATACATTACATTGAAAATAACACACCCACAAAAATACATAGATCATATTTCAAGAGTCATATCATTTTTTAGGATTCGTAGTCATTGTTGCGACATGCTATGTAAGTCAATCTAGGAACTGGATGCTTGAAATTTTTGGTATGTGGATGTATTACATTGAAAATTATATTCCTACAAAAATTCACACCTATAGGGATCATCATTTGGGAGAAATATATTTTTTATCACACTATTGTAGCATTTTGGCTATAAATGACTGCATTGAAAACATAGTCGGAATAGTCATGTTTTGAGATATCACATGGGAATATTTTTAAAATCTATTTCTCTTCAAAATATCTATTGAAATATATTTTCAAATTCAATTTGAATCACTCAATTTGGAATATGATGATGTAGAGTAGGAATTTTTTTAAGGATCCACAATTTTATTAAAGTGTATAAACCTTGGCAAATCTCACTAATTATCAAATTTCCAACCATAAATGTTTGGAGATATTTTTTAAAAAATTATTCAAATTTATAAGGGTTTTATATAGTTTTTAGACATTTTTTGTGAATTTAAAGTAAAAAAAAAATAATCCTATGGAAATTGGGCGAATCATATTGGAAAAAATGCAAAATAGAGAATATTGTTTTAGAAAAAAACCTCCAAAATTATCCCATGGGCTAAATTTTGCCCCTAAATTTTCCCTTATGTAGAGTAGGGAGCTCAGGAACATAGTTGGGACAATCAACTTTTGTATGCCTAAATGGATGAATTTTTCAAACTTGTTTCTAGGGCACATTCTTCTGTGAATCTAAGTTATAATTCAATTTGAATCACTCAATTTAGATATCGTACAAGAAATTTATTCCCAAAATATGAATCAAGTCAATCTGTCATCAAACAAAAAAGTTATGCCCAAAACTGTGACTATTGATCTATGTGGGAATTCAAAAACAATGTTTTCATGCAAGTTGTTACTTAGCATATTTGGTATATCATTTAAATTAATTTTCAAAATATGTTTATATTTGATATAGGTCTATGAATATACTTTCATTTGGATTTTGAATCACTCAAATCGGGCATCAAACGAATAAGTTAGTAACGGAATATTGTTGGGTAGTCTAGGATGGCCACCACTCCTCAACAGGTACAAAATGAATTTTGCTTTGTTTATATTTCCTTGTATTTGTTTAATATGCACTATTCATGATTGTTTTGAATATTTATTGGTAGAATAAGTTCATTACCCCTCTTTTCTTCCACAATCTCAGCTTTTACTGAAGACAAGTGCTAGTTTTTTGTAAATCATGGGAGGATGAAGAAGGTCAATCCATGTATGAGTGATTCTTGAAGAGAAATATTTTAAAAAAGAGCATGTCACCCATACATCCAAATGAAGAATATGCAACATCATGTGATTTTTAATTCCTTTAACTATCCATGTTCAAGGTTCAAGCTCCTAGGAGCTTGCTACTGCAGAGTTTCAACGGTTGGACGACAACAATATTGAAGACATTTCAGATGGATAAATACCAAGACAAATGATGAAATGATGTGAATACCAATACCGAGCGAAGTCAAAGTCAAATTGATACATCATCCATACCATTTCTATAAAATAATCCTTCCATAAGACCTAGTGTTCATCATGCCCATTCACTAGTACCAAGATGTTCCCATCCATTTCCTTCTTCCTGGTTTGAAATACTTGCATGTTGAAGTTCATAAAGCTCCTTTGCTTACGTGGTTGAAATTGAAAGCCAATAATTTTCCTCAAGAGCATCATTCATGTCACCACCATTACTAGATCAACTTCAGCCTCCATCACTTCCTACTTCCTACTCCACCCTCCCCTACCTCACCTAATAAAGTAACTTGGATCAAGTCCAATGCTAAGATACCTTTAGACTAGTTTCATCGATTGAATAAATATTTCAAAGAGTCTTATTGCATGTGTGATATTACTCTCTTTTAGCACACTTCTTTCATGATTCAACATTTCAACCATGTTATACAAATGGAGTATGTCTCTATTCTTAGTAGTACTTCAAAAATCCACCATTGTTATAGAAGCAACATAAATAACAAAGTTCAAAGGAGATATTGGTATTGCTACACAAGAACTAGTACCAATAGTCCTCGTGGTTGTCACACAAGAATCAACTACAAATGAAAGCTCATATGGAAAAAGAAAAATGTGTTGTCACACAAGAACCAACACCTACAATCCTGAGGTTTCCACACAAGAACCAGCCTCAAAAGGCCCTACTATTGCCACACAAGAACCAACAGTAGAGAAATTAGTGACGAGAACCTTCTGAGGAGTCCTTTTCCATAGATGCTTGCTCTTTGCCATGGGAACTTGTGAAGACCTTTCTCCAAATATCATCTACTCGTTGCAAATTTCATGACATTTTTAGGTAGGTACATGCATGCTTCTTTTTGCTATTTGTTAATCAAATTCATTGAATGCTATAGATTTGTATTTGCAAAATCACTTAGGCATCTGTCCTACTTCCTCATCAATTTCTATTTTTCAAGGATAGAAAAGCCTTTAGTTTGGGGGGGCACTATGCCATCATTATTGCCATGAGTGTTCAATATGAATTTCTCACCATACCATTTGAACCATGTCATCATTATCTTACTTTCTAGTTCCATAATCTATGCCACCACCATTATTCTGCATGCTTTATATGTTCCAAATTAATTTGGGCATCTACAATTTAGTTTTTGGCTATTTCAAATTATGATTTGAATCTTTTAAAAGATAAAGATGACAAATTGGTGGTGGATATGAGTGCAAATTTGATATATCTACAAGATTTGAAGATTTCCATTGAAGATATGATGGATCTAAGAAGTCAAATACTCTTACAAGACATTTGCGATGTATCTTGACCAAGTTATTATAGCCCACATCTCCAAACTCGAAATTGGCATTCAAAGCATCCTAAATGTTGGTGAGAGATAGCAAGGATGAAGGAAACCATTTTCTTTATTGGAATTGGTTGTAGCTATTATAGATTTATTAGATATTCAAGTGGATTTAATTAGATATTTGTTTTTTATGGTTTCAAACCAATTCATTTATAAAAGAGAGTGTCTTCTCCATTCTATGGAGGGACTCTTAGAGGATTTGTCCAATTTATGATGGAATAAATTATATTTCATGAGATCTTGTTTCAATTTAGATTGTAGTTTTATAATTTATGTAGTGTGTGTTTCAATTAATTAATTTATGTTATAGATTAGTATTACTTAGTGTAGAATGTCTTTTATTTCGATTTATTTATTTCCACAAGCATGTTTTGATTGAGCTAGTTCAAATGGTTGCAACCATAGTGTGTTTAATTTATGAATTGTTATTTCTTTCAATTGTTGAACATAGGACATAGCCTCACCTATTGATCCTTTGTTGAATGGGTTGGTTTGCTTTATTTTTTATTAAACAGTGTACACAACTTTTTGTAGCTTTGATTCTCCGTTGAGTGGTGTGTTTCATTTTCGCAAAGTCATTTCAATTTATAGATTAATTTTTTATCAGAGCTTTCCAACACCAGGAGCGGTGATTATGAAAATAAGAAATTCTTAAATTTTGCCAACAGATAGCCTAGTGACAAAAGGGTCCCAATAGCTTGATCGGTGTTCAAGTATAGGATCATTGCCAAGAGTTATTGAGTTAGCTATGATTTATGAAGTGTGATAGCTTGAGTTTTATGGTTCAACTAATTGCATAGTTTGCTCTCTAATTTTTCTATCTAATAGACCACCGAAATTATGACTCTTAGTTGATCATACTTTCACTTCTTCTTTTTTTAAATTTCAACTAAGTACATAGCTTGGTATCTAATCCTTCCATGTGAGAGATAACTAAAACTTTGATTCTTAGTTGATCGTGATTTTAGTTCTTTTTATTTCACTGCAATGTATGATAGACAAACTAATACAAGATATGCAATTGTAGCATGCATATATAGTACATGACATCTCGCAAGCAATTGGATCTCGGGTTGACAATTAATGATTGAACTCTTTAATTACTAAGGTAATTAATTTACCCAACAATGAGAATGCCACACCCTCAACTATACATCATTGGACTACGAGTTGATTCTAATACAACTTTCACCTAGTCGAGGATCAAGTCCTTTATGATGTGGCCCCACTAGACATTTACAATGCACTCCTCTACAAGCTTTTCATGTGGATGACATGGAGTTTATAATGTGCAACTTCATAAAGTCATCCTCAATATTGAGAACCAATGTTGTCGTGTTCTTGAGGTAATTCTAAAAAGTAAGGTTTTTTTAATTTCTATTAAGCAATATAGAAATCTCATAAATCATTCCTAGAATTTCATTCTTCCAATGTTTTTCTAGCAAATCATGCATAAGACTATAGTGCAGACCCAAGTCTCCTACATAATCTCAATACACTTCTGGAGGAATAAATTGACATTTTCAACAATCCCACTAGAGTTCATTAACATTGTCGGTCTCATCATTTTAGTGACTTAGTCTCCAACACTCCATTGCACAATTGACCTCTCACCATAGATCCATCATGGAGAATGAAGAGATCATGCATTTAATCTAGGAGTTGCTAGAGAAACAAAAAAATAGGTTAAGCACTTCACCTTGCAAAAGCTCAGTGGTGCTCACATCAAGGAAATAATGGAACATGTTGGCTATGCATTGACTACCGCACCTTGAATAAGTTCATAGTTAAAAATTGCTAACATATCGTGTGCATATATGACCTTTTTGGCTCTCTGAGGGGAACTGAGTACTTTACCAACCTTGATATATGGTTATCACCAAATGTTTGGATCCAAATAGTTATGGATGCACCTTCCAATGCTTAGCTAGGTTTTTTGAAAAAACAATTGACTCTTTTAACAACAAAACCCTAATTAAAGAATCGAGGCACATAGAGTGGGAATATGACCCTATTTTAGCTTATTTATCTAGGTGAGATCAATAGATATTCCTTGCACAAAAGGAGCAAAAAGGGATAGAAAGGAATCAAGGGTTGTTGGAATTGCTATCAGAGTAAAAACAGATCCTAAACATTCATTGAGGGTGATTCCCACAATGAAAACAAATGTACCCGAAATATGGCATCTACAACTAATTGCCAAATAAATATGGAATTTGTAGAATAGCTGCCAAAGAGCGCTTAGCCATTATAGATAATAGAAAAAGTGACCTCTTGAGAAGGTATGGATGCCAATTCAAACCCCATCTAGAGCTACTTTTAGTTCCAAAATCTAAGAAGACTTTCTCATTACACCAAAGGCCTATTTATACTCTACTTTCTTCTTAAGCTATCATTATCTCTTGCATGTGGGATGAATGTTTTTAACAAAATGGATCACATAAAGATAACTGTAAGTACTCCATAACAAAAATGATTTACACAAGAACTATTGTTAGCTTATAAACATAACATTAGTCACTAATGTGTTAAACCCGTAGGGGTTGTAACACTGAGTTCTTGTTGATCATCGAGATATTTGGAACATTGTATTCAAAGCAAAAGATAGACTTGAGGAATGGCCGGTGATGCTTTCGGTTCAACCAACACATCCACAACTTTTATACCCCTGATGAATGATGTCTAGCAGATCATTATTGATCAATTCATCATGGTTTATCCCGATGATTTCCCAATCTTTACCAAGCCACAAGTTGAATGTACTCAACACATCTCGAAGTCCTACAGACCTTTGCAAATTCACAAATTGTATGTGAGTCTTAATAATTGTTACTTTGCCATTTAGTACCTTTGCTACTTTGTTGGTAAAACAGGTGCAAATATTATGAATCTAAAGAAGATATAAAGACATCCAACATTGGCCTACCTTGACTAACATTTCTTTTGTTTTTTTTAATTAAATGCTTCCTTTTGACTATTACTATAGACAGACCCTGACTAACATTTCTTTTGTTTTTTTTGAATTAAATGCTTCTTTTTTACTGTTACTATAGACAGATAATGTACATATTAGGCATTTTATGCCAAAAAGAAGGCTGCTAAGAAACCACCACATGCTGGTCCAATACTATGGTGGACCACACTACCAAAATTTCTAAAGAGCATCATAAAATGATATTGCCACTTGGGCATACAATAGTGCTAATAACATTCGAGCTGGTAGAGAACCAAAAATATTCATAAATTCCAGCCTCCTGGAACACAATAAAATGCAGAAGCATCAATAACCATAACTCAGGAGGTTGATGCAATGAGCCCAGCATCGAGGAGTTATCATTGTCCTTGGGGGTGGTCCCCCCCTCATCCATCATGCCCGGCTTTGCATCTGGGATGGTAAGCACCTAGCCATCATTATCCTGCTTGGCTCCTCTGGAGGCTTATCTATCTTGAAAATTGCAAGAGAGAGTTGTGGGAACTTATCATTATAGTGCAAGGATGGAGGAAGCCGACTATGGTGATGCTCCCTCCTCTCACGAACAGCCCAGAGAGCCCTCTGGAGAGGCCTTCCTTCAGGTTGCTGAAACTGTCTAGAACAGGCCAAATGGGCTAGAGAGTTGATGGGTGGCTCCCTTCTCATGGTGCATGAGCACCCCCAAATACTGCAGGATCTAGAGCAGATGCACCACATCCAACTTGATTTTTGCACCTGCACAGTAATGTGGATATACAAATTAGCACAGATTAGAGAGCTATCACACCAACAAAAATTGTTTACTGGCCTTGCTTTATTAAACATGACATAATTTTTAGATATCTCATATCAGTGATGTAAAGCACAAACACCTAAATTTCAGGAATGAGATTGAACTTGTATATTGATCTTGAAGCACCTCTCCCACAGCTTGCTGATAACATTCATTTCTTGAAAAGGTTGTAAGAAATTACTAGTTTTGAAGTTTGAACATGTATTATAGTCAACTGATTTCAGCACCTTTGCATTCTTGAATGATACTTACATTTATCAAATCATTGCCTCGATAAAATTTGACAAGAAGTAACTTGACAATTTTCTGTTGTTATAGAGGCCAAATAGTTATTTTTGGTAGAAAAAGATTCAAATTTAAAGCAAGTTACAAAAGTAACGTTTTGGAAAAAATGCAGAAAAGAGGCGGACCCCGTTTTCTGTTCAAACTGGTTATACAATTAGAAAGAGAATGCGAGCAGAATAAGGAATTTATTCAATCGCGGTTCGATTCTGGTCTAAGGAATGCAATGTTGTGAAGCTAGTCAGAACATAAAAATTTGAAAATATGACCTAAATCTTTTTCAAAGTTGACAGGGTTTTTACTCGTGACATATTTTGAGAAAGAGAAATAATACCTAGGTCCTATTCCCTGGCTCTTGATGCGAGAAAGTAATATATATTAGTTTATTGTTGCTCAAGTGTATCCCAATCATGTTGTTTCACTTAAAATCACCAAATAATCCCTGCAAGAATGACCATCATTGAAATTATCTAAATGGCTGGCATTCCTCGTAAAACTTTCTTTTCCAACAATCTTGGAGATGAACTTGGTGGCAGAGAGGCAGTCTCCACATGCTGGAATATTCTTGACAATCTGGATAGGTGTCCTAAAAGATGCATTTATAACCCCAAATACAATGGCCAGCTTCTCATTGTGGTGGCATAGAATATCTAAGATCTTCCTGTCAGTATATATCCTGCCTCTTTCATAGGGCCAGACAGTATTTCCGACACTGCATCAATATTCTCTATTTGGATGTGATCTGTCTTCTGTGAAGAAAGGATGCACTTTGTTATTCACCTCGATCCAGCTGCACCCTGGATTTCTTTTTATCCTCCTTTCTTTCATCATTTTGCGCACCTTTTCTACATCATTCCACTTGCCAGCCGCTGCATATATGTTTGACAGCAACACATAATGTGCATCATCTTCTGGGTTTGACTCAAGTAGACACTCTGCTGCACGGTGTGCTAATTCTATGTTGTTATGGATTCTACAGGCACCAAGCAAAGACCGCCACACAGCAGCAGTTGGTTTTATTGGCATTCTTTTGATAAATCTGTAGGCCTCATCCAGATGCCCAACTCGGCCAAGAAGATCAACAATGCAGCAATAATGCTCCTCTGTAGGCGTGATATGATAATCTTGACTCATGCAATCGAAGAATCGCAAACCATCAGCCACTAGGCCTGCATAACAGCATGCAGACAGAACACCTATGAAGGTGATAGTGTCTGGCATTATCCCACATTGTTCCATTTGTTCAAAGAGTAGGAGAGCCTCTGTGCTATTCCCGTGCATAGCATGTCCTGCAATCATTGAATTCCATGAGACAGCATCTCTTTCAGGCATTTTGGAAAATACCTTTACTGCATTCTTTAGACTTCCACATTTGGCATACATGTCGACAAGGGCATTACCCACAAAGATTTTTGACTGAAAGCCACTTTTAATTATATTTGCATGGAGCTGCTTGCCGTGTTCTAGAGCTGCCAAGCTTGCACATGCTGGGAGAATACTAGTGAAGGTAACTGAGTTTGGCATCACACCACTCAGCTGCATTTGAAGAAAGAGTTTCAAAGCCTCGTTAAAATGCCCACTCTGTACATATCCCGCAATCATCGTACACCATAAGACCACCTGTTGTTCAGGCGTTTTCTGAAAGATTTCCACAGCCTCATCGAAATGCCCACTCTTACCATATTGTGAGTCGATTGTATTCCAGCAGATCATCTTGTGTGTAGTCATTTTGTCAAACAGACTGCGTGCTTCAACTAGATGACCACATTTGGCATACATGTCTACAAGAGCATTGTTTACAACAACATCAGATTGAAATCCACTTCTAATTATATGTGAGTGGATCTGCTTGCCAGGTTCCAAATTTGCCAAGTTGGCACAAGCTTGAATAACACTGCCAAAGGTGATCAAATTTGGCCTCAACTCGATCGATTGCATTTCTCTAAAGAAACTCAAAGCCTCTTGAAAATGTCGATTCTGAGTAAATCCTGCGATTAAGGCATTCCACGAAACCACATTTCGTTCCGGCATTTCATGAAAGAGTTTCATGGCTTGATCAACACGTCCTTCCTTGGCATATCCTGCAACCATTGCATTCCATGAGACAACATCTCGTTCAGGCATTTGCTGAAAGAGTTCAAAGGCCTTATCAACATGTCCATTCTGAGCATATCCTGCAGTCATTGCATTCCATGAGACAACGTTACGTTCAGGCATTTTCCTAAAGAGTTTCACTGCTTCGTCAAGATGCCCATTCTGTGCATATCCTGCAACAATGGCAGTCCAAGAGACTACATCTCGATCGGTCATTTTGTCAAACACTTTGCGTGCATCCTCCATAAGGGCACATTTAACATACATGTCAACAAGAGCACTTCCCACAAAGACATCGAATTGAAATCCACTTCTAATTATGTTTTCATGGATGAATCTTCCGTGTTCCAGAGTTGCCAAGTTGGCACATGCTGAAATAACATTGGCGAATGTGAAGTGATCGGGTTGGACGTCTGTTTGTAGCATTTGGTGGAAGAGTTCCAATATCTGGTGGTACTGTCCTTGCTTGGAGTAAGCCGTAATCATGGCAGTCCAGGAGACCACATCGCGGTTGGGCATTTGGTCCAACACTCGACGAGCATTCGTCATACTCTGGCATTTTGCATACACTGTAACGAGTTTCGTTTGTAAATATATTGTGGGTTTAAATCCGGTCTGAATGATGTGGGCATGCACTAGTTTAGCATCTGCTAGGTTACCAAGGCATGCTTGCAGGATCCAAGCATACAAAGAAGAAGAGTTTGAGCGTATACCATGTTGGTCCATCAAATGTAAAACCTCCTGCAATCGCCCCTCTTTGCAAAGCCATCTCACACCTCCATCTCCACTCATGTCAATACCAATACCAGTGGAGAATGAGAACCGGTCCTTTTTGTTTGTGAAATTGGCATGCTGCTGCTGCTTGGGTTGAAAGAATGCCATTCTGGCGTTTTGATGGAAAAAAATTGGCGTGTTCGCTTTCCGAATCCAAAATGAGTACCACATTGCCATGTCATTGTTGCTGCTGCTTTCCTTCCCTTTTCTGCCCTTGAGTCAGTGGAGTAATTGGATACCAGCGACATTACAAGCTACGAGAGGCCAGATTTTAACTCGCATAACAAGATACGAGAGGCCAGATTTTAAGTAGCATAACAGGTAAAGTTCTTCCATCCAAACATTAAAGCTGGAACAATACAAGTTATTGAACAAAAAGACAAATAAGAAGTGAATTCAGGGATGGAAACATATAGCTATGGAAGAGTGAGCCTATGTAGTTGTGGAGTTGACTCTTCATTGAATTATAGAACATTTAGGACATCTATGTAAATTATGAATTTTTTTTTTCACGCAGAAAAAAACCTATAATCTTTTTATTCAAAAATGAATGCAAGAGTATATATTCCATTCAAGGGCACATCCAAAGGACAAATTGCTATCCCTCCTCCAATAAACAGTCCAACACAAAAAGCGACAATCCGTCTACAAAGAAAACCCAAAGGCCCTCGACCTCAGAGCATATAAAAACAAAACCACCAAAAAAAAGCATGGCCACATCAAAATGCCAAATCGTATGCAACAACAACAAAAACAAAACCACAAAAAAAACATGGCCGCATCAAAATGCCAAATCGTATGCAACAACAGTTAATCAAAAAAGTAGATAGATCCCCCAAATTCCAACTTACCATCTATAAATTCTTCCCATACAAGAAAACCTTCCCTAAACTTTAGGGCTTCCGTGGATAAGCGATCTGCAGTTGCATTATGTTCCCTGTAGATATGTGAGATTTCCAAGTGTTTGAAACAAGCCAATAAGTGTGTTGTCTTACAGGGTTATTGTTGTAATTCCAAGACCTACAATTCCATTTTTTGTTATAATTATTAGGGAACCTTCTTTTTTAAATTTTTTGATTTTATAGAAATAAAACTTTAAAGCAAATTAAATAATTATTTATTTTTTACCTTTTAAAAAAACATATTATTCTTTATTAAAAAAAACATAGTAACATTTATTTCTAAACTTTTTTTAGTATAGAAATAAAATTTTAAAGCAAACCAAGTAATTCCTTATTTTTCCTTCTTAAAGTTTCATAAATTAAAATTGGTGTAAGTGGACCTTAACTACCATCATCATCATATAAGATTATTTTTACAATATTACACTAACTTTACTTTACATAAAGAATAATAGTATATCAAGAATGATAGTGGATGATGGATATACATGAATAAAGTGATGAAATCACATTATGATAAATAAATATTGTTATTTTATGATTATATCAATAGATATTATGAGAAATGAATCTCATATTTTATTGTTATATAAATTAAGATTTCAAATCTCATAAACTCATCTCATTGTTCTAATAACATGGCTTCGAAGGTATATTCAAGTCAAGACATCATGACTTTAACTTTCCATGAGTTTGGAAAGAAGCTTATCATCAATTCAATAGGGCAGTTATCATCGAAGATCTCATCCTTGTTGGCTTTAGAAGTCTTTAGATTTGAATTACAATGTGATCAGTGGAAAGGGAGGTGAGAATAACATGGTAGTGGTGGTTGGATCTTTCAAGTGAGATTGAAATGGATGTTCCATGTCTCCCAGGGAGTCCAAATCAAGAAAACAAAGTCAACTAAATGAGTCAAGCTTTGTTATGGTAGGAGTGAATAATACTAGACTAAATAAGAAAACCAATGTAGGTAATAACCAAATAGAAAACGACAAAAATAATAGACAATAACAATCACATGAAAATGCAAAGTCAAGAATTGATAACGAAGAAACCCTAAGGGTGAAAACTCCAGTTGTATTGAGCATTCGTCTATAGGACTTCGGTCTCCTAAGTCTGTAAGCAAAACCTTGTATCAAGGTGTATTGAGTTGAAAGACTCATTTACATGAATGAAGGTCAAATGAAGGAACCACGAAGAACCATTCAAGCCTTCCCTTTTGGAACTTGTCTTAGTGCTATCAAGAACAAGGAACCCTTTAATATTCGAGCTTACGTGCATATATACAAACCTGAGGGGCGCTTTGGTGCTTACCCGTTGTGTTTCAGTTACAAAGAAGCAGTTAAAACTTGACTGAGAAGACCAACCATTTTCTTTCCATTTGTTGGCTAGAAGAAGATGAAGAGACAACACTGCCACATCAATGGTGTCATCACGGTGCCTTCTAATTATTCAGAATGTTGGCGGACATGTGTTTGAGTCATCAAATTCCACGGGGCATGTATGATGAAAAAATATTACAGAAGATTGCATGAGTCGACTAAGTCGATGGATCGATTGATCCGTAAAGTTGACTAAGTCAACAGATCGACTGATTTGTAGAGTCGACTGAGATGAAACCAAGGAATTGTATGGGAATAGGCACTAGTTGATGGTTCCAATCGAGTCCTAGAATGGGCCAGACCTACCCCCTTAAGTGGTAATGGTCTCCATTGTCGGCTTAAGCAGATGAGAAGACTTGTGCTTGTAATACCTCAATTTTGACCACATTGCATTAAACATGTAAATGATGTAATATTGTTATAAAATCATGGTGAGGAGCTCAAGGCCAAGGCCCCGCCATCGATTTATCGTTCTTGTATCGACAATTAAAAATGGATGCATGTGGATCCCATGCTAGTCGGGTACAATGGAAAACATAAATATGATGTAAATATATATTTTGATAAAAAAAAATACACCCACAACTAGCTATGCGAGGCAACAAGAGTATGGGGGCATGATTTTTACAATAATACGGGGGGTGTGGGATATTCAAACCCATGAAGCCAATAATGTCAAGCCAAGTGTCAATGACAGAACCCATGAACCATTAACTACCCACGTTGACTTATGCATCCAATCATTTAATTGTTCCAAGAGGTGGTTGAAGCAATTATTATTTTGGGGAAATGGAAGGTATGGTTGTCCAAAGTTTTTGTATGGGCAAGCCACCATTTTTTAAAATCGTTTTTTTTCTTCCTGGGTAAGAAAAGACCCACGAAATTGCTCCTAATCCATCATTCATCCATTAGTTTTTGTTCCCTCAAGTCCCTCTTACTTGCTGGGGAATTTCCTCCATGTTTTTCTTGTGTTTCCTTTGTTTTCTAGCTAAAGAAGTGTGTTTTTGGGTTGCAAAATGTAATGTCCCTTGTTAGAAGTTTTATCAAAATGGCAATTTTTCACTTTTTTCCCTAGTTAGACCTTTGACTAGTTTTGATCTCTAGGTCCCAAATTTGCCCCAAATGATCCCAAATCTTCTGAGAAGGTATATTAATGATATTAGAACATAAATATGTGTTTCAGGGAAGCCTTTGGACCTTTAAAATACTTCTGCAAATCCTCTTTCAATTCTGGTCAATGTAGGTAACTTTACTAGTGATTTCCCTTTGACTAGTATTGGTCTCTAGGTCTCAAATTGACTCCAAATCCCTTCAAATATTCAAGGAAGGTGTATGAATGATATTAGTACTTGAATATGATGTTTAGGGTTGACATATGGCCACCAAAAGACCTCTGCAAACTCTCTTAATATTCTGTACCAAGTATGCAATTTTACTAGTAATTTGGGGTTCAAATCCCCCTGAGGTAAGTACTGAAAATGGCTTCCCAAATGCCTCCAAACCCACTCAAATTTATGAACAGAGTTATGTAATGTGTTAAGTATGTTATTAAGGTCTCATATGCACCATTAATGGTTTATTACAACTGTTCTCACCCTCTCCCATTCAACTGCAAAAATCCCCAATTCGACCCTTGGGGAAATGACACTATTTCACCTCCCAATACAACTAAACTGAGTAAAGATGCTTCAAATTCTCAAGTACAGTACATGAAACTTGTAGAAGACATCCATGGTAGTATATTGATCACAAATATATCAAAGAATCATCCATTCATTCAAAATCATCAGCATTGCATTGATTCACAACAAGGTAGTGGGGAAATGACACTGTTCTTTCATTAAAATTGAGATTTATACATTTCTACTTGGAATTTCGACCTGAAACTTTCTGGAGATGAAGAACAGGGTATTTAATTCATATTACAAAAGAAATGGGGCATTAGAAGCTCCCCCAAAGAGTACAATAGCTCACCAAAAACGCTCTCCCTCAAGGATCAAGAATATGCTATCAAAAACGGAAATGGTTGAAGGAGTAGGCTGCAATAGAAGAAACCATGAGCTGCCCTGTAGCTTACACCTGCAAATAAAGACTCCATTAAAGCTCCAAATGAAAGCTCTGAATGGCCTTTCCAATTACCAACTTGGATGGGAATCTTTCACCCTCGAAATTGGATAAGGCAAGAAACTAGTCATCCACTAGCTCTCCCTCTACACAAATGCAATTCCAAATTCTACAAATGATAAAAAGCTGCTTTCCTTCTTTTTTATTAACATTTATAAAGTTCAAATGTCCTCCATGGGTCGAATTCCTTCCAAGAGACTCATGCCAACCCAAGTTGGGAAGAGATTCCAAAGAACGCCACTTGTACACCAATTCCTAGTCTACCACTTCCACCAAATCACATGTGGAAGCATCTTAGCTGCCCTAACACCCTTGAGCGCCCTCTTGGAGTCTATTTTTAGCCCTGACATGTCATATATGTCATATGTCAGCCTTCAGGTCTGATTTGTGTCATAGGTGTCATAGCATCTTTCATCATTGTTGTCATAGAGCTAGGGAATCTAGCCCAAGTGTCTCACTAGCTCCAAATTGCCTCTTCCTCTTCCATGGGAGTTACTCTTCCTCTATATTTCGACCTTGGATGAGTCATGCCATGAATAATACCTTTTGGACTCCCCCAAGTATGTTACCATTCACCTTGAATTCGAATTGGTGAGAGAATGATGCCAAGTGTAGTGGGGAAATCTAGCCATATGTGGGTCCCACTTCCTCCATGTGTCTTCATGATCAAATTCCACTTTGATTTTCACTTGTATATATTTATTTATCTCATTTATTAAATATTTATGCCATTCTAATTTTCAAACATCATTTATTATCCCCATTATTCCAAATCCCAAAGCTTCCACTCCAAACCTAGGAAACTAGTAATTTTTCTCCTTGGCAATTATTTGACCTTTACCATCAATTTGACAAACTCTAATGAATAGGGCCAATGTTATTAGGCCATTTTGACCCAATGCCAAATTTGGGACATGACAAATCCTCCCTTCCCAATATTGCTTGTACTCAAGCAATTTCAAACATGGGTGTTGAAGAACCTGCTTTCTGTATAATTCTTTGAAGTTGCCATTGAATTGCCCCACCTTGAATCTTTGAGTTTCCATGAATATTTTAGAGAGGAACCAGCCTGCTTGCTGCTGCACTACTCTGATAAAAATCACTTTATTTAGTGGGAAATCCATCTCCCATACTTCTTGTTTCCCCAAAAAAATTGAAACCAATGAGACAAAAATTATTCTAGGATCCCATTGCTTGTATTGCACTCGAACAATTAAGAGTGCTCTCCAACCCATACCATTAGATAAGAGGATTCCTGGATCCAATTTTCTTGTATGCATTCTTCCAAACATCATGAGTACAAAATATATATCATCAAAGTACATAACTACATAATGAAAATTAATATCAAGGAGGTGCTTCATCAAAGAATCATGAAAGTGCTTATACCTCCAAGCAAGTAGACCACCGTTTTCCAAGTGCATACAAGCTTCAAGTGACCAATCAAATCTGCTCCAATGACATAGGTGAGGATCCCATGTCCTATAAAGCTGCTCCAAAAGGATGTGATATGCATCAAAATATTCAGCCATGTATTATTTCATCCAAGAAGTGAATGAAGAATCTCCACTAAAATCTAAACCAAATAATGAGTAGAAAAAACAAGGAGACTTCAAATGACTCAAAGAAGTCTCACCCATACATACCTGAATGTGATCATCATAAAGATATAACAAAGTATGTGGCTTCCAACAAAAATGTTCTCCAATCATAAATCTATTCACCCAAGTGTTGGATGAAGTTCCTCCAACATCAAACGAATCAAGTGTTGAGCAAGAAAAACCATGAGTCTTCAAGTGAATCAAATGCATATCATAGGTGCATCCATGTAGATGTACATCATCATAAAGTAACAAAGGATGCTGCTGCAAATGTGAATAAGAATGTGCTCCAACCATATCATCATAAAAAGTACATCTAGGAGTTCCATACTCCTCATGTGGCACCATAAAAAAGAACCCTTTCACCCATACTTCATTGAGATTAATGTTGCAAAACATGGAATTGTAGGATGTAGGAGAATGAACCAAATCACCCAAATGATCAAAAAGTACATAAGTTTCATCATGGGAAGGATCCATATGGGTAGTATCATGCAGCTTCTTCAAAAGTGTGAACTCTTTGTCATAGTTTGGTTCCAATGTAGAGGAATCATGCTCTTCTTTAAAAATTGCATAACCTTCATCAAAAGACAATTCAAATTCCTCTTCCACCACATCAAGTGTTTGGATCTCTTCAAGTTCATCTTCAAACACATCAAGAACATTCAAATTTTCACATTTCTCATGATCCACCATGTCATGAGAATCCTCCAAACAATCTACCATTTGACAATCTGAAACATAGGAGGAAAAACAAGTATCTTTCAACTTTTCAAGAAGTTGCTCATTTTGAATTGTGAGCTTATGATTATCCTCATTATTCTTCAAGTATGCATCATGTAACAATTCATTAAGCTCAAACAAATGGTTTCTATCAAAAAGCAAAGACATGAAATTACCTTTGATGTGGCACATTGCTCTTTGAATCTTCCCCATGTCTTCAAGGAAGGATGTTTCCTCCAATGAAGTAACTCTCCAACAAGAATTTGACACCAATGCTTGAGTGTCATGGAGAATGGTGAGGGACTCTTGGATCTTCTTTTCATTCATCTTTAAGGACCCTTCAAGAAAATGAGGCTCTTGCAAATGAACCTCCTCATCTTCTTCATTTTTTCTTGGACCAACTTCATGAAGCTCAAGTGGTGATGGGGAAGTTGATCTTGGTTCTTCTTCAACTGCTACAAGGTCTTCATTATCATGCTTAATGACACTTGTACTTGTAGAAACATTTTCAAAAGTGATCTCTATGTCACCAACATAGAGGTGTGAGCACCCATCAGTAGGTACTCCTTCATAGTTTAACTATCCATCAGTAGATGCTCTTTGGTTCATGTCTAAACTAGAAGGTGTCTCGAAATGATCTTCCATATTTTCAATAGAATATTCTTCATGCTCTTGTGATGTCTCTTCCTTTTTCTCCTTAAAGCAAGCTGATGCATTTTGCCCCTTGTTTTCCTTACGATCAGTATATTTGGAATCTCTTCTTGAATAAATCTCAAAATCTCTCCTCAAGGAGGACATCATTTCATGCACACATATATGATACTCGCTCCAAGGTTTTTTACAAGAAGGGCATAAACCTTTCTTCACTAACTCCACATCTTCATTTTTGGGCCTATTTTCAAAAACATGTTCAGCATAGTACTCAAAAGACATGGCATTTTATGTATTTTTGCTCGAAGCAAGATATTCTTGATATTTTTGATATTGTTGGGGCAAGGTTTTATATTTTTCTCTCCATCTTTGAAACTCGCTCATAGAATTATCCTTGGTTAGTGTGACACACTCATATTCATCAAATCTAAAGTCATAAGAATAATCTTCATTTCTCCTACAATTGTAAGAAGTGTTGCATGATGGCACCTCTTCCTCATACCATTCACATTCTGCTTCATATTGCTCATAAGCATCTGCATATTCCTCATAAGAATTGTACTCATAGGATTCATCATAATAGTAAGACACGGATGCCAATTATTCTTGAATGTATGTACCTAATCCACAGGTGCAAAGACCATGCTCTGATACCACTGTAATGTCCTTTGTTAGGAGTTTTATCAAAATGACAATTTTTCACTTTTTTCCCTAGTTAGACCTTTGACTAGTTTTGATCTCTAGGTCCCAAATTTGCCCCAAATGATCCCAAATATTCTGAGAAGGTATATGAATGATATTAGAACATAAATATGTGTTTCAGGGATGCCTTTGGACCTTTAAAATACTTCTGCAAATCCTCTTTCAATTCTGGTCAATGTAGGTAACTTTACTAGTGATTTCCCTTTGACTAGTATTGGTCTCTAGGTCTCAAATTGACTCCAATTCCCTTCAAATATTCAAGGAAGGTGTATGAATGATATTAGTACTTGAATATTATGTTTAGGTATGACATATGGCCACCAAAAGACCTCTGCAAACTCTCTTAAGATTCTGGACCAAGTATGCAATTTTACTAGTAATTTGGGGTTCAAATCTCCCTGAGGTAAGTACTGAAAATGGCTTCCCAAATGACTCCAAACCCACTCAAATTTATGAATAGAGGTATGTAATGTGTTAAGTATGTTATTAAGGTATCATATGCACAATTAATGGTTTATTACAACTGTTCTCACCCTCTCCCATTCAACTGCAAAAATCCCCAATTCGACCCTTGGGGAAATGACACTATTTCACCTCCCAATACAACTAAACTGAGTAAAAATGCTTCAAATTCTCAAGTACAGTACATGAAACTTGTAGATTAAATCCATGGCAGTATATTGATCACAAATATATCATCGAATCATCCATTCATTCGAAATCATCAGCATTACATTGATTCACAACAAGGTAGTGGGGAAATGACACTGTTCTTTCATTAAAATTGAGATTTATACATTTCTACTTGGAATTTCGACCTGAAACTTTATGAAGATGAAGAACAGAGTATTTAATTCATATTACAAAAGAAATGGGGCATTATAAGCTCCCCCAAATAGTACAATAGCTCACCAAAAACGCCCTCCCTCAAGGATCAAGAATATGCTATCAAAAACGGAAATGGTTGAAGGAGTGAGCTGCAATAGAAGAAACCATGAGCTGCCCTGTAGATTACACCTGAAAATAAAGACTCCATTAAAGCTCCAAATGAAAGGTCTGAATGTCCTTTCCAATTACCAACTTGGATGGGAATCTTTCACCCTCGAAATTGGCTAAGGCAAGAAACTAGTCATCCACTAGCTCTCCCTCTACACAAATGCAATTCCAAATTCTACAAATGATCAAAATCTGCTTTCCTTCTTTTTTATTAACATTTATAAAGTTCTAATTTCCTCCATGGGTCAAATTCCTTCCAAGAGACTCATGCCAACTCAAGTTGGGAAGAGATTCCAAAGAACGCCACTTGTACACCAATTCCTAGTCTCCCACTTCCACCAAATCACATGTGGAAGCATCTTAGCTTCCCTAACACCCTTGAGCGCCCTCTTGGAGTCTATTTTTAGCCCTGACATGTCAAATATGTCATATGTCAGCCTTCAGGTCTGATTTGTGTCATAGGTGTCATAGCATCTTCACAATTGTTGTCATAGAGCTAGGGAATCTAGCCCAAGTGTCTCACTAGCTCCAAATTGCCTCTTCCTCTTCCATGGGAGTTACTCTTCCTCTATATTTAGACCTTGGATGAGTCATGCCATGAATAATACCTTTTGGAATCCCCCAAGTATGTTACCATTCACCTTGAATTCGAATTGGTGAGAGAATGATGCCAAGTGTAGTGGGGAAATCTAGCCATATGTGGGTCCCACTTCCTCCATGTGTCTTCATGATCAAATTCCACTTTGATTTTCACTTGTATATATTTATTTATCTCATTTATTAAATATTTATGCCATTCTAATTTTCAAACATCATTTATTATCCCCATTATTCCAAATCCCAAAGCTTCCACCCCAAACCTAGGAAACTAGTAATTTTCCTCCTTGGCAATTATTTGACCTTTACCATCAATTTGACAAACTCTAATGAATAGGGCCAATGTTATTAGGCCATTTTGACCCAATGCCAAATTTGGGACATGACAAATCCTCCCTTCCCAATATTGCTTGTCCTCAAGCAATTTCAAACATGGGTGTTGAAGAACCTGCTTTCTGTATAATTCTTTGAAGTTGCCATTGAATTGCCCCACCTTGAATCTTTGAGTTTCCATGAATATTTTAGAGAGGAACCAGCCTGCTTGCTGCTGCACTACTCTGATAAAAATCACTTTATTTAGTGGGAAATCCATCTCCCATACTTCTTGTTTCCCCAAAAAAATTGAAACCAATGAGACAAAAATTATTCCAAGATCCCATTGCTTGTATTGCACTCGAACAATTAAGAGTGCTCTCCAACCCATACCATTAGATAAGAGGATTCCTGGATCCCATTTTCTTGTATGCATTCTTCCAAACATCATGAGTACAAAATATATATCATCAAAGTACATAACTACATAATGAAAATTAATATCAAGGAGGTGCTTCATCAAAGAATCATGAAAGTGCTTATACCTCCAAGCAAGTAGACCATCGTTTTCCAAATGCATACAAGCTTCAAGTGACCCATCAAATCTGCTCCAATGACATAGGTGAGGATCCCATGTCCTATAAAGCTGCTCCAAAAATATGTGATATGCATCAAAATATTCAACCATGTATTCTTTCATCCAAGAAGTGAATGAAGAATCTCCACTAAAATCTGAACCAAATAATGAGCAGAAAAACAAGGAGACTTCAAATGACTCAAAGAAGTCTCACCCATACATACCTGAATGTGATAATCATAAAGATATAACAAAGTATGTGGCTTCCAACAAAAATGTTCTCCAATCATAAATCTATTCACCCAAGTGTTCGATGAAGTTCCTCCAACATCAAATGAATCAAGTGTTGAGCAAGAAAAACCATGAGTCTTCAAGTGAATCAAATGCATATCATAGGTGCATCCATGTAGATGTACATCATCATAAAGTAACAAAGGATGCTGCTGTAAATGTGAATAAGAATGTGCTCCAACCATATCATCATAAAAAGTAAATCTAGGAGTTCCATACTCCTCATGTGGCACCATAAAAAGAAACCCTTTCACCCATACTTCATTGAGATTAATGTTGCAAAACATGGAATTGTAGGATGTAGGAGAATGAACCAAATCACCCAAATGATCAAAAAGTACAGAAGCTTCATCATGGGAAGGATCCATATGGGTAGTATCATGCAGCTCCTTCAAAAGTGTGAACTCTTTGTCATAGTTTGGTTCCAATGTAGAGGAATCATGCTCTTCTTTAAAAATTGCATAACCTTCATCAAGAGACAATTCAAATTCCTCTTCCACCACATCAAGTGTTTTGATCTCTTCAAGTTCACCTTCAAACACATCAAGAACATTCAAATTTTCACATTTCTCATGATCCACCATGTCATGAGAATCCTCCAAACAATCTACCATTTGACAATCTGAAACATAGGAGGAAAAACAAGTATCTTGCAACTTTTCAAGAAGTTGCTTATTTTGAATTGTGAGCTTATGATTATCCTCATTATTCTTTAAGTATGCATCATGTAACAATGCATTAAGCTCAAACAAATGGTTTCTATCAAAAAGAAAAGACATGAAATTACCTTTGATGTGGCACATTGTTCTTTGAATCATCTCCATGTCTTCAAGGAAGGATGTTTCCTCCAATGAGGTAGCTCTCCAACAAGCATTTGACACCAATGCTTGAGTGTCATGGAGAATGGTGAGGGACTCTTAGATCTTCTTTTCATTCATCTTTAAGGACCCTTCAAGAAAATGAGGCTCTTGCAAATGAACCTTCTCATCTTCTTCATTTTTTCTTGGACCAACTTCATGAAGCTCAAGTGGTGATGGGGAAGTTGATCTTGGTTCTTCTTCAACTGGTACAAGGTCTTCATTATCATGCTTAATGAAACTTGTACTTGTAGAAACACTTTCAAAAGTGATCTCTGTGTCACCAACATAGAGGTGTGAGCACCCATCAGTAGGTACTCCTTCATAGTTTAAGCATCCATTACTAGATGCTCTTTGGTTCATGTCTAAGCTAGAAGGTGTCTCGAAATGATCTTCGATATTTTCAATAGAATATTCTTCATGCTCTTATGATGTCTCTTCCTTTTGCTCCTTAAAGCACGCTGATGCATTTTGCCCCTTGTTTTCCTTAAGATCAGTATATTTGGAATCTCTTATTGAATAAATCTCAAAAGCTCTCCTCAAGGAGGATATCATTTCATGCACACATATATGATACTCGCTCCAAGGGTTTTTACAAGAAGGGCATAAACCTTTCTTCACTAACTGCACATCTTCATTTTTGGGCCTATTTTAAAAAACATGTTCAGCATAGTACTCAAAAGACATGGCATTTAGTGTATTTTTGCTCGAAGCAAGATATTCTTGATATTTTTGATATTGTTGGGGCAAGGTTTTATATTTTTCTCTCCATCTTTGGAACTCGCTCATAGAATTATCCTTGGTTGGTGTGACACACTCATATTCATCAGATCTAAAGTCATAAGAATAATCTTCATTTCTCCTAAAATTGTAAGAAATGTTGCATGATGGCACCTCTTCCTCATACCATTCACATTCTGCTTCATATTGCTCATAAGCATCTTCATATTCCTCATAAGAATTGTACTCATAGGATTCATCATAATAGTAAGACATGGATTCCAATTATTCTTGAATGTATGTAACTAATCCACAGGTGCAAGGACCATGCTTTGATACCACTGTAATGTCCCTTGTTAGGAGTTTTATCAAAATGGCAATTTTTCACTTTTTTCCCTAGTTATACCTTTGACTAGTTTTGATCTCTAGGTCCCAAATTTGCCCCAAATGATTCCAAATATTCTGAGAAGGTATATGAATGATATTAGAACATAAATATGTGTTTCAAGGATTCCTTTGGACCTTTAGAATACTTCTGCAAATCCTCTTTCAATTTTGGTCAATGTAGGTAACTTTACTAGTGATTTCCCTTTGACTAGTATTGGTCTCTAGGTCTCAAATTGACTCCAAATCCCTTCAAATATTCAAGGAAGGTGTATGAATGATATTAGTACTTGAATATGATGTTTATGGATGACATATGGCCACCAAAAGACCTCTTCAAACTCTCTTAATATTCTGGACCAAGTATGCAATTTTACTAGTAATTTGGGGTTCAAATCCCCCTGAGGTAAGTACTGAAAATGGCTTCCCAAATGCCTCCAAACCCACTCAAATTTATGAACAGATTTATGTAATGTGTTAAGTATGTTATTAAGGTATCATATTCACCATTAATGGTTTATTACAACTGTTCTCACCCTCTCCCATTCAACTGCAAAAATCCTCAATTCGACCCTTGGGGAAATGGCACTATTTCACCTCCCAATACAACTAAACTGAGTAAAAATGCTTCAAATGCTCAAGTACAGTACATGAAAATTGTAGAAGACATCCATGGCAGTATATTTATGACAAATATATCATATAATCATCCATTCATTCGAAATCATCAGCATTACATTGATTCACAACAAGGTAGTGGGGAAATGACACTGTTCTTTCATTAAAATTGAGATTTATACATTTCTACTTGGAATTTCGACCTGAAACTTTTTGGAGATGAAGAACATAGTATTTAATTCATATTACAAAATAAATGGGGCATTATAAGCTCCCCCAAAGAGTACAATATCTCACCAAAAACGCCCTCCCTCAATGATCAAGAATATGCTATAAAAAACGGAAATGGTTGAAGGAGTGAGCTGCAATAGAAGAAACCATGAGCTTCCCTGTAGCTTACACCTGCAAATAAAGACTCCATTAAAGCTCCAAATGAAAGGTATGAATGGCCTTTCCAATTACCAACTTGGATGGGAATCTTTCACCCTCGAAATTGGATAAGGCAAGAAACTAGTCATCCACTAGCTCTCCCTCTACACAAATGCAATTCCAAATTCTACAAATGATCAAAATCTGCTTTCCTTCTTTTTTATTAACATTTATAAAGTTCTAATGTCCACCATGGGTCGAATTCCTTCCAAGAGACTCATGCCAACTCAAGTTGGGAAGAGATTCCAAAGAACGCCACTTGTACACCAATTCCTAGTCTCCCACTTCCACCAAATCACATGTGGAAGCATCTTAGCTGCCGTAACACCCTTGAGCGCCCTCTTGGAGTCTATGCTTAGCCCTGACATGTCATATATGTCATATGTCAGCCTTCAGGTCTGATTTGTGTCATAGGTGTCATAGCATCTTTCATCATTGTTGTCATAGAGCTAGGGAATCTAGCCCAAGTGTCTCACTAGCTCCAAATTGCCCCTTCCTCTTCCATGGGAGTTACTCTTTCTCTATATTTAGACCTTGGATGAGTCATGCCATGAATAATACCTTTTGGACTCCCCCAAGTATGTTACCATTCACCTTGAATTCGAATTGGTGAGAGAATGATGCCAAGTGTAGTGGGGAAATCTAGCCATATGTGGGTCCCACTTCCTCCATGTGTCTTCATGATCAAATTCCACTTTGATTTTCACTTGTATATATTTATTTATCTCATTTATTAAATATTTATGCCATTCTAATCTTCAAACATCATTTATTATCCCCATTATTCCAAATCCCAAAGCTTCCACCCCAAACCTAGGAAACTAGTAACTTTCCTCCTTGGCAATTATTTGACCTTTACCATCAATTTGACAAACTCTAATGAATAGGGCCAATGTTATTAGGCCATTTTGACCCAATGCCAAATTTGGGACATGACACAAAATGAATGGGAGGAAGGGAATTTCAAGTTGGGGGTTCAAAGAGGCCATTTTTTTCCATTTGAATGCTTGTATACATGTTGGAAAAAATCGTTTTGTTCCCTAGCGGTCGATTTCCCCTCTCAAATTTCGTTTGGGTATGCCCACAGTGTTGAATTCCCATGAAAATCATGATGTAGGAATTCCCTAGCGATATGCAAACGCAAATCCCATCTTGAAGCTCCCCACAACTGCGATTTTATACCAAATTCGACTTTTGTGTTTCCCAGTAGAGTATGAGTAAAAATGGTTTGGTTTGGTGGTTCCTATTTGTGATGTAAATGCCCGAAAATGTTTTGTTATGCCTAGTGTTTGTATGACTGTGTAATTGTTAAATTGAGTTCCAATTGTTAGGCAATTACCTTGAGACTATGCTAGCTCATCCAGCTTGGTGATTTTCCCTTTTCCCTCATGTGTCTTTCTATGTGTGAAGTTGGATGAGGACTGGGATACATGCATCCATTGTTTTGTCTGGAACTTATGTAAGCAACTGGGAGTAGACAAGGATTTGAAATTGGTTTGATAAACCTAGTGAAGGGTGTAACCTCACTGAAGATGATAGGGCTTTGGATACTTTTCTATCCACACCCTAAATAGCACTAGAAGGGAAGGTGTGGCCTGAGGGACCGTGGACCAGTGAAGGGGTTACCTTCCTTGTATTGGGTGTGTAGGTATTGTGGGTGCCAAGCTAGTTGAATCTTATATAGGTACCGATAGATATGGTGAAGGGGTTACCTTCCTGGTATTGGGTGTGTAGGTATTGTGGGTGCCAAGCTAGTTGAATCTTATAGAGGTACCGATAGCTATGTGATTGAGCTCACTAGCTTAGCAATTCCTTCCTTTCTAGTGCCTTGAGAACCTGATAAACCCACTCGTGGACTGGCTTGATTGAGATGTGGTATATAATTGGCTACGTGTGAGTTTTTTGTTCCCTTTTCCTTGTGGAAATCATGCTCGGCTCGAGGGTGGCCTCTTATCAGAAAGAGTATATTCTAGACAGAGTGCCTATGGTTAGGTGGAACATTGCTCTTGCATAGCTAGTTGCTCGGGATGAATTCATTTCAAGATAAATATTCTCTTGTGTTTAATTATGCAATGTATTTAATTCATGTATGTTATAATTATGCAGGTAATTTCATGCTATATGTATGTAGGAGAGTTTATTTCCATTGTATTCATTTGGATTATGCATCTACACACATGTTTCATTTGTTATGAATTTGTAAAATGATGATGGGGCTAAATTTGGAAGCCCGAATTTAGTTCATGTTCCCTCCCTTAAGTTGGATTGATGGAAGGGGACATGATAGTGCTCCAATTCGGTGAGAGGATACCACTTTCCTTAAATTGGGAGTTGTCCTTCCTTGGCCAATTGAAACAAGGGAATTGACTATGTCCTTGTGTTGTGTGGTTGTTGTCCGACAATGGTGTCAATGGCAAGAGGCTTTTGAACATCTGGATGTATGTCTTCTAGATCTATCAGAGGTAAGTCGATATGTTCCAATAGTGGTGGAAAATACGATCGAAGTAAGTCCACATGATGCAAACCTAGGTATGGTGGAATGCTGAGCTTGAAATCATTTTCCCCATTTTTCTCAAGAATGGTGTAAGGACCATATCATAAAGAATTTAAATTCATGTGTGGTCCATTGAATCTTTCTTTCTTAAGATACAACCAGGCCTATTCCCCAATTTTGAATGAATGAGGAATATGATGCTTGTCACGTTGGGCCTTGGCTTTCTCACTAACTCACTTCAACATCTCCTATGATTGTTTTTTAATCTCACAAACCCTATCCTTGAACTTGAGTGCTTTTTCAACCTCTCATAGTTCATGGTCTATGTCAAAGACTAGTTGGTTGATTGACTAAGTCGATAGGCATTGAGGGATGAAATCTATGACAAATTCAAAATAAACTCTCGCTTGTTGAACCATGTTGTGATTGATTATATCTATGTTGGATGTACATGATACTTTCATCCCATGTTCTGTGATTCTTTTGGTTGTACACGTAGAGAAACCGTACCACCATGTGATTCACAAATTCCTTATGTCCATCGATTTGAGGATGGAATGCGATCGACATAGATAGTAGACTGTTGTGTTGTTGTAGTCTTCTTGCAAGGAACAAGGATAACCATTTTAAATAATCTTTCAACCACTACGAGGATTTTATCATGTTGGTGTTTGGTGACAAGATATCTAGTCAAGTAATCCAAGGAAATGGATTACCATGGTCGACTTGGAATGGGAAATGGAGTATACAAACTGTAATACCCCAAATGTTGGACTTTAACCCTTTTATATTTCTGCTAAGTATTATTTCATTTTACTTAGGTAACTTTAGAAATCTGATAAATTGATTTCTAATGACCATGTGGACCAGCACATTAAATGAGATGGGAGTCACAGTCCCCTATGGGTTGTAGGGTAAAATACCAATTATAATAATAATGAGAAATTATTATTGGAGAAAATGGAAAAACCCTAAAGAAAAGATTTGAGAGAATAATGAATTAAAAGAAATAACAAAATGAGAGAATTTCACACCTAAGAGAATAAAAAGTGAAACTCATTGAAACACTTCATTATTCACATTCTCATGATCATGAACACACAAGAGAAATGGGAGTTGGGAAAAACCATGACCAGAGACAAATGAAGACAAGTGAATGAGGACAGATTTGGGAGTACCAAACTGGTCCAAATTAAGAGGAATCATGCAGCTAGGTATTGGCTTGGCCACTTGATTATGTGCAGGTAGGACAGCTACCCTAAGTTTGCACAAGCATTGCATTTACTCTGAATAGGTTGGGTTTAATTGATTCTCTTAATGGCTGAGGCTTAAAAATCCCTGGAGCATCCTGGAGCTCAGGAGTACTGAGTTGGATGTTGGGTTTCCTGTTGCCACATAAATATCCTAATAAACTTGGGGAACAATTTAAGGGTAATTTAAAATATACACTCTGACCTGGGGGACTGTGAACTCAGCTCGGAGGTGACCTGAAAGCAAGGAGATCTGGATGGTCAAAGGTTGGGAGGTTTGTGCTTGGTTCCACTGGTCTTCAAATTTCAGATAAGTGTATATGTTGCACCTATTTGATAATTTTTATGGACAATAATGGAATTTGTTTATGTTTATTCCTAGAAGTACTGTTGAATGATTTATTATTCAGATATGCATATGTGTATAGTGTCATATTGATTTCTGAATATAGAGCTTCCATAGGTTTCTAGATCTCTATAATAGGATGCAGTTTTAAGATCTAGGTTGAAATGCCTAAAATATGCATAGTCATGTTTGATGTATGAATGGATATAGTTCTGGTACATTAAGTAGACAAAAATGTTGTTTAGACCATGGTTTGCATGCCTGAGAGAGGCACCCTAGAGTAAATATGTTTTAAATGCTAACCTATGGTCATGTGAATGCACTTTAAGTCAGAATGCATTTATTTCTATCTACTGACATAACCATGTTATATCATTTTATTGTGTACATCAGGCAGACATGTAAACCGAGAGGTTTACATGTCATGCCATAAATATTTATAAACCCTCATTTTCTATTTTTGTAGATCAACCCAGAAAGGGGATATTATGAATAGGATATTTTCCTATCTGCTTAAATGAAAATCTCAATGTTGCCCATGTCTATACTTTTCATGTAAATAAGTATATAAAATACATTTATTCCAGATTGGAGTTCTTGGTCGTCTACTAAGCTATTCTGCGTATGCATGATTATTAAACTTCTTATGAACCTCGATTTCGGTTTCCTATATTTGGCACAATTTTGCTATTTATAATACTGGAGACAGATCAAGTTTAGATTGCGTTTATCCTGTAACTACTTATTATACAGTGGCGTTTGTTTTAAATATTAATGCCTTTAAATTATTGGCAGAGATAGAGTCGTGATGTTCTTTCAAGAACCAAATTGTGGGTTGTTTCCTTACCGACATTATCTTACTGGAATACGTAGTTAACCTTTGTTTACCGTTTAAGGTTATGTAAACTATCGGTTCCATAAACTATTTTACCCAAGTATGCACACCCATGATTGTCTTGTACACATGAACATCTGAAAATAGACAGTACTGCTTAATAACATCAAAACCAATCTACATATGCATAATATGACTACCATAGATTATGAGCATGCCGATGGATGGGTTCGGTGATTAATTTTGGATCACCGAGCCACTGCATTTAAAACAAACAGTGCTACATAAAATACCATTAAGAATGATTCTCATAGATTGCAACTACTTTAAAACATCTATGCATTTGGACATGCTCGGGAGCGTTATGGCAGCATAGTTCATTGCGCATTATACAGATGGTGGGGTATTTATATATATATATATATACCAAAACGATTCGGCAAAACAAGATAAATGCGAATCTATGCTTGGATTTACTCTTTTAACTTATGTATCTATATATATATGAGTCTCGAAGAGCAGAGAAACCAAACAATCCATTGAATGATGTAAATGTTTCATTTCCCATTGCGAATCCATTTAATTAATGCACAGACAGTGTGGGAGAAAACATTACAAACAAGCCCATTGTGGGAAGTTACACAACTGCATAACCTACGTTGGGAAACTAAGGTTATATTAACACTTATCGGATTTTGAATGCATTTACATACTTTTTACAGCAACCATGTTCTTAACTTAAAGAGAAATTTAAAGATAGGAAGCAATCATAGTTGTAAACTACACCGCGTAAGCACCAGGGTAGGGTTGAGACGTGTTTCTCCTATGCATTCATTATTTACAAACAAAGACATTTAAAGTCCAAGCTTCTGTATATTCTACTATCCAAATAGAAATCCTTTCGCGGGAGGAAACACTTTCGAAATAGTGTTTAAGGAACAACGACCCCCGTAGGTGGTCGAACCTTCATTTAAACATTAACAATGTATCGCTTACAGCATAGTTTCGAAGTGTTAACACTTGCATTCACCTACAGGCCAAAAACGATCCTTCAACAAAAAAAACACAGTCTTATGCATTGGAGAGCAAGGCCGAGAGCCCATCTCTGTCTCACAATGCAGACGGAGTGAAACCAAGTCTTAAGTAACTCATCTCTAACTGTCGGGGAGTTTAACCTCGAGGGACAAAGAGTGGAAGGGTTCCTGGTTGCGATGGAGACCGAGCTTCTCCCCAAATCCGTAGTGCCACCTGTGAATTACCCAACACTCCCTCGACGGTCGTTGTAGCTGCAACACCAAGGGTAAACATTAATCAATTTTGTGCAGTAAGAAGTCAAGGTGAAAGAGATTAAAAGTAAAAACCATGTGGTTGTAACCACTTACCGTTAGATGGGGCAAGACGCAAGGACCAAGGCGTTATGGATCCTTACCTACACAAGAGCCACGACAAATCAGTTAGACAACATCTTTTACTACCGAAACCAACAACTAAACCCTGTAGCAAGCGTAAAGTGTTCATTTTCTTACCTGCTCTACGTGGAAGCATAATAGCTGCCTCCTTGTGCTCCAAGTTATGCTGGAGAGCACCATTCTTCCAGTTTCGGGCATGAGCCCTCTGCTCAAAGTAGAGGTTCTCTAAGAAACCTTTCGTAGCAGCAAATGAACCGACTGGAGCCAAGGAAAGGGTTTTGGACAACACGATGGAGCCGGCTCGAGGAGAAGGTGACCTCTGAGCCCAGTTACACCATTCATTCAATGCGTGGTACAAAGTAGAATTTGGGCGCCAACCAATTTAACCAAATCAACGGGGCTAAGTGCAATCGCAGCACCCAAGGGTGTTACCCGGGTCGTAATCAACAACCATGGATCATTCGCATTCATGAACCAATAGAGGAGTTTTAATGCAGTGCATATCAAGGTTGGCAACCTCGTGTGAGGACCATCATGGACTAGCTGGAGCACACAACCGACAAGATTTTGCTGAGTTGCACCACCACGTCACCGAGAGTAGAGCCATCTACCAGGAGGGCACCTTAGCGGGGTTAAAACTTTGGTTTACACAAAGCAATCTACGTGGTAGATTGAAAAGTCAAAACACAGTCATACTTTGTAAATCAAGTTAAGTGCATAAAAAGAAACCTTACTGCATAGTTACCAACCTTTATATATATATATGTTACCACGTATGAATTATCACGACGATGCCAAGGTTGGAGTTGGACTCCTTGGTTAGATTATTGTGTTAGGTTATGCATAAGACCTAGGTCCGACGCTAGGTCAACCTTGGGCGCTTAACCAATGTTATAATATATATATACATATATATATATATATATATTATGTTAATATATATGTAATCACATTTCATTCCATTCTTTATTAATGTTTCTCTATGATGAGATTATCATATGTCCTTTTAATATGAGCGCTCAGAGCATAAGGGTTAAGCCTAGGTAATTATAATGTAATCCTAGAGCTCTATCATAAGTTAACACATAGGTCATAGGTTAATAACATAGTTATTAACCTAGGACTATGTTATATTAAAGTTTGTATTCATTAATTCTTAAGAGTATATTTTTCGTAATAATAACATTTTAAGGGTTGTAATATAGTTATTCTTGGGTTTTGTAAACATTGCTTATAATCTCATATTGTCGCAAATTGCGTAAATATATGGAATATATACATAGGAGTTGTATTTTTGAAATTATCCGTTGATGCTAACTTGTTTTCATACCAGTACGCTAGTATAGATTTAATGGTTTAAGTGTCGACACCTACGTGAGAAACCTTAGAAGTAATAAGTGAATTTTAGTACGCATACATTTCTGATTAATACTTCAAGTAGGTTGTAGTGCCAGCTAGCATGTATGTTTCCACATTTATTTGGTTGGTTAGTATCTTTATAAAAAAAAATTGTGTAGAAGAGACGTGACACAAACCATGTCATTGATTTGGTGGCTTGGCGATGGCACAAACCATGCATAACTTGATATACTTGTTGACATTTATCTTGAGTGAAATCCAATAGAAATACTTTTGAAGTACTGTAAAAGTATTTTCCACTCCAAAATGACATGATGTTTTGTTGTAATGTGCATCCCAAATGAGCTTCTGTCTATGCTCACCTAGAGGTACAGTAAGTTGTCCAAGCTTGTAAAGCAAATTGTCCTTCAAGTGGTATTCGAGAGAAATCAATTGACCTGTTTGGAGTTGTTGATACACTAAAGAGAAGTCAGTGTCTTATTTATACAATTGAGGCCAAGCAACAATGTCATAACCATGCATACTTAACATTGTGATAAGTGAAGTGACTAGTGGTTGGCTAAGACAATCAACTGATACATTGGATTTGCCTTTCCGATGCTTAGTTACCAACTGAAATTGTTGTAGGTAACTAATCCACTTGATTTGTCTTGTTGTTTGTAACTTAGATTGTGACAGAGTGAACTGTAGAGGCTTATGGTCTGTATGAATGGTCATTTCTTTGCCTAGGATCTAGTATCTCCATTGCTTATGTTTTTGTACAATGGCATACAATTTCCTTTTATAAGTTGAATAATTGCGAATAGTTTCACTAAATGTTTCCGAATGGAACTCCATTGGATGACCTGCTTGAGTGATCACGACACCCATGACGTAGTTTGATGCGTCAGTCTCGATTTCAAATGGTTGATGCAAATCAGGTAGCACGAGCACTAGAGTTGTGCAAAGCTTGTTCTTGAGTTGTTCAAAAGCTTGTTGTTGTGTTGGTTTGCATTTGAAAACTGTATTTCTACCTCATTTAGTCAATTGATTCATTTACCAATCTATGTGGCTGAATCCCAACAAAAATATATGATAGAAATTTTCTAAACCAAGGAAACTCCTTAGTTCATGAATTTTTCTTGGAGCGGGCCATTCCCTGATGACTTGTATCTCTTCTAGGTCAACTAGAATGCTTGCTGAGTCGATCACATAGCCTAAGTATTTGATACTCTTCATTGCAAAATAGCACTTCTCCAAGTTCAAATAGAGTCTGTGTTGTCTAAGAGTGTTAAGCACTTACTGAAACTGTTGTGAATGCTCATCCCGCAATCTACTAAAATTCAGGATGCCATCTAGATAAATAATGACACATTTTCCCGCAAAAGGTATAATAACTCCATCCATATATCTAATAAAACTTGTAGGTGCGTTAGTTGAACCAAAATACATGACTAATTATTCAAATAGACCTTCCCTAGTTTTGAAAGAAGTATTCCATACATCTGAGGACTCTATGGGAATTTGATGATATCTCGACTTAGGTCGAGTTTGGTAAAGAATTTAACATATTTCAAATAATCAAGTAAATCGTCTATTCTAGGAAGAGGACATTGATTCTTTACTGAAATATTATTGAGAGCCTTGTAGATAATGCACATGCTCCATGTCCCATCTTTCTTAGGGACTAGGACGACATGAATTCCATAAGGAGAGGATCTGGGTTGAATATGCTCTTTGTCAATCAAGTATTGAATTTTTCTCTGGATTTATTCATTGTATAAAACACCAGACCTTTTGTAAATAGATGCATTGGGTAATGAAGAGCCATGAGCAAGATCAATGGAGTGTTTTACTGTACAATGTAGTGGTACTCCAACTAGATCTTTGAAAACATATTTGTATTCTTCAAGTACTTTGTTGACTTGTTTTTACTTTCAAGAATTGTGGTTAGTGGAGAGTTGACTGGTTGTTGTGATCCTTTTGGAACATCTAGATTTGATCATCAAAAACATGAATTTCATAACATGGTTGATCAGTTTTTTGGCTTGTTTTGTTGAACCATTTTGACTGTCAAAGTAGGTCAACATTCAAGAATTCCATATCATTGATTTTGGATTTTGACAATCACTTTCAGTGGTCTAGACTTATAATTTCCATGTTTGTCCCATAAGTAGGGTTTCCCAAACAATACACCAACTACTGAGAGTGGTGCTATATCACATAGCACCTCATCTTGAAAAGGCTTGATGAAGTAAGCGATTTTTCATTGTTGGGTGATCCTAAGTTCTTATCCATCCTTCATCCAAGCGATGTTGTAAGCTTGTGGATGTGGAGAAGTAACAAGACCCAATTTCTTCACAATGGCTTCATAGACAAAGTTCTTTTGAATACCATTGTCCACAATTAGATGCAATGGGTTATTCTATACCCATATCTATGTATGGAATAGTCGTTTTCTTCCTCTTCGTTGACGATGGTCGATTTCGTAAGGGTTGTCAAAGTTGATGCCAATAAAGTTGAGGATTATGGATCTGATTCCATGATAGATTTATTGGTTAAGCCTAAGTCGAAGGTAGACAACTGTGTCAAGAATGGCTTCAGATATTTGCATTTAGATGCATCATGCCAAGTTGAGCTATGGTAATCACACCATTTCCATGCAAGGGGTTTTTTTCTGTGTTTTCCCTTGTCTTTCTTAGAAGGCTTCTTACCATGCCTTGCTTCTGTGAAGTAGCTTGAGTAGATCATTTTGAATTTTCAACTGAGGTTTCTTGTCGAAATATCAACTTATCGATTTGGTCGAGAACCGTCCTTTCACCTTCAATTTCCCCTCTATCTTGATGGAATAATGGAATTCTTCTGCAAGAGTTCCAATAATGAGAAATTCCATCTCTAGTTGGATATAAGGAGCTAATCCACTGATATACTTCAAAAAAAGTAACTTTTCTTCCTCCCTAATACTAGGTCGAGGAATTAGTTGGTGGAATTCATTAATAATAACTTTGTATAGTCTGATATTTCTATGTACTTGGGTGGATAAAATTCCATCCTGACATGTTCAACATTTTTTTCCCATGTGTCAATGGGGTGACCTTCTTCTTCCCATTTAGTCAAAATATTTTCCCTCCAACAATGTACAGAATTCGACATCTTCAGAGATGCAATGGTGAATTTCTCATCCTTAGAAAGTTGATTCACATAGAAATAGGGCTCTAATTATTGTATCCTATTGTCTAGTACAAATTCTCCATCTATATTTCCTTCCAAATTTGGTACGTCCATGTTCATTTTTATCTTGAAGGTCCTAACCCCGTTGAAGGAAGATCTCGTCGGGTTGCTAACTGAAATCGAGCCTAATGAACTAGTAATTTGAGCAAGGATATAATTGAAATGCTCACATAATTTAGTTCTTTGTCGAGTGAGTGCTTTCTCTACAATTTGTTCAGTTTCACTAGGAGGAGTTTTGTCCTTTGTTTCACCTGCCATATTCGGTATAGGGTTTCAAGCAAATAAATACTTGGAGGTCGAAGGTAGAGGGAAGTTAAATAGTTGGGTCTTAGAGCATGCCTGAACATGCATAAGTTTGCTAACTACACAAGTAGAGTTTAAGCAAGGATATAGAAGAATATAGTTCTTTGATACCAATGATCTGTGTCGCTGAGTGAGTCAATAGGAGGAAAACAGAGTTGACTGAATGAGTCAAGCTCTGTTATGGAAGAAGTGAATAATACTAGACTGAATAAGAAAACCAATGTAGGTAAAAAACAAACATAAACTTACTGAAAACAATAGAAAATACCAATCACATGAAAATATAAGTTAGGAATTGATAATAGAGAAACCCCAAGGGTTAAAACTATGGTCATATTAAACAATCATCTATAGGATGTCGATCTCCTAATTCTGTAAGAAAAACCTTGTATCAAGTGTACTGAGTTGAAAGATTCGTTTACATGAACGGATGTCAAATGAAGGAACTGTGAGAACTAATTAAGCCTTTCCTTTTGAAACCTATCTTAGTGTTATCAAGAACAAGGAACCCTTTCATATTCAGGCTTACATGCATATATACAAATATGAGGGATGCTTGGGTGCCTACCTACCGCATTTTAGCTACAAAGAAGTATTTACAACTTGATAGAGAAGACCAACTCTTTCCATCTAGAAGAATATGAAGATACACCACTACCATGTCGATTGCATCTTTGCAGTGCCTTCTGACTGTTCAAAATGTCAGTTGACTTGTGTTTGAGTCATCGAATTCCACGAGCCATGTATGATGAACGAATCTTGTAGAAGATTGCATGAGTTTATTGATTCGATGGATTAACTAATCCACAAAGTCAACTAAGTCAATCAATCGACTGATTCGTTTCGACTAAGATCCAATCAAGAAGTCGAATGGGATTAGGCACTAGTAGATGGTGCAAATCGAGTCCTGGAATGAATCAATGGATCTCAGTTATTGTTAAAAGGATGAAAATATATTAATTGTAGAACAATTATGTACAAAATCTTTGATTCAACATCTTCAAAATCAATGCTTCTCCAACCTTACAACAATATAAGATTCCATTCATATTGAGTACCCTTATTATATATTTTTGTTAAATGATAAAGTTAAGCTAAACTGGAATTCACAAATAAAACATTAACATTCTTGAATCAAAGACATCGTTGATTTAAAACTATGCATGCCATTCTTTGTATTTAAGTATTTGTATATGATTACCAAAACATTAAAAATGGTTGGGTATGTGTCAAGCAACCACTAATAAATAAAAAATACAACGATCCATTCAAAAATCGCAAATGAGTAAGTTTTTCTTATTATTTTATTATCCTTCCGCGACATAGATATTGTTAGTTATGCTTCCTCCATGCCTTGATGAGTGAACTTAGCATTTGTGTCCCTTACTTGAATTAATAGATACACAAATTCTAGAATCTATGTGAATCCATTAAACCCCATGACAATGGTGGATAGAGACATCTTCTCTTAAGATATATTTAAGACATATTTGAAGTTGGTGAACCACATCTTGTGTGTAACATTTAAGTTTTATTGATTTGTTATCCTTGACATTATCCTTGTGGTATCTATGTGACCAGAGAGTGATATCGTAATAAATAATTGTTTAAAAGGAAATTATATTGTTTTACGTGATAGTTGTGGCATTTATGGCATGATAGAGCCCCTTTGTACTAAAATAATTAAAAAGGAAAATTAGTTTTTCCTTTTAAGCAAACTTTCATGACCATAAGCCATAGGGAAAATGGAATTTAGATCCCATGCTATTGAATATTCTCGACCATAGAAAAATTGACGGCATCAATGGGAAGGCAAAAAAAAATGTCCCCATCAAGCTGGCAAAAACCATATAATTCATCATAGCAAGTAACATGTTCTCATCTTTGAAAAAGTGAAAAACGAGTCGGAAGTTGAGTTGAGGATAGATCATAGAATTTGTTAATGACAAAATATTAAAGAAGTTGTGTTTATGGTAGAAAAGTTGCACCGAGTCGGACTTTCAAGTTTTAGTCTTATTTATGCAAATACACCCAAAGAAAAATAAAAAATTGTCTAGACTTGTAGTCAAATTGTTACTAGTATATTTGTTGTTGGCATAAACAATATATGCCTCGTGTCGCTACTATACACACTTGTACATTTCATATATATAGATTTCAAATATGTTTTGTCACATTGAAAAATCTAAATGCATCCATTTATAAGTGTCTCATCAAATCCATATTATAACAGATTTCCCATTGTAGTTGTCTCATAGTTGTAAGCCAACTCTCGGAAGTTGTAAGTTTGTATGGATTAATATTTATCTGCCCAGTTGTGATAGTTAATTCTTCATAAATGTTAGGCCTCTTTCCATTGTTATAAATAAGTATCATCCTCTTGTAAATTTTGCATAGTAGATCTCATAGATCTTGCCTTCTCTTTCGTAAACGGATTTCTGGTTTTTGCAGAAGGTTCTTACATGTGAGATACTATTTTATTAACATCAACATTATATTAGAGCCATCGAGACCACTTTATTAAGAACACAAATTGAGGAGGATCCTTCATGAATGAAAGAGGCCTAGCATATATGGCTATGAGTAAACTGATTTCAATTATTTATCCATTAACCCTTTCCATACTCATTCATGTATAACTAGACTCTCTCTTTTGAGTCACATCATTTCAACAAATCCACAATAATTTTTTGATGCTATTGGTATATGAGAATGGGATGTTGCTATGATAGAGGAGTATTATTCCTTGTTCAAGAATCACACCCGGTATCCCATTCCTCTTCTTAAGGGATGGAAGTTGGTTTGTTCTAAATGGATCTACATGACCAAATATGTAGTAGATGGATTTGCTGACAAGCATAAGGCACATCTTGTGGCCAAGGTATTTTCATTGGTTGAATGAATTAATCATTTTGATACCTTTTCCCTTATTTCCAAGATGGATTCCATAGGATTGGTGCTTTCTCTTGTTTCCTCCCAAGGCTAGTCAGTCTATTAGTGGATGTGAAGATCAATTTTTCTACATGGATATTTTGCATGAGAAAATATACATAGAGAAAAATCCTAATTTTGTGTAAGATCAATCACTTGTTTTTATGCTCCAACATTTAATGTATGGTCTCAAACAATATCCCTGATGTTGGTATGATAATATCGATAGTTTTCCAATTACTTCAATTTTCATTGGTCACCATTCAAATCCAGTAGCTTACACCATGAGGTAGAATGTTGGTCTTGATTTTGGTTCTATATGTTGTCACAGGTAGTTCTTCATCAGTGATTTAGAGTATTCAATAAGCATCAATGGAGTATTTTATTATGACAAACCTTGGTCCTTTATAATATTTTGTTGTTCTACATGTCCCTTAATCTTCAAAAGGGATTTCCATTTTCAACAAAATTATGCCTTTGATTTATTTCATCATTTTGGCATGGCTGATTGCAAGCATGTGCCCACTCCATTTCATCTTGGTATTCAAATGTGTACTAGTTGTACTTCACCACGTGTTAATATTTACTTGTATAGGAAACTAGAATATGTAGTATCTGACCCATACACGACTTCAGAACATTTCCTTTTCTTGGGGATTGTCTCTTGCCTCTCTCAACATCGTAATGAGAGTTACTACTTACTAGAAGTCATCCAAATGAATGTATTATGAGGTACATTCAATGTACTACCAGTTTTGGTATTCAATATACCTCAAGTTTTTCTCATCCCATGGATTTCACATATTCAAATTGGGCTGGTTTAGTTGATGATCAAAATTTCATTTGGTTTTGTATATTTCCTTGGCTAAGGTCCTATTTCCTAGTCTTGCAAGAAACAATCAATAATTCAATTATCTTCTGTAGAAGTTGAGTATTTTGTTACAGTTCTTACTAGTCAAGAGGTTCTTTGGCTTCGAAAGTTGATGACAGAGTTTCACATTCAATGAGATCATCCCACTATTCTTTGGTGTGATAATTAGAGTTCCATACACACATCTTGCAACCCATTGAAGCATCATAGGACAAAACATATTGAGATTCACATGCACTTCATTTAAAATATCATCCTGGATGGTTTTCTTAGCTTGGAGTGTTTTCTTACTGAAAAACAAGTTGCATAAATATTCACTAAACCTTTAGCATTGCCTCATTTTTTATAAATGCAACTGATCCTTGGAATGAACTAAGTTGTCCTTAATGGGGTCATCTTGTGTCCTCCTTTCTTCATATATTTTTATGTTGTTTTCTCTCTTTTGGGGAGGATTTTTTTCCTATATATTTTTATCCTTTTATTTGCTTATGAGATTTTATAAGTAGGTACCTTAATAGGCCTCGTTGTTTTCTTTTGTTTATTCCTTATGTTTCTCTTAAGGGGGTGTTAATGCTCTTTTCCAAACAAATATCTACTTGTATAGTTGTCATAGTCGCAATCCAAATTTTGGAAGATGTAAGATGACACAAATCAATCCTTATATGCCCATTTACAATAGTTATGATTTATAAATGTTGGGCCTCTTCATGTTGTTATAAATAGTTCATCCTCTTGTAATTTTTGCATAATATATATAATAGATCTTTCCTTATGTCTAGTTGAAGGTGTTTTGGTATTGTAGAGGATTCTCACACCCAAGATGTTATTTTCTTAGCATTTACACGCATCAAATTTCTTCCCTCTACCAATTCCACCTTTCTGCAAGTGGAAGGAAAAATATATACAGCTAAATATACATAAATGATTGCCATGCATTGTTTTGTCAACCACAATGTTTTCACCCTTGAAATACCATTATAAATGTTCGATGTTGCATGGTCCAGAATCATCTAAAGGTGTAAGTTCAAATTTAATGAATATATTGGTGTTTTCCCCTCTTATCATTTCTATAATTTTAAAACATGGTCAATTGAATGCAAACTACAGTTTAGAATGCCCGTGCTTACTATTTAGCACATTATAGACATACGTGTACCTACTTTGAATAAAAGTGGAGTTGAAAATGGTGAAGTGCATTTCTTTGTGTCGAATTAATGTAAATTCAAAGAATATTCTACTTGTATTATTCCTCCTTCGGGAGATGTCATTAATGTAAAAGGTCATGTAAAATTCATGAAGTAAAACATCCATTGTAATTCAGGTCATTAGTACCCAAAAGAATGTAATATAAATATTATTTGAGTCTTTCTAGAGAGGTTAGCCCAGTTAAGTTAGTGAGGCCGACCTAGTTAGGTTAATTGTCAAGTGAAAAGTAAAGTATAAATAGAGAGTGTCTTCCTCTCATTTGTACCATTCACTCACTTGAGCATTGTGCACTAGAGGAGAGAGGAAGATTGCGAAGAAGGAGGAGGATTGTACTTGGCTCTATCGTTTGGGTTTTGTCTCTCTTCTTTGTGAGACTTGTTTTTTGGTAATCTATATTGAGGAAATTCTTGCTGGGTTTTCTTCCCCTTGAGGGTTTCCCAGGATAAATTGTTGCATACCTTGTGATTGTGTGTCTTTCAGAGATCCTATTTATGCTGTTGTTATTGTGAAAATGTATTAAATGCTAATGAAGTAGGAATCTAAGTTATTGCAACATATAAAATTAACATGGTATCAAAGCTAGACTGAAAAGAGCAGCTCTCACTAGGTAAATTTCTCTCTCCTTCTCTGGACAAGAAAAATCAGGTCTTTCTACTGAAGAAGAATTTTGGACTGCAAGTGACGTTGGGAAGTGCACCTCTCCAACATGCATCTTTTGGCACCAAGATCGAATTTTTTCCATGGCTAAATATTCCAGAAAGTCAAACCCTAGTTTGAATTTGGACAAGAAAAACCAGAAAACCAAAAATTGCAGTCCAGAATTTTGCAAGTCCAGTTTCAGGGGTGAAATTTTGCATTCTTTAGAAATAGACTGTACCAACATACTCTCCTCATTAAAGCACATATTTTGGTGAGTTCGGTTTTCAATTTTGAGAAATTTCAATTTTTGGTCATTTTTTGTTCTCCAATATAAGCCTGGCTCCAAGCACTAAGCTTGATGACAAATTGGAAGGCATAGAAAATTTCCGTTCTTGGAAATACAGAATTGGACTCATTCTAGAAGATAATGATCTTGTGAAGTTTGTCAAGGAAGATGTGCTAGAACCCGTAGAAGCTGAAGAAAAGGAAAATCACATGATTAGGGCCAAGAGGATCATAGTAGATTCCATCAAGGATCACTTGATTCGTCAAGTGTCCTCCAAGAAAACACGTAAGGAAATGTTTGATGCCCTATCAAGGATGTATGAAGGAAAGACCACTAATCAGAAGATGAATTTGAGAACCCAACTCAAAAGTACAAAGATGCATTAGGGTGAATCTATCCAAGAATAATTTACAAGGGTTTCTCAATTCAAAGAACAACTAGAAGAAATTGGAGACAAACTTGATGAAGATGAATTAGTGATGACCACTCTCAATGGTCTTACTAGACCTTGGGATTCTTTTATCCAGACAATGTGTGCAAGAAAGGAAAGTCTACAATTTGAAATTGTATGGGAAGAATGTGTTCAAGAGGAAGCTAGAGTGGAAAATCGAGAAGCACTACTCAGAGATGATGATCAAGCTCTAGCTACCCATACTAAAAGAGGAAAATGAAAATCTCACTACCAGAAGGAAACTCATAAGGAGTTTCATCCTCCTAAGATTTTTTAGAAGTATAAGAAGGGAAACTACAAGCAGAAAGAATTCTCCTCTTATCAATGTTATTATTGTGATAAAATGGGACATATTGCTAAAGATTGTACAGTAAGGAAAGAAGAATAACAAAAGACATCATGCTCATTTTGCGAAGATGAAGAAGAAGAAGAAGAAGAAGAAGAAAAAGGACCTCTGAGGAAGTTACCAAAGGAAGAAATTGAAGCATATGTCTTATAAGGGTGGTGTTTCAAAGCACTCTCTCAAATATGGAAGAAAAGGACTCCCATCAGAAAGTCTCACTAGGAGAATAAAATAAGCCACATACAAGCTTAATTCAATAGGATGTACTAGAGAAAGATTTTAGAATTACTTTTATATAAGATGCAGTTATTACTGGGACAAAAAGAAGGTGGCTCACATAATATCACTTAGAAACAACTTTGATCTATGTTAGAAGACTTGATCAACATTATAGATCATAAGCAAGAAAGGCACAGGACCTTAGAATCAGATGATGGAGTAGAGCTCACCATCAGACATTCCAGTAATCCGTTCAAGGAGACTAGGATCAAAAGAGATCCTACCAAAAAACAAAGATAAGTATTTGAATTGTCATTTTTATCAAATTATTTAAATGATATTGTTCAGTTGTGTACATATTTATATTCCTAGAAGTGTAGCCTGCATGTTAGAATAGTTGCATTAATGAAAAATATGCATGTGATGGGTAAGTAGCCCATGGTTCTATACAACATTCCATTTCTACTTACCTAGAGTGAAACCTCTTTGCTGACATATTGGGAGTAGTGCATGCTCTTAATAATGTTCTGGTAGAGATGGATGGCATCTAGAAAGTTACCATATGAATGTGAGATATGGATGAATGTTGTGTTAATGGCTAAGATAGCATTATGATAGTGTGAATTATCTTTTTATGCATATGTTTTGGAAACTATGAAATGTTTCTAACCATGCTACTGAATTTGACTTGTAGGAAGTATTGTACACGATCACCTACAAATGAAGAATGATGAGAATTGTTCCATAGAACAAGTGACAATGGTTCAATTATAAACAAGACTTATGAAATCAAGCAGAGGAAGTCGACTATGACGAGATGTTGCTCTAGTATCCAAACTCATGGTGTAATCGAAGTAGAATAAGATATCAAGCAACCTCCAGGACTCAGAGAACCACATGTGTGCATATTGACGAATACTTTGTATGAAGACACCCATGGGATAGAATGATGAGATCAAGGATCAACTAGAGTGATGAGACATCAACCTTTGCTACAAGGTTGAAGATGAGAAGCTCATAGATTGGTGCAAGAGAGAACTTGCAACAGAGTTCGAGATATTGGTATCCAGTGACTTTGAAAGATGAAATAAATGGATACACAAAATTTCATCATAAGAGAAGGCTACCAGTCACTCCAGTACAAAAATTTCCTGGTACATAAAGTATAAGATGCAAAGGGAGGGTAGTGATCAATTATAGAAGGAGCAGGAAAGCCCCACTTCAGAGGAAGTGACCACAATACAGATAGAGAGACACTTTCACTTAGTCTATATTTGCGGCAAAGGTTGTTTTCCCCAATATGCAGTAGAAATATTGAAAAGGTTTGATATGTTGGAATGTAAAGCCATAGCCACACCCATGGATACAAATTTGAAGTTGTTGTCTGATGCTTCGTTAGAATTAGTGGATGTGACACTATATAGACAGATTATTGGGTCATTAATGTATCTGACGAATACCAGGCCAGATATATGCTTTGCTGTGAACACCTTGAGTCAGTATCTCGTTGAGCCTAGACATGTTCACCTTATAGATGCAAATCATGTGATGAGGTACCTAAAAGGTATGATAGACTATGGTCTCAGTTATAATAGAGATCATGACTTCATAGTATATGGTTATACAGATTTAGATTGGGAAGGAAGCGTCTCAGACAGAAATATCACTTCAGGTGGATGTTACAGTCTGGGGTCAGCCATGATTTCATGGCTAAGAAGGAAGCAGTCCATTGTTTCTCTCAGCACTGCAGAAGCATAATATATTGCAGCTTGTTCCGCCATTTGTGACTCCATATGGATTCGAAAGTTGTTATTAGGTCTATTTGATCTAGAGTTGGATACCACAATGATTCTATGTGATAACCAAAACTGCGTGAAGATGACAAAGAACCATTCGAGATATGGTGTAGAAGGGAGTTGTAAAGCTCCAATATGTGAGCACAGATGAGCAGGTTGCAGATGTGTTGACTAAACCTCTGTCTCATATGAAGTTTGGGCACTTCTGTGACAAGATTGGTGTAGTCCATAAGGAATTCCCTCGAAAGGGGGAGTAGTGTTGATGTTACTATGGTGGCGCAGTTGAGATTGATCATCCTTAGACAATGATCCCGTAATTCCAAAAGGAAGGATAGTCTTAAATGTTGATCCCTAGACTAAAATCCCGTAATTAGGAAATGAAGGATTGTCTAAGATGTAAGTGATGGACAATGATCCTGTAATTCCGAAAGGAAGGATCATCCAAGTGTGTTGTATTGGTATCTCTGTAAAGACTGGGTCTCGTAATTCCAAAAGGAAGGATTGTTTGAGCACCACCAGTGTTGATGGACTAGAGTCCCATAATTCCTAAAGGAGGGACTGTCCATGATCCCATAATTCTGAATGGAAGGATCACCCGAGTTGATGGATGGGGTCTCGTAATTACGAAAGGAAGGACTGTCCATGATCCCATAATTTTGAAAGGAAGGATCACCAGAGTTTATGGACTGGGTCCCGTAATTCCGAAAGGAAGGACTGTCCATGATCTCGTAATTCCTAAAGGAAGGATCACCAGAGTTTATGGACTAGGTACCGTAATTCCGAAAGGAAGGAATGTCCATGATATCGTAATTTCGAAAGGAAGGATCACCAAAGTTGATGGATTGGGTCCCATAATTCCAAAAGGAAGGATTGTCCATGATCCCATAATTCCGAAAGGAAGGATCATGAGTGTTGATGGACCAGAATCCCGTAATTCCGAAAAAAAGGATTGTCCATGATCCCGTAATTCTGAAAGGAAGATCACCAGTGTTGATGGACCAGAATCCCATAATTCTGAAAGGAAGGATTGTCCATGATCCCATAATTCAGAAAGGAAGGATCACGAGTGTTGATGGACCAGAATCCCATAATTTCGAAAGGAAGGACTGTCCATGATCTCGTAATTCCAAAAGGAAGGATCACCAGTGTTGTTGGACTGAATCCCATAATTTCGAAAGGAAGGATTGTCCATGATCCCATAATTCTGAAAGGAAGGATCACCCGTGTTGAACTTGATCCCAAAATTCCAAAAGGAAGGATCATATTGGTTGTTGATGCACCTATTTCCAGAGATGATGTTGCTCCAGCCTTGATCTGTTGACGATGATGATGTTATTCCATCTTTATGCTGATGAGCTAGCCTCATGCTGTCGTTATTGTTGATGTATCAATTTTTATACCGATGTGATGATTGAGGTTGTTGTTGTAGTATTTAATTATTGGCGATTGAGGTTGTTGTTCCAGTATTTACTTACTGATGATTGATTTTGTTGTTCCAGTATTCATATACCGATGATTGATATTGTTCCAATAAATTCTTGCTGCAAATGATGATACTTCAACTCTGTATTGAATATGATGATGATGATACTTCAGCTCTGTACTGAAGATGATGATACAGATGATGATGTTCCATATTTGTGGATGTTCCAGCTTCATTTTGTAGATGGTGATGTTCTAGCTTTGTGCTACAGATGATGATGTTCCAACTTTGTGCTATAGATGATGATGCTCCAGCTCCATGCTAAAGATGTTGATGATGTTACAACAAGTTGTTCCAGTTGCTGATATTGATGTTGTTGAAGAACTTCCAATGATTTATAGATGTACGAACCAATGTTCCAAATGATGTTGTTGATGATGCCTCCTCTTCCCTCCTTCCGATAATGTCATGTAGAGACACACCTGTTGTTGTTGTTTTTGTCAGTAGAATACCCTTCTTGTTAAGGGGGAGTGTTGAATTAATGTAACTTCAAAGAATATTCTACTTGTATTATTCCTCCTTCGGGAGATGCCATTAATGTAAAAGGTCATGAGGTAAAACCTCCATTGTAAGTCGGGTCATTAGTACCCAAGAGAATGTAATATAAATATTATTTGAGTCTTTCTAGAGAGGTCAACCTAGTTAAGTTAGTGAGGCCGGCCTAGTTAGGTTAATTTTCAATAAAATATAAATAGAGAGTGACTTCCTCTCATTTGTACCATTCACTCACTCAAGCATTGCGCACTAGAGGAGAGAGGAAGATTGCGAAGGAGGAGAATGATTGTACTTGGCTCTAGAGTTTGGGTTTTGTCTCTCTTCTTTGTGAGACTTATTTTTGGGGAATTGTACTTTGGTAATCTATATTGAGGAAGTTCTTGCTGAGTTTTCTTCCCCTTGAGGGTTTCCCAGGATAAATTGTTGTGTACCTTGTGATTGTGTGTCTTTCAAAGATCCTATTTATGTTGTTGTTATTGTGAAAATGTATTACATGCTAATGAAGTAGGAATCTAAGTTATTGCAGCATATAAACTTAACACTTTGTCATTTCTTTAATGATTATCTTGTCAATACTAAGGATTTTACAGGAAATCAATGAATATCTTTACAATCACTTAGTACTATAACTACGCGTGTTTTAGGATTTGATATCTTAATATATGGAAGTGGAACCTTTAATTATATACTAATAGTGGAAACTATTTGAAGGAAATAACATGAAGTTTAGTTTGAGTGGTTGGAATAAAGTCACACCCAAACGTTGTGTCAAATTGTACATAGGAAAAGAGTAGGGGTGTTTCATGGTTCGCATTATATATTTGTAGAGTCCTTATTTTATTGATCTATTGAAGGACAAACATGTTATGCTATTAAATGAGAGCACAATTCTACCAAGCTATTGAAGGAACATATAATGTTTCAATAAATGCAAGGACAAAGAAAACTCTTATCTTCCACCACCACTTTTGAAAACCATCACCCTAACAAGTAGATGTCATGGTGGAAATTGATTTGAAGGTGGATGAGCATCCAATGGTATACTATACTAGATTATTTTGGATGATTAGGTACTAGGGAGAGCCTACTCCTTATTATGTTCCTCATACATGAATATACAAGCAAGATTAATCCACTTAGAAGCATTGCATTAAATGCAATATACCTGGGTGCTTATTGATTGTCTAAATTAAAACTATTTCATGTCTAAAATGGGTCACCCACAATGAAGTCATAAGTCCAAAAAAGAATCAAAACCATGCTCGAGTTGTTACTACCACCCACATGGAGTGAGTTAAAAAATGAACAAACTCAATTTTTTTGTGACCTCATTCTTTTCTTCAGAAGACAACTTATTCGATGATTTTTTCAAAATTTTGATGATATGCATATCTTTAAAATGGCTCAAAACCCTCAAGGGAAAATTTTTATGGTCAAAGTTCGCATGAACCGAGTGGAACCATATTTCTTGGAAATGTTCCTACCAAATTTGGTTAAAATTTTCCACTATAAAGAGGTTGAGTTTGTCTACTTATTAACTCACTCCCAACCCATATAGTTTGTAGTTGCCCTTAATCAATATTTTCTCACATTGAGAGGATTCCACCCACATTCAAGTCACAAATTTTTTTATTTAAATATATTCATGCAAAAATATGATTCAATCATTACCATAGCTTGCGGGGGGCTTCAGTGTTGGCTCCATCAACAACATGGACACAATTTGAAGAGGGCACCACAAGGGCACATCCACGAGGCACTATGAACCATTTTTTAGGGAACACTCTTCTATAACAATTGACTTCCCTTTGGCCCAGGTACAATTTGTATACCTACTTATTCCCATTTAGTTTGGTTGCATGAATATATGAGTGAACCACAATTGGGTTTCTTATTATGCTTGTGTACCTATGTTCTTAAAGTGATTTTTGGATATGTTATGTGATTTATTTGACATTCTATGAGGGATGTTCATAACTTTGTCCTCTTTGTTTCTTTATTTTTATAGCATACTTGTAAACATGGAGAAATCAAAGAACATGGTTGTAGATTGTAAGTAGGGGCAATAGATCCCCCTAGAGTCAGTTAGATTAGGGTTATTGAGTCCCCTAGAAAAGTCGGCCCGGTCAAGTATAGCTAGGGCCGGCCTAGCAAGTGAAAAGGTCAAGTGAAATTTAAAGTATAAATAGAGAGTGGAGCTCTCTCATTTGAACACACACTCACTCACACAAGTTCGAATTAGTGAGAGAGAGGACAAGTTCGCATAGGAGAAAAAGAGAGGAGCTGCAGAATACCATATTTGTTTTGGGGTTTTACTTTTGTGATATTGTATTGGTGACGATTCTATCTCCGAGGAAGTTGCGGGGTTTTATCCTTTATGGTTTCCCCAAGTAAATTCTTTGTGTCTATTGTGTTATGCTGTGCATGTTATTCTTTCAGTTAATATCCTAGATAAATATTGATTAAAAGTAGAAAATCTAACATGGTATCAGAGCTAACCTAAAAAGAAGACACTGTGCAGCAGCAGAAGCAAGGGATTCTTAATTTTTGGACTTCTCTCCACATATTATAAACGAAAATAGGCTAGGCTAAATCGCCCTAGGAGGGCGCATATTTATGTCGAAGCATAACTTGATTCCGAGAATTTTCATTTTTTGGCCCATCACTACTGCCGAAGTTAAACTAGGGCATCATATATTTTGAGTTTATGTTCACTGATTTGTGGAGGTGAGTACAATTGGAAATTCGCCTTGAGGAGGCGCATCTATTTTTCCAATCAGAAGTTCCAAATTCTAATTTTGGAAAATTAGGGTTTCTTTGACAAACTCTAGGGCCAGCCAGCTCCATAACCAATTTGGGCATCTAAGAGTGGTAAGACCTAAAAGCTTTGCTATTTCCATTTGAAGTTCTCATTAAAGATGTATCACCACGCCAAGCATGATGATAAGATTGAAGGAGCTTATAACTTCTGAGCATGGAAGTATAGGATTGATATGGTCCTTGAAGAGAATGAATTGGACCAGTATGTGAATGAAGAGATTCCAGCACCAGAGGGAGATGATGCTAAAGCCTTACACAAGAAGAACCTGGTTAAGGACAAGGGAATCATTGCAGATTCTATTAAGGATCATCTCATTCCACATGTGTCATCCTTAAAGACACCTAAGGAGATGTTTGATTCCTTGACCAAGCTGTTTGAAGGGCAGAATATAAATCAAAAGATGACCTTGAGGAATCAACTCAAGAATGTGAAGATTAAAAATGCAAAGACCATGCAATCTTAATTTACAAGGGTCTCTCATATCAAGGAGTAACTTGAAGCTGTGGAAGAAAATGTAGAAGAAGGAGAAGTTATGATGACCACCTTGAATGGTCTTCCAAGATCATGGGACTCATTCATTCAAGGGATTTGTGATAGAAATAAGTTAATCTAATTCATTAGGTTGTGGGAAGAATGCTCACAAGAAGAAGCTTGACTCGTGGATCGAGAAGAAAATATGGGAGAAAACGATGATCAAGCTCTCATAGCACACTCCAGAAGGAATAATAACAAGAGGGAACACCATCAGATTAAGAGGGAGAAACACCACAACCAAAATCATAGGGATAACTTTATAAGATCCAAGAGATCAGATCTATCTAATATTAGATGCTTTACTTGTGATGAGAAGGGACACTACTCTAGAAATTGTGCCAGAAATAAAAGTGGCTCCCACAACAATAAGAACAATAAGAAAAGGCACCATGCTCACACCGCATAAGATGATGAACCTCCAAGGAAGAGAGCCAGAGAAGAAAGTGACGAAGAGTATGTACTGATATTATCACTCACCGGCACTGTCACACATGGAAGTAATGATTGGCTTGTAGACAATGGAGCTTCCAAGCATATGACGGGATATAAAGAATCCTTCATAAACCTGTCTGAACATGAGTCACCTCACAAGGTGAAACTTGGGGATGATTACCAATACCCCATAAAAGTAATTGGAGAAGCTTCTTACAAGCTAGACTCTAGAAAATCTCTGAGGATGAAGGATTTCCTATAAGTTCCAGGACTAAAGAAGAACCTTCTCTCCATATCATCTCTAGATGAAAAATATATGAGGGTTCCACTTGTTGATGGCAAAGTCCTAATGTGGCCAAAGGGAAAGACTCTATATGATGCAGTTGTGATTGGAGAGCAAGATGGAGGTTTGTACAAATTGAAGGGCCGACCTGAGCAAGCCTTGGTTCATGAATCCATGGAGCCAAGTGAATTATGGCATAGAAGGCTTGCACATGTGCACTATAGAGCACTACCCATTGCAAGCAAAGCAATTGAAGGACTTCCAAAAGTCCAGTCGAAGCATGAAGGCGTTTGCAAAGGATGTGCAAAAGGAAAGAACGTGAAGAAGGAATTTCCAAGTAGCGAGAGAAAAGAAAAAGGACTATTGGAAATAATCCACTCCAATGTATGCGGTCCTATGTCATCCAGTTCATTGAGTGGGTATGTATATTATGTTTCATTTATTGATGAATTTTCCCGTAAGAATTGGATATACTTATTGAAGAACAAATATGAAGTATTCAACAAGTTTAAGGAATTCAAAGCCTTGATCAAGAACCACATGCAGAAAATAATAAATATTCTATCAGATAATGGATGAGAGTTCACCTCAGAATATTTCAAGAACCTATGTAGAGAATTTGGGATTAAGAGGGAGTTGACCACTCTATACAATACAAAACAAAATGGCATTGCAGAAAGAAAGAATAGAACAATAATGGAAGCAGCAAGAGCAATGCTTGATGACCAAGATCTTCCGATGCACCTATGGGAAGAAGCTGTGAGGAAAGTTGTGTATGTACAGAATCGTACTCCTCATAGAGTACTAGAAAACAAGATTCCAAAAGAAGTATTCTCCAGTGAGAAACCAAATGTCATCCATCTCAGGATATTTGGCTTCCCAATGTACATACACATTCCAAAGGAGAAGAGGATGAAGCTAGATCCTTCAGGAAAGAAGGGTATATTTGTAGGATATAGTGAAAGCTCGAAGGCCCACCGAATATATTTCCCAGGATTCAAGAAGATCGACATCAATAGAGACATAACATTTTCCGAAGACTCAGCCTACAACAAATCCAGAAAGTTACCTATTGAAGGCACTAAAGAACCTGAAGTTTCCATGATCATAGATACAACAATGGAAGAAGCGATTCCAGAAGATCACAGAGATCGCAAGATGGAAGAACCACAAGAACCTATAGATCCACCTCGTGAGAAGAACTCCCACAAGAGGAAACCAACATAGGTACGAGAAGCAATAGAAGATGAAAAGAAGTATGGCACTCTAGAGGGGATGCATAGGGAAAGTAAGAGACCTAGGCCATACTCCAGCTATGTATCCCTATTGTGTGACATCATTGACAAAGAACCAACCAACTATGAGGAAGCGATAGAGAAGAAAGAATGGAAGGATGCCATGATCGAGGAGTACCAGTCGATCATGAAGAATGATGTCTGGGAGGTAGTTCTGAGACTAGAAGGGAAGTCTGTTGTGACTTCTAAATGGATCTAAAAGATCAAGCATGCTACAGATGGAAGCATAGAGAAACACAAGGCGAGGTTTGTGGCATGTGGCTTCTCCCAGAAGGAAGTAATAGACTTTGATGAGACATTTGCACCTGTAGCTAGATACACTTCCATCATATCAATACTTGCATTGGTTGCAGTGATGAAATGAAAGGCACACCAGATGGATGTCAAGACAACGTTCTTGAATGGTGTAGTAGAAGAGGAAGTGTACGTGGAGCAACCACTCGGATTTGAGAAACATGACAGGAAGAATCATGTGTGCAAATTGAAGAAGGCCTTGTACGGATTGAAACAGGAACTTAGGACATGGTACGATAGGATGGATAGTTTCCTGATGAGCTTGGGATTTACCAAGAGTAAAGAAGATTCTAACCTGTATTACAAGGTTGAAGTGGGAAATCCAGTGATACTTCTACTCTATGTAGATGACCTGTTTATAACAGGGGAGGATGGGCTCATTGCAGATATGAAGATGAAACTTACCGCAGAATTTGAGATGAAGGACCTGGGTATGATGCATTATTTCCTAGGCATGGAGGAGTGGCAAAATGTGGATGGGATCTTCCTTGGATAAGGGAAGTATGCAATGGATATTCTGAAGAGGTTCAAAATGATGGACTACAAGGCTATGGGCACACCCATGGCATTGAACTTGAAGCTACTATGTGATGCTTAATCAGAGTCAGTTGATGCCATAATGTATCTTCAGATGATTGGGTCATTGATGTACCTGACAAATACGAGACCAGACATATGCTTTGCTGTGAACACATTGAGCCAGTTCTTGATGGATCCGAGACATGTTCATTTGATTTCTACAAAGCATATATTGAGGTACCTGAAGGGTACATTTTATTATGGGCTCAAGTATGACGCGAATCAAAAGATTAACCTACAAGGTTATGTTGATTCAAATTGGGTACGTAGTGCTGCTAATAGTAAGAGCACTTCAGGATGTTGCTTCAGTATGGGATCCGGTATGATCTCCTGGTTTAGCAGGAAGCAGTTGTGCGTGGAACTAAGTACAATCGAAGCAGAGTATGTTGCAACTTGTTCGGCTAGTTGTGAGGCAGTATGGCTTAGGAAGTTATTGTTTGATTTGTTTGATCTCCAGTTAGAGGCGACTTGTATATTCTGTGACAAACAGATTTGTGTGAAGTTGTTCGAGAGCCCAGTGTTCCATGACAAGTTGAAGCATATTGAGATCAAGTACCACTATATCAGGGATGTGGTGCAAAGAGGAGCAATGAAGCTCCAGTATATTGTGACAGACGAGCAGATAGCCGATGTGTTGACCAATACGCTAGGTAGAGTGAAGTTCGAGTACTTCAGAGAGAAGCTTGGTGTTCTCCAGATCGAGGTTCCTTCCAAGAGGAAGTGATGAGTCTGGAAGACCCAGATGCACATGGGACATTCTCGCATAGTGGTAGGCTTGTGCCTCCTATGTTGGTAGATGTAAGGGCCGGGCCATTCTCTCATAGTGGTAGGCTCCTGCCTCCTATGTTGGTAGATGTAAGGGCCAGGCCATTCTCGCATAGTGGTAGGCTCGTGCCTCCTATATTGGTAGATGTAAGGGCCGAGCCATTCTCGCATAGTGGTAGGATTGTGCCTCCTATGTTGGTATATGTAAGGGTTGATCCATTGTCGCATGGTGGTAGGCCAATGCCTCCCATATTGGTAGATGTAAGGGCTGAGCCATTCTTGCATGGTGGTAGGCTAGTGCCTCCCATGTTGGTAGATGTAAGGTCTGGGTCTCGCATGGTGGTAGGATTATGCCTCCCATGATGGTAGACAAGGTCTTGTATGGTGGTAGGATCGTGCCTCCCATACTAGAGACATCCATCATTGTGGAACATGTGATGTGCATCTGGGTTGTGCTTTGTGTAATGATGAGATGATCTAAAGACGATGAGGCGATAATAGGAGACGCAGGTGTCTGCAGAGGCAATGTAATGACTGGTCCTAGGATGTAACTACTTGATGGATTGCTCATAGAGATGATGAATACCTACATGAGGATTATGCCTACATCCATCATGAAAAAGGGTTGGCTATGTAGAACTTCCTATGACGAGAAGATTCGAGAGATGTCACCAATCGATGATCGACATGATGAGGATTGCAGCAGCGACAATGACAATCCAGTGTTGATGATGATGTTCCAACATTGATGATGATCCCACGATGAAGACTTTTGTCCAGATGTGTTGATGACTGTGTCAAGAGAATACCTTCCTAGTTAAGAGGGAGTGTTAATGTAATTGTAACTTCAGAAGATATTCACTTGTATTTTATATTGTCATTATTATTGTATTTTATTTGTACCTCCGACAGAGATGTTTATTACTCCAGTCAGGGATGTCATTATTACATTTGGTCATATAAAGTAATTGAGGTAAATCCTCCTTTGTAAGTTAGGGAAATAGATCCCCCTAGAGTCAGTTAGATTAGGGTTATTGAGTCCCCTAGAGAATTCGGCCCAGTTAGGTATAGCTGGGGCCGACCTAGCAAGTGAAAAGGTGAACTGAAAGTTAAAGTATAAATAGAGAGTGGAGCTCTCTCATTTGAACACACATTTACTCACACAAGTTCGCATTAGTGAGAGAGAGGACAAGTTCACATAGGAGAAAAAGAGAGGAGTTGTAGAAGACCATATTTGTTTTGGGGTTTTACTTTTGTGATATTGTATTGGTGACGATTCTATCTCTGAGGAAGTTGCGGGGTTTTATCCTTTATGGTTTCCCCAAGTAAATTCTTTGTGTCTATTGTGTTATGTTGTGCATGTTATTATTTCAGTTAAGATCCTAGATAAATATTGATTAAAAGTAGAAAATCTAACACAACTTCTAGGTCTCTTGTAAATAGATTCCAAGTATAATTATAAGAAGGAGGATTCCTTTTACCTACCCATTGATACCATTTACAGGGTTTTATCTCATAACATATTATAACAAGGAAATAATTTGCTTATTATCCATAATATTATTCAATACAAAGAATTGCTCTATTTGGTTCACCCATGTAAACACATATTTTCCATCAAACTTTCTGAATTCAACCTTGGGAATGAAGTAGTTCCTTAGTCCTAAATTGAACCCATGATGATGTGGATTATCAATTGTTGGGGTCTTGAACCTCTTATTCTCAATCTTCTCAAGCTATTACTTGAACATGTCTCTCTTGTTCTCCTTATCATTTTTCGAAGGTGATTATTTTTGGCTAAGAAGGCTACTTATATCCTTGAGTTCTCCCATCATGCTTTCAAGGTTCTTTTTGAGGTCATGCATATCCCCTTTCAATGCTAGGAATTCAACCTTATTTACCATATTCACATTGTCCACCTTTCTAAGGATTGTATATTCCATGTTTTTTACATTTTTTTGATAATCTTGGACACCTCAAAGTTCACTTCATCATGCTCATATTGCGTCATGGTTAAGCCTTCAAGAGGTTTTAAGGGGTGTAGAAACTTTTTCTCCACCTCTTTCTATTTGATCTAACTAATATATACTAGATTTCTTCTCTATTTACTCTTTATCACACCTTTGAATCAACAAAAAAATATAATCTAATCAAAACTTATGCAAGTTTCAAGTTAACATACCTTGCAAAACTTGGTTTATACGTTGGCTTGGTGGCTGGCCTTGCTCCAAAGTTATCCCTAAAATTTCACCTCCTTTGAGTCTAAAATTTCATCTTGCAATAGAATGGTATGTATTCTCTGCAATGCCATAGTTTTGACACAATTACAGTGTTCCAAGAGAGAGTTATGGTAACTTTTTCAAAACTAGTTTTCTTTTAGAAAAACAATGGAGAACTATGCTCATAAATGAGCCATCCTCTGTTACATAGAAATCTTCCACCTTGTGAGCATCAACATTCTTTGGCCTGTAGGATCCATTTTAGTGACTCAGATCCATTTTTATCCTTCAGTGATACCAGTTTTCCCTATTTTTATTCCTACCCGCATGTTGCATCACTATAGCATGCGTACCCGCGAGTTGCATCACTATAGCCCGCGGGTATCAAGTAAAATGGTAAAAACCACTATTAATTACTTTTTACTCCCAAAAAAGGTCATTGGGTGACCTTTGGCTCTCCATCTGCTCGAGTAATGCCTCGATGTGTCCTTTCACCTACCTTTGAGAGGACTATATATTGAGCACATATGGCTTATGGACGAGAGGAAGAAGAGAATCGTAAGAGAACTCTAGTGGATTTTTTCCCTATCATGAGTCTGCACTCATTGATCCTTGTAGTTGTGAACCATTTATGTTCACCTTCCAAACTCCTCTCTAGTTTGAGTTTGCCATTCATGGAGGATTGAAGTGGTGGAGGCACAAGTGGATTGATCTAGATCTTGGTTCAGATTGGTTTCCGGCAAGAGGTGGTATCACTTTGTACTTCTTCTTGTTCATTAATAGAAATACTCATATTCTCGTCCATTCATGGTGTGAATGTTGTTTATTATACATTGGGTTGCATTTGCTTATGATATTATGGACCATTGTTATTGATAATGTTAATGTCAATTATATATTATATGTACTTGTTGGATATTGGCTGTCAAGACTAATTTGTAGATTTACAAGTGCGTGGATTGAAAGCTCCAACAGGGATCTACATCAAATGTTGGGTCGAGGTTGGTTACATTTCTCCATTATCTTAACATTGTCATTTATAATAGCATTGCTTTGAAAATTGAGTAGATTTCTGATAGTCATCTGTTTGTTGTGGTATTCCCAAGCCATAGTGAGTTTTCTCCAATACAGAAATGGCGACTCCACTGGGGAAAACATCCATGTTTGGGAAATTTTTTGAGCATTAGTCCATAATTAGAGTTGTTGTTTATCGAAGCTCTATGTCACTGATTGGCCATTAAGATACACTATAGAAAACTTGCTTTTTTGAGGCTCTAGACTCTTTATTTGCCCATTTGCCTTTCCTCACCTACGGGCTGGCTTAGTTCTACTCGTGTCTACCCGCCTCTGTTTACTCTACTGCTCGCGGGTACCCGCAGGATTTCCTTCGACAGTAGCATGTAACTCTGGATTTTCTTGGTTTATGGATATTGGTTGTTGCTGGGTGAGTTTGGTTGGTTCCTGAGTCTTTGTTGGCCTCTTTCTTGACTGTTTCATGCCTTGGTTGTGACCAGAACTCTTTGTTTCTCTTGGTTGATCCTTCTTGGTTTTTTACCAATCTTTGGTTTTAACCTCTTGGTTTTTTCCTTTGGAGCTCTTTCCTTTGGCTGAGTGTTGCTGTTTAGGATCTGCTGGGTTGTCTTAGTGATCTTCTCGGCACTTCAGTGACTAAATAGTAGGATTTTGCTTGCATTTTTTCATTTCATTTATATTGAAAAAATACAAAAATATTCATTTAGTTTTTTGCATTTTCCTTCTCATTTATAAGAGAAAATACAAAAATATTTTACTTTCATGTAATGCATCTTGCATTGAGTGCTTGTTGCCTTCATTTTAGGTTCTTCTTGTGCATCGAAAAGATAAAAGATTGAATCTTTATTTCGGAATTGTTGGTTGACTTTGCATATTAGTGTCATTGTTTTATTGGATAGATGAGTCTAGGATTTGACGATTTTGCATACTATTGAGTCTACACATCACTAGTTTCACGATCATATCCCTTGAGTAATCACAGCCACTAAAATTAATGCTTAATCATTAAAATTGATTAGACTGATTTTATTTTATAGGGTACACCAACTAGCATAGGTTTAGAGTCTTGGAATAGATCATTGTGAGTTAACAATCCAAGACTACTAGATGAAACATTAGGTGTCTGACCAGGGAGTGGAGGAATCCATGGTATAGATCGGTGTTCTCAGGAAGCTCTACTCAATCTAGAGTTAAGCACGAGGTCATGGGAGGTTGGTTGAGGAGACATCCCTTTGATACCGGCTGAACATGGGAGATATATCTAGGATTTGTTCGTATTTGGGGGTACCGGAGGTTCGTCCTCTTGTGCTTCGGGCTTAGATACCCTGTCCATACGACGGGTCCCACCTATGACTATCCCCCTAAGAATTGGTTATATTACGGTGAACATAGTTTCCTTACCTAGGTACCTCACAGGGTACTTGCAGTGGTTATGTTGTTTGTGTCCTGAGTCAGATAGGGATTGGACAGTACAGTTGTGACTTGACCCTGTCGACACAGTGAAGCCTGGGTGTCTCTATAACTAATTCTGTTACCTATGGCTATAGTTTGGGAGTCTCAAGCCTCTCCTAGGCGAGACATACTGGCTCTAGTGTCGGGAGCTCATTTAGCCACTCTGTTTGTTTGCTCTTGGCTGTAGTTTCTCTAGGTGTGTGCTTTTGATTTACTTTTTTTTTATCGATAGTTGGCCTTTAGGAGATGCTGTGTCTCGCTCTGGAGAGAACGTGGCACGGAGCCCTACTCTCCACTGGTCCCATCGGTTGGCTGGTTTAAAGCCAGCTTTGGTTACACAACATATTGCTAGAGGACACCGGAGGGCTCCCTCCGAGTCTTCAGATTCATACGAGACTTACGTTGAAGACTACATGACTGCACATCTCGATATCGGGCAAGATCCTTCTACTCCTTCGGGTAGAGTTGAACATACTTCCGATCCCCATACTCCTCGTGAGTATTGGGGAGGTGATCCACCTAAGACTCAACCTGGTTCTATTTGGACTAATCCACTTAACCGGGATATGTTTGATCCTTCGAATCTGGATAATTATCTTTCCCGGATGCTTGACCTACCCGAGGATGTAGAACAGGACAAGCCTTTCGTTCCTTCATTTCCACATGATTTTAGATATGGGAGGCCTGAGACTCATGATGATACCGGCACTATGATCAACCCCACCGCGCTCTCTTTTTGTATGCCTAGTCATAGTATTGTCGAACCTTCCACTATGGTTGGTACTCACACTGGCACTAGTCAAAGTGTTAGCCATACTATACCCATTGGGGGCACTACCCTCGCGGGGGGCACTACGTTGTCCACCCACTCACATAGTATGGGGACTGGTCAGATTCCTAACAATGCTTCTGTTGGAACACGACCACCTCCTAGGAATACCCAACCTAGCCAGAATGATGTTCGAAATACGACTCGCCATCCAGAACCTAATACACGCATCGCTACTCGTCAACCCAGGACTACTTTTGCACACGATACCGTTCCTCCCAACCATGGGGGTGGACACATACCGCATACTTTTGTGTCCACCGCCGCCACTAGTAATGCTAATGTAGGGGGTGGGAATATTTCCTATCCACATGGACATCACACCACCAACCCTGCTACTAGTCACGCCCATATTGGACCTGGGAATGCTTCTCATGCTTCTGGTCACCACACGACTGCTCAAGCTAAACCTAATGTTGGGGGTGGAAACATACCATACCATTACGGTCAATACAACATGGTTCCCGCTATGAATAGTACATACATGCCCCATACTCATGGTGGCAACCCTCACTACAACACAGTCGGTGCTGGCCACCAGTATCACCCACCACCCCAATATGGTGCTCAAAACACGCATATACCTGCTTACTCTCAAATGGGTCAGCCAGGGGGAGGTTATCAATATTATGGCCATGAGCAAGCTTATGGGCCGTCAGGTCCTCAGTATCAGCAGTTTAATCCTCATGGTCAAGCTTTTGGTCCATCTTATAACACAGTTCCGTTTAACCAACCTTTTATGGGAGCTTATAATCAAGCTTTCCAGCCTCAGCTCCCATTCCTTGCATGCGTGAATCTCCCAAATCTTTCAAAGCTCACGAATGATCCAGTGTGTCACGACCCTACTTGGCCCCCGGTCCCTACCAAGCTCCCTTCAGACATTCCAAAGTTTGAAGGGAAAGGTGGTGAGGACCCAGGAGATCATGTCACGATGTTTCACCTTTGGTGCTCCTCCAACTCTTTGAATCATGATTCCATTCGATTACGCCTATTTCAATGCACCCTCATGGGGGTAGCCGCAAAATGGTATGTGGAGTTTCCCGAAAACACCTATAGGGGATTCAATGAGATTGCTTTGGTTTTCTTAGACCATTTCCATTACCGGTTCGTTATGATACTGGTACTGAGTTGCTGTCCACCTTCCGTCAGAATAAGGCCACACATATTTCTGACCACATTCAAGAGTGGCGTCAGCGGAAGAGATTAGTGAAAGCCAACATTTCTCCAGAGTTCCTGTTGGAATGGTTCCTCAAGTCTTTACTTCCATACATTGCTAAGGATGTTTCGATGTCCGACATTGTGACTGAGGAACAAGCTATCTTGAATGTCCAATAGTTAGATCTACTTTATTCTCGGTCTGGCATTTTGCATGACATTATTCCTGATGCACCGAGAACAAGACATGAGCCTATGTCAGTTCCTGGACCACATGCCGATGGCATCGTGGGGTCCGCATGCACTCGCCCTATAGACTTGGTAGCTAATCAAATGCAAAATTTGTCTCTAAACCAGTCTGCACCCGAACAAGTTCACACCTTGTCCACTTCCACTCCGTCGTCTGATGTACACAATGTGTAATCAACGAAACCGTCGGGTAACCAACAACCTGGTGGTAAGAAAAAGGGGAGAAACAATCGTAGGGGTGGAAACAATGGAAGTAACAACAATAGCAATCGTAATACTCCTCGTTAAGAGAATGCCAACCCTCCTCGGGAAGGCGGTAATGCTGGCGAGGATCGTAAACCTAGGCGTAAGGTGAAATTCCCTTGCAAGCTTTGTGGGGAGGATCATCTTACTCACTTATGTCCTCGAATTGAAGAAGCATCAAAGCATTTGGCACAGAGCCCAGTTGTGTTGAAGGATCCCCTTCCTCATCATCAAAACATGGCTTCGCATGCTCCCACCATGGGTTATGGTACTGATGAAACAACAACGGCTTCTTCCAATACTAGTGGTTATGGATGTGTGAATATGGTTCAGTCGGAGGTTTGTGTTGCTACTCGTCAACGTGATTATGGTGCAACACAACCAAATTTGGGGAATGAGCCTCCCCCTCCTCCTGATAATTCCTTGCATATCAAGAAGCCTTCCATTATGCTGTGGATACCGAAAGGTGTTCTTAAGCGCTCCACGCATAGTCCTAATGCTCGAGCCGCCCATAACTACTTTATCGTAGAAGATTTGGGCCAAACTCTGTGTGCCATGTCGGCTCTTGAAGTTTTGCAAGCCTGTCCTTCTCAGAAGCATGCCCTTTTGAGTGCATTAGGAGTTCAGGATGGGGAAGTCCTAGTGTTATCTAGTTGGATACTACTGATGTCCAGCCTCGCTTACCTTACCACGTGGATTTTCAAATCTAGGTGGTTTGCTTAAGAGCTTCGTTAAACATACTATGGTTGATGAAGGTGCCTCCACGTCAGTAATGTCTCTAACTTGTTGGAAAGCTCTTGGCTCTCCTCCCTTACTTCCGTCTAGAACTACACTCACTGCATTCGATGGTAGATCTTTTGTGCCGCATGGAATTATCCCTTCCCTTGTTGTCTCCTTGGGAGGTAAGTCCGTGCCTATTGAAGTCGAAGTGGTTGATGCCACCATCGACTACAACCTTTTACTGGGTCGAAACTGGATGTACGCTATGAAGGCTGTCGCGTCTACTGTATTTAGAGTTATTTGCTTTCCTCATGAAGGCAATATTGTGACAATCGATCAGCTGGATTATGTTGGCACTCCTTCCACAGCATCTACGGGATATGTAGTCCCGCAAGTTTCTGATTCTCAGCTAGAAACTGGGAACATAGGTTTTGGAATGTACCCTTCATTGATGGGAACTTTTAACCATTCTGCACCTGTGAATTTTATCGGAACCATTTCTGATAGTGCACCTCCTCCTTCGAATAGTATTCCATTCCGGACTTCCTATTGTAATGATCCATGGATTTTTCCATCCGCGGATTCTATGTCTGGAGACATTGTGCATGTCGGGATGTTTATACCCTTATCTATAGCGGAGCTCACTTACGATCACATCCAACAAACCACTACAGATCCGGATCTCTCTTCTTCCCAGACAGTTGAAGAAGATCCCATTACGCTGCCAATTTAGGAAGCTAACTCATCTTGCTCTCATGATTGCCTCTATGATACTTTGCCATCCGATGAAGCTATCCTCGAAGCCATGTGTGGTAGTGAGAGGACTTGGGAAGATATGTACCATCACTCTTATTTCCTTCCCAACCTTGAGCTCGTTGAGCAAGAGGAGTTTAGGGTGACTCTAGCTGAGATGTTTGGTCACCTTGTGGCTCTTTTGCAGTCGCATGATGTTTTCTTGGACGGGAATATGGCCAATATTTCCCCAACCACTTCGATCAACATCTCCCGCACTCCCAGAAAGATTGAGAATGTTTACATCGGTGCCGATTGCACTCCTAAGGAGATTGCTATTTACACTGACTTGTTTACTGAACTCCGGGAAGCTTTTTCCTGGTCATATGAGGAGATGCTAGGAATAGACCCCCGCATTGTTGAACACGAGATTAGAATGTATCTCGATGCTAAACCGGTTTGACAATGCTTACGTGCTATGAACCCTAGGAAGGCAGCTGCTATTAAGGAAGAGGTGGAGAAACTGCTCAAAGCTTGTTTCATCTACCCCGTTCCCCTTACTGAATGGGTGTCAAACCTCGTTCCTATGGATAAGAAGCAGGGAACAATCCGTGTATGCACTGATTTCAGAGATTTGAATCGTTCATGTCCGAAAGACAACTTCCCCATGCCATTCATTGATCAAATATTGGATGCTTGTGCAGGGAGTGAGTTTTTTTCATTCATGGACGGCTTCTCAGGTTATAATCAGATTCAAATCAAACCCGCGGACCAACATAAAATGACATTTATTTTTTCGTGGGGAACCTTTGCGTACCAGAAAATGCCCTTTGGCCTCAAGAACGCCGGAGCTACTTTTCAACGAGCCATGACCTACGCCTTTCACGATCTTAAGATGATTATGGAAGTTTTCTTGGATGATTTTGATGGCCATTCTCGCAAGAGAGTGGACCACCCCAAGCACCTCCGTATGATTCTCAAACGATGTATCCACTACAAAATTCGATTGAATCCAAACAAATGCATCTTCGCTGTTAGGACGGGTCTCCTTCTAGGATTCATAGTTTTGAGAGAGGGTATTAGAGTTGATCCTCTCAAAGTTGAGGCAATACTTCAGTTGCCTCCTCCGCATAATTTGTTACAACTTCAGAGCCTCCAAGGGAGAGATACTTTTATGGGTCGGTTTATAGCTAACTATGCTAGTATTACTAAAGGTTTTGCATGCCTATTGAAGAAAGACACACCGTTTATCTAGGATGAGCGAGCCCAGCAATATTTCGACACCCTTAAGAAAGCTTTGGTATCGGCCCCCGTGCTTAGTCCGCCGGACTTTACACGAGATTTCATTCTTTATGTGGCCGCATCTCAAGAAACTATTGGCATGGTCTTGGTTCAGGTAGATGATGCGCTCATCAAGCATGTTATCTATTATCTTAGTCGAAATTTAGTAGACGCTGAACTAAGGTACACCCACCTAGAAAAGATGGCACTTGCAACTTTTCATGCAGTCCAGTGGTTACGGCATTACATTTTGCTTCGAACAACCACCGTTGTAGCTCACATCAATCCGTTTCAGTTCATGCTGTCACGACACCTTATCGGGGGTAAGTATAATAAATGGATTGTGATCCTTCAGGAATTTGATCTTGATTTTGCTTCTGCAAAATCGGTAAAATCATTGGTGTTCGCTGAACTTATGTCAGACCTTCCACGGCTTGATGAGGATGTCATTCATGAAGATTCCTTTGCGGATGAACACTTATTCCTTATCTCGTCCGAGGACCCTTTGTATGGGGATGTCATTAGATATCTCCAAACTTTGAAGTTTCCTCCGCATTATTCACGAGATGAGCGACGACGTGTGAGACATCACACTAAAGATTATACTATCGTCGGTGATAGTTTGTATCACCGAGGAAAGGATTCCATTCTCCATCATTGCTTGACTCACGAAGAAGCAGAACGGGTACTTAATGATTTCCATGCAGGGGCATGTGGCGGTCACTTATCTGGGCTTGCTACAACCTAGCGTATCATGTGAGCAGGTTATTTTTGGCCTACCATATTTAAAGATTGTATTAACGCTGTGAAGAGATGCCACCCTTTCCAGGTGTTTTCTCGAAACATACACTCGCATGCAGCACCCCTCCATCCGGTCATCACTGTCGGTCCCTTCACTAAGTGCGGGGTAGATTTCATGGATTGAAAAGCAGCTTCGGCTGGGGGGCATCACCATATTATCATGGCCATGGATTGTTTTTCCAAATGGGCTGAGGCCATGCCTACTGTAAAATTCGACGGTGCTACTGCAGCCCATTTCGTGTTCAACCAGATTATCACTCGGTTCAGTATCCTGAAGGAGATTGTCACTGACCATGGCAGTCACTTTCAAAACAAGATGATGGAGGATTAGTCTCTCAAGCTTGGGTTTCATTAGGAACACTCATCTTCCTACTATCCTCAAGTGAATGGTCAAGTTGAAGCAGTAAATAAGTCTTTGAAGACCATTCTCCAACGTACCATCCAACAAAGCAAGACCAATTGGCATATCATGTTATATCCTACTTTGTGGGCATATTGAACCGCAGTTAAGACTGCCACTGGGTTCTCACCATTCCAGTTAGTTCATGGTGTGGAGTCACTTTTATCGATTGAATGCGAAGTCCCTTCACTCAAGCTAGTCATAGAGCTCCTCCCTGATACGATGGAGATTGAGCAACGTTTAGTACACCTTGAGCAACTTGACGAGCACCATCGAGATGCTACTATGGCCATTGATGTTAACAAGCGTCGTGTCAAGGTTCAATATGATAGGTCTGTCTGTCCCCGGCAATATGCTGAAGGTGACTTGGTTCTCTTGTATGACCAAGCTAAAGAACCCCTGGGGGCAGGCAAGTTCAATCCCATGTGGCACGGTCCTTACATTGTGAGGCGTGTCCTGGAAAAAGGAGCTTATGAGTTAGAAGATTACGAGAGAGTTGTCTTGAAGGAGCCTAGAAATGGGCTCTACCTCAAGCGGTATTACGCTTGAATCTCTGGTTCAGGCTGATACTTTTGTACACTATTGTATAGTTTTTCTATACATAGTTTAGGTTGCATTTTTGGTTGTCGGGTTTGCTGATTAGCCTTTGTTTGATTGACAGATGTCAGCGGGATGTCCTATGTTCTTAGGTTTCGTGGATGGTGCTAGACGACATATGCAGTAGCTTGCTTCTGCTGCCTGGGTTATCTTTTCACCCGACCACCTAGTTGTGTCCTCAGGAGGTGCTTGTCTCGGTTCTGCATCTAACAATGTGGCTGAGTATAGTGTCGTTGTTGAGCTACTTCGGGATGCCATTTCACATGAAATCCAGTCTTTAGAAGTCCTCCTGGATTCACAACTAGTTGTGTCTCAGCTGAATGGGTAGTACCGTATATGAGACCCTACATTACTACGGATATTCCTTATGGTATGACTCTTGGAGAGACATTTTGTTTCAATTACATATATTCATATTTCGAGAAGTCATAATTATATATCTGATGTATACGCTAACTATGTATTAGATTGGCGTTTGTCACATTCATCATGAAGCACATAAATACAAAGACATTCATACATTTGTACATACACTGTGTAGTAGAACCGAGAACCAAAGTTGTATATATATATAAATATGTCCAAAAATGGTAGTGTCATACAAAACTGGAGCTCGTAGCCCTCAAAAATATACATATCGATACAAAAAATGATGAGACCCCGGGATATCTATTCCCTCCAAGGAGGTCTAGCTGCCGCCTCAGCAGGATGTGTCTCATAGTAGTACTATGCTGCGTTGGCCATCCGCTGCAGCAACCACACCCACTCCCCAGGAACACCCACTACCTGGCGATGCATGGCCTCAGGTAGTCGGGCCACCTCTATCAGTGGAACTCGAGCAAACATCTGTGATATGTTGCACCGCAACGTTTGAAGTGTGTGCCCTGCTGCAGCATCTGCTACCACCTCATCTCTGACCTGACGACCATGTCTCAGGAATCCCTCGAGTCTCACTGGGCCTTTGTCTGCGAGCAAATAGTCACCCATTAGCACATGATACTACCACCAAAAATATTTTTTGCATTTCAACTATAATAAAAAAATCCATAAAAATTTAAAAACACAAAACCAAAAGAGTACTCACCGATGTCTCTGAAGGCTGCGCCTGGTGGGAGCGGCATGTCACGGTCCTGTCTAAAGTCGATCCCCGCATAGGGATAGTCCTCTATAGCGATCACCTACCGGTTCCACCAGTGGAAGAAATCCTCAGTATATGATGACGCCAGACGGCCACCACCCTGTCATGTCAATATCTCAGCCCATCGGGTCAGGGCTGGATCTCGGAGACTGTGAGGAGAGACATCCACCCTCGGGCTAAGTCTCGGAACTCTCTCAAAGAAGAAACTGCAGAGGATTCTACCATACCCAAAGTTTTTTGCCTTACCCTCTTTGCATTCCGTTAGTTGTGCCTTCATGGACACCAGCAGAGTAGTACACCAGTCGAATATAGTAGGTTGCAAGCAGTGTGATGCATAGAACATCACCGATCTGGATGCCTGATGTAGTGCTTTGGATCCCATGATCCGTACCAAAGTAGCCACTATGATCTTTGTACTCAGATCAGTTATGGCATCGATTGTCACTTGGCTTCCCACTGCTCGTGTGTTGGCGGGACAATACTGCGCTATGTAATCTTGCTTAGTGATCCCACCGCCCACGGTCCATGACCGAAGACTAGCCACTTCCCCTCTATGGGACAAACCGGTAATAAAATAGATATCCTCTACATCTAGTGTCAGTGTTTTCCCGTTGAGGATGAAGTGTTGAGCATCCACATCCCAGTAGTTGATCAAATGACGTAGTAGTAGGTTTTTGGCCCTTAAGCCCCCGAGACTCCAGTATTTATATAAGCCACATGCTTGCAACGGTTGTTGCGCTTGCAAATCATTCTGCACAGCCTCATCTACCTGGTCATGGTCTCGTTCTCTCCACTCTAGAACCATCCTGGAGTGCAAAGAAAGAAATTTTTAGTCAATTTCATATTTAAAAACTTCTTCATAGCCGTACCCGCAGGCTAGATTGTAGACAGTTGCGGGTAGACGCGGGCAATCAATTTTTTGATTGCGCGTTTGGTGCCCTACCCGCGACCCGCATACTTATAGCTCGCGGGTAGCGCCGAGGCCATTTAGGGCTTGGCCAAACAAAAAATCCCACCAACCAAAATTGAAATAAAAGCACTTAAATGAAAGGTATGGTAGTGACCACTAACCTGCTCCAGATGGTTCATTGAATAGTCGCTTGTAGCTCCCATGATCGACACTCGAAGTTTCAGGTGAAAACTTACCACTAAACTCCAAATTGGTGAATAGTGAAAATGAATTGAAAATTACAATTTTGATTACTATTTATAATTTTCTGGACCCACTTTTCTATAGTTTTTGTTATTTTGAGCCGTTATGAACTAATATCGTGTCATGGAGTAGTGTTTTTTCAATAGATTTCCTCAGCGAGAGTTGTTCTGAACCATTTCACACCTACAGCAGGTATGTTTCACACCTGGCATATAGGTTAGATGCCATTTTCACATGCATTATGCATTTGACCCGTTGACCATTTTCATAAACCCTAGGTGCGACCCCGCTTTGTGACTGACACAGAACCTTCACACTGCTATAGAAGTGTCGTCATGTGGCGGTAGGGCTTTCCCGAACATGGGTACCCTAGTTAGAACCCCTTTATGCATTTTGGTGCCCATGTCGTTGTTTGTCTTCAGGATTGGGAGTCCTTTTTAGTCACGCCATGACGTTGCGATAAATACTCATACTCTACTTTGTCTTATGCTGGCCATCTCCCTTAAGGACTCCCCTCAGTTATATCATGTTGTGATTGCATTGCATCATCCTGCTTGCCGCTTGAGCCTTGTGCCGGCTCTCGCTTACTCAATTGTTAGCCTGGTGCTTGAGCACTTTCCCCTGTCGAGCCCTACAGAGCTTATATTTTCCCTTCACAATTTGATGACCTTTTGACCCTGAGGGAATGCACCCCCGAGTGTCCACATCCTGCACGCACTTCCTTGCATTGAGCATAGGTATGTTCCACTGCATGGGACTAGTCTACTAGCTATTTGACACTCGTTCTCTCACCTGTTGTACTATAAGCAATTTTATTCTTTTTCAAGCTTTTCCAAAATATGAAAAAGACCAAAAAAATCAAATATTCCAAAAAGTCAGACGGGATTATGGTCACTATTTCTTGTTGGCAGCTGTTGTGTCACCTTTGAAAAGAGCATTCATTCCACTCCGTACATTATGAGTCGGGAATATAGTTGGGCCTTAGGAGCTGTACTTGTTTCTCAGTTTTCTCCACCGATTGGTTAAGCTTCCAGTCATTATGGATCCCTTTGTAATGCCTCCTGCATTGCACAGTTTATGTCAAGTCTATGCTACCTGAGTCTATCCATCTGCTCATGCTCTTGTTTAAAGGAAGTCTTGAAACCAGTGTCGACCATTCCTCAGATCTCTTGACTATTGCATGTCGGCCATCCATATTGAGTCAATCTGTTTCACCTGAGATCTTCCAAATCTTTTAGCATTGCTGGTACCTCATACTGGTTGATGGGGGATGCCTTAATGCCCTCCTTCTAGTGAGTCTTGTTCCGTCGACTTCAACTCATTTAGTCCGGGACTTGAGGCTTAGAGTTTGGTTGAGTACCTTGAGGCTTGCAATCATTAGTGGCAGGTTCTCTCACCATCGACAGTTTTGGGAATACATCAATGTCCCCTGATCGATGGATTCATCCTAGTGTTCGACTTCAACCCATTTATTCACACTCTGATGATTGTGCTCTATGCCTTGATGCCCATTTTCATTATTGGTGGGTCATCTCGTGTCTGTTAACAGTATACATCATTGACCGGTAATCAGATGATGTCTCATCAGGTTTGACCCCAACTCCTTTATTCACTTGATGGGACTTGCACCGTCAAAGACTTGTGTAGAAGACCCCAGGCGATTGTGGCATTCAGTATGATACATATGACTTTGACTTTACATCTGAGATATCACCTCTCAGATTTCAACAGTTTGTACCTCCAGTTTGCACCAGTTGTCTTCTTTTCAGCAGAAGACCATATCTTACTGTAGAGGGATCATGGCTATGATCACTTATGACATGTATCTACTTATGTACTGCCTATTCATGGCCATTGTATGAGATTGTTGTACTATACCGACATGCATCCAGAGATATTATTGTATTATGACGAGTGAACCGTTCTTTCCACTTGTGTCTCCATCGCTCCACTTCTGAGCTTATAATGTATTTCGGCCATTATAGCACTTTCAGTCTCTAACCTCACACATTAGGGGGCATCTGTTACACAGAAATATTCCACCCTATGAGCATCAGCATTCTTTGGCCTGTAGGATCCATTTTAGTGACTCAGATCCATTTTTATCCTTCAGTGATACTAATTTGCCCTATTTTTATTCCTACCCACATGTTGCATCACTATAGCATGCGTACCCACGAGTTGCATCACTATAGCCCGCAGGTATCAAGTAAAATGGTAAAAAAAACTATTAATTACTTTTTACTCCCAAAAAGCGGTCATTGGGTGACCTTTGGCTCTCCATCTGCCCGAGTAATGCCTCGATGTGTCCTTTCACCTACCTTTGAGAGGACTATATATTGAGCACATATGGCTTATGGATGGGAGGAAGAAGAGAATCGTAAGAGAAATCTAGTGGATTTTTGCCCTATCTTGAGTCTGCACTCATTGATCCTTGTAGTTGTGAACCATTTATGTTCACCTTCCAAACTCCTCTCTAGTTTGAGTTTGCCATTCATGGAGGATTGGAGTGGTGGAGGCACAAGTGGATTGATCTAGATATTGGTTCAGATTGGTTGCCGACAAGAGGTCGTATCACTTTATACTTCTTCTTGTTCATTAATAGAAATACTCGTATTCTCGTCCATTCATGGTGTGAATGTTGTTTATTATGCATTGGGTTGCATTTGCTTATGATATTATGGACCATTGTTATTGATAATGTTAATGTCCTAAGGTCAAAGTTTGGCCAAGATTCGAGCAAGGATAAGGTCCTAAGTTTAAAATGGTCCTCAATGATGATCAAAGAGGATCTAAGGTGATGAGAAACAACACTTAGAAGAGGATTTGATGATCTAAACAAGCAAGGAAAGGTGAAACTAGGGAAGAAAGGCTCCCCAGTATGGTCACCAGTTTCTGTCGTAAGAAAATCTCCCTATGGATAGGTAGATATCCCCTTGGGATTAGAAAAGGCCCCTAGTTGCCTACCCAAGACAGAGATGAAACAAATAGACACTATAGTCCTCCTAGATCTAGCTCACACATCAGCTAACAAGCTATGGAAATACAAAGCAAGTAGATGGCATACCTTACTTTGATGGTTGTCCTGCTATTCCTAAGTTGCTACAGCTCCAGCCTTTTATTACGGACTTATGAACCTGTTCACAAAGGAAACACAACACCTTCTCCAACGCAATATATGTATAAACAAATATATAACTATATATATAGAGACAATTTCATGCATTCATCATTAAAGACATGAAAATGAGAGGAATAGGCTAAGTTATATTAATGATAAGAAAGCCAAAAGAAGTTGATTACAATGTTATGCCTTGATGTCCAAAGTAGTAGCACCTCCTTCCAAGATCTCCAACATCACCCTTGCAAGACTCATAGGATCATAGGTTTAGTGTTTCCAAGATCACCCCCATAGGCATGCAGGGCGTGGTAGTTCCAGAAGACTTAATTTTTGGAGGTGGTTAATGTGGGTTTCGACCCCTTGCTTGTTGGATTTTCTTTCAAGTGTGATTAGGGATGGTACCAACATTAGAATGAAGGGTCCTAACACCCTTAGGAGGCATAAACATCATGTTTTCCATGGTGGTGAAACATGTATATTCTCACTTACACATGGTGTGGCAATTTGAGGTATAACAGATGCCCCCTAAAGTGTGAGGTCAGAAGGAATCTGATGGTCGAAACACTTTACAAATAATAAGTCTGCAAGGATATCTGAAGGAGAGTTGGAGAAGAGCTACAAGCAAATATCGACAATATGTCTAACGACCTCGAGGCGGGCATACCCATGCTCGGAACAACTGACTGGAAGCATGGCTGCCGACCAATACATTGCAGATCCATGATAATACTAACTTAACAATGACTGGAGACAAATCATGGCTACTAGACTACAAGCGTAGATCCATGAAAAGACAATGACACAGCCACGACCAATACAAGAGTGGATCTGTGTGACAGTACATCAATGAGGTCACCAACATAATATATACGTGGGAACCTACTCAAAAAATCTCCATCGCAACCTGGATGTGCTAAAAAGACTTCAGAACTATCCAGGGTCTTCTACTCGATCCCAAATCGATACGAATCTAACCATGTGATTACAAGGTGTTGAAGTCGAACATGGTAGAAACCACTTGATTACCGGTCAATGATTGAAACTATTAACAAGTGCGAGGGAAATCACCAATGATGAAAATGACTCCCAAGGTATCATAGTACATCTCGACGAAATGTGAATAGATGAGTTAATGTTGAACATCCGTGAGATCATTTGATCAGAGGTCAATGCTGAAAACCTACTGTCGAATACGAGGAAACTTTCCATTGAGGCATGCAGGTACCAAGGTACTAAGGTTGGTTTCTAAGACTAATTCTTGGATAATGAGTTGAAGTCGACAGGAATAGACTCGTCAAACGAGGGCCATAATGGATCCCACATCATCGACATGAAACTGACATAGGAAAGTGAAATGAAGTAATGAATCAGATGAGTATGGACTGACACAGGGATGTAAAGGCTAACAATATTGCAAAGTATGACTAAGGTAAACTTCCCTTGAACATGAACGACACGACAATAATGACTCGGCAACATTGACTCAATGAGGCAGAGACCAAGACATAATGCAACGATGACTGAGGCATTCTTCAGATGATTTGAAGGAGCGGGAAAACTCATAGAATTGGCATGACTCAGAGATAAGTAGATTACCCAACTGTATGATGAGACGCAAAAAGGCGCCATGTTCAAGGGCGACACAAGCTGCCATGAAGCTTTCTAAAATAAAATTAACTTATTCCTCCCCAATCCCCATCATGTTTGATGAGTACCTCTTTGTTTTTTAACGAGCTTGAGGAGGATAACAGATGCCCGGTATAGCTCATCCTTTGGACGAGTCCAATCCCACATGTTTTACGAACCTGAGAAAGGAGGCATTCAGTCCCAAAAGGGTCCTTCGATGTTTGATTTTACGAGTCCAAGAAAGGAAAACTCGGTAGTTTTTCATGTTTAGAGAGTCTGAAAAGAACTAAAGAAGACTCCAACGGTCCTTTTTTGTAAAGTTAGCCTTATCACCCGAAAAAGGGTAAAACTACGCAGGAGAGAACTCTTCCAGTCATAATTGGCTGGAGTATTCCTTTTTCGTAAATAGTACTTCCTAGTCCGAAAAAGGTGTAAACTATCACCAGAAAGACGATCATTCAAATGCTTTTACAAGCGTGAAAGCATCAAGTTCGCTTGGCAATCTTTTCCTATTTAGGGAGTTTGAAAAGAGCTTAAAGAGGACTCCATGTATAACTTTGTCATGGTTGATGACCGAGTACGACAAAGGAAAAGTAAACTTGGCACAGTTCCTTTTCCGTAAATGGTCTAGTGAGGCCGGATAAAGTGATAAACCTATACTCGTTAGACACACCTTTTTGCTCAATTTTTAACGAGCACGACAATGGTATCAAAAGCACTCAGAATATTTTTCATTTTTGGATCCAGAGCACGAAAAAGGAAAAAGTAAGATCAAACCACTTTTCATATTTTAACCAGAGCACGAAAAAAGTGAAAAGTAAGCTCAAACACCATCTTACTGTTTTTAATGAGCTCGAAGATAGGTTGGAAGAATGCTCATGATGTCTACTTCATTTTTTAACGAGCTTGTAACAGAAAATGAACTATGCTCAGAATAATTTTCATGGTTTAATGAGCTCGAAACCTAAAAAGGAAAGTATGCTTGAAAATGTTCCCAACGGTGAACTTCTTCTCACCATGAAATCCAAAGGTTGGTACATGCCCCCCAGCATGATTGCTAGAAGTAAGTGACTTAGCTCCAACGTGGTGTGGAGAGGCGATTGAGTTGAATTCAACGTAACTTCCAGAGGTTGAAGACATGCCCCCAAGCTTCATTTCATTTGCCTAAAGTATAGGAAGGTGAAAAGAAGGTTCAGGTACTAAGTCTACGAGGAGACTCGACTCAAAGGGAAAGTATGTGTTTCATTTTTTAACGAGCTTGACACAGGAGTAGAATTTTGCTCAAACTACTGGTTTCATTTTTTAATGAGCTTGAAGCCAAATGTAAAATCTACTCATGGTTAAGGCCCATTGATGATCTCCCTCCCAACATGATGACCAGAGGTTGGTAAATTCCCCCAGCATGATTGCTAACGGCTAAACATGTCCCCCAAGCTTCGTTTCGTCTAACTACTCTTCTTCCTTACCCAAAAATCCTGGCTACTAATCCGAATGTGTTCACCAGGGGGGGTAGGGAGAACCAGGACCAAGTGACCCAGGCAGATGAAATGAAGGTTCAAATCTCAACTCTAGCGAGAGAATCGAACAAATGGAAGGGAGATCTATTTCATTTTTACACAATCTTGAAATAGATAATAACAATGCTTGAAAGGGTCCTTTTTATTTTTTAATGAGCTTAAAACAGAAAGAAATTATGCTCGAAGGTAGTTTCATTTTTACGCAAGCTTGAAACTGAAAGTAAACTATGCTTGGGATTGATTTCATTTTTACACAAGCTTGAAACCAATGGTAAACTGTGCTTGAGGGTCGGTTTCATTTTTTAACGAGCTTGAAACAAATAATAAACTATGCTCGTGGGAACCTATTTCATTTTTTTACGAGCTTGACATAGAAAAGGAACTATGCTCATGGTGACCTGTTTCATTTTTTAACGAGCTTGACACATAAAGGGAACTCTACTCAAAATGATGGTTGGTTTCATTGTTACACAAGCTTAAAACCAAAAGTAAACTATGCTTGGGATGATGGTTGGTTTCATTTTTACACAAGCTTAAAACCAAAAGTAAATTATGCTTGAAATGATGGCTGGTTTCATTTTTACACAAGCTTAAAACCAAAAGTAAATTATGCTTGAAATGATGGTTGGTTTCATTTTTTAATGAGCTTGACACCGGAATAGAACTTTGCTCCAAGCGTCCCCCCCTAGGGGGAAGAAACCACTAAAACATGTGGAACATTTAGGGAAGTTTGGTGACTAGGAGTCATGCGATGAGTGGGCATCACAAAGGAAAGTTGATCGATGGTAACAATATTCCCATGATTGGGAAAATACGTCACTTGGAAGAGTGAGGACACTACAACCTTCATTGCATAGACGTAATCACGTCTAAGGAGTAGATTAAAATCTAAGGGACCTTGGATGACCATGACATCAATACAGACATTTTTCCCTCCCAAAGTGATAGGTAACTGAGGAAGGGAACCTAAAGGTCTAGTAGGCCTTCTATTGAAAGCCAGTATCTGGTCAGTGATGGGCACAAGCTGAGGAGAACCTAAGGCTTGCCAAGCAGTTGAGGATAGAATACTAATAGAAGCTCCTTCATCAACTATCGTACGAAAAATTTCTTTATCGAAAACTCCTACAGATATTTGAAAAGGAACACTCAAAGGAAGACGAGATTCTGTTAGACCATTCCAATCAAAGAAAATAACCTCATTACTTGGAGGGGGTCTTGTGGAAACGGACAGGGTTTCCCCTTGCCGAGGACATTCTGAACCAATAAGGAAAGCATCAACGGTTTCCAATTCACTCTCGCTTGGAAGATAAGAATGAGACGAAGATTGTGTCAAAATGACTGCTTCAGTCTGGACTTTCTTCAATGAAAGAGTGGGGTCAAGTGGAGATGATAGCGACTCGATCACTTCACTCTCGGAAGGGAGAGTGGGATCAATTGTAGATGAAACTAAATTGATCACCTGGCCCACTAGCGGGGGGTCGGGGGACAACTTACTATCATTTGTTGGAAGCACCAGTTGAGAACTAGTAATATCTTCCAACCATCGCGAAGCTTCATCCATGCTTGGACAAAGGAAAGTACGGTGCATACCCTTGCATATCAAACAGGGATATAGGACTTTACCCTTCCGACCCTTCACCAAGAGGTCACTGGTTGAGTGAGTGTCATCGACATGATGGTCAGAGGTTGATGATACAAGTGGTTTGGGTTTTTTAGACCACACTTCGGATACATGAGAAAGATCGGGGCAATCCTTCAGAAGGTGATCACCCTTGCAGAGTTTGCAAGGGAACTTGGGCTTACGAGGTGTTTTCGTAGAATGAGTGCCATTAGAGGTGACTGGTTTACGCTTGGTCTCTTTCTTATCCTTCTTCTTCTTAACTTTCCTTTTCTTCTTCTTCTTATCCACCTGATTACTAACACTATTTATTTGATCAGGCGAGGAAGAAGGAATGGAAGAAGATTCATCCGACGAAGAAGGGGAAGGATTAGTTTGGGATTGACTCTCTCGTGGTGGAGAGTTAACATTCGAAACATTGGGCACAATCGGAATTACCGGATTGAATAACCATACCGGTAATCCTATGGTTAATCCAGGAAGATTTAACGTGGCAATAAAGGGAGGACCAATATCTCCAGCTGGAGGAAAATTGAAAGGTACCCCTTGAAAAGGGGTCTCCAGATTGGTAGTCCCAGAAGGAGCATGGGTGCATGGAGGTAGATTCTCCATGGAACAAAACTAAGTGATGTGGACGAAGTCTTGTTAAAAAGAACTAAAAAACCCTCAAGCAACTAATCATGCGAAAGGGGAGCTACGAAAAGACAAGGTTCACAGGCCAAAAGAGCAAGCTCAAAAAACTATATTGAGGTCGCTACCATAGTAAGCGAGCTGTACAACAAAACGGCCAGAATGCCAACAAGAAACCCTACAAAGAAAAAGACCCTCTACAAGATAGCAAGCAAAACCTCTTAACTAAGAGCTGGAGACGTCAACAAATTGTATCCTTCGCAAGGTGATGAAATCCAAGTCGAACAATACAAAATGAGAGACCAATAATGGAAGGATATCCCTCTACCAAAAGGGATCTTGGGTAAAGAGCCCTAGAAGAAAATTCACTAAGCTACCTCGTTCATGACACGTTGGAAAAGGTTTTCGGCACTTCTGCCTTATCACCCTTGCATTACTATGAATACAAGGAAGACAATGATCGATGTTGCCTTAGGGATAAGTGGAGTGCGGCATTCCATAGAGTCCGTCCGGTTCTCAATCTCGTTGCGGTTTAACCCCTGAAAGTGTGAAACAGTCAGGAGGCCCCTCCACAAACTGGTGTATGACTGTGTCAACAAATACAAGAGGATTTTAGTTCCCTAAAGACAACGACTATGTCTCAGATGAAAAATGACAAGGGGGAATTATTTTGATGCCTATCCCTGGTGTCCTACCTAACTACCAAATTCTTTTTATTTCCTCAAGTGAGGTTAATATTGGTTTAGTTAGGGAAATTAATTTTAGAGGCTGTCTTACACAATTGGATTATGGAAGTGCAACTTGATGGTGTTGTGATGACTCAAACCATGCAAATGAAGATGAATCGAAATGAGCCTTTCTCTTCGATGAACACTAGCTAAAGTAAGGAAGAATTATTTCCGTTCCCAATATGTACAACCCAATGCAAATGCATTTTTATTTCTTTCAAAATGATAAAAAGAGGTAAAAGATGTACCCAAAACTAACCCAAAGCAATAAAAAAAGTTTTTTATATGAACACCAAATGTAATAATTATAATTTGTTTCCTATCTCTTTACACTTGAAAAAGACACATCTAATCTATGGAAAGGACTCCACAAACGCTTCCAATCAAATGCAAGACAAAGAGAAGCACCTAATAATATTGTCTAACTCAAATGCACATAAATATGAAACAAGCCTTTCTTCTTCTCATGAATGTAAGACCAAGAATTCCAAATGATTAAATTAAAACAAGAAGAATGCTTATGTTTTCCAATTTAATGAATATAGCAAAAGAGTGACAAAATAAAGCTTTCCTTTGAACAAAAAAAAATGGAAACAAGGGATTGATCTATTCCAACGACCAATAAATAGCTAAAGATGCAAAGGAAACAAAGCGCAAAACCCAAGAAAATGACTTCAAAAGACAAGGATGTCCCAAGTTTTTCAAAGCCAATCTAATCAATCCAAATGATGCCAAACCAAACAAACCTTTGGAATATCACACTAAAGAGATTTCTGAAAAAAAATGAATCCAATCAAAATCCGATGGCGAGAAGAAGTTTTAAAAACCAATGCAAGCTATTGGGGCTTGAAAAGAATGAAAATTCTACCCAACAAGCAAACAAAGCACTAGACTGACTCAAGAAACCAAACAAAGGCTTTGATCTTCCAAAAGATGCAAAGAGTTTCTAAAACAAGCTGAAAATGGATTGTATCAGTCCAAATTAGTCATGTAATGGTCACAAAATCACTGATCAAGAGACTCTAAATCAGAAAAATTGAAAACATACACAAGGGATCAAGTTAACCCAAGGGGATTTCAACTTTCCAAGATAGAACCTAGTCTTCCAAACAAAGAAAAAGGGGCACAAATCTTCCCAAATGAGGTTTGGAAGGGTTCAAAGTTATGTTGTAGAGATCCTAAAGTGACTGGGAAGGTACACTTGACTCCCAGAACTAAAAAATGGCTCAGGGGACTCAAAATTGACCAAATGGCCTCAAAGATGCCAATGAAGGACTAGAGACAAAAATGTGGATGAAAAGGACTCCAAAGAGACTCAAATCTCTTCAAAAATGTGTAAAAAAGAAGCCAATGGACCATATGGAGGCACCCCAAGAGTTTGGGAGCAAAAAACCCTAGGGAACCCCTCCAAATAAGCTCAAAAATGACCAAAAAATGACAGTGCCGCCCCCTAGAACACTGTGGGGGAGTGGTAGTTGGACATTACCGCACCCTAGAACACTGTGGGGGAGCGGTAGTTGGACAGTACCATGCCCTAGAACACTGTGGGGGAGCGATAGTCTCCTGTAGGATTAAAAAAATCAAAGTTTGGCCAAGATCCGAGCAAGGATAAGGTCCTAAATTTAAAATGGTCCTCAATGATGATCAAAGAGGATCTAAGGTGATGAGAAACAACACTTAGAAGAGGATTTGATGATCTAAACAAGCAAGGAAAGGTGAAACTAGGGAAGAAAGGCTCCCCAGTATGGTCGACAGTTTCTATCGTAAGAAAATCTCCCTACGGATAGGTAGATATCCCCTTGGGATTAGAAAAGTCCCCTAGTTGCCTACCCAAGACATAGATGAAACAAATAGACACTATAGTCCTCCTAGATCTAGCTCACACATCAGCTAACAAGCTATGGAAATACAAAGCAAGTAGATGGCATACCTTACTTTGATGGTTGTCCTGCTGCTCCTAAGTTGCTACAGCTCCAGCCTTTGATTACGGACTTATGAACCTGTTCACAAAGGAAACACAACACCTTCTCCAACGCAATATATGTATAAACAAAGATCTAACTATATAAATAGAGACAATTTCATGCATTCATCATTAAAGACATGAAAATGAGAGGAATAGGCTAAGTTATATTAATGATAAGAAAGCCAAAAGAAGTTGATTACAATGTTATGCCTTGATGTCCAAAGTAGTAGCACCTCCTTCCAAGCTCTCCAACATCACCCTTGCAAGACTCATAGGATCATAGGTTTGGTGTTTCCAATATCACCCCCATAGGCATGCAGGGCGCGGTAGTTCCAGAAGACTTAATTTTTGGAGGTGGTTAATGTGGGTTTCGACCCCTTGCTTGTTGGATTTTCTTCCAAGTGTGACTAGGGAAGGTACCAACATTAGAATGAAGGGTCCTATCACCCTTAGGAGGCATAAACATCATGTTTTCCATGGTGGTGAAACATGTATATTCTCACTTACACATGGTGTGGCAATTTGAGGTATAACAAAGACTCTGATCATGGATATAATTCCAATCACCACGTTGCATCTTCCTAGGATGTGTCTCTAGAGCTTCTAGATATGGAAGCATTCTTAAAAGGAAAAATGACCTACAACCTAAATTTTACGAGACCGGTGCACATGTTTAAGCGACTCACAAATCAGGAGTAAGGACAACGGATCCATAAGGATCACTCCTATTATTTCACACCTATTCGAATGAGAGATTTACAGGCTTCCGGACTATGAGTTTTAAACAAATGCTACTACTTGACTCTAGCATCATATGTAGATAACACTTTGAATCCCTTAAGAAACATAGTAACTGATAGTCTGTCTTTAAAAACTGCAGATCCCCATCATTTCCTTCCAACAAGCAGTTGAATAACATATTAAATATTTTAATACACCAATCAGTAATATTTCATTTCAAAGTCCCATTCAATACATACTACAATCATGGAGTCTTATAATTCCAACGCCAATCTGCGTTATACACTAGAAATTTGGTTCTAAATCATCTACAGGGAATCGATCCTTATACCCTTTCTTGTAGTAAAGTACAAAAAATCGATCTCGAGGTGGATACATAAAATTTATGTAGTCGAATAAGGCCGACTTTTGATTTCTATATTAAACGAAGCAATTAATCACAGTAATTATAAATTCTATAAAAGAATAAAATCACAGTATGACAATGGAATCTGAACTAGTTTTAAAATCGCTCACTAGGGTATCAACATAGTTTAAATATCTATAATAAAAAATTTCTGATCTTTCTTTCATCGTTTATAAAATTAGTCGTATGTACTCTTACGGTCCACAATGATTCCTCCCTAGTCTGAGTCTGTATAACCTAGTAACATGACTCCTCCATTAGAGGCATATCTAATTCCATATGAAATTATACCTCGAAGGTACCTAAGAACATGCTTATCATCTATCCAGTGTATGTGTATCGGATCAAACATAAATTGACTTAGAATGATCATCGCATAACATATATTAGGCCTTGAATGTATCAAGTACATTAGAAAGACTATAATCTTTCTATACAAAGTGGGATCTACTAGATCTGATCTAGAGACTGACTCATGAAGTTTCCTCAAATTGGAAACCATCGGTGTAGTCATATATTTTCAATATATCATGCCAAACCTACGCAATATATCCACACTGTACTACCCTTGAGATAGAAAAATTTCATCTTTTCTTTGCCAGATCTCAAGGCCAAGAAAGCAATGCATCAGACCTCAGTCTTTCATATCGAACTCTAAGGTGAGATCCCTCTTGCACCAATCAATCAGATGTTCCTCTCCAGTGAGAAAAAAATCATCAAAATACCGAACCAATATCAACAGTTGGTTCTTCACTACTTTGAAGTACAAATTTGGATCAGCTTCACTCTTACAGAAACCCAGTTTCTAAAGGTAGCTATCAATTCTGGAGTACCAAGCCCTAGGGGATTGCTTCAACCCATATAAATATTTCTTTAGCTTTCAAACATGGGACCCCTTCCCGTGCACCACAAATCCTCCAGGATGTTGAATATAAACCTCTTCCTCAACCTCACCATTGCGGAAGGTTGTCTTCACATCCATCTGGTGAAGTTTCCATCCTAGAACAAATGCATGCGCAATCATTGCTCGGATTGTGGTGTACCTTTCCATAGGGGCAAAGGTTTCATCATAATTCATTCATTCTTTCTAAGAGAAACTTATGGAAACAAATTTGGATTTATACTTCTTAATGTTACCATATGCAACGCTTTATCTTGTAAATCCATCTAGAAGTCACAATGGACTTCCCATCAGGTTTAGGAACAACCTACCAAACATCATTCTTCATTATAGAGTTGTAATCTTCTGTAATTGCATCTTTCCAAACTTCCTTCTTTGAAACTTATTCATATGAGGATGGTTTTGAATCACTGATGTGACTAATCAGGGCAACATACCCTGAATATCTGTCAAGATGCTTGCGCTCTTTGGATGAGCCTGCTGGTGCTCCATGTTTCTCTGCATTTTGTAAGATATCAAGGCACCAAGCAGATCTTCTTTGAGCGGGAGGTTCATCAGGTGACCTCTTAATCAGTTCTACTTGTTCTTCAGGAGCTAGTGAATCTGAGGCATCTTCTAGTTTCTCCCTCTCAAACTCTAAAGGGGGAGAATTAGACTCCGGATCCTCCGTCTCTGAATCACATTGAATCTCTTTCGATCTTTCGAAAGAAGCTTCCTCATGGAATTTAACATCTCATCTGACTTCAATGTGTATCTCACTAGGTACATATATTCGGTATGCTTTGGATGACTCACTATAACCCACTAAGGTTCCTTTCTTTCAAGAAGGATCCATCTTTGTTCACTTTTCTTTTGGTACATGAACGTATACTTGGCTCCCGAAGATCCTCAAGTGTGATATGTCGAACTTCTCACCGGTAAACACTTCTTCTAGTGTCTTCTCGTATAGAATGGAATGCAGGCTTCTATTCTGGATGTACACAACAGTACTGGTGGCTTCTTCCCATAATGAGGTAGACATATATTGATCATGCATCATGGATTTTGAAGCCTCACATATGGTTATATTCTTCCTTTTGGAAACCCCATTTTTTCGAGGGTTGTATGGTATTGTTCATTGTCTACATATTCCTGCATCACTACATATCTCATTAAATGCATGTGAATCAAATTCACCTCCATTATCAGACTTTAATGCACGGATATGATTTTCTTTATGATTCTCAACTAGGGATTTAAACGCTTTAAATTTTCTAATAGTTTCACTTTTAGCATTCATGAAATAAATCCATGACTTCCTAGAAAAATCATCTATGAACAATAAATAATATAACAATCCACTCAAGGAGGGGGATGACATGGGACCACATACATCAGAATTTATTAAATCTGAAATCCCTTTAGATCTAGTAGTATTGTTGGAAAGACTTTTCTTAACATTCTTCCCAACTGCACAACCCCGACATACACTATCATGCTCAAAATCAAATACAGACAAACCTTTTACCATATTTTGAAGTCCTGGTAGCACTTTGTAGTGTAGGTGTCCAAATATTTGGTGCCATATATCACATGGAATGATAGTGTGGTGAATCATAGCTTGAATGCACTTCCCGGGTACCTTGTAGAGTCCTCCATCTCGAACTCCAATCACAACAGTAGATTTTAGGCTTTTGTTCTTCGGCCATAAAAGTGCTTTATTATCCATGAAGATAACTCAGAATCCTTTATATTCAAGAACCAAAAATGAAAGGAGTTTCTTCTTCAATCCTGGAACATATAAAATTTCCTCCACATGTAAAATATCACCAGTGCTCATCTAGAATGAGGTGTATCCAACTCCTTGGATCAAATATGTTGAGTTGTCCCCCAACTATACCATGCATGTGAACTTTTTCTCCTTTAGGTCATTAATGGAACTCTTGTAGCCAGTCATATGTTTGTATTTGCCATTGTCAATCAACCATGTGTCTGCACTTGTGATGACAGATCCCGAAAGGGATGAGACAAGGTAATACTCCCTTCTTGCCTCCTTTTCTTTAGATGTATTCTTTTAAGTGGTTTCATCTTCTATAGTAGTAGAAGCATGAAATATTTCCTTTCCGCTTTGCTTTGTACTCTCTTAATAAATGGCCTTTCTTGTTGCAATTGTAGCATCTATATTTGGACTTGTCAAATCCTTTGTTGAACTCCTTATTCTTTAGATGAGAGAACTTATTTTGGAAGAAGGGTTTCTTAACTTTCTCCATTCTTGCTATGAGGGAAATATTTTCTTCTTTAGTGCACATAGCTTTTCTTTGGATTCACCCTTCCTCTTGGATACAGTCATGCCAGAATATTTAAAAACCACGTTGCACTTCTCGTCCATTTATAGTAGCCAAGAATTTTTCCTATGAAGATGGGAGACCATCAATGTTAGCTTGGATGAGATCATATTCATCCACTACAACTCCAATGTTAACGAGTTGATCCCTTACCTAAGAGATCTTAGTGAAGAAGGATGCCATTGTCTCGTCCTTCACCATCTTGAGGTTTCGTCACTTGTTCTTCAATGACCTCTTATGAGTTGAGGCCTTATTCTCATATAGATTAGTCAATGTATCATAACATTCTTTTTTGGTATTCAGCAGTGTGATCACATGCATCAAGTTATCTTTTACTAAATCATAGATGATCTGTTTGGTCTTAACTTGATTCTTCTTGAATTTGATTCGCCCTGCATTAGATGTAGGATCCTCCTCACAGTGGATACGTAACTATCCAAGTCATGTTCCTCTAGGATGTTGAGAATCCTATCCTTCCAAGTGTTGAAGTTTGAGGTGCCCTCAAGGTGATCTTTCGGTCGTACAGAGATTGATGTCATAATATTCAAATATTGTGCTCAACTTCTCAAGATCTTCGTAGGTTCTAGCTGGCATGAAAAAATGAGCTCCTTCACACCCTGAAATATGATACCACGATAATATTTGGTTGAGATTTGATATTTAATTCTTTTAGATGTCGAAACTTGAAACAATGAGACAATTCAATCACATGAAATTCATACAACCATAACACAAGATATACCCTAGTGAAAATCCTCAAAAATATGAAAACAAAAACCTCAACAATTCTTCTCAGTATAATATAATGGATAGAAAATAATGCTTTCTTTCAAAATATAGCAGATTGCTTTTAGAAGATAAGAGATCACCAAAACACTCTTGGTGAAGATATGGAATCAATAGAGAAGAGAGATCAATCGAATGTGTTTTCCAATGTGCCCAAAACATCAATAAACAGAAAGAACAATAACCTGCACAAAGATAAGTGCATTTCCTTCAATGGAGAAGATAATTATCTTCACATTGAATTCATCAATCCAGTATAACATATTTATAAGTTCTTCTCATGCATTGACTTCTTCTAAATTCAGGATGAACTCACCCTCAACTGGATGTATCAATCTTGCATGACGAAGTGCACACCACTTCTCATGTAGTTCTTTATCTCACTGAACTATCTCTTAGGATGAACTCACCTCTTAACTAAAAGATTTCCCACTTAGTTAGGTGGCTAACTTAAGTGTTGTCATGCAAGTGTCACAACTCAAGTTTCGTCTTTTAGTTTAACATAAGTGTCGTCATGTAATAACACTTAGTTAACTAGATCTTATTTGTTGTCACTTAGCTAATTCTCTTTAACTAATTCTTTCTTGATAACATCACTGCAGTGATCAATTTGAGTTCTCCTTGATTTACTGAAGTGTCGTCCTTTAGTTTAACTAAAGTGAAAACACTTTAGTTAACTAGTCCTTTTTATTTAACACTTAGTTAACTATTATTAACTGAAATCATGATGATTGATTTACTTGTAGTGACAACTGTGAGTTCTTTAGTCAACTGAGGCATACATTGTGGCTTTAATCGAAGCTTGACAATTTGAGTTCACTTAGTCATCTTCTGATCAATTCGAATTCTCTTTTTCTCTATGCATTTATCTTTATCTCTTTATCTTTTACTACATGGCCAATATATTCTAACTTTTAATTATCCATCACATTGCATTATACTAAGAAGAATTATCGGATGTTGTGATCATAGTATATTATTCCGTACAAAATGGTCATATGCTAAACTAATTCACTTTAGAGCTGACCAATATCTAAAGGAAACTTAATAGAAATTTGGTGATCATGGTTAATAATGCATCACACAACATTAAGTGTTTTAACAAGTAAAGCATGACCTTTATAAAAAAGGTACACCTCTATACGGGTGGTCCATCTAATGGATACCTTTATATGGAATTTTCATATGAGAATCATGACTCGACACACAAGGCCAAAGCCTTGTCCAACAAGACTTCACAACGTCATTTTTGATCAATTACCTCTATACGGGAGGAATAACCTTTACACAGAAGGAAATCAAAGTGTTCACCTCTATACGAGAGGATCAATATTGGTTGCACAATATTGGTTTGGAGAATGTCTCCTGATGTTGTACATTTAACAAAAGCAGTGGAGTCGCCAGGTGATAATCTGAGTCGATTTTATCTTATCCAAGATCACCGATATGGATCTAATCTTAACAATATTGTACCTCAAGGAAAACATATCTTTCAATTCCGTTCCTCAGAAATGATGCCATTTCTCATGTTACTCCTTGAGTAGTACCATGCTAAATCGATACTAGACATGACATGACAGAGCTCAAATTTTAAATATTTTCTAGCCGAATATATATAAAGTCTGATTTTTAATGAATCTTTATTTCTTAAATATTTGGGAAAGTAATTTGTATTAATAATTTAAACAGTGTAGCACAACTCGTGGAGGAATTTTACAGAATATTCCAGTGCTTGGATTAAATGAAGGTGAGTTTGAACAAATGGAACAGAGCAGATTAAAGAGGCACTTGCAGGACGAATCTCTTAGATATTAAAGACAACATAAACACATTGATCTTTATTTAAAATAATTCAAAAGTTTCTAACAAGACATATGTAAATCCGTGAATTATATTAGTGGAAATGGAAGGTAGCCACACATTTGTGAATAAACAACAATAACATAAAATATCCATACACTGCTTTTCAACACAAACATCGTGAATCTAAACCAGATTTCAAATCAATTTGAAATCTCTAAAAATAGAATCAATCATTCATCAACACGCATGATCTATGACATGATATGGCGATGAAAGGTTACTCTAAATTATTTTTTATATCTCATGAGAACATACATGTCTGGAAAGAAGTATGATGCATGTAAAAGAGGAAAGACTCTCTTCAATATTCTGTAATCTTAATCTCCAAAACAGGATCACAATACATAAAAAATAGTTCCTTCGACTCAACAAAAGATAGAAACCTTCTACAAAATTTTCTGGCCTCGAGTTACTAACTTGATTTATATTATATAGCACTTTTCTAAAAAGAAAAATAATTGAATTTGGTTATATTTTAACAGACTTGTAATTCTATCACTTTCAAATAAATCCCTTAACTGATTTTCATCTCTTTTACTCTTTTGCTTATTTTTGCTTGACCCTTACCTTTTGCTAGGTGTATTCATCTTTTAGCCTCGCATATACACATTTAGTTGACCTGTTGGTTGATCCATTGTTTGATTTTTTGATTGTATATTTGGAGGTAGTCCATCCTGCCTCATCTGATGCATCATTTGAATGTTTTCATGTCCTCCAAGTGGAATGAATTCCAAGGGTGTTGAATGACTCACAAATTTTCCTAGCACAGTGGGATACTGCTTCCCATTCGTCTGACCCTGTGGCATATTTGATGACTATCATGTAGATTGTTTCTTAGCTGGAATGAACTGGGAGAATATTTCCATTGACTGTTAAGTTTTCATATTATAATTTGGTGATATTTTAATGCCTCTAAAGCTATCTCTGCATCTGTTTACTTCTCACATGATATAGATCCCAATTCTTTAAACACTCTTTTTAGACTAATCCATATTTGGAAATGGGGCTTTAGTCTATCAATGACATGATCTCCTGTTATAATTCCTTCCAGTGCATATGTATGAAGAAGTTCATTCCTTTTTTCATTTGTTGGTATTTAGAGTCTATATACAAGAATTAAATAACAAAAAATACAAGAACGAACACATAAGATACATAGAATTTGAACGTGGCAAAACCCCAAATTGGGGAATCATCCACAAGGAAAAGTATCGATGTCTTATTTTTTTTTCAATAATGGAGATTACATACACTCACTTACAGATCCGTACTCCTCACACATTTCATAGAAATACATTTGGTTTAGAAGCTTCAAGATAGAAGAACTGTCCACCAGTTATAGTAACTTCCAACCAACCAACGGTTAGAAAAACTACCCAGGTTGAGAAACCATCTTTGTTAATTAGTTGTCACAATTTTAACAATCTCCACCTCGACAAAAAATTATCTAATACTTTTCCGAAGACTATTCATCACCTCTTTTTTAATCCAATAGAAGCCACACACCACTGTAGCTTCTCTAATAACACCAGTTTTGTAAACATATCTGCACAATTTTCTTGAGTATGAACCTTTTTCAGATCTACTCCACCTTCACTAATGGCTTGTATTACAAAATGATACTTTACATCAATATGTTTGGTATAGGATTTGTATCCAAATGTATAACACTTTGGCTATCACAAAAAATAGGCACATTGTTCTGCAACCTTCCAATTTATCCAAGTAGACCTTTCAGCCAAATTGCCTCTTTGCAAGCATGTGAGGCAGCAATGTATTTAGCCTCTGTAGTGGATAAAGCAACTTTTTCCTGAATCTTTGACATCCAGCTTATAGCTCCACTTGCAAGAGTAAAGACATAAATTGAAGTAGACCTTCTCTTGTCCAAATCACCTGCAAAATATGAATCAACAAAACCGTATACATAAGCACGGTTATTATTAAAGGTGATAAAATAGTCACTTGTGCCTCTTAGATACCGAAGCACCCATTTCATTGTGTTCCAATGTTCTTTTCCTAGATTTTCTATGTATTTACTAGCAACACCTAGGGCATGTGAAATATCAGGTCTAGTACACACCATCGCATACATTAAACATCCTACTGCATTGGCATATGGAACAAGAGACATATAATCCTTTTCTTCATTGCTACTAGGACATAAAACTGAAGAAAGATTAAAATGGGAAGCAAAGGAACATTCACAGGTTTTACCTTATTCATTTTGAATATTACAAGTATTTTCTCAACATACTTCTCATGTGAAAAAATAAGCTTACCATTTCTTCTGTCTCTTTGTATTTCAATACCCAAAATTTGTTTCGCACCTCCAAGATCCTTCATATCAAAGACCTAGCCATCTGAGCCTTCAACCTGTCAATCACGTCCATGATTTCACTCACAATAAGCATATCATCAACATACAATACTAAGATAATGAATATGTCATTCAACCTTTTGAAGTACAAACAATGATCATACTCATTTCTAGTATAACCTTGGCTCACCATGAAAGAATCAAACTTCTTGAACCATTGCCTGGGTGATTGTTTCACGCCATACAATGATTTCTTGAGCTTGTAAACTAATTTTTCTTTACGATGCTGCACAAAACCCTCTGGATGTTCCATAAAAATCTCCTCATCTAAATCTACATGTAGAAATTATTTTTTAACATATAGTTACTCTAACTCCAAATCAAGCATTGCAACTAGTGCTAACACAATACGAATAGATACAAGCTTGACAACTGGTGAAAAGATATCATGATAATAAATACCTTCCATTTGAGAGTACCCTTTCATGACCAATCTGGCTTTGTATCTTTGAATCTTACCCTCAACACCTTTCTTCAACTTGAAGACCCACTTACATCCAACAATTTTTCTATCTTTATGGAGTTCAACCAAGTTCCATGTCTCATTCTTATCCAAAGAATCCATTTCTTCTTTCATTTCCATATTCCATTTAGCATTATCAACACAATCAATGGCTTCCTGAAAACAAGAAGGTTCTCCATCATTCGTAAATAAAGCAATAGACGAAACAAAATCGGTATACCTTTTAGGCGTATTTCTCTCCCTCGTAGATCTTCTTGGTGTAGGTTGTGGAGTTTCTACAATTTCCTGAATTTCTTCATCCTCTATGACTTCTTTATCACCAAAAAATTATTCTTGTTTCTTTGAGTCATGAGAAGATTGGAATTCCAATTGAACTAGTTGTTTTTACGGTACCTGTTCTTGTTCCACATCAACTTTTACATTTTCTGATTTAATAAGAGAAGACTCATAAAAAATTACATCTCTGCTAATGATGATTTTGCGAGCAGTGGGATCCCACAACCTATATCCTTTCATTAAATCATCATAATCGACAAAGATGCATTTCTTTGATCTGGGGTCTAACTTAGAACACTGATTTTTAGGAGTAACTGCATAAGCTTCACAACCAAAAAATTTCAAATTTGAATAACTACAAGGTTGACCAGTCCATACCTCTTCTAGAATTTTACAATTTATTGCAATTGGTGGTGACTGATTTATTAAATAACAAGCAGTGGAAACTGCTTTTTCCCACAACTCTTGACCCAAATTAGCATCATTGAGCATGCTCCTTACTCTCTCTAGAAGATTCCTATTCATGTGTTCTGCAACGCCATTTTGCTGAGGAGTGTATACATTTGTTTTATGTCTTACGATCCCTTCTTCTTTGCAATACTTTTCAAACTCTAAAGAAGTAAACCCACCTCTATTATCCATTCTTAAGCATTTGATTGTCCTGTCAATTATTTTTTCAACCATAATTTTAAAATGTTTGAAAGTATCAAACACATCAGCTTTTCTTTTTAAAAAATAGACCCAAACTTTCCTTGAAAAAGCATCCACAAACAACACAAAATATGTTGCTTCTCCATAGGAAATAGTAGGAGATGGGCCCCCTACATCAGAATGAATGTAGTCAAGAACACATTTACTAACATGAATCCCTACTTTGAATTTTTTCTATATTGTTTCCCAAATATACAATGTATACAAAACATCAAATCCAAAGATTTCATATTTGGAAGTAATTTACGATTCATCAATACCTGTAGTCCTCTCTCACTCATATGACTAAGACACTAATGCCATAATCAAGTGGATTATGATGCCTCTTCAGATACCGATGTTTTTTCATTAACTTGAGTTCTTCCATCCAGTTTGTAAAGGTTTCCTATTTTCAATGCCTTCATGATCACTAAAGCACCCTTAGATACTTTTAGTACCCCACTTAAACCTGTAAACTTATGACCACAAGAATCCAACACTCCCAAAGAGATTAAGTTTTTATTTAATTCATGAACATGTCTAACATCTGTTAGTGTTCTTATAACTCCATCAAACATTTTAATTTTAATACTTCCAACCCCAGTAGTCTTACATGAATAATTGTTTCCCAAAATAACTACACCATCATTAACTGTTTGATAAGAAGTAAACCAATATTTATGAGGGTAGACATGGTGCAAAGCACTAGAATCTAACATCCATTCTTGTATTCTGAAACGCTACTAATGGACAAAACCTCGACAATCATACTTGAATCAATTTCAACTGAATTTGCCTCAGATTTGGAGTCTTCCTTTTTGGATTCTTGTCTTTTCCAACATTCCTTCTTGAGATGACCATTCTTGTTGCAGTACCAACATTTGATCTTTCTGCCCTTTGATTTAGATCCGGAAGTACCTCTTGATTTTTCTCCTCTTTCTTTGGATCGACCTCTAACAAACAAAGCTTCTGGTGTAGAGGACTCAATACTAGCTTTATTTCTTAACTCCTTAGACAACAAAGCTCCAAGCACATTGTCAAATTCCAAAGTATCATTTGTACTAAGACTAATGGAAGATACTACGTGACCCCAAGATTCAGGTAAAGTACATAAAAGATTTACTACCTTGTATTCATCATCAATATTAACATCCATACTAGTCAATTGGAAAATAAGAGTATTAAATACATTCAAATGATCTGCAATCTTCGTATCTTCTTTCATTTTCATACCATATAGCTTCCTCTTCAAGTAAATTTTGTTTGTTAAAGACTTCGTCATATACCGTCTTTCCAACTTCCTCCATAAAATTGCTGCTGACTTTTCTGCAACGATATTAAATAAGACATCATCCGCAAGACATAACCGAATTGTGCTAAATGCTCTGGCATCTAGATCCTCCCATTCATCATATGTCATAGTTACAGGTTTCTTTCTCTTTCCATCTAAGGCCTTCTGCAACCCTCGCTGAACTAACAGATCTCGCATCTTAAGTTTCCACAATTCAAAATTATTTTTTGCCATTAAACTTCTCAATTTTGAATTTAGTATTAGACATTTTTGCCATCAATTTTAAGAATAGACTTCCCAAATATATATATATATATATATCCATAATCTTTTCACAGAAAATTAATAAGCCAAAAAATGCCTATGGATGCAAACACCCACAATGATGCAGGCTCTACCTTCACAATCTACGGTTGCTACAGGATGCAACGCACTTCGGCATGGGTTTACAGACAGTGATGGACAGGTTTTCTTCGCACGGTGGCTTCTTCTCTTGCATGTTCAACACTAGCGTTCTATACCTCTGGATACATAACAACACTCCTTTTGTTCAACACACTTGCTACCACTTCCACCACATGCAACACTATCTCCCTTCAAGTCTTCTATTCAGCACCGAGCCACTCCTTCTGGAAATGGAGGCTCTCCACAGCTCTCCATGGGAACGGCTACAACCATGAAACTGGAGGCTCTCTGTTCTGCGGACAAGAATGATTCAGAATTCCACGGAAATGACATTCTCTCTAGATCAACTTCATGTCCGACGATTCAATCTCACGGGCTCCACTTCCTACCTTTCATCCATGCAAAGAGGTTGCAACAATATTAACTTACCCCTGGTTCGTATTCTATCACAATTATCAAGAAACAACAATAAACCATGAGGAACCTCAGCTTGCCTTTGCCTCAGGGTTGTTCTAGCCTCATGGACCTCCAGCGTTTGGCTCTGATACCACTTGTTCGTATTTAGAGTATGTATACAAGAATTAAACAACAAAAAATACAAGAATGGACACATAAGATACACATAAGTTTAATGTGGTAAAACCCCAAATTGGGGAAACATCCACAAGGTAAAGTATCGATGTATTATTTTTTTTTCGATAATGTATATTACTTACACTCACTTACACATCTGTACTCCTCACACATTTCATAGAAATACATTTTATTTAGAAGCTTCAAGATAGAAGAACTGTCCACCAATTAGAGTAAATTCCAACCAACCAATGGTTAGAAAAACTACCCAGGTTGAGAAACCATCTTTGTTAATTAGTTGTCACAATTTTAACAGCATTTAGCATGATCTGATACTCTTTTTTGGGCCAGAAATCTCCATTTCCATCCCTTGGATGAGGTAGTCCTAATTTTATCACTTTATCAAGCATCCCCTTAAATGTAGTTACCTCATCAGGTATGATCTTCATATGTATTTGACTTATTTTCAAAAGAGTTTGCTTGGTGATCATTTGATTGGCTACTTTAATCAATTGAGTTATGTTTATGATATGTAATTGTTCTAACTATTTTTTGCTCATACCATTTAGATATTCTATTATTTCAACAGCTTCTTTGGGCATATCTCCCAATTCTACCTCAACTCGTTTGGTCTCTTCTTTGGATGACTTATATAGATCTATTTCTTCCTATGCAAATTGATAGTGATCCCATGAATTTAGGAATACTTTAGATATGTTATCCCAAAGGGCCTAACTAGTTCTTCTGATTAAAGCTTCCCCCTCTATATCCATCTCTAGCTTAGTTTTCTCACTCTTGAGTTCATTTATTTCATTCTCTAATTCTTGAACCTCATCTTCTCTATGAATCATATTTGTTTCAAGATCTAATATCTTCTCATTTTTCTGGCCTATTTCATTTTCTAGTTCTTTAATTTTGTTGTCCTTGTCAATTGGTTCTTGATCAGTTATCTCAATATGAGGCTTTTCATCCATTAGGTCAATTACCTCTTTAGGTGCCTCCTTTTTCTCAAATTCACCTGCAACTTGTTCTTCTTCTCCTGTGATCCAATTTCCTTCTAGTGCACTAGAGGGGATACCTTGAGTAACATGATCAATGGCCAATGAAGCTTCTTGTATCTTTAAAGATGCAATCCGATAACTGAGATAAATGATATATTTGTCTTTATCCTTTGCCATTTTATTGTATTACAGCATACTTACATATAATTCTTCATTTTCATCTTGGGATTTCCTTAGTTCAAGAGTCTGAACTGGTTGGGTCACTGGAATATTCAGATGCCTTTGAGGAGAGCTATCTCATTGTATTTTTCTTTTAAAATAGATGCATCATGTGATCCATCTCCTGGATTTAGACTTACAACCATGATTTTGTTCTCCAGGATCTTAATTTTGATTTGTTTAGCTCTTATGGTGACCTTTTCTGCCTTCCATAATTCTTCAAACTTCGCCAATGCTTCCTTGAGCTTCTTTTATGTCTTAATTGACTGCACAACCTCTTTACAAATCATATCACTGGGTTGTTTATAAAATTCAATTTTGTCTAGTTTTTTGAACTGACTAAAATCAGCTTGATACTCATCATCCCTCCATTGGATGAGGCTAGTATTTTTTGGCACTACATGTTGCATTGTAGACCATCTTAAAGTATCTCTTTTATGATATGCAACATTTATCAGTATTTCTCCTGATGCTCCAATCTGCTATATGGTGTCATTCATGAACTTGGTATTCTGTTATGATATATGTCTATACTTGGTCCTCAAATATGTTTTCACTTGTCGCATGTGACTGGTCAAGTGATATCTGCAATATCCTAGGCTCAGTAAAATCCATGGAAGGGTAGTGTGTAATTTTGATTGTTGACCATGTCCCTTTGAATGGGGGTGGTGGAATCAAAATAATGAGGTCATTGGGAACTTAATCTTGGATTCCTCCCCTACCAGGGCTTGCTCTAAATCTCCTTCTTTTGTTCGAGGCCCTGTATCTTGATGACCTTGTCTGAGTCATCTACTTCCATGTCTGTAGCAGTTTCATCTGCCCTCCTTTTTTCACCTGCTTGTTTCTATTTTTCTTTTTCCACTTGCTTTCTCCTATGGAATTCTTTGAATTCCTCCCAAGTTTCTAAATTGGCGATTCTCTGGCATTGTGGCCTTGGTTCAGGTTCATAATCATTTTTATTTTCCATTCTCTGCTTATAAATAACCCCAATGAGGGTCATATGACAAATCTTTTGCTTTATTTAAACTCAATTTAAGTAGGAAGCCTTCTAAGTACTCTTGGGCCTTTAGACCTCTAAGATGGAAAACACCTATTTCTTGTGGTAAGAGGAAAGTCCTTAGATACCTGAAATGCTTGAAATGCATTTCATCTACTTTGAATTGCTACCTAGAATACTCCATAGCAAATACTCTTGGGGTCAAGAATGTTGGGAGTTGATAAGGCTATTCCTCAAATCCATATACTCTTATCACTGTATATTCTTCAAACAAAAACCAATCTCCTGTCATGGTGTCAGGAGTGAACTGGAGCCACTTCTTGTTTTATGGAAACATCCTTGGTTGTACTGAGTCATGCATCAGGGTGTATACAATCTTCATTACTTTGTTGGAAAATTCAGAATAGTTGGAGTTACTGTCCTTAGGAACATATCATTCCATTTGAAGACTAGATTTGGGTTTCCATCCTCATCATTCATCATCGGATTCAAACCTTTGAAGTGCTCGAAATTTTTATACACAAACATAAAATAGATGTGAGGGAAATCTAAAAATTCCAACTGTTGAGAACTCCTCCAGCTGCTCATGTATATTTTAGATTATGAAGCTCCAAATGTCAAACCTAGGGAAGGAATTTGTTGACATAGGAGTTAGACTTAACAGGAAACCTAAAATCACTTCATCAACCTTCTTGTCATTGGCATACCCAGAGCTTTGCAAATCAGGGCTATGTCCTTTCTTGATGCTTCAAAAAGCACTACATTCTCATATGGAGGAGGGATTGGAGGGAGATAAATTCCCTTTTCCAAGTTTTGTAATAGAAAGTAATTCCTATCTAAAGGCTGCAGGGTTTGGTAGGTTGATGCAAGGGTTCTTTCATCTATCTCCTGCATGGCTAGAAACTCTAGGATACATAACATCCTTTGGAGGTTCATGCCATTTATGTTGCAAAGCTTTTCAGACAAGTTTGATGACATAATGGATGTTTGACTTGAGGAATAGTGTTTTGCACATCAAATTATGAACTCTACGAAGTATGTTGACTGGGGGAAACTAATTTGAACTAGTGTGGAATCCCATAGGTGAAAGGGATCTTGGTTTGCAATAACTACTGGAATATATTTATGAAAAATTTCACTTAGGTCTGAGCCAATTACTAGGGTGTAAAAATGTCAGCATGTCTATTGTATATGTCTTCATCTTCAGGAAAAAGAGGAACATTGCCTTTGGATTTAGCTTTCGGGGACATTTCTAAGGTTCGGAGACAATGAACAAATTGGTTTGAGATGGTAGGGATTCTTTGAGGAAAATTAGGGCCAATTACTAATTAATTGACATTTAAACTGATAATAGGTCAAAATGTTGAAAACTTATAAGTACCTTGGAAAAATGTTGTCGGAGCTTTTCTGGTTGTCGATGTTCGCTAGATATCTCTATTAGACTGTGACTGCAACTTTATTCAGGATCAAAGGATGAATTATCAATTTGTAAATTTTTCTTTTAATAAATTTGAAAATTTAAAAGAAAATCTTCAAATGGAGTACAACAATTGACTCGACACTTATTTGAGTGGCATTAAATGAGATCTGGGCCCCAAGATGTTCAAGTACACGTGGAATGAGATGATGTGGATGCCATGGGGAAATTCACTTTATCTATCTCGACACTTTATTGATTAGTGGTTTTGACAGAAACCACAGTGGTTTGCTTTGGTGGAACTCCCCGAGGCTTGGAAGTTTTCTAAAGTTGCCCTCCGAGGATTTATCAATCAATATGCTCCATGTGTTCGACGGTGTCGGCGCAACTCCTCCTTAAGATAAATTATCTCATTTGCTTCTTATCAACGTGCTTTGAATGTGAGCAGTTGATTTAGTGATCACCTTTTTTATCTGCTCGTTCACTTTCACTATCATCCGAGCACTTTTTTGACACACTATCATTCATGACTGTTGATCTTTTTATTGATCAACGGTTTTCCGCTGCTTCTCTTTAATATCACAGTTATGGCCCATGGTTCCGTTGATTAGTCCTTTGTTACAAACATTCAACTGCGAAAGTCTCTTAAATTTAACCCTTTGGTGCTACGCGGGTTTGGTGACCCTGTGATGTGCTCTTTTTAGAGAGTTTGAATTTAATTCTTCTCAAAAATTTATTTCATTACTAACAGTACCATGAATTAAAAATTTGGCCCTTAATACTGTTTCAACCTAACCCCAAATGTGAAGGTCTACCATGGAAGCCCAAAAATTAATTAAATGCATGCACAATGAAAATAACAAATTGGAATAGTTATACAAGCGTATATAACAAAAATAATGACAACCAAATGTGGATATCAACCAAGCATGTAATCTCTCTCTCTCTCTCTCTCTCACACACACACACACACACAATTAATTAAACATATGCATGATGAAAATAACAAATTGCAATATATTATACAAGCATGCACAAAAAAATGGAAACCAAATCTTGATATCCATAATTATACATAATATCTCTCTCTCTCCCTCTCTCATACACACACACACAAAATTAATTAAATGCATGCACAATGAAAATAACAAATTGCAATAGATTATACAAGCATGTATAACACAAATAATGGAAACCAAATGTTGATATCCATAATTAAACATACTCTCTCTCTCTCTCTCTCTCTCACACACACACACACACACACAAATTTGCAAATCATAATTAGATACACAACAGTTATATTTTATCAAAATATTATTTAAAACAAGAGCACCATGAGAGAAGAACTAGAAACACAAAGAAAGCACATTAAAAATAATAAACAATTGCCTTTATCTTAAAAACCCTTTACTAGGAAATGAGATACAAAGATATCTTATATTCCCCTTTGGTCAATCTGAACATTCTAGTGACTTGTGACATCTTACAATGGAGTATACCAATCCTTTAAATAAGATTCATCACATCAAATATGATGGGCCACTCAACACCATGGGAATGTAAACTACCTACAATAAACCCATCATTTATTGAATCAACGTTATCCTAATCACTCTTTTACCAAGTCAAGATTAACCTAACAATATCCCATTTAAATATGACTTAGGGTAGACACCAATATCCATTTATGGTTGACAAAGTATTTGGGTTACAACATGCTAACTCCCTTAATTCTATCACCTGGGTCTATCTTTAGACCTTACACTAGTGAACCACCTAAATTGGTCTTACACATATATGCCCATTTCATGTGATAATAATCTTATCCCAATAAAAAAAATTCATACCACATATGCATAGACACCAATACAAAATGTTGTGGTTTGGAAAAGGTACCAAACCCATTTCCCAACCACACAATGTATTGCAAAGCATAATGTTCTCTACACCAACAATAGACATAAACAAGGAATTACCATAAAATACACCCATACAACATGTACTTTATGACTACATTGTTTTAGATACTAGATGGTTTAATTATAGGGGCATTGGCTTCAGTGGGAGCACCTCACGTTGTAGGTTTTGAACTCAAAAAATGTGTCACTTCATGTTTGTTTCTCTATGCATGATGCTAGAATTTCCATGAAGAACGAACAATTAATAAACATAGTGCATCAACACTACACATGCATGAGAATATTGTGCAATTGACCAATTGAAAAATGGACCACATGATCATGATATCCAAGTATATTGAATGGAGCTAGAATTCTAGCTCTTATTGATCTCCAATTTGTAGCTCCATTGTATCTTGTAGGAATCCTTATGCACACCCAACCCCTCCTATAAGCACCAAAATGTGGTTTCCCTTTAGGTTATATCTCCTCCCATAGACCATGTTTGCAATATCATGTATACAACATCATAGTTACACTTCACATGATTACTTTCATTAGGTAACAATTCTAGTAATCTCCCTCTAGTGTTCAATCAATTGATACCAAGAAAATACACATCTCTATATTATAACTATAACAGTCTACAAGCAAGTCAACTATTTTACTACAATTCAAACCCATTCAGTTAATCTAGACATTCATGTCTCTGATGCACTGGGGGAGAGTTATAGATCAATCAATCTTCTACATGATCTCCTCCTTACATAAAAACCCCTCCTATCTCCATTTTCACAAATATGTTATGGATGAAAAGTAAAGTCATATTTGTACCAATAGCCACATACATTAGGTCATTACAAGAGGACCAATAACGATTCAACATATGTGCACATCCTACTATCATCAAATTGACATTTGATCACCACAACATCGAGGCAACATAATCAACAATATCACTCGAATGCATTAGTATCAAGTCTACACCAATTGCAGCAATCATAATTACGATTATTGTAATGTCTCTCACTTCCATTCAACATGCAATATGCAATTCTATTTCTACCTCAACAACTTTTCCCATCCTTCCACAAATTCATTGGCCCATGAGCTCTAATAATGCAATTTGAGAGTCAACATGGTTCATACAAATTTCTTTAAGTAGATCAAATCCATGCATGGTAAAATCAAATATTCAAATTGATTGACCACTAGTGGTAATGATTCTTGAGATTCACATCAATAAACACACAATGTATCTAGCCTAAAATATGTTAGATCAATCAAATCAACACATAGTATTAGCATATCTAAGAATTCAAGTAGTTGATTTACAAATCGATGAATAAATCAAGATTTTCCAACATTAAGGATCCAAGTTCCATAGGTCACTTTCTCTAGAGAATCCATGACTATGCTTGCTCTGATACCATATTAAAAACATGAGCATCGTGAGAGAATTATAAAAATGAGAAATAAATCACATTGCAAAGAACACAGACCAATCTTTACCTTGGAAACCCTTTACAATTAAAATTGGCTCAGATAATGGTGTTTTACTACCAATATGTACCAAAAGTACCTATTGAATGTTTGTGTTTATTAAGTAGTAGATAAAATGGAAGTTAACTAAAAATCTATGCAAACTAAATCATTCCTTAGTCCATCTTATGCAAAAGAAAGTAAATTAACTAGGAATGTGCATCCCATATTCTTAAAACATAAGATACAATAAAGGATGCAAGAGATTTTATTAAAATGTAAACACGAGATACACAATACAATACCTTAAGATAGTTGAAGAAATAGATGGGCTCTAAAGCTACCTCAAGGGAGGGTCCATTCACTCCTTGTGAGATCCACTCCAATGGATTTATCTATAGGAGAAATTTTTGACTTCTTAAGAGCTAGTTTCAAGTGTGAATGATCACATTATATTAATGAAGTATTGGGATAAGAAAAAATATTGAAAACTATAACAAACACTAATTTTGGAAACAACAATTTGATAAGGTCCATTTTATGTTGCTACACCATTTTGGAAGGCACGCAACATTAATGACTTGAAAAAATAATGTTTTTTTTGTTTTTTTTTAGGGGTTTTTCATAGTTTTTGATGGATTTGATGCACATATTGTTCATAAAGTTATAAAACTATCATGCATTAACATTAGTGGTCAAAATTGAGGTTTTGAATCAATTCATAATGGCAAGATTAAGGTCAAGTAGTGATGGAGGTGATAGTAATGAGGGCTAAAGCTATCAAAGTGATGTATAAAGATGAGGGCACTCCTAACAATGTAGGTGAGAAAAATTATGTTGATAACAAGCTACAAAATATATTATATTCTTGTTGACCAATCTGTCCAACTTGGGTTCTTAGGGCATATTAAAATGTAGTATGTATAGCCTTTAAATAGGTTTCATCACATCTACCATGGGACAATGCCATGGGCCTGTAAGCTACTTACTATAAACCCATCATTAATTGAATCAAGGTTATCCAAACCACAATATGATCATTTAAATATTAAGCTAACAAATATAGTCCAAGAAACTCACTACATATTAGCAATTTTCCATCTAACCATAGTCATCACGTGCATATGTTACCCTCAAGCTAGGATATGAGGCCACTAGGGAAAAGGAACCAAGTTGTAATATTTTAGATCACTCAATGAAACCTAATTTCTCTCATGGCCCAACCAATATTATCATTACAAAGGAATTAATGCATCTCATCCATCCATCAAAGAACCATGGAACTCTCTTCCATTTTCCTACACAAGAAAAGGAAGATACGTACTTTATTTTCCCAATAATCCTTGAATGGTATTCTTTTCTTCTAGTGATGTTTAGCATAAACAGAAAGAGTCCAATATATTGAATGCTTTCCGAGAATAACTTGGAAGAATAAAATTGGACTCTCAAGAGACCAATGAGCAATAACAACTATTGGGTGAAAGATCACTAGCATGCCTAGCCTCTGTGCTCACTGACAACCACCTATATTTCATCCATGATATGCAATTCCTCTTTGATAGTATTGTTTTTATTAATTTTTTCATAGTTAGTAATGCTAGGTGCTACTTGAGGAGTGTAGTGAATGAAAATGTTAATAATAGCTTGTGATAGAATGAAGAAAATGGCATAGTTGAGGGAAATGATAGTTGGAAGTTCTCTTACACTTCCCCATAATGGTTGTCCTAACCCTATGGTCCAATAAATACATGAGTAGACTTACTCACCAACCTTTACATGCATCCAATGACATGGTTTCATTAAGACACACGATGGAAAAAGAAGTGAGATCAAAGATTGGTGCTTGATAATAAATGATTACTTTCTCATAGGCCCATTTTCCTTTTCCCCTTTGGTGGAATCATAACCCCTCTTGTGCTCTGTATGGTCATCTTGGAACATTATATATTATATTTGAGCATTAATATTGACATAGTTATAGTTATTCATGGCCATCCTATCATCGATAGAAGTATATTTACATCATCTCCATGCCTAACCATTCACTAGTTGAGCCTTGCCTTAAGATCCACACTAAAAATACATATTGACATATTTACAACACTTATACATCATGTCATTGATTTATGCTCACATAAGATAACTCCCATCTTTATAATAACACATCTACAAATTATACATAATCTATTGAACCAACGTGTATTGTAGAGATCAAAACTAGGCTATTACACTATTTACAACATGTTTAAAAATTGCATTACTAACTCATTATTTATAATAACAAGCATATTACGGCATGTACTTTATGACTACATTGTTTTCGATACTAGATGGTTTAATTATAGGGGCATTGGCTTCAGTGGGAGCACCTCACATTGTAGGTTTTGAACTCAAAATATGAGCCACTTCATGTTTGTTTCTCTATGCATGATGCTAGAATTTCCATGAAGAATGAACAATTAATAAACATAGTGCATCAACACTACACATGCATGAGAATATTGTGCAATTGACCAATTGAAAAATGGACCACATGATCATGATATCCAAGTATATTGAATGGAGCTAGAATTCTAGCTCTTATTGATCTCCAATTTGTAGCTCCATTGTATCTTGTAGGAATCCTTATGCACACCCAACCCCTCCTATATGCACCAAAATGTGGTTTCCCCTTAGGTTATATCTCCTCCCATAGACCATGTTTGCAATATCATGTATACAACATCATAGTTACACTTCACATGATTACTGTCATTAGGTAACAATTCTAGTAATCTCCCTCTAGTGTTCAATCAATTGATACCAAGAAAATACACATCTCTATATTATAACTATAACAGTCTACAAACAAGTCAACTATTTTACTACAATTCAAACCCATTCAGTTAATCTAGACATTCATGTCTTTGATGCACTAGGGGAGAGTTATAGATCAATCAATCTTCTACATGATCTCCTCCTTACATAAAAACCCCTCCTATCTCCATTTTCACACATATGTTATGGATGAAAAGTAAAGTCATATTTGTACCAATAGCCACATACATTAGGTCATTACAAGAGGACCAATAACGATTCAACATATGTGCGCATCCTACTATCATCAAATTGACATTTGATCACCACAACATCGAGGCAACATAATCAACAATATCACTCGAATGCATTAGTATCAAGTATACACTAATTACAACAATCATAATTACGATTATTGTAATGTCTCTCACTTCCATTCAACATGCAATATGCAAGTCTATTTCTACCTCAACAACTTTTCCCATCCTTCCACAAATTCATTGGCCCATGAGCTCTAATAATGCAATTTGAGAGTCAACATGGTTCATACAAATTTGTTTAAGTAGATCAAATCCATGCATGGTAAAATCAAATATTCAGATTGTTTGACCACTAGTGGTAATGATTCTTGAGATTCACATCAATAACCACACAATGTATCTAGCCTAAACTATGTTACATCAATCAAATCAACACATAATATTAGCATATCTAAGAATTCAAGTAGTAGATTTACAGATCGATGAATAAATCAAGATTTTCCAACATTAAGGATCCAAGTTCCATAGGTCACTTTCTCTAGAGAATCCATGACTATGCTTGCTCTGATACCATATTAAAAACATGAGCATCATGAGAGAATTATAAAAATGAGAAATAAATCACATTGCGAAGAACACAGACCAATCTTTACCTTGGAAACCCTTTACAATTAAAATTGGCTAATATAATGGTGTTTTACTACCAATATGTACCAAAAGTACCTATTGAATGTTTGTGTTTATTAAGTAGTAGATAAAATGGAAGTTAACTAAAAATCTATGCAAACTAAATCATTCCTTAATCCATCTTATGCAAAAGAAAGTAAATTAACTAGAATGTGCATCCCATATTCTTAAAACATAAGATACAATAAAGGATGCAAGAGATTTTCTTAAAATGTAAACACGAGATACACAATACAATACCTTAAGATAGTTGAAGAAATAGATGGGCTCTAAAGATACCTCAAGGGAGGGTCCATTCACTCCTTGTGAGCTCCACTCCAATGGATTTATCTATAGGAGAAATTTTTGACTTCTTAAGAGCTAGTTTCAAGTGTGAATGATCACATTATATTAATGAAGTATTGGGATAAGAATAAATATTGAAAACTCTAACAAACACTAATTTTGGAAACAACAATTTGATAAGGTCCATTTTATGTTGCTACACCATTTTGGAAGGCACGCAACATTAATGACTTGAAAAAATAATGATTTTTTTCTTTTGTTTTAGGGGTAGTTCATAGTTTTTGATGGATTTGATGCACATATTGTTCAGAAAGTTATAAAACTATCATGCATTAACATTAGTGGTCAAAATTGAGGTTTTGAATCAATTCATGATGGCAAGATTGAGGTCAGGTGGTGATGGGGATGATAGTAATGAGGGATAAATCTATCAAAGTGATGTATAAAGATGACGACACTCCTAACAATGTAGGTGAGAAAAATTATGTTGATAACAAGCTACAAAATATATTATATTCTTGTTGACCAATCTGTCCAACTTGGGTTCTTAGGGCATATTAAAATGTAGTATGTATAGCCTTTAAATAGGTTTCATCACATCTACCATGGGACAATGCCATGGGCCTGTAAGCTACTTACTATAAATCCATCATTAATTGAATCAAGGTTATCCAAACCACAATATGATCAATTAAATATGAAGCTAACAAATATAGTCCAGGAAACTCAATACATATTAGCAATTTTCCATCTAACCATAGTCATCATGTGCATATGTTACCCTCAAGCTAGGACATGAGGCCACTAGGGAAAAGGAACCAAGTTGTAATATTTTAGATCACTCAATGAAACCTAATTTCTCTCATGTCCCAACCAATATTATCATTACAAAGGAATTAATGCATCTCATCCATCCATCAAAGAACCATGGAACTCTCTTCCATTTTCCTACACAAGAAAAGGAAGATACATACTTTATTTTCCCAATAATCCTTGAATGGTATTCTTTTCTTCTAGTGATGTTTAACATAAACATAAAGAGTCCAATATATTGAATGCTTTCCAATAATAACTTGGAAGAATAAAATTGGACTCTCAAGAGACCAATGAGCAATAACAACTATTGGGTGAAGGATTACTAGCATGCCTAGCCTCTGTGCTCACTGACAACCACCTATATTTCATCCATGATATGCAATTCCTCTTTGATAGTGTTGTTTTTATTAATTTTTTCATAGTTAGTAATGCTAGGTGCTACTTGAGGAGTGTAGTGAATGAAAATGTTAATAATAGCTCGTGATAGAATGAAGAAAATGGCACAGTTGAGGGAAATGATAGTTGGAATTTCTCTTACACTTCCCCATAATGGTTGTCCTAACCCTATGGTCCAATAAATACATGAGTAGACTTACTCACCAACCTTTACATGCATCCAATGACATGGTTTCATTAAGACACACGATGGAAAAAGAAGTGAGATCAAAGATTGGTGCTTGATAATAAATGATTACTTTCTCATAGGCCCATTTTCCTTTTCCCCTTTGGTGGAATCATAACCCCTCTTGTGCTCTTTGTGGTCATCTTGGAACATTATATATTATATTTGAGCATTAATATTGACATAGTTATAGTTATTCATGACCATCCTATCGTCGATAGAAGTATATTTACATCATCTCCATGCCTAACCATTCACTAGTTGAGCCTTGCCTTAAGATCCAAACTAAAAATACATATTGACATATTTATAACATTTATACATCATGTCATTGATTTATGCTCACATAAGATAACTCCCATCTTTATAGTAACACATCTACAAATTATACATAATCTATTGGACCAACATATTGTATTGTAGAGATCAAAACTAGGCTATTACACTATTTACCACATGTTTAAAAATTGCATTACTAACTCATTATCTATAATAACAAGCATATTAATATAAATCTTGTCCTTAATATCCTAAATTCCATTGATGGGAAAATCCAATAAAGTTCTTTTACATAAAGTTTTTCCTTAATTCAACTCAACAATATGGAATTGCACTTAAATCAAGGTTCCATATGTGCATTATGTCATCTTTCTAATCATGCCTTTCTTTCAATAGTAAGGTTCTTAAATCTTCAAAGTCTTATAAATATGTTTATTTGGATTCAAAATGAGCTCCATGTGAAAACAACTTGTCTTAGTTTTCTTGATTTCGTAAAAGGTAATAGTTAAATATCATATCCTTTTACATAGTAGCTTGGCATGGAATGGAATGGAATGGTCTTACTGATTAGTTGGAAAATTATTAAATTCTAATGATTTTTTTATCTTCTTTATTTTTCTTAATTTGTGATTTTAAAATTATTTCTAAAAATTCAAAGTAACACATCAATGTAAAAAAATGTTTAAACTATATAAATAAACTCTTAAAAATATTATTTTTAACATTTTGATTTATATTTAAAAATACCAGGAATCTTTGATTCATATAAAATAGGTACACCTACACATCTTTATCCCATGTACACATATCCTCATATATAATGTTAAAAGTCTATTCATCTTTATCGCATGTACACATGTCCTCATATATAATGTTAAAAGTCTATTCATCTTTATCCCATGTACACATATATCCTCATATATAATGTTAAAAGTCTATTCATCTTTATCCCATGTACACATATCCTCATATATAATGTTAAAATTCTATTGATAATGAAATTTGTTTTCAAAAGTGAAATATAATAAACTAAAAGAAGATTAGTTTTGAAATAGTTACAATTTTGCCTCATATTTAGACGCTAAAGTTTTTGTTTTTGATGTTAATTAAATAACCACTTGATTAATTATACTCAAACTAATTTTGCATCAATTATGTTGTCTTCCCAATGTTAAAACCGTATAAAGACTTTATTCAATCTTTCATGATAATTTAAGATGTTAATCCATCGTCCGGGCATATTTTAATTTGTCTTTTACAAATATATTCAAGCTTTCATGATAGTTTATGATATTAATCCATCATTGTGGCAGAATTTAATTTGTCTTATAAAAGAATGCATACCAAGAAATACGTTTCTTTGATAATTTTGTTTGACCATAGTGTATGATATTGACATCACAACCAAGATCCTAATCATACAAAAGTATGGTTAAAACAGGTTTGTAGCTATTATATCTATTTTGAAATATATTATGGCTTTTAAGTACTGTATAGTGATGGAGCTTTAACAGTTGCAACAGGGGCTTAATACATTTGGCTACACCAGACAAGTGAAGCTCCAGACTAGCAATACAATACAATTGGCTACACCAGACAAGTGGAGCTCCAGACTTTACCTTAGTCGAGCAAAATAGGAACAATATAAACTGCACGGTAATGAGTTGATTATTATGTGCAAGTAGAGCTCTATAATTGCAATGGAAATTATAATTTATGAGATTTGGGGGGCAGAGTCCCACAGTCAGACGCTGCGAAGAAGGTAAAATAAGACAAGGAGATGAAAGGCAGCCAAACCCATTCACGAAGGAATCGGAGAAAAGATGAGTATCCATCCAGCACATTGCCGGCCAAATATGCTACTCCAGTCACGCTCAGCACTCTCCATTTCCTCGCCGCCCCGAATGCTCTGAAGCATTCCATTATCTTTCTTTCTTCTTCTTCTCCCCAATCGTCCTCTAAATTTAACTTCAACTTCAAGCCTGAGAGGCATCTAGCCAGAACCACGGCGTCCTCCAAGGCAGAGCAAGCACCTTGACCCAGATCTGGCATCATTGGGTGCAACGCGTCTCCAACAACCGTCACGCTTCCCTTTGCCTTTGCCTGCATCGGCCTGTCCCATTTCCACGGCCATACCCACCTCAACTTTAGATCCGCAATACTCAACGTGTCTGCGGAACTGGACTTTATTAACTCTCCCATGGGTTCTGGAAAATCTCTCACCGCCTCTAACGCTGCGCATCTCACCCTCTCTGGATCGAGAGATACGTCGGCATCTGTGGAATTAAATGCATCTCAGCTCAGGTCGGCACTACCAATTTATGGTATTCGTGATAAAATAAATAAAAGCGGACTGCCCGCAGAATACCTAATTTGAACTGATGTGGAATTGTATGTCATATGTGAGAAGTTACCTTGTGGTTCTGATTTCTTGGTTATAAACCAATAGAGTTGTTTATCTGTGCAGGGAACGAAACCTGCCCTCACCCCTTTACCCCATATTTGTACCATCTTTTTCTCTATTGTAGGATGGCTCTGAGGAAACGTTGCCATCCCTCTGATTGCAGCACGTCCGGAGGGTTTAGCTGCTTCTAAACCGATCCACCGTGCAACTACTGAATGCACGCCATCACAACCTATTACGATCTGATCACCATAACAACATCACATTAGTTCTAAGAATCTGAAAAACGCAGAGAGATTTAGAAATCATCAAGAAGAAATAAATTGTTAATACCTTAGCAGTGATGGATGTTCCGTCCGCCAGCTCCAGTGTGGTGAAAGGGTTATCGTTTTTTTTATGTATGGAAACAAGTTTAGAGTTGAATCTGATACACCCATCAGGCAACGCTTTAGCTAGTGTTTCCAGAAGCGCGCTTCTTTCTATACAGCGAGATTCCGGGCAATTCATACTTGATCCCCTGAACTTGAACATTATAAACAAAATTAAACACAACATAATCTGCTTAGTATAATTTGTTGCCTTGTATTCCGTGTTTCAAATGAATATAAATTTATATAGTAATGACAAATCAATTACCCTGTGCAGTCTTTTATGAGCTGAATATCTTTTTGGACACCAGAGCAATTTGAGAAACCCCGTAATCTGTATTACCAGTAGCAAAGTGAAGATCCATGATTAATCGTTAAATTCGTGACAGATGAAAGCAAAATTGGCATATCAGTCAGTTACCCATCAAGCTGACAATAATTTGCACGAAGGGTATCTGCTACACCAAGAGCGTCAAGCGCTTTCCAGGCATTGGCCCACATAATGAAGGCTGCACCAGAAGTTCGAAGAGAATCAGACCGCTCCAGCACTAGGCTCTTAAGGCCGATCCTGCATAAAATATGTCGGGTTAATACTTTTGTGTGCATTGCAACCACAGTAATTTTTCGAAAATTGCGAGGAGATAGGATGGACCTGTGGAGGGCAAGGGCTGTGGCTAGCCCTGCAACGCCGCCTCCGACGACCACAATGTCTATGGCTTGCTGTCCAGAGCAGAAGCAGCTGTCCGGGGTGGCCATCTTCCTCCAAGCTTTCTCGCTTCCAACTTGATCCGCTGCCACTTTGTTCGTGCAATCTACGGTTAATCGTCTGTGCTAAGGTTAGGTTTATATGCAGATAGAGCATGATCACACACTCCATGTTTGATAGTCCCTGCATCATACTGTCCATCACACTGTCGTCCCTCTAGGGCCAACTATTTTTTTATTATATTTTTACTTAACATCAATGTTTCCAGATTTGTCAGCACTGCCGAATTGACACACACATGTGCATAAAAAAACACCTAATAATCATAAATGCATTTTGTAACACTTTGGTTTATAAGAATTAAGGAAAACAAAAAGTTGGCCACCTGAGTCTTGTCAATGACAAAATACAATTGTAGTGTACCAAAAGACGGCAAAAAAGAGACAAAAAACAAGGCCCACGCTATGGTTTTGTATCTATTTGTATCACGGACTCATTTCTTGTCATATGCTGATCACCACATGGAGTTGTTCATTGTTTATTGGTACATTAAAGAGTTCTTTCTTGTTATATTTTTGTATATCAAAAAGTCAGTACTGGAAAAGAAGACAAAAACAAGACTCACAAAATCAATATTTATAATTAATCTTTCACGGTTTTTTTTAACAAAAAGTTGGCCACCTGAGTCTTGTCAATGACAAAATACAATTGTAGTGTACCAAAAGACGGCAAACAAGAGACCAAAAACAAGGCCCACGCTATGGTTTTGTATCTATTTGTATCACGGACTCATTTCTTGTCATATTCTGATCACCACATGGAGTTGTTCATTGTTTATTGGTACATTAAAGAGTTCTTTCTTGTTATATTTTTGTATATCAAAAAGTCAGTACTGGAAAAGAAGACAAAAACAAGACTCACAAAATCAATATTTATAATTAATCTTTCATGGTTTTTTTTATCAAAAAATGTGCGTAATTTTGGTTTTGAATAAGTAAATAATATTAATATCAATAATATATAGAGTTTGAGTTTGAAGATGTATATATTTTGTTATTACTATCGTTTATCATTTATTTTGACTTCTTCTGTGTTGATGTTAATAAATTTCTTTTAAAAATACAAATGTTGTTATTAAGTATATAGATGGCATTTATGAAAGTTTAGAGTTGAATCCAAGGCTGAAATTTGATGGATAAAATGTCCTCGGTGGCCATTTTGTTGATCAAATATTGCTTATATTTTATACTAACCGTTAGAATTGAAATTAGTAAAAATTTTATTTATAATATTGAAACCATCATTTTTTACAAGTAGAATTTTTCCCAAATTCCTACCATGGTTGAATCTGATGTTAATATATACTGGAATCTTCTGATTAAAACAATGAGTAGAAAATTAATAGCGGAAGCATACCTGAATCCATTGAAGGAGAAACCTTACAGGAAGAGAACCCTTTGAGATGATCTTCCAATTCTAGCCACTAGATTCTGCGTCAACTTCTCTTGAGAGGATTTTCAGAAATTGGAATGCGTCGTGGTAGAATGGGGACCATAACCTTATTTATAAACCGCTAGGGCAGTTCACAATAACCGCTAGGGCAGTTTTAACTTCATCATAATTATATTTCCGCCTCTCATAGAAATAATAATTATCTAATGGTATCTACACAATAATCTCATGACAATTATACCCTTAAGCCAATTAATCAGTTATTAATTAGATCACTATATTTAGGCTTAATTAAATGATAGCACACACATTTTAATTATTTACATGTGTGGCCCAAATTATAGATTAATTACGAAAATTATTCTAACAATCTCCCACTGGGCCACATGCATATGTAATCAAATAAATGTGCTTAACCTTATGAGCTCAAAATTTGCTATCATGTCCTTAGGGTATATCCGAACAATCTGGTCCATTAACTATACTGACATAGGATCAAGGTGGCCTTTGTTACATCAATCGTTACTAGACCAATCAATGGTCACATATATCTGCATAGCTAAATGACATAGATCAATCATGAGTGCATAGCATGGAAATTACATGCAATGTGATCTATTCATGCCTATTTCCAACTGGTCCTACTTAACTTTATTAAGATCAAATTTTTATCATAATTTAACAGAGTGCAATAAAATGAATACTTTATTTCTGCAGAACACAATCCAAATGTATAGATAAAGTCTAAACATAACATAGAGCAATATACAATGAATAATATAAACTCCCACTAAATCTGAATATCCTCAAATGAGACAACACCCATATGAGCAGTGTGCTCATGAAAGACCTTGGGTGGTAATCCCTTTGTAAGCGGATCCGCTATCATGGAGTTTGTTCCAATATGCTCTATGGATAACTGTCCACTCTGTACTTTTTCTTTTACAACTAGGAACTTGATATCAATGTATTTTGATTTTGTAGAACTCCTGTTGTTATTGGAATATAAAACTGCTGATTTATTGTCACAAAATATCTTCAGTGGTCTTTCAATACCATCCAGAACACGCAGCCCAGTGACAAAATTTCGTAGCCATATTCCTTGATTGGATGCCCCATAACATGCTACAAACTCTGCTTCCATGGTGGATGAAGTTATGAGTGTCTGTTTGGCAGACCTCCATGAAATTGCTCCACCAGCCAACAGATAAATATAGCCTGATGTGGATCTTTTGCTGTCTTGGCATCCAGCAAAGTCGGAGTCGGAATACCCAATGATCTCTAACTGATCCGATCTCCTATATGTAAGCATGTACTCTTTTGTTCTCTGTAAATATCTCATAACCCTCTTGGCTGCTCTCCAATGATCCATTCCAGGGTTACTTAGATATCTGCCTAACATGCCAACAATGTACGCAATATCCGGACGTGTACATACCTGAGCATACATTAGACTCCCCACAGCCGAATCGTAAGGAATCTTCTGCATTTCTTGACTTTCTAAACTATTTTTAGGGCATTGATTAAGACTGAATTTGTCTCCTTTAGCGACAGGGGTATCACCTGGTTTGCTATTTTGCATGCCATACCTTTTGAGAACTTTATCAATATAGGTCCTTTGTGACAATCCTAAAATACCCCTAGAACGATCTCGGAGTATCTGGATTCCTAAGACAAAGGAGGCATCACCAAGATCTTTCATCTCAAAATGTTTTGATAAAAATCTCTTGGTGTCGTGCAATATGCTACTATCATTTGTGGCTAGCAATATGTCATCGACATATAAAACCAGGAAAATATACTTACTCCCACTGAATTTGTGATACACACATTCATCCATAAGATTTGCCTCAAAACCACATGAGACAATAATTTGATGAAACTTGAAGTACCACTGACGAGAAGCTTGCTTGAGCCCATAAATGGATTTAGTTAATTTACAAACCATATTCTTTGAGTCTTCAGACACAAAATTTTCTGGTTGTATCATATAAATTGTTTCATCAATGTCACCATTGAGAAACGCTGTTTTAACATCCATTTGATGTAACTCAAGATCATAATGTGCAACTAGTGCCATGATTATCCTGAAAGAGTCCTTCGTAGAAACTGGAGAAAAGGTCTCTTTGAAGTCAATTCCTTCTTTTTGAGTAAAGCCTTTAGCTACAAGATGTGCTTTATATCTTTCTACATTACCATTTGAATCCCGCTTGGTTTTAAATATCCATTTACAACCAATGGGATTCGTACCAACTGGTAATGGGACAAGTTCCCAAACTTTATTTCTTGCATAGATTTGTACTCTTCATTCATGGCTTCAATCCATTTCTGAGAGTTGGAACTTTTCATGGCTTGCTGGAAGTTGATTGGATCATCTTCCATCATTCCACTTTCTACCTCATGTTCCTGGAGATATACGATATAATCGTCCGAAATTGCACTTCTCCTCTCTCTAGTGGATCTCCTTAATGGCATATTTTCTTGAGGTTGTTGAGTTTGTTCTTCAGGAGCAATGTCCTCATTTGCAATGGGTTGAACAATATTGTCTGTTGGTTGAGGATCCAAGTTTACTTCTTGATCAATGATAGGTAGTGAAACCTGTACATTATCAAAAGCAATAGTAGATCCCTCTTCCTCCTCAAGGACAATATTCCTAGCCTGATTTCTCCCCCCAAACTCAACATCCTCAAAAAATGTTGCAGTTCCCGTCTCAAAAATTGACCTAATAGTAGGATCATAAAATTTAAAACCCCTTTATCGTTCTGCATAGCCAATAAAGTAGCTGCTAACTGTTTTAGAGTCCAGTTTCTTTTCATGAGGCTTATAAGGTCTCGCTTCAGCTGGACATCCCCAAATATGAAAATGCTTTAAACTGGGCTTTCGACCTGTCCAAAGCTCATAAGGCGTTTTAGCAGCCACTTTAGTTGGCACCTGATTTAGGATATAAGCTGCTGTTTTGAGTGCTTCACCCCAGAGTTTTTCGGGTAAAGTAGAATGACTAATCATACTCCTTACCATGTCCTTAAGAGTTCGGTTTCGTCTTTCTGCTACACCATTCATGCTGGGTGATCCTGGCATGGTGTATTGAGGGACGATCCCACATTCCTCTAGGTATTTAGCAAATGGTCCTGGACGTTGTTCACCTGATCCGTCATATCTACCATAGTATTCACCACCACGGTCAGATCTGACGATCTTTATTCTTTTGTTGAGTTGTAACTCAACTTCTGCTTTAAATGTTTTGAACACGTCCAATGATTGTGATTTCTCATGTATAAGAAATAGGTAGCCATATCTTGAATAGTCATCTATGAATGTTATAAAGTACTGTTGACCATTCCAAGATGCCGTAGGGTATGGTCCACAGATATCTGTATGAATTAATTCTAAGACGTCTGTAGCTCTATTGGCACCTAATTTCTTTGTTTTGGTCTGTTTTCCTTTAATACACTCAACACAAATATCAAAATCTGAAAAGTCAAGTGATTCCAAAATCCCATCGGACACAAGTCGCTCAACTCTAGATTTAGAGATATGACCTAGGCGTTTGTGCCACAATGAGGCCGAATTATCTTTATTCAATTTACGCTTTGTACCTCGTGATTCCACATGCAAGGTTTCATTATAGGACGGAACAGTTTCCAACAAATATAGATTATCATAAACATTAAGTAAACCAGTTCCAACAACATTTGAATTAATAGATAATGTAAATTTATTGTTTCCAAATGAACAACAATAACCTGATTTGTCCAAAACAGAAACCGAAATTAAATTCCGTCTGAAAGACGGTACAACAAAAGTATCTATTAAGTCCAAAAAATAACCGGATTTCAATAATAATCTAAAGTGCCCTATTGCCTCTACTTCTACCGACTGACCATCTCCGACATAGATGCATCTTTCAGCATCACTTGGTTTTCGGTAACTCAGGCAACCCTGCATAGAAACACAAATGTGAGTAGTAGCACCAGAATCTAACCACCATGTATTTCTAGATACTGAAGCTAAATTAACTTCAGAACAGACCAAAATAAGAAATATACCTTTCTTAACACGCCAAGCAGCATACTTGGTACATTCCTTCTTAGTATGTCCATGCTTATTACAGAAGAAACATGTTATCTCAACTTTCTGTTTCTTTTGTTCTGGACCCTTATAAGCAGCAACCTTATTATCCTTATTCTTTCATTTGCCCTTATCCTTGGAAGTGCTAGCCAGATGAGCACTTTCGGTCTTGTCTTGCTTCAATCTCTCTTCCTCTTGCACACAAAATGAAATGAGCTCATTAAGAGTCCATTTATCCTTTTGACAGTTATAACTGACCTTGAATTGATTAAATTGTGCAGGAAGAGAGATGAGAACAAAATGCACGAGGAAATCATCAGATAACTCGAGTTTCAAAGCCTTAAGTTTTGAAGCAAGATGAGACATCTCCATGATGTACTCCCGAACATTACCCTTGCTTTTGTACTTCATTGAAATCAAGCTTGCTAAAAGCGTGCTTGTTTCAGCCTTATCGTTTTTGGCAAAACGTTTCTGAATTTCTGCAAGGAAGTCACTGGCATTAGTAACCTCATTGGTTACCGCACCTCTGAAAGCTTCTGGAATGCCGCGCTTCATGATCATAAGACTTAGCCTATTTGAACGTTCCCACTTATCCCAATAAACCTCATCCTCTTGAGTACTATCCTCATTGAGTACATCGGGTTTGGGCATTCTCAAGGCTAAATCTATATCCATGCAGCCTAAGAGAATCATCATATTCTCTTTCCAGTCCTTAAAATTAGTCCCATTTAACATAGGGACATTATTGATGTTGGCAGATATAGAAGTAGTTGATATAAAAGTTGAAATAGAGAACAAAATAAAATGAATTAAATAAACCATCATGTTCACATAAAAGAAGCAATTAAACACATAATCTTTAAATGACATTTCAAGATACCTGGCACAACATTAATATCAAGTCTTTGGACAGTAATATTAACTGTAAGTGGTACTCTTGTTGTAGTGATCAAACATTGATAATAAGTTATGTCAAATAATAAATCTATCTTTGGATTGAGTTATTATTCACATTTAGTTACCTTTATAATCATCACATATTTATCACCACAGGTATGTATGCAATTTGACCAAATATTAACTTTCCTTTGGGCCAGTCAATACCCGCATGAATCACATACACACAAAAAATCTAACACCCTGAACAGACTAATCTACACGAAAGATGTCACTTTGGTGATTTTCCGCTTTAATTAGCCTATTTAAAATGCTAGATTAATAACTTAAATATTAATATCAAAAAATGCTATTAAATAATAGTACCAAATGTATTTACTGCTTCATTATTTGATGGACTGTCACGGGGTTTAAGAAAAGGATCGCGAGTTTTGAAACAAGTCAAAAAAACTTTTGCGTTCTTTTTGTTTTATATATACATTTTGTTGTCAAACTCAATTATGATATAAAATAAATAATATGCAGAGAAACAGAAATATATGAATGACGATGGTGAACGCATGGTTAAATAGTAAACCGGTATAACTTTAAATGAAATAAAATAGAAATGACAGGAATATATTTTCATTGCTTCAGAAAAGAAAAAATGGCTTCATACAAAACATGCTCAGGATAAACACAGATTCGGACTAGGTTTCAACCCAAAGAACATGCAGAGAGCATTTCCATGACGGGTAACATATTGCATTAACATGAGCTCGCAGCTCACTTTCCTGCATACGTTATGGCTGAACAAAAAACTCAATACGATTTCTTTCTTTCTGAAATTGATTATCATGAATGCTGATCGGAATGGAATTATATATCATGAATATAAAACAAAGTGTAATAATATTGACGTTGAACATTCTTTACGACATACATTCAGCCAAATAATGTCAACCGAAGGACGCTGAAAGATAAATTTTAATTTTCAAAACCAAAATAAAAATAAATCCCTATGATCTTTTGCGCAGAACTTTACATAATACGAGCGTTTACATATAAACTTGTAAAGCAAAGATTTATTGTAAACATGACAAAGATCCGTGAAATTTTTATCTGTACTTGTAATAAACTGCGCTATTTTAAATATAAACCGGTTGTTTATGACGTTTGTAAGAATGATTTGCAGATGAAATAAATCCCGATAGATTAACATGTAATCTTAATCACCTCCACATTCAGTAATAGAGGTACCAAATAGATTGTAAGTAAGAGCACCATTGTTCTGCGTTTGACGGAAGAAAAACGTGGGTGATGGATCGTGGTCTAGTCTTGACCAAAAAACGAATTCAACGAACTTTAAGATCCATGATAGCTAGTGTAGAGTTGAATCATGCAACCACCAGACTGAATCAGCTTGGAAATAGAATCCTGGAATTTCAGTGAGATTGTGATTACAGGGAATGCTGGATGAGTATTATGAAAGCAGAGATTTGAATGGGCAAAAAAAAAAAATGTACTCAGAATACAAAGATAGGACATCTCAGGCGATCCCGATCTCAGAAATCCTCAGCGGCAAAGTGATCGATGGATGGTAAAACAGGCCCGCGTGAGTACCTCTCCCCATATCTTGATTTTGCTGCATATGATATAATATGTAGTTTGTGCCATAAGGAATATGGGGTTCGCTGCCAAGATAATCCGTAATAAGTATAGAGGACTATGGCTTTATGGAGTTCGCTGTCACGTACAGCTGCTGAGAAGATGATGCAAACTTATAATGGGACGCCCAGCACTGAACACGTTTTTAGAATGAATTGGGCATCTTTTAGCATGGGAGAAAAACGTTTGGATGGAGGCCCAGATTATTCTATAAAATGGATTCAGATGTCTCAGATTTGGTCTTGCAGGAGATGCAAATACAGGGCGTTCAAAAATACAACTTTGATGGAAGTCCACACACCAAAAAAAAAAACTTTGCTGTGCAGATATATTTAATAAATGAAAAAACAGATTGCTATTTGAAGCATTTATAATGATTTTACTTTCTCTGAGACTCAAAAAAAAAAAAATTTCTGAAGAGAATCCATTGACAAATATATAAATATTAAATTAATAACTCAAAGAATTAATCAAGAAGTAACCTCTGATACCACTTGTTAATATATACTGGAATCTTCTGATTAAAACAATGAGTAGAAAATTAATAGCGGAAGCATACCTGAATCCATTGAAGGAGAAACCTTACAGGAAGAGAACCCTTTGAGATGATCTTCCAATTCTAGCCACTAGATTCTGCGTCAACTTCTCTTGAGAGGATTTTCAGAAATTGGAATGCGTCGTGGTAGAATGGGGACCATAACCTTATTTATAAACCGCTAGGGCAGTTCACAATAACCGCTAGGGCAGTTTTAACTTCATCATAATTATATTTCCGCCTCTCATAGAAATAATAATTATCTAATGGTATCTACACAATAATCTCATGACAATTATACCCTTAAGCCAATTAATCAGTTATTAATTAGATCACTATATTTAGGCTTAATTAAATGATAGCACACACATTTTAATTATTTACATGTGTGGCCCAAATTATAGATTAATTACGAAAATTATTCTAACAATCTCCCACTGGGCCACATGCATATGTAATCAAATAAATGTGCTTAACCTTATGAGCTCAAAATTTGCTATCATGTCCTTAGGGTATATCCGAACAATCTGGTCCATTAACTATACTGACATAGGATCAAGGTGGCCTTTGTTACATCAATCGTTACTAGACCAATCAATGGTCACATATATCTACATAGCTAAATGACATAGATCAATCATGAGTGCATAGCATGGAAATTACATGCAATGTGATCTATTCATGCCTATTTCCAACTGGTCCTACTTAACTTTATTAAGATCAAATTTTTATCATAATTTAACAGAGTGTAATAAAATGAATACTTTATTTCTGCAGAACACAATCCAAATGTATAGATAAAGTCTAAACATAACATAGAGCAATATACAATGAATAATATAAACTCCCACTAAATATGAATATCCTCAATTGAGACAACACCCATATGAGCAGTGTGCTCATGAAAGACCTTGGGTGGTAATCCCTTTGTAAGCGGATCCGCTATCATGGAGTTTGTTCCAATATGCTCTATGGATATCTGTCCACTCTGTACTTTTTCTTTTACAACTAGGAACTTGATATCAATGTATTTTGATTTTGTAGAACTCCTGTTGTTATTGGAATATAAAACTGCTGATTTATTGTCACAAAATATCTTCAGTGGTCTTTCAATACCATCCAGAACACGCAGCCCAGTGACAAAATTTCGTAGCCATATTCCTTGATTGGATGCCCCATAACATGCTACAAACTCTGCTTCCATGGTGGATGAAGTTATGAGTGTCTGTTTGGCAGACCTCCATGAAATTGCTCCACCAGCCAACAGATAAATATAGCCTGATGTGGATCTTCTGCTGTCTTGGCATCCAGCAAAGTCGGAGTCGGAATACCCAATGATCTCTAACTGATCCGATCTCCTATATGTAAGCATGTACTCTTTTGTTCTCTGTAAATATCTCATAACCCTCTTGGCTGCTCTCCAATGATCCATTCCAGGGTTACTTAGATATGTTCCTAACATGCCAACAATGTATGCAATATCCGGACGTGTACATACCTGAGCATACATTAGACTCCCCACAGCCGAAGCGTAATGAATCTTCTGCATTTCTTGACTTTCTAAACTATTTTTAGGGCATTGATTAAGACTGAATTTGTCTCCTTTAGCGACAGGGGTATCACCTGGTTTGCTATTTTGCATGCCATACCTTTTGAGAACTTTATCAATATAGGTCCTTTTTGACAATCCTAAAATACCCCTAGAACAATCTCGGAGTATCTGGATTCCTAAGACAAAGGAGGCATCACCAAGATCTTTCATCTCAAAATGTTTTGATAAAAATCTCTTGGTGTCGTGCAATATGCTACTATCATTTGTGGCTAGCAATATGTCATCGACATATAAAACCAGGAAAATATACTTACTCCCACTGAATTTGTGATACACACATTCATCCATAAGATTTTCCTCAAAACCACATGAGACAATAATTTGATGAAACTTGAAGTACCACTGACGAGAAGCTTGCTTGAGCCCATAAATGGATTTAGTTAATTTACAAACCATATTCTTTGAGTCTTCAGACACAAATTTTTTTGGTTGTATCATATAAATTGTTTCATCAATGTCACCATTGAGAAACGCTGTTTTAACATCCATTTGATGTAACTCAAGATCATAATGTGCAACTAGTGCCATGATTATCCTGAAAGAGTCCTTCGTAGAAACTGGAGAAAAGGTCTCTTTGAAGTCAATTCCTTCTTTTTGAGTAAAGCCTTTAGCTACAAGACGTGCTTTATATCTTTCTACATTACCATTTGAATCCCGCTTGGTTTTAAATATCCATTTACAACCAATGGGCTTCGTACCAACTGGTAATGGGACAAGTTCCCAAACTTTATTGTCTTGCATAGATTTGTACTCTTCATTCATGGCTTCAATCCATTTCTGAGAGTTGGAACTTTTCATGGCTTGCTGGAAGTTGATTGGATCATCTTCCATCATTCCACTTTCTACCTCATGTTCCTGGAGATATAAGATATAATCGTCCGAAATTGCACTTCTCCTCTCTCTAGTGGATCTCCTTAATGGCATATTTTCTTGAGGTTGTTGAGTTTGTTCTTCAGGAGCAATGTCCTCATTTGCAATGGGTTGAACAATATTGTCTGTTGGTTATGGCTACGAAATTTTGTCACTGGGCTGCATGTTCTGGATGGTATTGAAAGACCACTGAAGATATTTTGTGACAATAAATCAGCAGTTTTATATTCCAATAACAACAGGAGTTCTACAAAATCAAAATACATTGATATCAAGTTCCTAGTTGTAAAAGAAAAAGTACAGAGTGGACAGATATCCATAGAGCATATTGGAACAAACTCCATGATAGCGGATCCGCTTACAAAGGGATTACCACCCAAGGTCTTTCATGAGCACACTGCTCATATGGGTGTTGTCTCAATTGAGGATATTCAAATTTAGTGGGAGTTTATATTATTCATTGTATATTGCTCTATGTTATGTTTAGACTTTATCTATACATTTGGATTGTGTTCTGCAGAAATAAAGTATTCATTTTATTACACTCTGTTAAATTATGATAAAAATTTGATCTTAATAAAGTTAAGTAGGACCAGTTGGAAATAGGCATGAATAGATCACATTGCATGTAATTTCCATGCTATGCACTCATGATTGATCTATGTCATTTAGCTATGCAGATATATGTGACCATTGATTGGTCTAGTAACGATTGATGTAACAAAGGCCACCTTGATCCTATGTCAGTATAGTTAATGGACCAGATTGTTCGGATATACCCTAAGGACATGATAGCAAATTTTGAGCTCATAAGGTTAAGCACATTTATTTGATTACATATGCATGTGGCCCAGTGGGAGATTGTTAGAATAATTCTTTATATATACTGGAATCTTCTGATTAAAACAATGAGTAGAAAATTAATAGCGGAAGCATACCTGAATCCATTGAAGGAGAAACCTTACAGGAAGAGAACCCTTTGAGATGATCTTCCAATTCTAGCCACTAGATTCTGCGTCAACTTCTCTTGAGAGGATTTTCAGAAATTGGAATGCGTCGTGGTAGAATGGGGACCATAACCTTATTTATAAACCGCTAGGGCAGTTCACAATAACCGCTAGGGCAGTTTTAAGTTCATCATAATTATATTTCCGCCTCTCATAGAAATAATAATTATCTAATGGTATCTACACAATAATCTCATGACAATTATACCCTTAAGCCAATTAATCAGTTATTAATTAGATCACTATATTTAGGCTTAATTAAATGATAGCACACACATTTTAATTATTTACATGTGTGGCCCAAATTATAGATTAATTACGAAAATTATTCTAACAATTGTACTTCATTGAAATCAAGCTTGCTAAAAGCGTGCTTGTTTCAGCCTTATCGTTTTTGGCAAAACGTTTCTGAATTTCTGCAAGGAAGTCACTGGCATTAGTAACCTCATTGGTTACCGCACCTCTGAAAGCTTCTGGAATGCCGCGCTTCATGATCATAAGACTTAGCCTATTTGAACGTTCCCACTTATCCCAATAAACCTCATCCTCTTGAGTACTATCCTCATTGAGTACATTGGGTTTGGGCATTCTCAAGGCTAAATCTATATCCATGCAGCCTAAGAGAATCATCATATTCTCTTTCCAGTCCTTAAAATTAGTCCCATTTAACATAGGGACATTATTGATGTTGGCAGATATAGAAGTAGTTGATATAAAAGCTGAAATAGAGAACAAAATAAAATGAATTAAATAAACCATCATGTTCACATAAAAGAAGCAATTAAACACATAATCTTTAAATGACATTTCAAGATACCTGGCACAACATTAATATCAAGTCTTTGGACAGTAATATTAACTGTAAGTGGTACTCTTGTTGTAGTGATCAAACATTGATAATAAGTTATGTCAAATAATAAATCTATCTTTGGATTGAGTTATTATTCACATTTAGTTACCTTTATAATCATCACATATTTATCACCACAGGTATGTATGCAATTTGACCAAATATTAACTTTCCTTTGGGCCAGTCAATACCCGCATGAATCACATACACACAAAAAATCTAACACCCTGAACAGACTAATCTACACGAAAGATGTCACTTTGGTGATTTTCCGCTTTAATTAGCCTATTTAAAATGCTAGATTAATAACTTAAATATTAATATCAAAAAATGCTATTAAATAATAGTACCAAATGTATTTACTGCTTCATTATTTGATGAACTGTCACGGGGTTCAAGAAAAGGATCGCGAGTTTTGAAACAAGTCAAAAAAACTTTTGCGTTCTTTTTGTTTTATATATATATATATTTGTCAATGGATTCAGAAATTTTTTTTTTTAAGTCTCAGAGAGAGTAAAATATTATTATTATTTTCAGACATGGTTATTTAAATATTTCGTGCTCCTGCAAGACCAAATCTGCAAGACCAAATCTGAGACATCTGAATCCATTTTATAGATTAATCTGGGCCTCCATCCAAACGCCTTTCTTTCATGTGTATGTATTACATTGTATTTAAACTTCAGAATTCTGGTTCTTGCAATTCTGGCAACACCATTAAACCATCGGCGTTTTTTTTTTCCCATCCTAAAAGATGCCCTTTTCATTCTGAAAACTTGTTCAGTGCTGGGCATTATCGTCCCATTATAAGTTTGCATCATCTTCTCAGCAGCTGTACGTGACAGCGAACTCCATAAAGCCATAGCCCTCTATACTTATTACGGATTATCTTGGCAGCGAACCCCATATTCCTTATGGCACAAACTACATATTATATCATATGCAGCAAAATCAAGATATGGGGAGAGGTACTCACGCGGGCCTGTTATACCATCCCTCGATCACATTGCCGCTGAGGATTTCTGAGATCGGGCTCCTCTAATCTCTTCTCAAGTCGCCTGAGATGTCTTATCTTTGTATTCTGAGTACAATTTTCTCGCCCATTCGAAATGTTTTCCAGCTTTTTGGCAGAGGCCTTGGTTCTCCCATGTTGTCTGCTTCCATTGCTGTTCGATTGACCTTCGGAGGTCGTGGAGACCTCTTCGCCTAGGTCTTGTAGACGTGTATTTCTGCACATTTTTCTGACTGAAATCGGGCTGGTATCGTTGGACAGAAATCGCGATCAAGTAAGTAGTAAGTATAGATGATTTGTTGTAGTAATAATGGTATTCGCAGTATTGATGATCCGTTTTGTTTCAGCTATTATCGGTAAGTATTCTATCAATCAATCGGTTCAATGCTAGTCACAGGCCATATCAGAGCTTACTACTTGATTAATTCTTTGAGTTATTAATTTTCTACTCATTGTTTTAATCAGAAGATTTCAGTATATATGTTTTGAACACGTCCAATGATTGTGATTTCTCATGTATAAGAAATAGGTAGCCATATCTTGAATAGTCATCTATGAATGTTATAAAGTACTGTTGACCATTCCAAGATGCCGTAGGGTATGGTCCACAGATATCTGTATGAATTAATTCTAAGACGTCTGTAGCTCTATTGGCACCTAATTTCTTTGTTTTGGTCTGTTTTCCTTTAATACACTCAACACAAATATCAAAATCTGAAAAGTCAAGTGATTCCAAAATCCCATCGGACACAAGTCGCTCAACTCTAGATTTAGAGATATGACCTAGGCGTTTGTGCCACAATGAGGCCGAATTATCTTTATTCAATTTACGCTTTGTACCTCGTGATTCCACATGCAAGGTTTCATTATAGGACGGAACAGTTTCCAACAAATATAGATTATCATAAACATTAAGTAAACCAGTTCCAACAGCATTTGAATTAATAGATAATGTAAATTTATTGTTTCCAAATGAACAACAATAACCTGATTTGTCCAAAATAGAAACCGAAATTAAATTCCGTCTAAAAGACGGTACAACAAAAGTATCTATTAAGTCCAAAAAATAACCGGATTTCAATAATAATCTAAAGTGCCCTATTGCCTCTACTTCTACCGACTGACCATCTCCGACATAGATGCATCTTTCAGCATCACTTGGTTTTCGGTAACTCAGGCAACCCTGCATAGAAACACAAATGTGAGTAGTAGCACCAGAATCTAACCACCATGTATTTCTAGATACTGAAGCTAAATTAACTTCAGAACAGACCAAAATAAGAAATATACCTTTCTTAACACGCCAAGCAGCATACTTGGTACATTCCTTCTTAGTATGTCCATGCTTATTACAGAAGAAACATGTTATCTCAACTTTCTGTTTCTTTTGTTCTGGACCCTTATAAGCAGCAACCTTATTATCCTTATTCTTTCGTTTGCCCTTATACTTGGAAGTGCTAGCCAGATGAGCACTTTCGGTCTTGTCTTGCTTCAATCTCTCTTCCTCTTGCACACAAAATGAAATGAGCTCATTAAGAGTCCATTTATCCTTTTGACAGTTATAACTGACCTTGAATTGATTAAATTGTGCAGGAAGAGAGATGAGAACCAAATGCACGAGGAAATCATCAGATAACTCGAGTTTCAAAGCCTTAAGTTTTGAAGCAAGATGAGACATCTCCATGATGTACTCCCGAACATTACCCTTGCTTTTGTACTTCATTGAAATCAAGCTTGCTAAAAGCGTGCTTGTTTCAGCCTTATCGTTTTTGGCAAAACGTTTCTGAATTTCTGCAAGGAAGTCACTGGCATTAGTAACCTCATTGGTTACCGCACCTCTGAAAGCTTCTGGAATGCCGCGCTTCATGATCATAAGACTTAGCCTATTTGAACGTTCCCACTTATCCCAATAAACCTCATCCTCTTGAGTACTATCCTCATTGAGTACATCGGGTTTGGGCATTCTCAAGGCTAAATCTATATCCATGCAGCCTAAGAGAATCATCATATTCTCTTTCTAGTCCTTAAAATTAGTCCCATTTAACATAGGGACATTATTGATGTTGGCAGATATAGAAGTAGTTGATATAAAAGTTGAAATAGAGAACAAAATAAAATGAATTAAATAAACCATCATGTTCACATAAAAGAAGCAATTAAACACATAATCTTTAAATGACATTTCAAGATACCTGGCACAACATTAATATCAAGTCTTTGGACAGTAATATTAACTGTAAGTGGTACTCTTGTTGTAGTGATCAAACATTGATAATAAGTTATGTCAAATAATAAATCTATCTTTGGATTGAGTTATTATTCACATTTAGTTACCTTTATAATCATCACATATTTATCACCACAGGTATGTATGCAATTTGACCAAATATTAACTTTCCTTTGGGCCAGTCAATACCCGCATGAATCACATACACACAAAAAATCTAACACCCTGAACAGACTAATCTACACGAAAGATGTCACTTTGGTGATTTTCCGCTTTAATTAGCCTATTTAAAATGCTAGATTAATAACTTAAATATTAATATCAAAAAATGCTATTAAATAATAGTACCAAATGTATTTACTGCTTCATTATTTGATGTACTGTCATGGGGTTCAAGAAAAGGATCGCGAGTTTTGAAACAAGTCAAAAAAACTTTTGCGTTCTTTTTGTTTTATATATACATTTTGTTGTCAAACTCAATTATGATATAAAATAAATAATATGCAGAGAAACAGAAATATATGAACGACGATGGTGAACGCATGGTTAAATAGTAAACCGGTATAACTTTAAATGAAATAAAATAGAAATGACAGGAATATATTTTCATTGCTTCAGAAAAGAAAAAATGGCTTCATACAAAACATGCTCAGGATAAACACAGATTCAGACTAGGTTTCAACCCAAAGAACATGCAGAGAGCATTTCCATGAGGGGTAACATATTGCATTAACATGAGCTCGCAGCTCACTTTCCTGCATACGTTATGGCTGAACAAAAAACTCAATACGATTTCTTTCTTTCTGAAATTGATTATCATGAATGCTGATCGGAATGGAATTATATATCATGAATATAAAACAAAGTGTAATAATATTGACGTTGAACATTCTTTACGACATACATTCAGCCAAATAATGTCAACCGAAGGACGCTGAAAGATAAATTTTAATTTTCAAAACCAAAATAAAAATAAATCCCTATGATCTTTTGCGCAGAACTTTACATAATACGAGCGTTTACATATAAACTTGTAAAGCAAAGATTTATTGTAAACATGACAAAGATCCGTGAAATTTTTATCTGTACTTGTAATAAACCGCGCTATTTTAAATATAAACCGGTTGTTTATGACGTTTGTAAGAATGATTTGCAGATGAAAAAATCCCGATAGATTAACATGTAATCTTAATCACCTCCACATTCAGTAATAGAGGTACCAAGTAGATTGTAAGTAAGAGCACCATTGTTCTACGTTTGACGGAAGAAAAACGTGGGTGATGGATCGTGGTCTAGTCTTGACCAAAAAACGAATTCAACGAACTTTAAGATCCATGATAGCTAGTGTAGAGTCGAATCATGCAACCACCAGACTGAATCAGCTTGGAAATAGAATCCTGGAATTTCAGTGAGATTGTGATTACAGGGAATGCTGGATGAGTATTATGAAAGCAGAGATTTGAATGGGCAAAAAAAAAAAATGTACTCAGAATACAAAGATAGGACATCTCAGGCGATCCCGATCTCAGAAATCCTCAGCGGCAAAGTGATCGAGGGATGGTAAAACAGGCCCGCGTGAGTACCTCTCCCCATATCTTGATTTTGCTGCATATGATATAATATGTAGTTTGTGCCATAAGGAATATGGGGTTCGCTGCCAAGATAATCCGTAATAAGTATAGAGGACTATGGCTTTATGGAGTTCGCTGTCACGTACAGCTGCTGAGAAGATGATGCAAACTTATAATGGGACGCCCAGCACTGAACACGTTTTTAGAAAGAATTGGGCATCTTTTAGCATGGGAGAAAAACGTTTGGATGGAGGCCCAGATTATTCTATAAAATGGATTCAGATGTCTCAGATTTGGTCTTGCAGGAGATGCAAATACAGGGCGTTCAAAAATACAACTTTGATGGAAGTCCACACACCAAAAAAAAAAACTTTGCTGTGCAGATATATTTAATAAATGAAAAAACAGATTGTTATTTGAAGCATTTATAATGATTTTACTTTCTCTGAGACTCAAAAAAAAAAAAATTTCTGAAGAGAATCCATTGACAAATATATAAATATTAAATTAATAACTCAAAGAATTAATCAAGAAGTAAGCTCTGATACCACTTGTTAATATATACTGGAATCTTCTGATTAAAACAATGAGTAGAAAATTAATAGCGGAAGCATACCTGAATTAATTGAAGGAGAAACCTTACAGGAAGAGAACCCTTTGAGATGATCTTCCAATTCTAGCCACTAGATTCTGCGTCAACTTCTCTTGAGAGGATTTTCAGAAATTGGAATGCGTCGTGGTAGAATGGGGACCATAACCTTATTTATAAACCGCTAGGGCAGTTCACAATAACTGCTAGGGAAGTTTTAACTTCATCATAATTATATTTCCGCCTCTCATAGAAATAATAATTATCTAATGGTATCTACACAATAATCTCATGACAATTATACCCTTAATCCAATTAATCAGTTATTAATTAGATCACTATATTTAGGCTTAATTAAATGATAGCACACACATTTTAATTATTTACATGTGTGGCCCAAATTATAGATTAATTACGAAAATTATTCTAACAATCTCCCACTGGGCCACATGCATATGTAATCAAATAAATGTGCTTAACCTTATGAGCTCAAAATTTGCTATCATGTCCTTAGGGTATATCCGAACAATCTGGTCCATTAACTATACTGACATAGGATCAAGGTGGCCTTTGTTACATCAATCGTTACTAGACCAATCAATGGTCACATATATCTGCATAGCTAAATGACATAGATCAATCATGAGTGCATAGCATGGAAATTACATGCAATGTGATCTATTCATGCCTATTTCCAACTGGTCCTACTTAACTTTATTAAGATCAAATTTTTATCATAATTTAACAGAGTGCAATAAAATGAATACTTTATTTCTGCAGAACACAATCCAAATGTATAGATAAAGTCTAAACATAACATAGAGCAATATACAATGAATAATATAAACTCCCACTAAATCTGAATATCCTCAAATGAGACAACACCCATATGAGCAATGTGCTCATGAAAGACCTTGGGTGGTAATCCCTTTGTAAGCGGATCCGCTATCATGGAGTTTGTTCCAATATGCTCTATGGATATCTGTCCACTCTGTAATTTTTCTTTTACAACTAGGAACTTGATATCAATGTATTTTGATTTTGTAGAACTCCTGTTGTTATTGGAATATAAAACTGCTGATTTATTGTCACAAAATATCTTCAGTGGTCTTTCAATACCATCCAGAACACGCAGCCCAGTGACAAAATTTCGTAGCCATATTCCTTGATTGGATGCCCCATAACATGCTACAAACTCTGCTTCCATGGTGGATGAAGTTATGAGTGTCTGTTTGGCAGACCTCCATGAAATTGCTCCACCAGCCAACAGATAAATATAGCCTGATGTGGATCTTCTGCTGTCTTGGCATCCAGCAAAGTCGGAGTCGGAATACCCAATGATCTCTAACTGATCCGATCTCCTATATGTAAGCATGGACTCTTTTGTTCTCTGTAAATATCTCATAACCCTCTTGGCTGCTCTCCAATGATCCATTCCAGGGTTACTTAGATATCTGCCTAACATGCCAACAATGTACGCAATATCCGGACGTGTACATACCTGAGCATACATTAGACTCCCCACAGCCGAAGCGTAAGGAATCTTCTGCATTTCTTGACTTTCTAAACTATTTTTAGGGCATTGATTAAGACTAAATTTGTCTCCTTTAGCGACAGGGGTATCACCTGGTTTGCTATTTTGCATGCCATACCTTTTGAGAACTTTATCAATATAGGTCCTTTGTGACAATCCTAAAATACCCCTAGAACGATCTCGGAGTATCTGGATTCCTAAGACAAAGGAGGCATCACCAAGATCTTTCATCTCAAAATGTTTTGATAAAAATCTCTTGGTGTCGTGCAATATGCTACTTTCATTTGTGGCTAGCAATATGTCATCGACATATAAAACCAGGAAAATATACTTACTCCCACTGAATTTGTGATACACACATTCATCCATAAGATTTGCCTCAAAACCACATGAGACAATAATTTGATGAAACTTGAAGTACCACTGACGAGAAGCTTGCTTGAGCCCATAAATGGATTTAGTTAATTTACAAACCATATTCTTTGAGTCTTCAGACACAAAATTTTCTGGTTGTATCATATAAATTGTTTCATCAATGTCACCATTGAGAAACGCTGTTTTAACATCCATTTGATGTAACTCAAGATCATAATGTGCAACTAGTGCCATGATTATCCTGAAAGAGTCCTTCGTAGAAACTGGAGAAAAGGTCTCTTTGAAGTCAATTCCTTCTTTTTGAGTAAATCCTTTAGCTACAAGACGTGCTTTATATCTTTCTACATTACCATTTGAATCCCGCTTGGTTTTAAATATCCATTTACAACCAATGGGATTCGTACCAACTGGTAATGGGACAAGTTCCCAAACTTTATTGTCTTGCATAGATTTGTACTCTTCATTCATGGCTTCAATCCATTTCTGAGAGTTGGAACTTTTCATGGCTTGCTGGAAGTTGATTGGATCATCTTCCATCATTCCACTTTCTACCTCATGTTCCTGGAGATATACGATATAATCGTCCGAAATTGCACTTCTCCTCTCTCTAGTGGATCTCCTTAATGGCATATTTTCTTGAGGTTGTTGAGTTTGTTCTTCAGGAGCAATGTCCTCATTTGCAATGGGTTGAACAATATTGTCTGTTGGTTGAGGATCCAAGTTTACTTCTTGATCAATGATAGGTAGTGAAACCTGTACATTCTCAAAAGCAATAGTAGATCCCTCTTCCTCCTCAAGGACAATATTCCTAGCCTGATTTCTCCCCCCAAACTCAACATCCTCAAAAAATGTTGCAGTTCCCGTCTCAAAAATTGACCTAATAGTAGGATCATAAAATTTAAAACCCCTTGATCGTTCTGCATAGCCAATAAAGTAGCTGCTAACTGTTTTAGAGTCCAGTTTCTTTTCATGAGGCTTATAAGGTCTCGCTTCAGCTGGACATCCCCAAATATGAAAATGCTTTAAACTGGGCTTTCGACCTGTCCAAAGCTCATAAGGCGTTTTAGCAGCCACTTTAGTTGGCACCCGATTTAGGATATAAGCTGCCGTTTTGAGTGCTTCACCCCAGAGTTTTTCGGGTAAAGTAGAATGACTAATCATACTCCTTACCATGTCCTTAAGAGTTCGGTTTCGTCTTTCTGCTACACCATTCATGCTGGGTGATCCTGGCATGGTGTATTGAGGGACGATCCCACATTCCTCTAGGTATTTAGCAAATGGTCCTGGACGTTGTTCACCTGATCCGTCATATCTACCATAGTATTCACCACCACGGTCAGATCTGACGATCTTTATTCTTTCGTTGAGTTGTAACTCAGCTTCTGCTTTAAATGTTTTGAACACGTCCAATGATTGTGATTTCTCATGTATAAGAAATAGGTAGCCATATCTTGAATAGTCATCTATGAATGTTATAAAGTACTGTTGACCATTCCAAGATGCCGTAGGGTATGGTCCACAGATATCTGTATGAATTAATTCTAAGACGTCTGTAGCTCTATTGGCACCTAATTTCTTTGTTTTGGTCTGTTTTCCTTTAATACACTCAACACAAATATCAAAATCTGAAAAGTCAAGTGATTCCAAAATCCCATCGGACACAAGTCGCTCAACTCTAGATTTAGAGATATGACCTAGGCGTTTGTGCCACAATGAGGCCGAATTATCTTTATTCAATTTACGCTTTGTACCTCGTGATTCCACATGCAAGGTTTCATTATAGGACAGAACAGTTTCCAACAAATATAGATTATCATAAACATTAAGTAAACCAGTTCCAACAGCATTTGAATTAATAGATAATGTAAATTTATTGTTTCCAAATGAACAACAATAACCTGATTTGTCCAAAACAGAAACTGAAATTAAATTCCGTCTGAAAGACGGTACAACAAAAGTATCTATTAAGTCCAAAAAATAACCGGATTTCAATAATAATCTAAAGTGCCCTATTGCCTCTACTTCTACCGACTGACCATCTCCGACATAGATGCATCTTTCAGCATCACTTGGTTTTCGGTAACTCAGGCAACCCTGCATAGAAACACAAATGTGAGTAGTAGCACCAGAATCTAACCACCATGTATTTCTAGATACTGAAGCTAAATTAACTTCAGAACAGACCAAAATAAGAAATATACCTTTCTTAACACGCCAAGCAGCATACTTGGTACATTCCTTCTTAGTATGTCCATGCTTATTACAGAAGAAACATGTTATCTCAACTTTCTGTTTCTTTTGTTCTGGACCCTTATAAGCAGCAACCTTATTATCCTTATTCTTTCGTTTGCCCTTATCCTTGGAAGTGCTAGCTAGATGAGCACTTTCGGTCTTGTCTTGCTTCAATCTCTCTTCCTCTTGCACACAAAATGAAATGAGCTCATTAAGAGTCCATTTATCCTTTTGACAGTTATAACTGACCTTGAATTGATTAAATTGTGCAGGAAGAGAGATGAGAATCAAATGCACGAGGAAATCATCAGATAACTCGAGTTTCAAAGCCTTAAGTTTTGAAGCAAGATGAGACATCTCCATGATGTACTCCCGAACATTACCCTTGCTTTTGTACTTCATTGAAATCAAGCTTGCTAAAAGCGTGCTTGTTTCAGCCTTATCGTTTTTGGCAAAACGTTTCTGAATTTCTGCAAGGAAGTCACTGGCATTAGTAACCTCATTGGTTACCGCACCTATGAAAGCTTCTGGAATGCCGCGCTTCATGATCATAAGACTTAGCCTATTTGAACGTTCCCACTTATCCCAATAAACCTCATCCTCTTGAGTACTATCCTCATTGAGTACATCGGGTTTGGGCATTCTCAAGGCTAAATCTATATCCATGCAGCCTAAGAGAATCATCATATTCTCTTTCCAGTCCTTAAAATTAGTCCCATTTAACATAGGGACATTATTGATGTTGGCAGATATAGAAGTAGTTGATATAAAAGCTGAAAATAGAGAACAAAATAAAATGAATTAAATAAACCATCATGTTCACATAAAATAAGCAATTAAACGCATAATCTTTAAATTTAAAAAAAAAAACAAATTATGACATTTCAAGATACCTGGCACAACATTAATATCAAGTCTTTGGACAGTAATATTAACTGTAAGTGGTACTCTTGTTGTAGTGATCAAACATTGATGATAAGTTATGTCAAATAATAAATCTATCTTTGGATTGAGTTATTATTCACATTAAGTTACCTTTATAATCGTCACATATTTATCACCACAGGTATGTATGCAATTTGACCAAATATTAACTTTCCTTTGGGCCAGTCAATACCCGCATGAATCACATACACACAAAAAATCTAACACCCTGAACAGACTAATCTACACGAAAGATGTCACTTTGGTGATTTTCCGCTTTAATTAGCCTATTTAAAATGCTAGATTAATAACTTAAATATTAATATCAAAAAATGCTATTAAATAATAGTACCAAATGTATTTACTGCTTCATTATTTGATGGACTGTCACGGGGTTCAAGAAAAGGATCGCGAGTTTTGAAACAAGTCAAAAAAACTTTTGCGTTCTTTTTGTTTTATATATACATTTTGTTGTCAAACTCAATTATGATATAAAATAAATAATATGCAGAGAAACAGAAATATATGAACGACGATGGTGAACGCATGGTTAAATAGTAAACCGGTATAACTTTAAATGAAATAAAATAGAAATGACAGGAATATATTTTCATTGCTTCAGAAAAGAAAAAATGGCTTCATACAAAACATGCTCAGGATAAACATAGATTCGGACTAGGTTTCAACCCAAAGAACATGCAGAGAGCATTTCCATGACGGGTAACATATTGCATTAACATGAGCTCGCAGCTCACTTTCCTGCATACGTTATGGCTGAACAAAAAACTCAATACGATTTCTTTCTTTCTGAAATTGATTATCATGAATGCTGATCGGAATGGAATTATATATCATGAATATAAAACAAAGTGTAATAATATTGACGTTGAACATTCTTTACGACATACATTCAGCCAAATAATGTCAACCGAAGGACGCTGAAAGATAAATTTTAATTTTCAAAACCAAAATAAAAATAAATCCCTATGATCTTTTGCGCAGAACTTTACATAATACGAGCGTTTACATATAAACTTGTAAAGCAAAGATTTATTGTAAACATGACAAAGATCCGTGAAATTTTTATCTGTACTTGTAATAAACCACGCTATTTTAAATATAAACCGGTTGTTTATGATGTTTGTAAGAATGATTTGCAGATGAAAAAATCCCGATAGATTAACATGTAATCTTAATCACCTCCACATTCAGTAATAGAGGTACCAAATAGATTGTAAGTAAGAGCACCATTGTTCTGCGTTTGACGGAAGAAAAACGTGGGTGATGGATCGTGGTCTAGTCTTGACCAAAAAACGAATTCAACGAACTTTAAGATCCATGATAGCTAGTGTAGAGTTGAATCATGCAACCACCAGACTGAATCAGCTTGGAAATAGAATCCTGGAATTTCAGTGAGATTGTGATTACAGGGAATGCTGGATGAGTATTATGAAAGCAGAGATTTGAATGGGCAAAAAAAAAATGTACTCAGAATACAAAGATAGGACATCTCAGGCGATCCCGATCTCAGAAATCCTCAGCGGCAAAGTGATCGAGGGATGGTAAAACAGGCCCGCGTGAGTACCTCTCCCCATATCTTGATTTTGCTGCATATGATATAATATGTAGTTTGTGCCATAAGGAATATGGGGTTCGCTGCCAAGATAATCCGTAATAAGTATAGAGGACTATGGCTTTATGGAGTTCGCTGTCACGTACAGCTGCTGAGAAGATGATGCAAACTTATAATGGGACGCCCAGCACTGAACACGTTTTTAGAATGAATTGGGCATCTTTTAGCATGGGAGAAAAACGTTTGGATGGAGGCCCAGATTATTCTATAAAATGGATTCAGATGTCTCAGATTTGGTCTTGCAGGAGATGCAAATACAGGGCGTTCAAAAATACAACTTTGATGGAAGTCCACACACCAAAAAAAAAAAACTTTGTTGTGCAGATATATTTAATAAATGAAAAAACAGATTGCTATTTGAAGCATTTATAATGATTTTACTTTCTCTGAGACTCAAAAAAAAATAATTTTCTGAAGAGAATCCATTGACAAATATATAAATATTAAATTAATAACTCAAAGAATTAATCAAGAAGTAAGCTCTGATACCACTTGTTAATATATACTGGAATCTTCTGATTAAAACAATGAGTAGAAAATTAATAGCGGAAGCATACCTGAATCCATTGAAGGAGAAACCTTACAGGAAGAGAACCCTTTGAGATGATCTTCCAATTCTAGCCACTAGATTCTGCGTCAACTTCTCTTGAGAGGATTTTCAGAAATTGGAATGCGTCGTGGTAGAATGGGGACCATAACCTTATTTATAAACCGCTAGGGCAGTTCACAATAACCACTAGGGCAGTTTTAACTTCATCATAATTATATTTCCGCCTCTCATAGAAATAATAATTATCTAATGGTATCTACACAATAATCTCATGACAATTATACCCTTAAGCCAATTAATCAGTTATTAATTAGATCACTATATTTAGGCTTAATTAAATGATAGCACACACATTTTAATTATTTACATGTGTGGCCCAAATTATAGATTAATTACGAAAATTATTCTAACAATTGTACTTCATTGAAATCAAGCTTGCTAAAAGCGTGCTTGTTTCAGCCTTATCGTTTTTGGCAAAACGTTTCTGAATTTCTGCAAGGAAGTCACTGGCATTAGTAACCTCATTGGTTACCGCACCTCTGAAAGCTTCTGGAATGCCGCGCTTCATGATCATAAGACTTAGCCTATTTGAACGTTCCCATTTATCCCAATAAACCTCATCCTCTTGAGTACTATCCTCATTGAGTACATCGGGTTTGGGCATTCTCAAGGCTAAATCTATATCCATGCAGCCTAAGAGAATCATCATATTCTCTTTCCAGTCCTTAAAATTAGTCCCATTTAACATAGGGACATTATTGATGTTGGCAGATATAGAAGTAGTTGATATAAAAGCTGAAATAGAGAACAAAATAAAATGAATTAAATAAACCATCATGTTCACATAAAAGAAGCAATTAAACACATAATCTTTAAATGACATTTCAAGATACCTGGCACAACATTAATATCAAGTCTTTGGACAGTAATATTAACTGTAAGTGGTACTCTTGTTGTAGTGATCAAACATTGATAATAAGTTATGTCAAATAATAAATCTATCTTTGGATTGAGTTATTATTCACATTTAGTTACCTTTATAATCATCACATATTTATCACCACAGGTATGTATGCAATTTGACCAAATATTAACTTTCCTTTGGGCCAGTCAATACCCGCATGAATCACATACACACAAAAAATCTAACACCCTGAACAGACTAATCTACACGAAAGATGTCACTTTGGTGATTTTCCGCTTTAATTAGCCTATTTAAAATGCTAGATTAATAACTTAAATATTAATATCAAAAAATGCTATTAAATAATAGTACCAAATGTATTTACTGCTTCATTATTTGATGGACTGTCACGGGGTTCAAGAAAAGGATCGCGAGTTTTGAAACAAGTCAAAAAAACTTTTGCGTTCTTTTTGTTTTATATATACATTTTGTTGTCAAACTCAATTATGATATAAAATAAATAATATGCAGAGAAACAGAAATATATGAACGACGATGGTGAACGCATGATTAAATAGTAAACCGGTATAACTTTAAATGAAATAAAATAGAAATGACAGGAATATATTTTCATTGCTTCAGAAAAGAAAAAATGGCTTCATACAAAACATGCTCAGGATAAACACAGATTCGGACTAGGTTTCAACCCAAAGAACATGCAGAGAGCATTTCCATGACGGGTAACATATTGCATTAACATGAGCTCGCAGCTCACTTTCCTGCATACGTTATGGCTGAACAAAAAACTCAATACGATTTCTTTCTTTCTGAAATTGATTATCATGAATGCTGATCGGAATGGAATTATATATCATGAATATAAAACAAAGTGTAATAATATTGACGTTGAACATTCTTTACGACATACATTCAGCCAAATAATGTCAACCGAAGGACGCTGAAAGATAAATTTTAATTTTCAAAACCAAAATAAAAATAAATCCCTATGATCTTTTGCGCATAACTTTACATAATACGAGCGTTTACATATAAACTTGTAAAGCAAAGATTTATTGTAAACATGACAAAGATCCGTGAAATTTTTATCTGTACTTGTAATAAACCGCGCTATTTTAAATATAAACCGGTTGTTTATGACGTTTGTAAGAATGATTTGCAGATGAAAAAATCCCGATAGATTAACATGTAATCTTAATCACCTCCACATTCAGTAATAGAGGTACCAAATAGATTGTAAGTAAGAGCACCATTGTTCTGCGTTTGACGGAAGAAAAACGTGGGTGATGGATCGTGGTCTAGTCTTGACCAAAAAACGAATTCAACGAACTTTAAGATCCATGATAGCTAGTGTAGAGTTGAATCATGCAACCACCAGACTGAATCAGCTTGGAAATAGAATCCTGGAATTTCAGTGAGATTGTGATTACAGGGAATGCTGGATGAGTATTATGAAAGCAGAGATTTGAATGGGCAAAAAAAAAAATGTACTCAGAATACAAAGATAGGACATCTCAGGCGATCCCGATCTCAGAAATCCTCAGCGGCAAAGTGATCGAGGGATGGTAAAACAGGCCCGCGTGAGTACCTCTCCCCATATCTTGATTTTGCTGCATATGATATAATATGTAGTTTGTGCCATAAGGAATATGGGGTTCGCTGCCAAGATAATCTGTAATAAGTATAGAGGACTATGGCTTTATGGAGTTCGCTGTCACGTACAGCTGCTGAGAAGATGATGCAAACTTATAATGGGACGCCCAGCACTGAACACGTTTTTAGAATGAATTGGGCATCTTTTAGCATGGGAGAAAAACGTTTGGATGGAGGCCCAGATTATTCTATAAAATGGATTCAGATGTCTCAGATTTGGTCTTGCAGGAGATGCAAATACAGGGCGTTCAAAAATACAACTTTGATGGAAGTCCACACACCAAAAAAAAAAAAACTTTGCTGTGCAGATATATTTAATAAATGAAAAAACAGATTGCTATTTGAAGCATTTATAATGATTTTACTTTCTCTGAGACTCAAAAAAAAAAAAAAATTCTGAAGAGAATCCATTGACAAATATATAAATATTAAATTAATAACTCAAAGAATTAATCAAGAAGTAAGCTCTGATACTACTTGTTAATATATACTGGAATCTTCTGATTAAAACAATGAGTAGAAAATTAATAGCGGAAGCATACCTGAATCCATTGAAGGAGAAACCTTACAGGAAGAGAACCCTTTGAGATGATCTTCCAATTCTAGCCACTAGATTCTGCGTCAACTTCTCTTGAGAGGATTTTCAGAAATTGGAATGCGTCGTGGTAGAATGGGGACCATAACCTTATTTATAAACCGCTAGGGCAGTTCACAATAACCGCTAGGGCAGTTTTAACTTCATCATAATTATATTTCCGCCTCTCATAGAAATAATAATTATCTAATGGTATCTACACAATAATCTCATGACAATTATACCCTTAAGCCAATTAATCAGTTATTAATTAGATCACTATATTTAGGCTTAATTAAATGATAGCACACACATTTTAATTATTTACATGTGTGGCCCAAATTATAGATTAATTACGAAAATTATTCTAACAATCTCCCACTGGGCCACATGCATATGTAATCAAATAAATGTGCTTAACCTTATGAGCTCAAAATTTGCTATCATGTCCTTAGGGTATATCCGAAGAATCTGGTCCACTAACTATACTGACATAGGATCAAGGTGGCCTTTGTTACATCAATCGTTACTAGACCAATCAATGGTCACATATATCTGCATAGCTAAATGACATAGATCAATCATGAGTACATAGCATGGAAATTACATGCAATGTGATCTATTCATGCCTATTTCCAACTGGTCCTACTTAACTTTATTAAGATCAAATTTTTATCATAATTTAACAGAGTGCAATAAAATGAATACTTTATTTCTGCAGAACACAATCCAAATGTATAGATAAAGTCTAAACATAACATAGAGCAATATACACTGAATAATATAAACTCCCACTAAATCTGAATATCCTCAAATGAGACAACACCCATATGAGCAGTGTGCTCATGAAAGACCTTGGGTGGTAATCCCTTTGTAAGCGGATCCGCTATCATGGAGTTTTTTTCCAATATTCTCTATGGATATCTGTCCACTCTGTACTTTTTCTTTTACAACTAGGAACTTGATATCAATGTATTTTGATTTTGTAGAACTCCTGTTGTTATTGGAATATAAAACTGCTGATTTATTGTCACAAAATATCTTCAGTGGTCTTTCAATACCATCCAGAACACGCAGCCCAGTGACAAAATTTCGTAGCCATATTCCTTGATTGGATGCCCCATAACATGCTACAAACTCTGCTTCCATGGTGGATGAAGTTATGAGTGTCTGTTTGGCAGACCTCCATGAAATTGCTCCACCAGCCAACAGATAAATATAGCCTGATGTGGATCTTCTGCTGTCTTGGCATCCAGCAAAGTCGGAGTCGGAATACCCAATGATCTCTAACTGATCCGATCTCCTATATGTAAGCATGTACTCTTTTGTTCTCTGTAAATATCTCATAACCCTCTTGGCTGCTCTCCAATGATCCATTCTAGGGTTACTTAGATATCTGCCTAACATGCCAACAATGTACGCAATATCCGGACGTGTACATACCTGAGCATACATTAGACTCCCCACAGCCGAAGCGTAAGGAATCTTCTGCATTTCTTGACTTTCTAAACTATTTTTAGGGCATTGATTAAGACTGAATTTGTCTCCTTTAGCGACAGGGGTATCACCTGGTTTGCTATTTTGCATGCCATACCTTTTGAGAACTTTATCAATATAGGTCCTTTGTGACAATCCTAAAATACCCCTAGAACGATCTCGGAGTATCTGGATTCCTAAGACAAAGGAGGCATCACCAAGATCTTTCATCTCAAAATGTTTTGATAAAAATCTCTTGGTGTCGTGCAATATGCTACTATCATTTGTGGCTAGAAATATGTCATCGACATATAAAACCAGGAAAATATACTTACTCCCACTGAATTTGTGATACACACATTCATCCATAAGATTTGCCTCAAAACCACATGAGACAATAATTTGATGAAACTTGAAGTACCACTGACGAGAAGCTTGCTTGAGCCCATAAATGGATTTAGTTAATTTACAAACCATATTCTTTGAGTCTTCAGACACAAAATTTTTTGGTTGTATCATATAAATTGTTTCATCAATGTCACCATTGAGAAACGCTGTTTTAACATCCATTTGATGTAACTCAAGATCATAATGTGCAACTAGTGCCATGATTATCCTGAAAGAGTCCTTCGTAGAAACTGGAGAAAAGGTCTCTTTGAAGTCAATTCCTTCTTTTTGAGTAAAGCCTTTAGCTACAAGACGTGCTTTATATCTTTCTACATTACCATTTGAATCCCGCTTGGTTTTAAATATCCATTTACAACCAATGGGATTCGTACCAACTGGTAATGGGACAAGTTCCCAAACTTTATTGTCTTGCATAGATTTGTACTCTTCATTCATGGCTTCAATCCATTTCTGAGAGTTGGAACTTTTCATGGCTTGCTGGAAGTTGGTTGGATCATCTTCCATCATTCCACTTTCTACCTCATGTTCCTGGAGATATACGATATAATCGTCCGAAATTGCACTTCTCCTCTCTCTAGTGGATATCCTTAATGGCATATTTTCTTGAGGTTGTTGAGTTTGTTCTTCAGGAGCAATGTCCTCATTTGCAATGGGTTGAACAATATTGTCTGTTGGTTGAGGATCCAAGTTTACTTCTTGATCAATGATAGGTAGTGAAACCTGTACATTCTCAAAAGCAATAGTAGATCCCACTTCCTCCTCAAGGACAATATTCCTAGCCTGATTTCTCCCCCCAAACTCAACATCCTCAAAAAATGTTGCAGTTGCCGTCTCAAAAATTGACCTAATAGTAGGATCATAAAATTTAAAACCCCTTGATCGTTCTGCATAGCCAATAAAGTAGCTGCTAACTGTTTTAGAGTCCAGTTTCTTTTCATGAGGCTTATAAGGTCTCGCTTCAGCTGGACATCCCCAAATATGAAAATGCTTTAAACTGGGCTTTCGACCTGTCCAAAGCTCATAAGGCGTTTTAGCAGCCACTTTAGTTGGCACCCGATTTAGGATATAAGCTGCTGTTTTGAGTGCTTCACCCCTTTTTGTTCACCTGATCCGTCATATCTACCATAGTATTCACCACCACGGTCAGATCTGACGATCTTTATTCTTTTGTTGAGTTGTAACGCAACTTCTGCTTTAAATGTTTTGAACACGTCCAATGATTGTGATTTCTCATGTATAAGAAATAGGTAGCCATATCTTGAATAGTCATCTATGAATGTTATAAAGTACTGTTGACCATTCCAAGATGCCGTAGGGTATGGTCCACAGATATCTGTATGAATTAATTCTAAGACGTCTGTAGCTCTATTGGCACCTAATTTCTTTGTTTTGGTCTGTTTTCCTTTAATACACTCAACACAAATATCAAAATCTGAAAAGTCAAGTGATTCCAAAATCCCATCGGACACAAGTCGCTCAACTCTAGATTTAGAGATATGACCTAGGCGTTTGTGCCACAATGAGGCCGAATTATCTTTATTCAATTTACGCTTTGTACCTCGTGATTCCACATGCAAGGTTTCATTATAGGACGGAACAGTTTCCAACAAATATAGATTATCATAAACATTAAGTAAACCAGTTCCAACAGCATTTGAATTAATAGATAATGTAAATTTATTGTTTCCAAATGAACAACAATATCCTGATTTGTCCAAAACAGAAACCGAAATTAAATTCCGTCTGAAAGACGATACAACAAAAGTATCTATTAAGTCCAAAAAATAACCGGATTTCAATAATAATCTAAAGTGCCCTATGGCCTCTACTTCTACCGACTGACCATCTCCGACATAGATGCATCTTTCAGCATCACTTGGTTTTCGGTAACTCAGGCAACCCTGCATAGAAACACAAATGTGAGTAGTAGCACCAGAATCTAACCACCATGTATTTCTAGATACTGAAGCTAAATTAACTTCAGAACAGACCAAAATAAGAAATATACCTTTCTTAACACGCCAAGCAGCATACTTGGTACATTCCTTCTTAGTATGTCCATGCTTATTACAGAAGAAACATGTTATCTCAACTTTCTGTTTCTTTTGTTCTGGACCCTTATAAGCAGCAACCTTATTATCCTTATTCTTTCGTTTGCCCTTATCCTTGGAAGTGCTAGCCAGATGAGCACTTTCGGTCTTGTCTTGCTTCAATCTCTCTTCCTCTTGCACACAAAATGAAATGAGCTCATTAAGAGTCCATTTATCCTTTTGACAGTTATAACTTACCTTGAATTGATTAAATTGTACAGGAAGAGAGATGAGAACCAAATGCACGAGGAAATCATCAGATAACTCGAGTTTCAAAGCCTTAAGTTTTGAAGCAAGATGAGACATCTCCATGATGTACTCCCGAACATTACCCTTGCTTTTGTACTTCATTGAAATCAAGCTTGCTAAAAGCGTGCTTGTTTCAGCCTTATCGTTTTTGGCAAAACGTTTCTGAATTTCTGCAAGGAAGTCACTGGCATTAGTAACCTCATTGGTTACCGCACCTCTGAAAGCTTCTGGAATGCCGCGCTTCATGATCATAAGACTTAGCCTATTTGAACGTTCCCACTTATCCCAATAAACCTCATCCTCTTGAGTACTATCCTCATTGAGTACATCGGGTTTGGGCATTCTCAAGGCTAAATCTATATCCATGCAGCCTAAGAGAATCATCATATTCTCTTTCCAGTCCTTAAAATTAGTCCCATTTAACATAGGGACATTATTGATGTTGGCAGATATAGAAGTAGTTGATATAAAAGCTGAAATAGAGAACAAAATAAAATGAATTAAATAAACCATCATGTTCACATAAAAGAAGCAATTAAACACATAATCTTTAAATGACATTTCAAGATACCTGGCACAACATTAATATCAAGTCTTTGGACAGTAATATTAACTGTAAGTGGTACTCTTGTTGTAGTGATCAAACATTGATAATAAGTTATGTCAAATAATAAATCTATCTTTGGATTGAGTTATTATTCACATTTAGTTACCTTTATAATCATCACATATTTATCACCACAGGTATGTATGCAATTTGACCAAATATTAACTTTCCTTTGGGCCAGTCAATACCCGCATGAATCACATACACACAAAAAATCTAACACCCTGAACAGACTAATCTACACGAAAGATGTCACTTTGGTGATTTTCCGCTTTAATTAGCCTATTTAAAATGCTAGATTAATAACTTAAATATTAATATCAAAAAATGCTATTAAATAATAGTACCAAATGTATTTACTGCTTCATTATTTGATGGACTGTCACAGGGTTCAAGAAAAGGATCGCGAGTTTTGAAACAAGTCAAAAAAACTTTTGCGTTCTTTTTGTTTTATATATACATTTTGTTGTCAAACTCAATTATGATATAAAATAAATAATATGCAGAGAAACAGAAATATATGAACGACGATGGTGAACGCATGGTTAAATAGTAAACCGGTATAACTTTAAATGAAATAAAATAGAAATGACAGGAATATATTTTCATTGCTTCAGAAAAGAAAAAATGGCTTCATACAAAACATGCTCAGGATAAACACAGATTCGGACTAGGTTTCAACCCAAAGAACATGCAGAGAGCATTTCCATGACGGGTAACATATTGCATTAACATGAGCTCGCAGCTCACTTTCCTGCATACGTTATGGCTGAACAAAAAAACTCAATACGATTTCTTTCTTTCTGAAATTGATTATCATGAATGCTGATCGGAATGGAATTATATATCATGAATATAAAACAAAGTGTAATAATATTGACGTTGAACATTCTTTACGACATACATTCAGCCAAATAATGTCAACCGAAGGACGCTGAAAGATAAATTTTAATTTTCAAAACCAAAATAAAAATAAATCCCTATGATCTTTTGCGCAGAACTTTACATAATACGAGCGTTTACATATAAACTTGTAAAGCAAAGATTTATTGTAAACATGTCAAAGATCCGTGAAATTTTTATTTGTACTTGTAATAAACCGCGCTATTTTAAATATAAACCGGTTGTTTATGACGTTTGTAAGAATGATTTGCAGATGAAAAAATCCCGATAGATTAACATGTAATCTTAATCACCTCCACATTCAGTAATAGAGGTACCAAATAGATAGCCCTCTATACTTATTACGGATTATCTTGGCAGCGAACCCCATATTCCTTATGGCACAAACTACATATTATATCATATGCAGCAAAATCAAGATATGGGGAGAGGTACTCACGCGAGCCTGTTATACCATCCCTCGATCACATTGCCGCTGAGGATTTCTGAGATCGGGCTCCTCTAATCTCTTCTCAAGTCGCCTGAGATGTCCTATCTTTGTATTCTGAGTACAATTTTCTCGCCCATTCGAAATGTTTTCCAGCTTTTTGGCAGAGGCCTTGGTTCTCCCATGTTGTCTGCTTCCATTGCTGTTCGATTGACCTTCGGAGGTCATGGAGACCTCTTCGCCTAGGTCTTGTAGACGTGTATTTCTGCACATTTTTCTGACTGAAATCGGGCTGGTATCGTTGGACAGAAATCGCGATTAAGTAAGTAGTAAGTATAGATGATTTGTTGTAGTAATAATGGTATTCGCAGTATTGATGATCCGTTTTGTTTCAGCTATTATCGGTAAGTATTCTATCAATCAATCGGTTCAATGCTAGTCACAGGCCATATCAGAATTGATACCTTTCGGGGTTTTCATCTGCAGATCATGTGCTAGTTTAGTGTTTTAACCATGTTCAACGTCAATATTATTACACTTTGTTTTATATTCATGATATATAATTTCATTTCTTTGAACCATTAACATGAACCAGTTTTTTGGCTTAGAAAAATACTCCAGATTACATGGATACATTATCAAAAGAATGTATTTGCTCATACGTGTCATTCATTTATTTTTTCGTAGATCTCCTTAACATTTGGAAGTCTTGATCAGTTAATCGAGAGTTCACCAGAGTTTAGATTTAGCTGGTTGTTAAGTCTAATCTTTTTTTTTGAAACTCTAGACCTAACCGCTTCACCACCGCCTGGACTGTTCTTTAAAAAGGGTGCGTAACAGCAAAGATTAGAAGAGATAAGAGCCCTTAGCCAGCAGTGAGGTTTCCATGACCTATGCAGGAAAGTGAGCTGCGAGCTCATGTTAATGCAATATGTTACCCGTCATGTAAATGCTCTCTGCTTGTTCTTCAGGTTGAAACCTAGTCCGAATCTGTGTTTATCCTGAGCATGTTTTGTATGAAGCCATTTTTCTGAAGCAATGAAAATATATTTCCTGTCATTTATATTTTATTTCATTTAAAGTTATACCAGTTTACTATTTAACCATGCGTTCACCATCGTCGTTCATATATTTTTGTTTCTCTGCATATTATTTATTTTATATCATAATTGAGTTTGACAACAAAATGTATATATAAAACAAAAGAACGCAAAAGATTTCAAAACTTGTGATTTTTTTCTTGAACCCCGTGACAGTCCATCAAATAATGAAGTAGTAAATACTTTTAGAATTTTTCCAAACCTGTGAATTTGAATTTGATTTTTTAATTTTTATTTAAGTTATTGATCTAGCATTTTAAATAAGCTAATTAAAGCGGAAAATCACCAAAGTGACATCTTTCGTGTAGATTAGTCTATTCAAGGTGTTAGATTTTTTGTGTGTATGTGATTCATGCGGGTATTGACTGGCCCAAAGGAAAGTTAATATTTGGTCAAATTGCATACATACCTGTGGTGATAAATATGTGATGATTATAAAGGTAACTTAATGTGAATAATAACTCAATCCAAAGATAGATTTATTATTTGACATAACTTATCATCAATGTTTGATCACTACAACAAGAGTACCACTTACAGTTAATATTACTGTCCAAAGACTTGATATTAATGTTGTGCCAGGTATCTTGAAATGTCATAATTTGTTTTTTTTTTTAAATTTAAAGATTATGCGTTTAATTGCTTATTTTATGTGAACATGATGGTTTATTTAATTCATTTTATTTTGTTCTCTATTTTCAGCTTTTATATCAACTACTTCTATATCTGCCAACATCAATAATGTCCCTATGTTAAATGGGACTAATTTTAAGGACTGGAAAGAGAATATGATGATTCTCTTAGGCTGCATGGATATAGATTTAGCCTTGAGAATGCCCAAACCCGATGTACTCAATGAGGATAGTACTCAAGAGGATGAGGTTTATTGGGATAAGTGGGAACGTTCAAATAGGCTAAGTCTTATGATCATGAAGCGCGGCATTCCAGAAGCTTTCAGAGGTGCGGTAACCAATGAGGTTACTAATGCCAGTGACTTCCTTGCAGAAATTCAGAAACGTTTTGCCAAAAACGATAAGGCTGAAACAAGCACGCTTTTAGCAAGCTTGATTTCAATGAAGTACAAAAGCAAGGGTAATGTTCAGGAGTACATCATGGAGATGTCTCATCTTGCTTCAAAACTTAAGGCTTTGAAACTCGAGTTATCTGATGATTTCCTCGTGCATTTGATTCTCATCTCTCTTCCTGCACAATTTAATCAATTCAAGGTCAGTTATAACTGTCAAAAGGATAAATGGACTCTTAATGAGCTCATTTCATTTTGTGTGCAAGAGGAAGAGAGATTGAAGCAAGACAAGACCGAAAGTGCTCATCTGGCTAGCACTTCCAAGGATAAGGGCAAACGAAAGAATAAGGATAATAAGGTTGCTACTTATAAGGGTCCAGAACAAAAGAAACAGAAAGTTGAGATAACATGTTTCTTCTGTAATAAGCCTGGACATACTAAGAAGGAATGTACCAAGTATGCTGCTTGGCGTGTTAAGAAAGGTATATTTCTTATTTTGGTCTGTTCTGAAGTTAATTTAGCTTCAGTATCTAGAAATACATGGTGGTTAGATTCTGGTGCTACTACTCACATTTGTGTTTCTATGCAGGGTTGCCTGAGTTACCGAAAACCAAGTGATGCTGAAAGATGCATCTATGTCGGAGATGGTCAGTCGGTAGAAGTAGAGGCAATAGGGCACTTTAGATTATTATTGAAATCCGGTTATTTTTTGGACTTAATAGATACTTTTGTTGTACCGTCTTTCAGACGGAATTTAATTTCAGTTTCTGTTTTGGACAAATCAGGTTATTGTTGTTCATTTGGAAACAATAAATTTACATTATCTATTAATTCAAATGCTGTTGGAACTGGTTTACTTAATGTTTATGATAATCTATATTTGTTGGAAACTGTTCCGTCCTATAATGAAACCTTGCATGTGGAATCACGAGGTACAAAGCGTAAATTGAATAAAGATAATTCGGCCTCATTGTGGCACAAACGCCTAGGTCATATCTCTAAATCTAGAGTTGAGCGACTTGTGTCCGATGGGATTTTGGAATCACTTGACTTTTCAGATTTTGATATTTGTGTTGAGTGTATTAAAGGAAAACAGACCAAAACAAAGAAATTAGGTGCCAATAGAGCTACAGACGTCTTAGAATTAATTCATACAGATATCTGTGGACCATACCCTACGGCATCTTGGAATGGTCAACAGTACTTTATAACATTCATAGATGACTATTCAAGATATGGCTACCTATTTCTTATACATGAGAAATCACAATCATTGGACGTGTTCAAAACATTTAAAGCAGAAGTTGAGTTACAACTCAACAAAAGAATAAAGATCGTCAGATCTGACCGTGGTGGTGAATACTATGGTAGATATGACGGATCAGGTGAACAACGTCCAGGACCATTTGCTAAATACCTAGAGGAATGTGGGATCGTCCCTCAATACACCATGCCAGGATCACCTAGCATGAATGGTATAGCAGAAAGACGAAACCGAACTCTTAAGGACATGGTAAGGAGTATGATTAGTCATTCTACTTTACCCAAAAAACTCTGGGGTGAAGCACTCAAAACGGCAGCTTATATCCTAAATCGGGTGCCAACTAAAGCGGCTGCTAAAACGCCTTATGAGCTTTGGACAGGTCGAAAGCCCAGTTTAAAGCATTTTCATATTTGGGGATGTCCAGCTGAAGCGAGACCTTATAAGCCTCATGAAAAGAAACTGGACTCTAAAACAGTTAGCAGCTACTTTATTGGCTATGCAGAACGATCAAGGGGTTTTAAATTTTATGATCCTACTATTAGGTCAATTTTTGAGACGGGAACTGCAACATTTTTTGAGGATGTTGAGTTTGGGGGGAGAAATCAGGCTAGGAATATTGTCTTTGAGGAGGAAGAGGGATCTACTATTGCTTTTGATAATGTACAGGTTTCACTACCTATCAATGATCAAGAAGTAAACTTGGATCCTCAACCAACAGACAATATTGTTCAACCCATTGCAAATGAGGACATTGCTCCTGAAGAACAAACTCAACAACCTCAAGAAAATATGCCATTAAGGAGATCCACTAGAGAGAGGAGAAGTGCAATTTCGGACGATTATATCGTATATCTCCAGGAACATGAGGTAGAAAGTGGAATGATGGAAGATGATCCAATCAACTTCCAGCAAGCCATGAAAAGTTCCAACTCTCAGAAATGGATTGAAGCCATGAATGAAGAGTACAAATCTATGCAAGACAATAAAGTTTGGGAACTTGTCCCATTACCAGTTGGTACGAAGCCCATTGGTTGTAAATGGATATTTAAAACCAAGCGGGATTCAAATGGTAATGTAGAAAGATATAAAGCACGTCTTGTAGCTAAAGGCTTTACTCAAAAAGAAGGAATTGACTTCAAAGAGACCTTCTCTCCAGTTTCTACGAAGGACTCTTTCAGGATAATCATGGCACTAGTTGCACATTATGATCTTGAGTTACATCAAATGGATGTTAAAACAACGTTTCTCAATGGTGACATTGATGAAACAATTTATATGGTACAACCAGAAAATTTTGTGTCCGAAGACTCAAAGAATATGGTTTGTAAATTAACTAAATCCATTTATGGGCTCAAGCAAGCTTCTCGTCAGTGGTACTTCAAGTTTCATCAAATTATTGTCTCATGTGGTTTTGAGGAAAATCTTATGGATGAATGTGTGTATCACAAATTCAGTGGGAGTAAGTATATTTTCCTGGTTTTATATGTCGATGACATATTGCTAGCCACAAATGATAGTAGCATATTGCACGACACCAAGAGATTTTTATCAAAACATTTTGAGATGAAAGATCTTGGTGATGCCTCCTTTGTCTTAGGAATCCAGATACTCCGAGATCGTTCTAGGGGTATTTTAGGTGTGTCACAAAGGACCTATATTGATAAAGTTCTCAAAAGGTATGGCATGCAAAATAGCAAACCAGGTGATACCCCTGTCGCTAAAGGAGACAAATTCAGTCTTAATCAATGCCCTAAAAATAGTTTAGAAAGTCAAGAAATGCAGAAGATTCCTTACGCTTCGGCTGTGGGGAGTCTAATGTATGCTCAGGTATGTACACGTCCGGATATTGCATACATTGTTGGCATGTTAGGCAGATATCTAAGTAACCCTGGAATGGATCATTGGAGAGCAGCCAAGAGGGTTATGAGATATTTACAGAGAACAAAAGAGTACATGCTTACATATAGGAGATCGAATCAGTTAGAGATCATTGGGTATTCCGACTCCGACTTTGCTGGATGCCAAGACAGCAGAAGATCCACATCAGGCTATATTTATCTGTTGGCTGGTGGATCAATTTCATGGAGGTCTGCCAAACAGACACTCATAACTTCATCCACCATGGAAGCAGAGTTTGTAGCATGTTATGGGGCATCCAATCAAGGAATATGGCTACGAAATTTTGTCACTGGGCTGCGTGTTCTGGATGGTATTGAAAGACCACTGAAGATATTTTGTGACAATAAATCAGCAGTTTTATATTCCAATAACAACAGGAGTTCTACAAAATCAAAATACATTGATATCAAGTTCCTAGTTGTAAAAGAAAAAGTACAGAGTGGAAAGATATCCATAGAGCATATTGGAACAAACTCCATGATAGCGGATCCGCTTACAAAGGGATTACCACCCAAGGTCTTTCATGAGCACACTGCTCATATGGGTGTTGTCTCAATTGAGGATATTCAAATTTAGTGGGAGTTTATATTATTCATTGTATATTGCTCTATGTTATGTTTAGACTTTATCTATACATTTGGATTGTGTTCTGCAGAAATAAAGTATTCATTTTATTACACTCTGTTAAATTATGATAAAAATTTGATCTTAATAAAGTTAAGTAGGACCAGTTGGAAATAGGCATGAATAGATCACATTGCATGTAATTTCCATGCTATGCACTCATGATTGATCTATGTCATTTAGCTATGCAGATATATGTGACCATTGATTGGTCTAGTAACGATTGATGTAACAAAGGCCACCTTGATCCTATGTCAGTATAGTTAATGGACCAGATTGTTCGGATATACCCTAAGGACATGATAGCAAATTTTGAGCTCATAAGGTTAAGCACATTTATTTGATTACATATGCATGTGGCCCAGTGGGAGATTGTTAGAATAATTCTTTTGTAATTAATCTATAATTTGGGCCACACATGTAAATAATTAAAATGTGTGTGCTATCATTTAATTAAGCCTAAATATAGTGATATAATTAATAACTGATTAATTGGCTTAAAGGTATAATTGTCATGAGATTATTGTGTAGATACCATTAGATAATTATTATTTCTATGAGAGGCGGAAATATAATTATGATGAAGTTAAAACTATCTCATAACCCTCTTGGCTGCTCTGATACCACTTGTTAATATATACTGGAATCTTCTGATTAAAACAATGAGTAGAAAATTAATAGCGGAAGCATACCTGAATCCATTGAAGGAGAAACCTTACAGGAAGAGAACCCTTTGAGATGATCTTCCAATTCTAGCCACTAGATTCTGCGTCAACTTCTCTTGAGAGGATTTTCAGAAATTGGAATGCGTCGTGGTAGAATGGGGACCATAACCTTATTTATAAACCGCTAGGGCAGTTCACAATAACCGCTAGGGCAGTTTTAACTTCATCATAATTATATTTACGCCTCTCATAGAAATAATAATTATCTAATGGTATCTACACAATAATCTCATGACAATTATACCCTTAAGCCAATTAATCAGTTATTAATTAGATCACTATATTTAGGCTTAATTAAATGATAGCACACACATTTTAATTATTTACATGTGTGGCCCAAATTATAGATTAATTATGAAAATTATTCTAACAATCTCCCACTGGGCCACATGCATATGTAATCAAATAAATGTGCTTAACCTTATGAGCTCAAAATTTGCTATCATGTCCTTAGGGTATATCCGAACAATCTGGTCCATTAACTATACTGACATAGGATCAAGGTGGCCTTTGTTACATCAATCATTACTAGACCAATCAATGGTCACATATATCTGCATAGCTAAATGACATAGATCAATCATGAGTGCATAGCATGGAAATTACATGCAATGTGATCTATTCATGCCTATTTCCAACTGGTCCTACTTAACTTTATTAAGATCAAATTTTTATCATAATTTAACAGAGTGCAATAAAATCAATACTTTATTTCTGCAGAACACAATCCAAATGTATAGATAAAGTCTAAACATAACATAGAGCAATATACAATGAATAATATAAACTCCCACTAAATCTGAATATCCTCAAATGAGACAACACCCATATGAGCAGTGTGCTCATGAAAGACCTTGGGTGGTAATCCCTTTGTAAGCGGATCCGCTATCATGGAGTTTGTTCCAATATGCTCTATGGATATCTGTCCACTCTGTACTTTTTCTTTTACAACTAGGAACTTGATATCAATGTATTTTGATTTTGTAGAACTCCTGTTGTTATTGGAATATAAAACTGCTGATTTATTGTCACAAAATATCTTCAGTGGTCTTTCAATACCATCCAGAACACGCAGCCCAGTGACAAAATTTCGTAGCCATATTCCTTGATTGGATGCCCCATAACATGCTACAAACTCTGCTTCCATGGTGGATGAAGTTATGAGTGTCTGTTTGGCAGACCTCCATGAAATTGCTCCACCAGCCAACAGATAAATATAGCCTGATGTGGATCTTCTGTTGTCTTGGCATCCAGCAAAGTCGGAGTCGGAATACCCAATGATCTCTAACTGATCCGATCTCCTATATGTAAGCATGTACTCTTTTGTTCTCTGTAAATATCTCATAACCCTCTTGGCTGCTCTCCAATGATCCATTCCAGGGTTACTTAGATATCTTCCTAACATGCCAACAATGTACGCAATATCCGGACGTGTACATACCTGAGCATACATTAGACTCCCCACAGCCGAAGCGTAAGGAATCTTCTGCATTTCTTGACTTTCTAAACTATTTTTAGGGCATTGATTAAGACTGAATTTGTCTCCTTTAGCGACAGGGGTATCACCTGGTTTGCTATTTTGCATGCCATACCTTTTGAGAACTTTATCAATATAGGTCCTTTGTGACAATCCTAAAATACCCCTAGAACGATCTCGGAGTATCTGGATTCCTAAGACAAAGGAGGCATCACCAAGATCTTTCATCTCAAAATGTTTTGATAAAAATCTCTTGGTGTCGTGCAATATGCTACTATCATTTGTGGCTAGCAATATGTCATCGACATATAAAACCAGGAAAATATACTTACTCCCACTGAATTTGTGATACACACATTCATCCATAAGATTTGCCTCAAAACCACATGAGACAATAATTTGATGAAACTTGAAGTACCACTGACGAGAAGCTTGCTTGAGCCCATAAATGGATTTAGTTAATTTACAAACCATATTCTTTGAGTCTTCAGACACAAAATTTTCTGGTTGTATCATATAAATTGTTTCATCAATGTCACCATTGAGAAACGCTGTTTTAACATCCATTTGATGTAACTCAAGATCATAATGTGCAACTAGTGCCATGATTATCCTGAAAGAGTCCTTCGTAGAAACTGGAGAAAAGGTGTCTTTGAAGTCAATTCCTTCTTTTTGAGTAAAGCCTTTAGCTACAAGACGTGCTTTATATCTTTCTACATTACCATTTGAATCCCGCTTGGTTTTAAATATCCATTTACAACCAATGGGATTCGTACCAACTGGTAATGGGACAAGTTCCCAAACTTTATTGTCTTGCATAGATTTGTACTCTTCATTCATGGCTTCAATCCATTTCTGAGAGTTGGAACTTTTCATGGCTTGCTGGAAGTTGATTGGATCATCTTCCATCATTCCACTTTCTACCTCATGTTCCTGGAGATATACGATATAATCGTCCGAAATTGCACTTCTCCTCTCTCTAGTGGATCTCCTTAATGGCATATTTTCTTGAGGTTGTTGAGTTTGTTCTTCAGGAGCAATGTCCTCATTTGCAATGGGTTGAACAATATTGTCTGTTGGTTGAGGATCCAAGTTTACTTCTTGATCAATGATAGGTAGTGAAACCTATACATTATCAAAAGCAATAGTAGATCCCTCTTCCTCCTCAAGGACAATATTCCTAGCCTGATTTCTCCCCCCAAACTCAACATCCTCAAAAAATGTTGCAGTTCCCGTCTCAAAAATTGACCTAATAGTAGGATCATAAAATTTAAAACCCCTTGATCGTTCTGCATAGCCAATAAAGTAGCTGCTAACTGTTTTAGAGTCCAGTTTCTTTTCATGAGGCTTATAAGGTCTCGCTTCAGCTGGACATCCCCAAATATGAAAATGCTTTAAACTGGGCTTTCGACCTGTCCAAAGCTCATAAGGCGTTTTAGCAGCCACTTTAGTTGGCACCCGATTTAGGATATAAGCTGCTGTTTTGAGTGCTTCACCCCAGAGTTTTTCGGGTAAAGTAGAATGACTAATCATACTCCTTACCATGTCCTTAAGAGTTCGGTTTCGTCTTTCTGCTACACCATTCATGCTGGGTGATCCTGGCATGGTGTATTGAGGGACGATCCCACATTCCTCTAGGTATTTAGCAAATGGTCCTGGACGTTGTTCACCTGATCCGTCATATCTACCATAGTATTCACCACCACGGTCAGATCTGACGATCTTTATTCTTTTGTTGAGTTGTAACTCAACTTCTGCTTTAAATGTTTTGAACACGTCCAATGATTGTGATTTCTCATGTATAAGAAATAGGTAGCCATATCTTGAATAGTCATCTATGAATGTTATAAAGTACTGTTGACCATTCCAAGATGCCGTAGGGTATGGTCCACAGATATCTGTATGAATTAATTCTAAGACGTCTGTAGCTCTATTGGCACCTAATTTCTTTGTTTTGGTCTGTTTCCTTTAATACACTCAACACAAATATCAAAATCTGAAAAGTCAAGTGATTCCAAAATCCCATCGGACACAAGTCGCTCAACTCTAGATTTAGAGATATGACCTAGGCGTTTGTGCCACAATGAGGCCGAATTATCTTTATTCAATTTACGCTTTGTACCTCGTGATTCCACATGCAAGGTTTCATTATAGGACGGAACAGTTTCCAACAAATATAGATTATCATAAACATTAAGTAAACCAGTTCCAACAGCATTTGAATTAATAGATAATGTAAATTTATTGTTTCCAAATGAACAACAATAACCTGATTTGTCCAAAACAGAAACCGAAATTAAATTCCGTCTGAAAGACGGTACAACAAAAGTATCTATTAAGTCCAAAAAATAACCGGATTTCAATAATAATCTAAAGTGCCCTATTGCCTCTACTTCTACCGACTGACCATCTCCGACATAGATGCATCTTTCAGCATCACTTGGTTTTCGGTAACTCAGGCAACCCTGCATAGAAACACAAATGTGAGTAGTAGCGCCAGAATCTAACCACCATGTATTTCTAGATACTGAAGCTAAATTAACTTCAGAACAGACCAAAATAAGAAATATACCTTTCTTAACACGCCAAGCAGCATACTTGGTACATTCCTTCTTAGTATGTCCATGCTTATTACAGAAGAAACATGTTATCTCAACTTTCTGTTTCTTTTGTTCTGGACCCTTATAAGCAGCAACCTTATTATCCTTATTCTTTTGTTTGCCCTTATCCTTGGAAGTGCTAGCGAGATGAGCACTTTCGGTCTTGTCTTGCTTCAATCTCTCTTCCTCTTGCAAAACAAAATGAAATGAGCTCATTAAGAGTCCATTTATCCTTTTGACAGTTATAACTGACCTTGAATTGATTAAATTGTGCAGGAAGAGAGATGAGAACCAAATGCACGAGGAAATCATCAGATAACTCGAGTTTCAAAGCCTTAAGTTTTGAAGCAAGATGAGACATCTCCATGATGTACTCCCGAACATTACCCTTGCTTTTGTACTTCATTGAAATCAAGCTTGCTAAAAGCGTGCTTGTTTCAGCCTTATCGTTTTTGGCAAAACGTTTCCGAATTTCTGCAAGGAAGTCACTGGCATTAGTAACCTCATTGGTTACCGCACCTCTGAAAGCTTCTGGAATGCCGCGCTTCATGATCATAAGACTTAGCCTATTTGAACGTTCCCACTTATCCCAATAAAACTCATCCTCTTGAGTACTATCCTCATTGAGTACATCGGGTTTGGGCATTCTCAAGGCTAAATCTATATCCATGCAGCCTAAGAGAATCATCATATTCTCTTTCCAGTCCTTAAAATTAGTCCCATTTAACATAGGGACATTATTGATGTTGGCAGATATAGAAGTAGTTGATATAAAAGCTGAAATAGAGAACAAAATAAAATGAATTAAATAAACCATCATGTTCACATAAAAGAAGCAATTAAACACATAATCTTTAAATGACATTTCAAGATACCTGGCACAACATTAATATCAAGTCTTTGGACAGTAATATTAACTGTAAGTGGTACTCTTGTTGTAGTGATCAAACATTGATAATAAGTTATGTCAAATAATAAATCTATCTTTGGATTGAGTTATTATTCACATTTAGTTACCTTTATAATCATCACATATTTATCACCACAGGTATGTATGCAATTTGACCAAATATTAACTTTCCTTTGGGCCAGTCAATACCCGCATGAATCACATACACACAAAAAATCTAACACCCTGAACAGACTAATCTACACGAAAGATGTCACTTTGGTGATTTTCCGCTTTAATTAGCCTATTTAAAATGCTAGATTAATAACTTAAATATTAATATCAAAAAATGCTATTAAATAATAGTACCAAATGTATTTACTGCTTCATTATTTGATGGACTGTCACGGGGTTCAAGAAAAAGGATCGCGAGTTTTGAAACAAGTCAAAAAAAAATTTGCGTTCTTTTTGTTTTATATATACATTTTGTTGTCAAACTCAATTATGATATAAAATAAATAATATGCAGAGAAACAGAAATATATGAACGACGATGGTGAACGCATGGTTAAATAGTAAACCGGTATAACTTTAAATAAAATAAAATAGAAATGACAGGAATATATTTTCATTGCTTCAGAAAAGAAAAAATGGCTTCATACAAAACATGCTCAGGATAAACACAGATTCGGACTAGGTTTCAACCCAAAGAACATGCAGAGAGCATTTCCATGACGGGTAACATATTGCATTAACATGAGCTCGCAGCTCACTTTCCTGCATACGTTATGGCTGAACAAAAAACTCAATACGATTTCTTTCTTTCTGAAATTGATTATCATGAATGCTGATCGGAATGGAATTATATATCATGAATATAAAACAAAGTGTAATAATATTGACGTTGAACATTCTTTACGACATACATTCAGCCAAATAATGTCAACCGAAGGACGCTGAAAGATAAATTTTAATTTTCAAAACCAAAATAAAAATAAATCCCTATGATCTTTTGCGCAGAACTTTACATAATACGAGCGTTTACATATAAACTTGTAAAGCAAAGATTTATTGTAAACATGACAAAGATCCGTGAAATTTTTATCTGTACTTGTAATAAACCGCGCTATTTTAAATATAAACCGGTTGTTTATGACGTTTGTAAGAATGATTTGCAGATGAAAAAATCCCGATAGATTAACATGTAATCTTAATCACCTCCACATTCAGTAATAGAGGTACCAAATAGATTGTAAGTAAGAGCACCAGTGTTCTGCGTTTGACGGAAGAAAAACGTGGGTGATGGATCGTGGTCTAGTCTTGACCAAAAAACGAATTCAACGAACTTTAAGATCCATGATAGCTAGTGTAGAGTCGAATCACGCAACCACCAGACTGAATCAGCTTGGAAATAGAATCCTGGAATTTCAGTGAGATTGTGATTACAGGGAATGCTGGATGAGTATTATGAAAGCAGAGATTTGAATGGGCAAAAAAAAAAATGTACTCAGAATACAAAGATAGGACATCTCAGGCGATCCCGATCTCAGAAATCCTCAGCGGCAAAGTGATCGAGGGATGGTAAAACAGGCCCGCGTGAGTACCTCTCCCCATATCTTGATTTTGCTGCATATGATATAATATGTAGTTTGTGCCATAAGGAATATGGGGTTCGCTGCCAAGATAATCCGTAATAAGTATAGAGGACTATGGCTTTATGGAGTTCGTTGTCACGTACAGCTGCTGAGAAGATGATGCAAACTTATAATGGGACGCCCAGCACTGAACACGTTTTTAGAATGAATTGGGCATCTTTTAGCATGGGAGAAAAATGTTTGGATGGAGGCCCAGATTATTCTATAAAATGGATTCAGATGTCTCAGATTTGGTCTTGCAGGAGATGCAAATACAGGGCGTTCAAAAATACAACTTTGATGGAAGTCCACACACCAAAAAAAAAAACTTTGCTGTGCAGATATATTTAATAAATGAAAAAACAGATTGCTATTTGAAGCATTTATAATGATTTTACTTTCTCTGAGACTCAAAAAAAAATAATTTTCTGAAGAGAATCCATTGACAAATATATAAATATTAAATTAATAACTCAAAGAATTAATCAAGAAGTAAGCTCTGATACCACTTGTTAATATATACTGGAATCTTCTGATTAAAACAATGAGTAGAAAATTAATAGCGGAAGCATACCTGAATCCATTGAAGGAGAAACCTTACAGGAAGAGAACCCTTTGAGATGATCTTCCAATTCTAGCCACTAGATTCTGCGTCAACTTCTCTTGAGAGGATTTTCAGAAATTGGAATGCGTCGTGGTAGAATGGGGACCATAACCTTATTTATAAACCGCTAGGGCAGTTCACAATAACCGCTAGGGCAGTTTTAACTTCATCATAATTATATTTCCGCCTGTCATAGAAATAATAATTATCTAATGGTATCTACACAATAATCTCATGACAATTATACCCTTAAGCCAATTAATCAGTTATTAATTAGATCACTATATTTAGGCTTAATTAAATGATAGCACACACATTTTAATTATTTACATGTGTGGCCCAAATTATAGATTAATTACGAAAATTATTCTAACAATTGTTAATATATACTGGAATCTTCTGATTAAAACAATGAGTAGAAAATTAATAGCGGAAGCATACCTGAATCCATTGAAGGAGAAACCTTACAGGAAGAGAACCCTTTGAGATGATCTTCCAATTCTAGCCACTAGATTCTGCGTCAACTTCTCTTGAGAGGATTTTCAGAAATTGGAATGCGTCGTGGTAGAATGGGTACCATAACCTTATTTATAAAACGCTAGGGCAGTTCACAATAACCGCTAGGGCAGTTTTAACTTCATCATAATTATATTTCCGCCTCTCATAGAAATAATAATTATCTAATGGTATCTACACAATAATCTCATGACAATTATACCCTTAAGCCAATTAATCAGTTATTAATTAGATCACTATATTTAGGCTTAATTAAATGATAGCACACACATTTTAATTATTTACATGTGTGGCCCAAATTATAGATTAATTACGAAAATTATTCTAACAATCTCCCACTGGGCCACATGCATATGTAATCAAATAAATGTGCTTAACCTTATGAGCTCAAAATTTGCTATCATGTCCTTAGGGTATATCCGAACAATCTGGTCCATTAACTATACTGACATAGGATCAAGGTGGCCTTTGTTACATCAATCGTTACTATCATTTGTGGCTAGAAATATGTCATCGACATATAAAACCAGGAAAATATACTTACTCCCACTGAATTTGTGATACACACATTCATCCATAAGATTTGCCTCAAAACCACATGAGACAATAATTTGATGAAACTTGAAGTACCACTGACGAGAAGCTTGCTTGAGCCCATAAATGGATTTAGTTAATTTACAAACCATATTCTTTGAGTCTTCAGACACAAAATTTTCTGGTTGTATCATATAAATTGTTTCATCAATGTCACCATTGAGAAACGCTGTTTTAACATCCATTTGATGTAACTCAAGATCATAATGTGCAACTAGTGCCATGATTATCCTGAAAGAGTCCTTCGTAGAAACTGGAGAAAAGGTCTCTTTGAAGTCAATTCCTTCTTTTTGAGTAAAGCCTTTAGCTACAAGACGTGCTTTATATCTTTCGACATTACCATTTGAATCTCGCTTGGTTTTAAATATCCATTTCAACCAATGGGATTCGTACCAACTGGTAATGGGACAAGTTCCCAAACTTTATTGTCTTGCATAGATTTGTACTCTTCATTCATGGCTTCAATCCATTTCTGAGAGTTGGAACTTTTCATGGCTTGCTGGAAGTTGATTGGATCATCTTCCATCATTCCACTTTCTACCTCATGTTCCTGGAGATATACGATATAATCGTCCGAAATTGCACTTCTCCTCTCTCTAGTGGATCTCCTTAATGGCATATTTTCTTGAGGTTGTTGAGTTTGTTCTTCAGGAGCAATGTCCTCATTTGCAATGGGTTGAACAATATTGTCTGTTGGTTGAGGATCCAAGTTTATTTCTTGATCAATGATAGGTAGTGAAACTTGTACATTACCAAAAGCAATAGTAGATCCCTCTTCCTCCTCAAGGACAATATTCCTAGCCTGATTTCTCCCCCCAAACTCAACATCCTCAAAAAATGTTGCAGTTCCCGTCTCAAAAATTGACCTAATAGTAGGATCATAAAATTTAAAACCCCTTGATCGTTCTGCATAGCCAATAAAGTAGCTGCTAACTGTTTTAGAGTCCAGTTTCTTTTCATGAGGCTTATAAGGTCTCGCTTCAGCTGGACATCCCCAAATATGAAAATGCTTTAAACTGGGCTTTCGACCTGTCCAAAGCTCATAAGGCGTTTTAGCAGCCACTTTAGTTGGCACCCGATTTAGGATATAAGCTGCTGTTTTGAGTGCTTCACCCCAGAGTTTTTCGGGTAAAGTAGAATGACTAATCATACTCCTTACCATGTCCTTAAGAGTTCGGTTTCGTCTTTCTGCTACACCATTCATGCTGGGTGATCCTGGCATGGTGTATTGAGGGACGATCCCACATTCCTCTAGGTATTTAGCAAATGGTCCTGGACGTTGTTCACCTGATCCATCATATCTACCATAGTATTCACCACCACGGTCAGATCTGACGATCTTTATTCTTTTGTTGAGTTGTAACTCAACTTCTGCTTTAAATGTTTTGAACACGTCCAATGATTGTGATTTCTCATGTATAAGAAATAGGTAGCCATATCTTGAATAGTCATCTATGAATGTTATAAAGTACTGTTGACCATTCCAAGATGCCGTAGGGTATGTTCCACAGATATCTGTATGAATTAATTCTAAGACGTCTGTAACTCTATTGGCACCTAATTTCTTTGTTTTGGTCTGTTTTCCTTTAATACACTCAACACAAATATCAAAATCTGAAAAGTCAAGTGATTCCAAAATCCCATCGGACACAAGTCGCTCAACTCTAGATTTAGAGATATGACCTAGGCGTTTGTGCCACAATGAGGCCGAATTATCTTTATTCAATTTACGCTTTGTACCTCGTGATTCCACATGCAAGGTTTCATTATAGGACGGAACAGTTTCCAACAAATATAGATTATCATAAACATTAAGTAAACCAGTTCCAACAGCATTTGAATTAATAGATAATGTAAATTTATTGTTTCCAAATGAACAACAATAACCTGATTTGTCCAAAACAGAAACCGAAATTAAATTCCGTCTGAAAGACGATACAACAAAAGTATCTATTAAGTCCAAAAAATAACCGGATTTCAATATTAATCTAAAGTGCCCTATTGCCTCTACTTCTACCGACTGACCATCTCCGACATAGATGCATCTTTCAGCATCACTTGGTTTTCGGTAACTCAGGCAACCCTGCATAGAAACACAAATGTGAGTAGTAGCACCAGAATCTAACCACCATGTATTTCTAGATACTGAAGCTAAATTAACTTCAGAACAGACCAAAATAAGAAATATACCTTTCTTAACACGCCAAGCAGCATACTTGGTACATTCCTTCTTAGTATGTCCATGCTTATTACAGAAGAAACATGTTATCTCAACTTTCTGTTTCTTTTGTTCTGGACCCTTATAAGCAGCAACCTTATTATCCTTATTCTTTCGTTTGCCCTTATCCTTGGAAGTGCTAGCCAGATGAGCACTTTCGGTCTTTTCTTGCTTCAATCTCTCTTCCTCTTGCACACAAAATGAAATGAGCTCATTAAGATTCCATTTATCCTTTTGACAGTTATAACTGACCTTGAATTGATTAAATTGTGCAGGAAGAGAGATGAGAACCAAATGCACGAGGAAATCATCAGATAACTCGAGTTTCAAAGCCTTAAGTTTTGAAGCAAGATGAGACATCTCCATGATGTACTCCCGAACATTACCCTTGCTTTTGTACTTCATTGAAATCAAGCTTGCTAAAAGCGTGCTTGTTTCAGCCTTATCGTTTTTGGCAAAACGTTTCTGAATTTCTGCAAGGAAGTCACTGGCATTAGTAACCTCATTGGTTACCGCACCTCTGAAAGCTTCTGGAATGCCGCGCTTCATGATCATAAGACTTAGCCTATTTGAACGTTCCCACTTATCCCAATAAACCTCATCCTCTTGAGTACTATCCTCATTGAGTACATCGGGTTTGGGCATTCTCAAGGCTAAATCTATATCCATGCAGCCTAAGAGAATCATCATATTCTCTTTCCAGTCCTTAAAATTAGTCCCATTTAACATAGGGACATTATTGATGTTGGCAGATATAGAAGTAGTTGATATAAAAGCTGAAATAGAGAACAAAATAAAATGAATTAAATAAACCATCATGTTCACATAAAAGAAGCAATTAAACACATAATCTTTAAATGACATTTCAAGATACCTGGCACAACATTAATATCAAGTCTTTGGACAGTAATATTAACTGTAAGTGGTACTCTTGTTGTAGTGATCAAACATTGATAATAAGTTATGTCAAATAATAAATCTATCTTTGGATTGAGTTATTATTCACATTTAGTTACCTTTATAATCATCACATATTTATCACCACACGTATGTATGCAATTTGACCAAATATTAACTTTCCTTTGGGCCAGTCAATACCCGCATGAATCACATACACACAAAAAATCTAACACCCTGAACAGACTAATCTACACGAAAGATGTCACTTTGGTGATTTTCCGCTTTAATTAGCCTATTTAAAATGCTAGATTAATAACTTAAATATTAATATCAAAAAATGCTATTAAATAATAGTACCAAATGTATTTACTGCTTCATTATTTGATGGACTGTCACGGGGTTCAAGAAAAAGGATCGCGAGTTTTGAAACAAGTCAAAAAAATTTTGCGTTCTTTTTGTTTTATATATACATTTTGTTGTCAAACTCAATTATGATATAAAATAAATAATATGCAGAGAAACAGAAATATATGAACGACGATGGTGAACGCATGGTTAAATAGTAAACCGGTATAACTTTAAATGAAATAAAATAGAAATGACAGGAATATATTTTCATTGCTTCAGAAAAGAAAAAATGGCTTCATACAAAACATGCTCAGGGTAAACACAGATTCGGACTAGGTTTCAACCCAAAGAACATGCAGAGAGCATTTCCATGACGGGTAACATATTGCATTAACATGAGCTCGCAGCTCACTTTCCTGCATACGTTATGGCTGAACAAAAAACTCAATACGATTTCTTTCTTTCTGAAATTGATTATCATGAATGCTGATCGGAATGGAATTATATATCATGAATATAAAACAAAGTGTAATAATATTGACGTTGAACATTCTTTACGACATACATTCAGCCAAATAATGTCAACCGAAGGACGCTGAAAGATAAATTTTAATTTTCAAAACCAAAATAAAAATAAATCCCTATGATCTTTTGCGCAGAACTTTACATAATACGAGCGTTTACATATAAACTTGTAAAGCAAAGATTTATTGTAAACATGACAAAGATCCGTGAAATTTTTATCTGTACTTGTAATAAACCGCGCTATTTTAAATATAAACCGGTTGTTTATGACGTTTGTAAGAATGATTTGCAGATGACAAAATCCCGATAGATTAACATGTAATCTTAATCACCTCCACATTCAGTAATAGAGGTACCAAATAGATTGTAAGTAAGAGCACCATTGTTCTGCGTTTGACGGAAGAAAAACGTGGGTGATGGATCGTGGTCTAGTCTTGACCAAAAAACGAATTCAACGAACTTTAAGATCCATGATAGCTAGTGTAGAGTCGAATCATGCAACCACCAGACTGAATCAGCTTGGAAATAGAATCCTGGAATTTCAGTGAGATTGTGATTACAGGGAATGCTGGATGAGTATTATGAAAGCAGAGATTTGAATGGGCAAAAAAAAAAATGTACTCAGAATACAAAGATAGGACATCTCAGGCGATCCCGATCTCAGAAATCCTCAGCGGCAAAGTGATCGAGGGATGGTAAAACAGGCCCGCGTGAGTACCTCTCCCCATATCTTGATTTTGCTGCATATGATATAATATGTAGTTTGTGCCATAAGGAATATGGGGTTCGCTGCCAAGATAATCCGTAATAAGTATAGAGGACTATGGCTTTATGGAGTTCGTTGTCACGTACAGCTGCTGAGAAGATGATGCAAACTTATAATGGGACGCCCAGCACTGAACACGTTTTTAGAATGAATTGGGCATCTTTTAGCATGGGAGAAAAATGTTTGGATGGAGGCCCAGATTATTCTATAAAATGGATTCAGATGTCTCAGATTTGGTCTTGCAGGAGATGCAAATACAGGGCGTTCAAAAATACAACTTTGATGGAAGTCCACACACCAAAAAAAAAAACTTTGCTGTGCAGATATATTTAATAAATGAAAAAACAGATTGCTATTTGAAGCATTTATAATGATTTTACTTTCTCTGAGACTCAAAAAAAAATAATTTTCTGAAGAGAATCCATTGACAAATATATAAATATTAAATTAATAACTCAAAGAATTAATCAAGAAGTAAGCTCTGATACCACTTGTTAATATATACTGGAATCTTCTGATTAAAACAATGAGTAGAAAATTAATAGCGGAAGCATACCTGAATCCATTGAAGGAGAAACCTTACAGGAAGAGAACCCTTTGAGATGATCTTCCAATTCTAGCCACTAGATTCTGCGTCAACTTCTCTTGAGAGGATTTTCAGAAATTGGAATGCGTCGTGGTAGAATGGGGACCATAACCTTATTTATAAACCGCTAGGGCAGTTCACAATAACCGCTAGGACAGTTTTAACTTCATCATAATTATATTTCCGCCTCTCATAGAAATAATAATTATCTAATGGTATCTACACAATAATCTCATGACAATTATACCCTTAAGCCAATTAATCAGTTATTAATTAGATCACTATATTTAGGCTTAATTAAATGATAGCACACACATTTTAATTATTTACATGTGTGGCCCAAATATATACTGGAATCTTCTAATTAAAACAATGAGTAGAAAATTAATAGCGGAAGCATACCTGAATCCATTGAAGGAGAAACCTTACAGGAAGAGAACCCTTTGAGATGATCTTCCAATTCTAGCCACTAGATTCTGCGTCAACTTCTCTTGAGAGGATTTTCAGAAATTGGAATGCGTCGTGGTAGAATGGGGACCATAACCTTATTTATAAACCGCTAGGGCAGTTCACAATAACCGCTAGGGCAGTTTTAACTTCATCATAATTATATTTCCGCCTCTCATAGAAATAATAATTATCTAATGGTATCTACACAATAATCTCATGACAATTATACCCTTAAGCCAATTAATCAGTTATTAATTAGATCACTATATTTAGGCTTAATTAAATGATAGCACACACATTTTAATTATTTACATGTGTGGCCCAAATTATAGATTAATTACGAAAATTATTCTAACATCTGATACTCCCATCCGGCAAAACTTTGGCTAGTGTTTCCAGAAGTGCGCTTCTTTCTATGCACCGAGATTCCAGGCAGTTCAGACTTGATCCCCTGAACTTGAACATTGCAAACGAACTTAAAAATAATAGTATAAATTTAAAATTTGTTTCCTTACATTTCATGTTTTATATGAATATAAATTTATATAATAACGACAAATCAATTACCCTCTACGATCTTTTATGAGCTGGACATCTCTGTGGACACCAGAGCAATCTGAGAAACCTCGTATTCTATATGACTAGTAGCAAAGTGAAGCTCCATGATTAATCGTTAACTTCGTGAAAGAGGAAAGTAAAATTGGCAATATTAGCAATGGCAATGGCTTGCTTGTTTGGGGAGGCCATCTTCCTCCAAGTTTTCTCCCTCTCAACTTGATCCGCTGCCACTTTGTACGTGCAATGTAAAGGGTGACATATGCAGATGGAGGGGAATAATCTTCCGAGGTAAGGTTGATCCTCGATGATACACTCGATGTTTGGGTAGGGTTGACCTTCATAGTGTGTGCATGCCTCTCGCATCATCACAAAATCTTATATGGACATTTTTTATATTTTTTTGGCATGATTTGGAAAAATTTAGTAAAAATATTTTAAAATTTTAGTTACAATTGTTAAATTTGAAATTTTGGCTGTCTCTAATGTTTTTAATGGTGATGAATCCATTTTCACTATTAAATTTGTTATTAAAACACAATTAAATTTAGATTTTGAAAAACAAAAAACACCTAGTTCTAGTGAAAACCCCCTCTCCAAACAAAATCGTCAAATATTTTAATAACTTCACCACAAAATCATTATTTGTATTTTTAAAGTTTTCATTTAATATTAATGTTTACAGATTTAAACCTTTATGCATTTTTTTAATCACAACTAAATATTACAGGAAGGGCCACGTACATTCAAAAGTTAATGTTTACAGATTTAATACCTTTATACTTTTTTTAATCACAACTAAATACTACATAAAGGACCCGTACATTCAAAAGTTAATGTTTACAGATTTGATACCTTTCTATAGTTTTTTAATCACAACTAAATATTACATGAAGGGACCCACTTACATTCAAAAGTTAATATTTACAGATCTGATACCCTTCTGCCTGTTTTTTAATCACAACTAAATATTACATGAAAGGACCCACGTACATTCAAAAGCCTAATGTCAAGGTCAACGCATTTTGTAGCTTAATATCAAGGTTAACACATTTCGTAACACTTTGGACTACATTGATATGCAGGACACAAAAGCGGCTCACCTTGTTCTTACTCATTATGAACGAATATAATTGTAATGAAAGAAACAAAATCCGAAGCTCACATTATGGCTGGTGATCACCCAATAATATTGCTTATTTAAAGAGTTATTTCTGGTTATAGTTATTTATTTGATTTATTTATTTATGTTAATTTTTTTTTTAATTATAAATGTTTTTATTAAATATTTAGATGGTGTTTATAATCATAATTAAATATTTAGATAGTGTTAATATTAATAATTTTTTTTTAAAATTATAAATATTATTATTAAGTATTTATACGGTGTTTATAATCATAATTAAATATTTAGGTGGTGTTTATAATCATAATTAAGTATTTAGGTGGTGTCCATAATCATAATTAAATATTTAGGTGGTGTTCCTAATCATAAATATAGAACAATAATATTTAAGCATAAGAGGGAGGTTTATAAAAGTAAGAGTGAGGTATATAGGGGTAGTACATTGAAAAGACAACAAGAAGAAGGGGTGATGAAGTAAATTAAAGCAACTTGATCAATGTGGTGCTTCCCATAAACAAGAAAAGAAGAAGGGGAACAATAAGAAAACTATTGTCATTGTACATGTGTCCCAAACATCTCTACAACCAATATAACTAGTGCAACATATATAGTCACATAAAAAATAAATGACAAAAGCTGCATCTAGAGCTGAATCCTAAGAACCACAAATAGTAGTTAAAGAAGAACAATATTTTAGGTATGGAAGTGAGAAATCAAATGGAAAAAAGCTTAGTTATGGATGATACAATTGTTTACACAAAAGTCTAGTTTATTCTATGAAGTTTCTTAAAACAAAAATGTGTCATACTTCTTCATTTCCATCCATTAATAAACAAATATACACATACATGAACAAAAGTAAAAAATAAAGATATAACATAAACCAACATATCACCTTTATAAAATAAAAATAACTGGCATAATCCCTGTGGTTTTTTCCTGATCTAATGAAGTAACAAAGAGATACAGAAAATGGTAGTGGATTATAGTCTTTGACAATGGTAGATTTGGAATGTTTGAAATTAGAACCTATGCTTCCTTTCCGATGCTTATTAATTCCATGGTTAATATGAAGTTAAGATAGGTCTATGCTAATATTTATTTCAATTAATTTGATAGATCAAACAATAAGAAATTAATATCTCTCCTATGTTGGTGGTGTAGGTAACAATATGATTAGGGATTGAAAATAATTTGCTTCTCTACCTTTTATATCCATGAAAAATAGTTTTCCTTGCAGAATATTTGTTACTTGTTTACAAGACATTATTGAAAACCTTTGTATTTGAGTTTCTCCATATTAAATGTGTGTACCACCTCAATCAAAATCTAGAGAGCTAGGAAACCATGGGAAACAATGAAATTTTTGGAATGTTTGAAATCAATCCTGATCCTTCTCGGTGTTGGTTCAATCAAGGATTAAAATGGATCTATGCTAGTATTTATTATAATTAGTTTTGATAAAAACAAGTAATAAGAAATGATTTCTCCTCTTTGTGGAGTCGCTGACATTCTCTTCAAGGATTGAAACAAAATCTCCTTCCCACTTTATATCCTTGAATTTTTTTTTCTTGCACAATAGTTGTTGCTTCATTACAGGATACTAATGAAAAACTTGATAGTAAAGTTTCTCCATGTGTGCACCCAGTTAATTGAAATCTAGTACAAGATTTAAGAAATCCTAAAGATATCCGTGAGATGTAGAACAGTTGGTGGCGGGGTATGGTTAAGACACCCCCTAAGCGGAAAGGTCACCGGTTCTAATCCCGTGGATACCAAAAAATCCAACCATGTTAAGGGTTGGTGCGGTCCAGGCCGGGTGCGATCCCCGAGTGATTTTGACCGCTTAGATGCCCCTGGTTCGTGGTAACTTAGCCAAAGGCAAACTTGCTAGTCAAGGAGGTTCCACCACTTTGCCAACAAAAAAAAAAGAAATCCTAAAGATGAATTATGGAATAATGGTTGCTACTCACAAGACATTACAAAATATCTCGGTATTAAAGTTTGTCCATCCTAGATGAAAATCTAGTATAAGAAATACAAGCAAAATATTTAAGAAATACTAAAGATGAATTAATGGCACAATAGTTCTGATAAGATATTAATGAAAAACTTGGTATCAAAATTGGTCAATCCTAAATGAAATTACAGTATTAAAGGTTAAACATTTAAGAGACTAAAAATCTAGTACAAGAAGTAAGAATCTAAGAGTTAGCAAAAGCTTTTAATCCATGTTATTCAAAATATGGCTCAAGACTCAAAACTTCTTGTTGGTATTGATAAAAGTGTTATGAAAATGTTTATAATTGGACCTTGGAAGAAATATTTCAAGTCATATAAAGCCTCTACAATTTTGATCATCTTTTTGGTCATTTTTCCCAAAATCTGGCTGGAATTGCTAGAATCATAAATATGTATGGTTAGAATTTCATAATCCAACTAACCCCGATGCTAAATTCATTTCTAAAATAAAAAAATGAAATTTGAATAATACAAAATGATGACTTGACCAAATATTTTACGTCGGTTCTGACAAAAATGGCCAAAAAAATAAAAAACATAAAAAATTTAGACATGTCTGAAAAATTTAATCTTATGAATTTCAAAAGCATTGCATATCTTCACCATAAACGAAAAATTGAAACTTATCAATCTGTAATGCCCCCCTCACCCAATCCAACCATCAGGAGGGGACATTGACCACATTTGGGATCTCAAATTTCTCCCTAGATCCATAATACAAATTTCAACAAATGAAAGGTGTGCAGAAATGTAAATAAACATGCACAACGGAATTAAATTCTATCCACACACATCTATCATGCAAATATGCAAGCATAACATTATAGGCATTTAATAAAAACAGTTCAGATTCAAATGCATAAGAATACTTATCTTTATCCAACACAAATCCAATTAACTGGCTGTGTAAAAACGCTTTTCCACCCAACCATAGGCACTCAATCCAGTATATACTCTTTATGTTGCTGAGGCCACCCCCAAGCTAGGCTATGAGGCCACCAGGGCGAAGGAAACACTTACAGGGTTCTATCTCTCAGCCCACAACCCATTCTGCTCTCTGTGCTTAGCCAAATGCTCATACAGAGCTCTACAGGGGTCTCACTCAACCCTCATAGCCTTGGATTCCACAATACCTTCCCCACACAACACCCTTCTAGCTCATGCATCCCCTTCACCGATCCACTGCTCTCTTGGGTGATCCATATTGTTGTGTGCTTCCAATGTGTGCATAGGAAAATTCCAATGTGGTATTGGCTGCTATAGAACCACCTACAGCATCAATCCATGGCTTCTCAAGAACCTACGAGAAGAAGAACTCAAGGGTAAGGGTTCCTAGCTTTCCCAACCTCTCTGGTCACCTACAGCCAACAAAACCCACTTCCCAATCTACAACATGGTTTCCAAATTCGAATTTCTGGGTTCAAAACAACATGGTAAGTTTATGGATAGCAATGGAGAGCTCTGGAACTTCTAAATTTGCATGTAACAATGAGACAAATGAAGGTTGACTCTAAGGGATATGGAAAAATGGTGAAAAGACAACTGACATGACTTCTGGCAGTAGGAGAAAGGACTACTAGCAGCTACAGACTGACTTCTGTCATGACAGAACTGTCACAAAAGTGCATCCAGTCCCATGCTTCAATAACTACATGAAGTGACTTTTCCCACCAACCACACACATGCATTAATGATTGGGAAATGGTCAAAAAATGAGATAATTGGCTTATTCTCATCACATGACAGAATTTTGGGTGAGTTCTAAGGTGGACACTTGGCAACAAGGATTTAGTCAGCCATGGACCCCTTTTCCTCTTCCCCTCTGGTGGAATCATAGACCCTTTGGTTCTCTTTACACAACCATTGTTGGACCATTTTATTATTTATGCACATAATATTTACATATATTATAAATCAACATAAAAGCCAACTAAACAATCCAAATGAAATATAAATATCATACATGCCTAGACATTCACTAGTCGGGCCTTGAGCTCCGCACTAGGAATTCACACTAGCATATTTACATCATTTACATAGTTTGGATAAATACATTCCAAGTCAAAACTAGGGGTATTACACAATCAAAAGTTCATTGATGAGTTAATGAATGAATTATGGGAGTTTTCTTGCAAAAATATGTTCAAACTCTCATTTGAATTAAAAGATTCTCATGCACTTTTGGCTACTCATCACAAGCTTTCCCCCAAACTTTCGAAAACTTTTTGGCTACTCATTACTAGCTTTTAACCAAGTTAGAAAAGGGTGAAAACGCGAAGCTGGGAAACAATTCCGTGACAACGGAGTAAACAAAAAAGAGGGCGCGTGGATGAACCTGATGCATCGAGGACAATGCATTGTTTAAAGGGTGGGGAATGTAATGCCTCGTATGTTAAGCCACATACATATGTAATAATTGTTATTATTATTGTGGAACAATGTGTTGGAACAAGGGTCTTTAAGGACCTAGAGACATTATTATTGTTATTATTATTATTTTGTAAATAATTAATTAATGAAAACAACTGGCACAATAGATACCACAAAAGAGTATGGGAGGCCTAGATCCACAAGGTGAGGGGGAACAGGGACATTCCTGGCACTTTAGAACTTGTTTGGTTGAGCTTGGTCTGTATTTATACTTTGGTGACTTTATTGGTTTATGGTCACCCAAAAATTGTACAATGGACCCAACATTTGATTATTTTAGCCTATGTTGGTACTATTGAGGCTAATACATGGTTTAGTGGGCCTTCCTTGGTGAATGCACCCTCCTTGATGCTTGGATGGATCCCACTTGTCATTTGAGCCCCTTTGGTGGTTTTGTAACTCCTTTTTGGTGGCTACACTTGTTTTTTCAACCCCCATTTGCAAAAGTGTGCCCTCACTGACTATTTTTAGCTTGGACACCTCAAAAGTCGGATAAACCTTTGTGTAACCCCTCCTTTGTTATTTTGGGATGATGCCTTGGTTTGTGTAACTCCTCACCTCACTAATTTTAATTCCTCTCCATGGATGATGTGTCCACACATGAATTTGAGTTGGGTAAAGTGGCTTGGAGTCACTCTCCTTGGAATTTGAATTGCTTGGGTGGGATTAGAGTTAACCTCTTTTGGTTGAGTTATCCCCCCCTTGGATTGACTCAAGTTGGATTAGCTTGGTTTGATTTACTCTTTGGGTTTGAATTACCTTCTTTGGTTTATAAATCCATGGTTTATCTCCTTATTTATGGTTCGTGGATGGTCCTTTTGGATGGTTGATTATTCTTGATTGTTTATACCATTGATGGTGAGAGCTTGGTAAGCTTGTGAGCTTGGGAGGCCATGTATGCTCTACTATGTGAATGAACTTTGTGCTTGAAGCAATTTGATATTGTATGGTTTTTTTGGTAATCCTATACAAATCTGGTATAGTTCCTCCATGTCCACTGCTTGTCTCCATCCTAGACCTGCACATAAATCATGATGGTTAAAGGTGATGTCCTGAGGGACCTAGGGGGTGAAGGGATTTCCATTGCACCTGGTAGTGAGGTGGAGGAGAAAGTAGGTGGTGAGTAATTGAGTTGTGGATTCTAAAACAAATATTTTAGCTATTATGGAGTGCACCTATACTTGTGTATTAATGGTATTAGCTCGGGGTTGGCTTGTCCAAGAGGATTTGTCTTGGCAGTCCCTATGGCTGGGTGGAACGTGGTCTGGATGATGCCATTTGCAAATTATTTATATAAGCGGTTTATTTTATGTAAATTCATATGTTTATATTATGGTTCAATTGCTTCTATATCACCCTTGATATCTTATCTATTCATAGTTAAATGTATAAGATTTATTATCAATGATTGTGTGCATATTTGATGGTCTAACTATTGGAAACTTGTACATTTTCCTTGAATTTGAGGTATGATATTGATGGAAGCTTGACATATGTGATTTATGTGCTTATTTTATGTAGCTTAATATGTAAATGTTCCCTCTATGGCTCATTAGATCAATAGATAAATTTGTAATTGTAATTGCAAGGTTTTTGGAACTCTGGTTGAGGAATCTTGCTTGGAAATTTGAGTTTTCTCCTTGTTTTGAGATATGATATTAATGACAGATTTAAATGTGTTTGTACAAGTATTATTTGATGTATCATAATCTGCAAGTGAACCCTCCATGCATGATCATATTTTTTCTATGATTATACCGATGTAATTATTAGGTTTTGATCACTAGTTGATGGCTTTTTCTGCTTGGGAAATGGATTGAATTGATAGTTTCTCTTTAGATATTATTATCCGATGTTGTATGGATATACTTGATCGTGCAAGTGCAAACTTGGTGGATTTAGAGAGACTTATTAAGTTGATATGATCGTTATTTAAAGTTTACAGTTGGTTTTGCATAGATTTGGATGCTTACCAGATGATCTGGTAGTGATTTCTATAGCTATTTGTAGATTAATACATACATGCATTTACAAAAGAATAAAATGTACATGCTCATACATGTATCAGAAATATAACATCTTTCTAGCCACAATACTTTCATGTGACTCCATCACCACTGCCTATGGGATATTACCTAACTCACCATTCCCATCTCCTGGATTTATGTGCGAGAAACCTAGACTAGTACTCTCATGTATGTTCTCCACTACCTATGACATGTGACCTAACTCGTACATCGCATCTCCTGGCCTCCCGTGAGAGAAACCATGACTAGTACTCTCATGTCCATTCTCCACTGCAAGGGTCGATCTTCAATCCCCATCATAGGGTCTTCAGACCTCTTTACAAGTGTTTGTAGAATTTTCCCCTACGGATAAGTAAAAATTCTCTTAGATTAAAGTAGACTTTAACTGACTCTAAACTAAGACAAAACTAAACAAATGCTACCTTGAATTCCTAGATCTAAATAGACATCTCAAGATTAAAGTGCTAGAAGAAGTAGAAGAAATCTAACTGACCTTCAATCCAATCGCTTGTCTTTATGGTTGCTCCAATTTCCAAGTCCTCGCAAATGAACCTGTCAAAATGAAACCAAGATACAAGCATATACAATTCTCTAGCAACTTGAAATATGAGTTAGGATCTAAATCTACAATAGATACAAATCATATCATTGAAACAAAATCAATACATGCGATTTGGGAAACAAGACAAGTTATGTTCTATTGTCAACTTGAAGTCACTTACAATGGTTGCTTGATATCCAAACCAACTTCCAGCTCCAAGTGCTTCCTCCTCTAGCTATCTCCACAAAGCTTCAAGATCATAAGTTTGATGTCTCCAAGAGTCCTCCCCTTTGCTCATGGAATGCCTTTCTCTTATAGTGTGTGGTAGGGTTAACCCACAAGAGAGAAGGGTGGATCTTGGGAGAGTTTAGTGGATCAGGCCTACTAATCACAGAAAGTGAGTTAGGATCGAATCAGGGACACCAATCCTCAAAAATATCTCAAAAATCAAAATCCCACAAGCCATGGCAAAAAGGCTAAAAAAGGTGTACCGCGCCTCTAGAATAGAGCATAACGTGGTAGTACCGCGTGGCAGAGAAAGAGCATAGCGCGGTAGTGTGGACTACCACGTACCTAAGACAGAGCAAGGTGTGGTAGTGTAGGTAAATGAAGTCTCAGCTAGTTTGATTCTTGACAGGGTAGGTTTTCCTTCAAGGATCACTCATCATTTTTCTCTTCTGGGTGTTTTAAGCAGTAGGGGAAGTGTCATCAACTCTTTTTGTGGTGAAGATGCGACACTGTGAAATATGGAGGTATAACAGATGCCCCCTAAAGTGTGAGGTCAGAAGGGACTGATGGCCGAAAGACTTTACAAATACTGTGCGGAGATAGCATCGAGGAGAGCGACAAGGAGCTGAAAAAGAAACAAAATGTTAGATATACCACCGAGGCAGGAATCCCCATGCTCGAAAACAATTGACTTCAAAGCATGGCTGCCGACCAATACATTGTAGATCCATGAGTACTGAGATGATATAGACTATAGACAAATCATGGCTACTATGAACAAGCGTAGATCCATGAAACAGTAATGACACAGCCACGACCAATACAAAAAGTGGACCTGTGTGACAATACAAAGGACATCTCCATCGCAACCTGGACGCAATCAAGATGCAAAGATGTGCCCAGGGTCTTCTACCCAATCGCAAATGATACGAATCTAGCCATGTGATTACAAAGTGTTGAAGTCGAACACGGTAGAAACCATTTGATTACCGGTCAATGATGTGAACCGTTAAAAAATGCGAGGGAAATCACCAATGATGACGATGATCCCCAAGGTATCTGAAGTACATATCAACGAAATGCGAATAAATGAGTTGATGTCAAGCATTCGAGAGATCGTTTGATCAGAGGTCAGTGATGTAAACCTACTGTCGAACATGAGGAAACCTGCCATTGAGGCATGCAGGTACCAAGGTACTAATGGTTGATCCCTAAGTCCAATTCTCGGATAGTGATTTGGCGTCGATGGGAATAGACTCGTCGAAGGTGGGCCATAATAATTCCCACATCATCGACATGAAATCGGAACGAAAGATGGTATAAGATGATGAAACAATGGAGTATGTACTGACATATTGGAGGTCTGACACAATGAATGACTCTGAACAATACAACACTTTGAACATATAACGACATGTAACATGACTTGGCAACAGGGATTATTGATAGCAGAGGATAGACACTGAACGAGTAGGCTCGTGGCCAGAGAGAAGACTCAAGATGATGACTATGACTCAGTGAGAATAAATACCCAGAATAGACAAGGGACAGACACATGCCATGTTTAAAGGTAACGACTGACAAGCTACCAAAACAAACTTGACTTGTTCCCCATATTCCCCCGACATGATAGACGAGTACCTCTTTGTTGTTTTTTGAGCTTGAAGAGGATAACAGATGCTCGGTATAGCTCATCTCACAGATGAGTCCAATATCACATGTTTTACGAACCTGAGAAAGGAGGGGTTCGTCCCAAAGTGGGTCCTTCGATGTTAAATTTTAACGAGTCCAAGGAAGGAAAAACTCGGTAGTTTTTCACATTTAGAGAGCCTGAAAAACTTAAAGGAGGCTCCAAAGTGTACTTTTTCGTAAATTTAGTCCTTCACTCCCGAAAAAGTGTAAAACAATTCTCGAGAGAACTCTCCCAGCCAAAAATTGACTGAGGTATATGTTGGCTGCTTTCTTGGGCAGACCCGGGTTTTAATGAAGCGCAGCAACAAAACCCCTTGGCGCACTGGCCCTCTCGGCAACGAGCTGCGCGGCAGCTCGAGGTCTCACCCGAAGTGGCTATGGGGGGGTTAAGGAATCAGGTTTCCTTAACCGGGGTGACGCGGAGATAGCTTTTCCTTGAATGGTTCCTGCGAAATCGGCGGTCGGACCTTCCCGCAGGCCGCTCGGCGCAGCTGCGCGGGTCCCTTCCTTGGCAGGTCTACTACGCAGTTTCTCCTTTCCAACGCAGCAGGCAACTATTTCTTGGGTCGACGCGCGAAACACTTTCTCGCCCTTCGCATCTAGCGCAGTAACGCAGTCTGCTCTCGCCGCAGCGACTGTGCGTTACTACCTCTTTAGTACTTAAGATACTTATAGTTATCAAGGGATCTTCCCAACTCGCTCAAACAGTCACAAAGATAAGACAGAAGTCTTGCATACACAAATACTGAACTCGAAATAGTTATCATTCACACAAACATTATAACAAGAAGATATAAGTGAAGCTCATCTCCTCGAGGAAAACCACGTCCTCAGGAGTTTTATATTAACCAGAAAATGATAGAGTTATACAATATGCTGCGCACACAGCTGCAGCCTTAGAACTTACAGGAAACTCCACGCACACAGCTGGGAGCCCTTTTCTCAAGCTTGTCTCCTCTCTATGGAGATTACAAAGGCACAGACGTCGACTCAGACTGTCTGGCAACTCAGGGATTAGCTCCTCGGCTATCCGATTTCCTCTCTCTAGTTCTACACACCAGGTAGAAATTACAGTGAAGGATAATCAACACATGATCTATCCCTTTAGACTGGCTCTCTAACAGTCTAACATCTAACTCTCTAACTCTCCAAAAAGGGAGGAACTGAAGGAAGGGAGGAAGAACCCTCTACCCATTACAGTGATTCATCTATATAGGTAGCCATGACGGTCACACCTTTACAAAACTGTGGGCCTTTCCCAACAGTGATTCCCAAAAACCCTAACCACGCACATGGCTAGGTGTACTGTAGGCGCCGCTTGCAGTCACGTCGCCGCTTCCTGCAGGCTCCATGAATTCCGGCGCAGATTGTGGGTATGGGCGATCGTCCTTCGCCTTCAATGCTCTGGTCCATTGCTCCTCCTTGATCCGAGCAACCATAACTTCTGTACTAAGCCTTTAAATGAGGGTAGCTAAGCCCTCTACTCCATCACCTTATTTATTATGGTAGCTGAGCCACCTTCATTCTTCGATGACGTGCGCGCGAGCTCCGCAATTTCCGGTCCGTGATCTGCGCTGAGATCATCCATCTGGCACCGTACTGCGCACCGTCTCCTTCTTACCCAAAACTTAGTGCTTGTCCCAAAATTAGCACTTTCCTTCCATACTCGTGCTTTTTTCCCAAAATTCGCAGCTTTTACTATAGCTGCGACCTTGGCCCCAACAGGCCCCCAACACTCACTTGTGGCTCGCCCTCGAGCCACTCGCACTAGCGCGTGGTCTTTGAATTTGCGCATCTGCGTTTGCTTGAGTCTCCGCGAATGTTTTCTGCCATTTCACAATAGCGGAGTCCAATTCCTCAATACACTGATCGGCTGTTTGTACTGTTTCTGCGGTTGTTTCTTCTTTAGTGAGTGTATCAATGATCTCTTGAGACTCGGCAATTTCTTTGATTTTTGTCTCAATCTGGCCAACAATTTCAGCATACTCATCCATGAATGGCTGAATGCTGTTGGTGAGCTTCTCATCTTCAGTTCTGAGCTTGTGCAGTTGCTGCTGCATTTTGCGCACTTCGCCCATTTTCTTCATCTTTGGCAAGCCTGTTAAGGACTTGGCTTCTTCATTCAGAACAGTGAGGGACTGTTCTGCAGCTTGCACCTGTTCTGATAGTCCCACTTTAAAAGGGAGGTTCACAAGCTCTGTCCAAGCTTCCATAGCCTGGTTCATCAGGTTCTTGGCTTCCTGTACTCGACCTTTCATTCGTGTGGAAGCTCTGCTCAATGCTTCAAACTGTACCTGCGCATCATCTGTAAGATGCGCAGCAACGCGAGCTTCTAGCTCAGCGATCTGGGTTTTATGGCCTTCTGCCATAGCAGCTATTTCTTGCTCCAGGGTTTTCGCCCTTTCGCCAATAATTTGAACTTTTGCAACCAGAGGGAGGTCTGGTTGAATCTCGCAAGCCGGCAGTTCCTGAGCAATCTCTTCTATTGCGTTTCTGATGCCGGTGTCTTGCGCCTCATAGAGTGCAAGCTTCGCAGAGATATTCTTATGACTTTCCTTCAGCTCTATCTCCTGCGATTGCAGTCGTTGGTTTGCCTGGAAAGTAGAGAGCTCTCTAGCTCTCAACTCAAGAGAAACTTTCTCCTGTACTAGCTGTAGAGTTTCTATAGGAATCATAGACAAATTAATTTCTACAGGTCCAACTGTGCTTACCTGCAGTTCAGCTAGGGGATCTGGAAGTGTCATGCTGGTAGGCGGAATATGCACGACAGTGTGCCTTTCTGTGAGTTCTTCAACTCGCTCGCCAGTTGGGATTTCTTGTGGCACCTGCGAAGTAGATGCTGGCGCATGGGTCTGCGCAATCCTTCCTGCGAGACCTTTTAGTTCTACAAATTGTAAGTCTAGAGCACCTCGGATGTGAGCATGCATGTTCCGCATCTCACGAAATTGCTCTTTCAAATATTTGTCGACCTCCGAGGGAATGGCCTCAGTGGGATGCGACACTTTCTGCTTCTTTGTGGCTGGTTCTGTTGAGCCTTCGTCGCTTCTTTGCTCAGGGGCTTCCTTGCCCTTATCTTTTTCTTGCGCAGCGGCGGGTGGCATCGCAGGTGCGATGTCAGCTGCTGCTCTCCATTCGTCCGACCAAGACTTAATGGTTTCTTCGACATCTTCTGTGGTCATCCTGTAAAGACCTAGCGCCCAGTCACCTGGAATGTCGCAAGGCCGAAGGTAGAGTTGATGGATGTCGGCAGTAAAAGCCAACTTCCCGTCATACAATGTGGCTGTCTCCGCGCTCAGCCTTGGCATATTTTGTATGGTATCGCGGAGGAGATAGTAATACTCACAAAAAACAGCGCGATTCATCTTGCGCTTCGCGGGATTAGGGGAATCCCAGAGGTTGATGTAGCGCATGCCGGCAACCTCTCCTGCGCGGCGTGGACGGAACTGAGTATTCGGGGGCTCCTTCCACCCGACGAGAGCACATAGAATTAAAATCCATGAAAAATGGAATGATTGGCCTGCATTGTCCTGCACATTCAGGAAATCAGCCAAAAAAGAATTCAGCAGGAAGAGAGACCAGTTGTACTGTTCTCCCTCCGCAGCTGCGATAGCGAGCTCCACGACAGCTCCAGTAACTTCTTTTGGTCGGCACTTGGTGAGAAGTCTGCCTGCAAGCAGACTTCCTGTGAAGCGAAGTGCCTCATCTTCTACGGTCGTGAGGTCATAAGCCCGACCTCCTCTTGTCAAGTTATATTTCTGGACCAGCTTTGCAGCTAATTTTCGGTCCTTCTCTTTTCCCGCAAAATGGATATTGGGATCCTTACCAACCTTAGATAGGCCGGTGATACGGTGTATCAAGTCAACATTTAGATCAATTGGCCTCCCGAGCCAAAGGTAACCTCCATGAACGCAGGATAGCAGTGTTTTAACGACTGCGTTCACTTCATTGCTACGCCCAAAGTGCGGTAGCTTCAACAAATTCAAGAGTCCAGGGCGCTCAAGATTTGCTGCAAATCCCTTCGGGATAAACTCATCAACGTTTCTGGTGGGATTATGGACGATATCCAAATATCGGTCCAACTGAAACTGAGGATATGTCTTATAGTCTCCAAGGTTAAAATCAGAGAATTTAACCAGTGGAATGTTTCCCAATAGTTGGCCTTCTACCCGCACACTAGCCGGTAGTGGCGGTAGCGGAATTGGATACTTTGCATTCTTCGGAATCTGGACATCCGGCGCATCGTCTGGACGCGGCGGAAGGTAGTTCACCATAGACGCGAGCGGTTCTGGAACAGGTTCCTCCGGCTGCTGCTGAGATGCTCTTGTGCCTGGAGATGTTCTGGGATCAGTAGCACCAGGGTGTACGTAGGCCGACGGCGTCACCGGAGTGGCCATGCCGAAATCTAAGCCTCGGCGTAGAAATTGACGAATAACTTCTTCAGTCGATAAATTCTCCGTTGTGAACCAATGTAAATAACAAGACTCTGGACAGCAAATGGCGGAACTGCGTAGGGTATAGACTCTGAAAACAAGGGAAAATAGTCTGCATACTCGGCTCTGAAAACAATAGTGCAGATCTTCAAAGACAACTTATGCAACTCGAGACAGTAACCCAAAATTGATACAAGTGTGAGGTATTTATAGCCAGTGGGGTTAGTAAATGCGACCAAGTGGGGTTACGTAGCTATAGGCGGCTACAGATGAGTTGACAACACGCTATCCTCCTTGCCGTAGCGGTGCATTTAGTGTGATTGACGGGTTCTGACAGCCTTCCGGGAGAAGCTAATGGTTTCGGCGCCTGAGTTAAATGCAAATCTTTCGGAGATTAAGCCGAATCCGTCAGAACGGGTAGAATTAAATAGCGGCCTTATCCTTCATTTATTCAAACGCGGCTACATAACTGCTGTAATTCAAAATTTTCCGGCGGGTCATTTCAACTTAGGAAACTGTGCCTCTAGGGGTCCACAACAAAACTCTTTTCAGCGGCAAATTATGAAAGGGGACTTCGCAAGAGCGATAGTCCAATGGTCCATAAAGCAAAACTTCGCCAGAGCGGACCGCTAAGCTTTGTTCAAGCAATTTTTATTCAGGATGCGCGGATATTTCAAGGAACTGCGCAGGAAGCTGGAAACTGAGGGTGTGTCGCAGCTTCCGTGTAGACTAAATGCGATGTCTCTTTCAACTACACTGGGCATCTGCATTCCTGAGTACTATATTATGTCGACAGGGCGGAGTGGCCGTCGCAATAAAGCTTAAGCCGACTCCCGTTTATCATTGTAGGTAGTAGTTCTCCATTCAGCTTCGCAAGCTGAACTGCGCCTCCGTCTGTTATTTTTATTACCTGAAAAGGACCTAACCAATGCACACGAAACTTGCCTGGAAACTTGATGAATTTACTATCATAAAGGAGTACCAAGTCTCCTTCTTCAAAGTGCTTATGCCGAATGTGCCTGTCATGCCAAGCTTTCTGTCTTGCCTTCTGTACCTGTTGATGAAATCCGGCCATAAGTCTGTCTTCTTCTAAAGAAAGCAGTTGCGAAAGTCTTTCATTCATAGTGTCAGGATCTGCCATTTCTGTAATTTGCGCAATTCGGAGACTGGGAACAATGTATTCCATGGGCATAACTGCTTCTTGTCCATACACCAAGCTGAAAGGTGTGTGACCTGTTAATTTCTTGCAAGTGGTTCTGTAAGCCCATAATACAGCTGTGACTCTAAGGTCCCAATCATCTCTTTGTTGATTACAGATCTTCGTCAGGGCATTCTCAAGGATCTTATTGAATGCTTCCACCGTACCATTAGCTTGAGGATGGTAGGGTGTACTCTTATGGTGATTAATTTGAAATTCTTCAGTAAGGGCCTCTATAGTCTCATTGAGGAAATGTGTACCTTGATCACTCATGAGGATCACTGGGCATCCAAACCTAGTGATAATGTTCTCGAAAATGAACTGCGCGGCAGTAGCAGCGTCGCAGTTCTTAACTGGCTTCGCCTCAGCCCATCGGGTGAGGTACTCAGTAGCTGTAATGATATATCTTGCGCCAGTTCTTTTTCCTGGTGGGTTAATAGGTCCTACAAAGTCAATGGCCCATTTATCAAAAGCACGCAGTGTGATCTGGGGTCTTAGCGGCATTTCATCTCTCCTTGAGGGTTTTCCTGTGCGCTGGCACACATCGCAACATTTACAGAATTCCTTAGTATCCTTGTGCAATGTCGGCCACCAAAGTCCTGCGGCTAATATTTTCTGCGCAGTCGGCTTTCCTGCGAAATGGCCTCCTGCGGTACCTGAATGTGCTTCTGCGATGATAGAGCTCTTTTCATGTGGTAAGATACATCTGCGCAAAATTTCGTCAGGGCCCAACTTATAAAGCTGGCCTGCTATCAAAGTGAAGTCTGCGGCTCGAACAACAAGTTGCTTCTTCTGCTGGATTGTAAACTCAGCCGGCGCTTGTCCGGTAGTGAGAAAGTTAAGAATATCAGAATAATATTCGTCTGCTGCTTGGATATAAAACAACTGTGCGTCAGGCAGATTGTCCTCCAGACTCGTAGGTTCCTCTCCTGACTCTATTCTGGATAGATGGTCAGGCCCTGCATTCAATCTGCCTGGCTTTACAATAACCTCAAAATCATACTCTTGAAAGAGTAGTAGCCATCTGCAAATTCTGCCTCCTAAGACTGGTTTATTGACCAAATATTTCAAAGCAGAATGATCAGTATACATTTTAAAGTGAGCTCCTAACAGGTAGTGTCTGAATTTCTGTAGGGCATACACCATGGCTAGTCCTTCCCTTTCTGTAGTGGTGTAATTCTTCTCAGCTGTAGATAACTTTCTGCTGGAGTAAGCAATTGGGTGGTCAATACTTCCTTCTCCAGACTGTGTAAGCACGATTCCCAATGCTATGGAAGAAGCATCAACATGAACATGAAAAGGTTTTCTCCAATCCGGGAAAACTAGAATAGGCGCTGTGATCATCTTTTCTTTAAGTGTGTCCAAGCTCTGTTGGCATTCCTCTGTCCATTGGAACTTCGAATCCTTCTTCAGCAATCTTTCCATAGGCGCTGTGATCCTTGCATATCCTTTGATGAATTTTCTGTAGTATCCTGTATGTCCCAATGTAGTGCGCAATTGCTTAACTGAGTTGGGCGCAGGTAAATTAGCAATGATGGCAACCTTCGCAGGATCCATCAAGAGTCCTTGTCTGCATACAATATGTCCCAACAAAATACCAAAGGGCGCACAGAATATACATTTTTTCAAGTTAAGGGAAATCTGATGCTGTCTACATTTTTCTAGCATCATACGCAGATTCGCAATATGGTTCTTTAGTAAACCAAATACAGTCCAGTCATCAAAATAGACTTCTAAAAACTTGTGGATAAATTCTTTAAAAACAGCAACAACAACTCTAGAGAAGATAGCAGGTGCGTTTTTAAGACCAAAGGGCATTACCGTGTACTGGAATGAGCCCCATTCAGTTGCAAAAGTAGTCTTGTGGCGGTCATCCGGATGGATTCTAATCTGATGATATCCCGAAAATCCATCAGTGAAAGAGTAAGCCTCTTGTCCTCCAACATTATCAAGTACTTCATCTGTGAAAGGAGTGGGAAATGGGTCGTGCGGTGATGCATCATTGAGTTTGCGCAAGTCGACACAAATTCTTATTTCACCTTTCGTTTTCTTTTCTTGGACCACCATAGGACTAATCCAATCGCTTTCCTCTACTGGCTCAATAATACCTGCTGCAAGCATCTTATCAATTTCTTCTTTGACTTTTTCTTTGTAGCGCGGGTTCAACCTGTATGGGCGCTTCTTTACTGGCTTGGCGTCTGGTTTCAGAGGTATGCGCATCACTCCTAAGTCTCCTAGGATGCCTTTCATTTCTGTGAACTTGGTAGGAAAGATATCCTGGTAATCACGTAATAAATCTGAAACATGCGCAACGGTTTCATCATCCCAATAATCTCCTATAGAAGCAAACTTTGGGTCAGCTTCTGTGCCAATGTTAACTTTCTTGAGCTTGACGTGTTCTGCGATGGCAGGAATATCAAGCTCAGGACCTTCAATATTGCGTGTCCCTTCTGATTCTGGGATATTGAGGTTGCGAGGATCGTCCTCCTCATCTTCGGCGGTAAAGTTATAACATTCCAGGGCATGCTCCATCTGAACAGCCCAATCTGGTTGGGAATATTCTGTTACTAGACCTGGTTCAAATACCTTCTTTTTAATACACTTCAGAGCCTGATCAATGCTTGGATGCTCTGACTCAAAGCTGAATGTAAGTTGAAAACTTTCTATCATAAGAGCCCAAGTAAGAGTGCCTTTGCGCAATTCTATTTCAGTGTACCAATTCCTTGGAATTGTATCTAATGTGTGGATGAATTGGTGAACCCATTCATCTTCCGGAATATCTGACCATTGCTGAATACATGCTTCAATGTGTGACCTGGGGTCACTCTGTCCTTCATATTTGCGTAGCGCTTCGGCTGTGGTGTCCTGAAATCTGCGCAGTATCAATCTGCGACAGTCTTTCCATGTATGAATATTCTCCTTGTGCGCAATCCACCATCTTGCGGGTGTAGCGCGCAATGCTATATCCAGTGCCTGGATGCGCTGTGGTTCTGGAAGCTTTTGTTCATATTCCTGTATGAATTTAGTTACTTTGGTTAGACCATCAAAAGTTGGAGTGTCAGTTAATTCTGTGCCAATCCATCGAATGGATTTAGTCATCATGGCGCAACGTCTTGCAGAAACCTCATGTAGACGATTCTGCCAATTTTCCAATCCTGCATCTGAATCTGATGTGCACGAGCTATCACATCGCCAGCTGATATGGCCGTCTGCTGTGGGGTTGACATAGTCACTGTGGTTAGTGGTCATCTGATACAGGCTTTCCATGTGGCGCGCTTCCTCTTCTGCGCGAATAGGTTCTATATATCTTGGTCCTTGAATAGGATCAAGAGGTGCGATGACCCTGATCTGGTCATCCTCAAAGGTCATCTGTCTTTTCTTCAGGTTAATGACAGCCAAATTATCAAGTGCCCAGTCTATTCCTAACAGCGCTGGGTATGGTCTACTATCATCCATAATTTTGATTACTTCAAAATCTGCAGAGCTTCTTACTCCTTCAATATCAATAGGTACATTGGGTAATCTGCCCAATGGAGAGACTCGTTGCTGATTTGCGAGTCTTAGCTGGATAGGGGATCTTGTAAGCTGAGGGCTTCCCATCTGTTCCCATGTCTGCATAGTGAGAACATTGGCTTCTGAGCCCAAATCTAACATGACTTCGTCCATTTCAAATGCTCCAATCTGCGCTGTGAGCCTCATCTCTTTTCCTGTTCTAATGTGACTCCTAATCTGGTGAACAGCACGCTGTGGTGTGTTCGTCGAAGCAGAGTGTTGGCACCGATCCAACAGGTGTTGGAGTTCTAGAGTTGCTTGTTCATTGCGCAACAATTTTAAACATTGTCGCAGAAACGCATGAACACTGCCTAGGGCATGCTCGTTATCGTCGTCAGGTCTTCCAGCTGTAGTGGCCTGTTCTTGTACCAAGTTGTCTTGTCTTAGCACTTGCGATCTACTATTGTTCTGCGGAATTGCGGTAGAACTTGAAGCTCTCGGATCTGATAAATACTCTTGAGCTTGCTTAAATGCTTCTTTTTGCTTCTGTAGGTTAAGTGGGGCTGGTTTAATGTTAGCGCGGCGCACCCATTGCGTCGCTTGCTTTCCCGTTCCCATCTCTTGCGGACCAGTTGTAGCTCCACTGCGTGTCACTATATTAACTGTAGGGTCTGGTTCTCTTTTTTCGGCTCCAATCAACTGGATATTCTGATTGACCTGTGGTGTCTTTGCTTGCATCTTAGCCTGTAACTGAGGGCATTCTTCGATGATATGGTCAGAAGATTTACAATATCTGCAGAGGGTTGTAGGATTTTGGCAATCCCTAGCAAAATGACCTTGTTCTCCGCAATTATAGCAAGTGATCTGTCCTCTTCCACGACCCAAATTTGTTGTGCGTCCGCGTCCTCTGTAATTTGCTGCTCGGGCGTCCCGAGATTGGTCATAAGGTGGACCTGCTGTGGGTCCTTGTGTCTCTGCTTGTACCCTATAAACATCATGCTTTCTTTCTATCATAAGATCATATGCTCTACAATTGTTCTCATCATGACCTACTGATTTACAGAAATTACAATATAGATTCTTTGGAGTTTGTACATATTTCTGAAGTAAGTGGCATTCTTGTGGTCTATGACCTCTAGTTCTGCAGATTTCACACCAAGGCCCTTGTGCCTGTGGTAAAGGATTAGGTGCTCCAGTTGCAATGTAGTCTATGAAAACAGGACAATGGTCCTTTGAATGACCTTGGGCTTTACATTTTGTACACCAAATTTCTTCCTTAATCTCCTTGCCTTTCTTAATATCATGCACTTGCAAGGTTAAGTTTGCTAATTGGTTCTGTAAATGCGCAACATCGTTGCTTGTTCCTGCAATTGGCGAAGCTTCTAGTTTCATAGCCATTTCTAGAGCTTGTTCCTGAGTATTGAGATTCTGTTGCATAAGAGGAAGTCTAATGTGTGGGAGCAGCGCAGCAATGAACCATTCTTTATGTTGCTGTGGTGCAAACTCGAAGCTTACTTGATCTATCAAAGCTTTGAACTTCTGGTCAAAATCCCATACTGATTCTGTAGGTAATTGTTTGATGTCTTTGAGCTCTGTTATACACTGTGATTCTGACTTAGGTTTCTTGAATTCTCTAATCATGGCATTTCTTACCTCAGCAAGCGTCCTATTCTGTGCTGCTGAGTATTTCATGAACCAAGTCAAGGCTCTTTCTCTTAGTGTGGTTGCTAACTGAACCAGTTTAACAGCATCATCATTAATTTGCTTAATTGTCCAAATGGCTTCACATAAGAACCAGTGCTGCTCAGGGTCCTCTATCCCTGTTCCTCTAAAAGTTGGTAGTTTCATGTCATCACCCATCCTTCTTGCACGGGTTTGAGGTGGAGGTACTGTAGCAGTGCCTCCGGGATGGTTAAACAAAGGTGGTACAGAGGTACTAGAAGTAGCGTGTGGGCTACTCGAAGGTGTTACTGTAGGATTATACTGAGCTCCGTCTGGTTTTTGCGGTGTAAAGGGGTAATACGGGATATGAGCACTCCCCTGTCTTTCTATATGGCTTGCTCTAGGGACTTGGCGATTGTCTGGGCTAGACTCAAAAGGATATTGGTCAAGGCCTACTTTATATCGTTTTCCACTACGAGTGCAACCAATAACTTCAGGATCACTATCAGAATCTACGGACATTACTTGACTATGCTATTCATCAGAAGCAATACATAGCTTTCCTTTTTCATACAGAAGCATTTTAATCCATAAGTTCAGAGAATTTAAGAACTTACCTCTGTGTACTTGGAAGAAACTCCTCTCAGCTTCACTGAAACTCTTTCTTGTATCGACTGCAAATTCGGTAATAAAACCTTCCAGTAGACTATTCAACCAAAAGTCTACTGCGCGGGACACAGGATTGTCTATCCGCTTCACAATACTAGCTAGCTCAGGCGTCCACGTGACGGGTCGATCAACATGCAGCGTAGGTCTAGAATCTGCTAACTTGGCTATCCAAGCGTGTAACTCCAATGCAAACGTAACAAAGAAAATTTCGTAAAGGTCAGCATAAATATACTTCTGTAACCAATCTTCTGTTTGAAGCGTAGGGCTTCTATTTTCTTGTTCAGCAAACTCTTTAGCCTTTAAATCAAACCAGTCTCCAATTTCCTTAGTTGTAGGGTTCCAGTAACACATTTGGAACCATTTGTTGGTCACTAGGCAACGGAACCATTTGTTGGCTCCAACAGTATCTCACACGTTGCTGAAAGAACAAGTCTCATCCGCGCGGCAACGGAACCATTTGTTGGACTGTTCTATCTCGCGCGTCGCCAAAATAACAAGTCTCATTCGCGCGGCAACGGAACCATTTGTTGGACTGTTCTATCTCGCGCGTCGCCAAAATAACAAGTCTCATTCGCGCGGCAACGGAACCATTTGTTGGCTGCTTTCTTGGGCAGACCCGGGTTTTAATGAAGCGCAGCAACAAAACCCCTTGGCGCACTGGCCCTCTCGGCAACGAGCTGCGCGGCAGCTCGAGGTCTCACCCGAAGTGGCTATGGGGGGGTTAAGGAATCAGGTTTCCTTAACCGGGGTGACGCGGAGATAGCTTTTCCTTGAATGGTTCCTGCGAAATCTGCGGTCGGACCTTCCCGCAGGCCGCTCGGCGCAGCTGCGCGGGTCCCTTCCTTGGCAGGTCTACTGCGCAGTTTCTCCTTTCCAACGCAGCAGGCAACTATTTCTTGGGTCGACGCGCGAAACACTTTCTCGCCCTTCGCATCTAGCGCAGTAACGCAGTCTGCTCTCGCCGCAGCGACTGTGCGTTACTACCTCTTTAGTACTTAAGATACTTATAGTTATCAAGGGATCTTCCCAACTCGCTCAAACAGTCACAAAGATAAGACAGAAGTCTTGCATACACAAATACTGAACTCGAAATAGTTATCATTCACACAAACATTATAACAAGAAGATATAAGTGAAGCTCATCTCCTCGAGGAAAACCACGTCCTCAGGAGTTTTATATTAACCAGAAAATGATAGAGTTATACAATATGCTGCGCACACAGCTGCAGCCTTAGAACTTACAGGAAACTCCACGCACACAGCTGGGAGCCCTTTTCTCAAGCTTGTCTCCTCTCTATGGAGATTACAAAGGCACAGACGTCGACTCAGACTGTCTGGCAACTCAGGGATTAGCTCCTCGGCTATCCGATTTCCTCTCTCTAGTTCTACACACCAGGTAGAAATTACAGTGAAGGATAATCAACACATGATCTATCCCTTTAGACTGGCTCTCTAACAGTCTAACATCTAACTCTCTAACTCTCCAAAAAGGGAGGAACTGAAGGAAGGGAGGAAGAACCCTCTACCCATTACAGTGATTCATCTATATAGGTAGCCATGACGGTCACACCTTTACAAAACTGTGGGCCTTTCCCAACAGTGATTCCCAAAAACCCTAACCACGCACATGGCTAGGTGTATTGTAGGCGCCGCTTGCAGTCACGTCGCCGCTTCCTGCAGGCTCCATGAATTCCGGCGCAGATTGTGGGTATGGGCGATCGTCCTTCGCCTTCAATGCTCTGGTCCGTTGCTCCTCCTTGATCCGAGCAACCATAACTTCTGTACTAAGCCTTTAAATGAGGGTAGCTAAGCCCTCTACTCCATCACCTTATTTATTATGGTAGCTGAGCCACCTTCATTCTTCGATGACGTGCGCGCGAGCTCCGCAATTTCCGGTCCGTGATCTGCGCTGAGATCATCCATCTGGCACCGTACTGCGCACCGTCTCCTTCTTACCCAAAACTTAGTGCTTGTCCCAAAATTAGCACTTTCCTTCCATACTCGTGCTTTTTTCCCAAAATTCGCAGCTTTTACTATAGCTGCGACCTTGGCCCCAACAGTATACCTTTCTCGTAAATAGTCTAGACGGGCCGAAAAAGGGGTAACCTATCACCGAATAGACGACCTTTCAAATCTACAAGTGTGAAAGAGTCAAGATCAATTGGCAATCTTTCAATTTTAGGGAGTCTAAAAAGAGCTTAACTATGGACTCCAATGGTCTTTTTCGTCATTTTTAATTATTCTGGCCCGAAAAGAGAATAAAATACAACCAGGATAATACTTTCCTCATCGTTTAACGAGCATGAGTAAAGCTGACCAAGCTCGACACCATTTACTTAAGTTTGACAAGCACGACATGGGTGTAAAAGCGCTTGGAATCTTTTTCAAGTTTTAATCCAAAGCACGAAAAAGATAAAATAGGCTCAAAATGAAGGTCAAACAATAAATGAACGCCAATGTGAATATTTTTTAAAGGAGACCCTGTTAACAAATGCTTATGAAACCGGATATTAGTAATGTGAAATGGGTTTTATTTTAACCAGATAAAATAATGAGTAAACAATAAGTGAAAAAGCTATATAAATGATGGATAAATATGGAAAGTTACCATTTCACTTGTGCATTTACCAAAAGAGGAGATTTTACCCATTTGAGGAGCAAAAACTTCAAGAGTTCATATCTGGGGATTCGGGGCACCGTTTCAACAGCCGTCTGCGCCAGGTAAGAGCTTTCAAGCCCTTCTTTCATTCCATGTATGAATAACTTGTTTTCAGTAGGAAAAAGTAATTTTTGGGAAAGCCCTATTGGGCAATTTTTTCCCTTCACAGTACCGCGCGGGGGCCATATCGAGAAGTGCGGTACTGTACAACAGTACCGCGCTATAAGGTTAAACAGGGGTGCGGTACTGTGCAATACCACGCAGTCAATTTTTCCCCAGGCGCGATAGAAGCAAAAATTAAGATGAAAAAATCATTTTTTCTCAAATTTCTAGCTGAGATCAAGTTGTTAAATAATTATTGAATGTTTCCTATGACCTTTTGCAGGTGTTTGTAACTTGTTTGGAGCAAAATGGTCCATTGGAAAGAAAGAGAACATGAAGCGGATGATTTGCTGGCTGAAAATGACCAAAGGACTGTGACTGCACTGCGGGAATGTGGTTTGTTAAAAGTCTTCAAGACCAAAGGTATTCGCAAGCAGGCAAAGCTTCTCACCCACATTATTCAAATGTGGGACCCCGACATTCAAGCTTTCCGAGTGGGAGAACACACCCTCAAGATTGAACTCGAGGATATTTATTTCCTCACGGGCCTCTCAAAAAGAGGAGCCCGGGTGAGTTTTACTGGGTACACAGCCTCAGAGGCGAGCAAAGATGCTTTGATTGCTTGTTATTTCCGTCAAGGTTTGGGGAAGAAAAGCAGCAAGGTGGTCATCAAAGATATTATAGAACTTTCTATAAAAATCGTGTTGTTCACCATCACACGTGCAGCAGGGAGCACGGGTCCCCATCAGGCGTCCCGTACACAGAGGAATCTTGCAGTGGATTGTATGGCAGGAACAGTATTCAACTGGTGTGAGGCAGTGTTGACCAACCTCAAAGAGCAAGTGAACAAGTGTAGGCTTGGAGAGAATTCTCAATTTGGGTATGGGAGCATCTTAGTCACCTTCTTTTTGGTGAGGGTGCCGTTGTTGCGCCCACAGATAGCCATGCCCCCCCATCTACCTACCGAGCCATGGATGGATCGATGGAGCGAATATGCAGGACGACTTGGGGGACCACAACGTTTGGCTTTCGGTGAGGATTTCTTCTCGTGGATCGAGGAACAGATAGTGATGATCGATGACTACCCCTATGCAGGGGTGGATTTACGCGAGGACATAGACTTGGCACTGCCGAAAGATGAGGATTGGGACAACTCAGGTATGACCTTCATGGATATATTTTTTCTTTTTTGACTATATAATTTTTATTATTTTTAGAATGTGTAAAAAGACTTTAATATATGTACGTGTTCATGTTGCATATCGTGGACCACAGAGACTGGCAGGGTACTCACCATTACGCCGAGGTGGTGTTGATCACCAAGCCGCCCCAGACGAGGAAGAAGACGAAGATGAAGCGGGAGGGGTCCAGGAAATAGAGAGGAATTTGCAGGGTTTAACCCACGGTATCCCTGCTATGAGGGTGGACGACATCCCTTTGCATCTCCAGCGGCATACTATAGGTGTGCCTAGGCGTATTAGCCGACTCCTTCGTAGGGTGGTTCGAGCTATAGTGTGTTATCACTAGCAGCATGAGGACTCTGATGAGGGACATGATAGATCTCCCAGATCTCCTTAGATGGTAGATTTTATCTTTTTTGCGGTATGTATACGATATGTAGGCTTTGAGAGACAAATTTTGTATGGGATTAAGTCCCAAATTTTGTCTTTAAAACACAAACTTTATGTATTTGAAAAAAAACACTTTTATATACAGTGATGTGGACCTATTTTTATTATCTTTATATTTACAATGACTCGTGTGTTTATTTTTTGTGATGTGCTTTTATGTATGGGCAAGATGCCAATCCAAAATGTAATTAGCTAATGAATCAGCTATACAATTGAATTCCCTTGGTACGTGTTGATATGAAATGAAATTAAAAGATCGTTCCAAGAGGCGTACCCTTCGAAATAAACAAAGTAGGATAGGATCGTGAACTATGTAAACATGATTCAGATGAGAAACCACGAGTTGGGAGTCTAAAAAGACTGATAGGGAGTCAATTCCGAGTGAAACAACCTCCATCAAGAGTCCGATGACTACATGGTACTCTGTGATATTGTTGGTTGCAGGACCCAAACAACTGGCTCCTGAAGATATCAACTCGCCAGTGGGAGAATAGATTACCCATGCTGCGGAAGCGAGGTTCCGGGTATGCCGGCTTGCACCGTCGGTGAATCCGAAGTAGGTAGACATCTGCGTACAAAATCACTAGTCAAAGTAAGAATGGATACATGAGGTCCGTGCGCACACCAAAAAGATGAATGAAAACAAGCTAAGTACATTATGTACAAAAAGTAACCCGCGTAGGGTAACCTTACGCGTAGAAGCGTTTGAGGTATAGCCCATTGCGGGGCCGTGCCAATGGCGTGCTATCACAATCGACGAGTTCATAGGCTCCTTTCTCCAAGACACGTTTTACAACAAAGGGGCCGTATCACATAGATTTTGGTTTTCCTTTTCCGAGTTTATCGTGCATTTGATCATATGTGAGTACGAGGTCACTTCATTGAAAATCTGAGGTTGAACGGATTTGTCATACTGAGCTTTGAAGCGTTTTTTATGAGCTTCGTTGGCTAAAGCAACGTCGCGACGGGTTTCATCTAGCTTGGCTAGGTATAGAAACCGTTCCTCTTTGGAAGTGGTGTGGGGAAGTAGCTCTATGGCTATCTTAAGTGATGGAATTTCACATTCAATCGGTAAAATGGCTTCCAGGCCATACACCAGTTGGAACGGTGTAAACCCAATAGCACTTTTTACTGAGGTTCAGTATGCCCATAGTGCTGAAAATAGAGCTGAGTGCCAGTTGGATTTTTGAGTACCCACAATACGCTAAATCATTCATTTTAGAACTTTGTTAATGGCTTCAACTTGGCCATTAGCTTGTGGGTAGTATGGGGTTGAGTTTTCATGGCGAAAACCCAACTTGGCACTTAGTTCCTCAATCATATGGTTCCTGAAGTGGGAGCCATGATCGGTCACAATGGATTGTGGGACACCAAATCTAGCTATAATGTGATTGAATATGAATTGTGCTGCTGTTTTTCCATCCTCAGCATAAGTAGGCATCGCTTCAGCCTATTTTATGAAATAGTCGACAGCTACTATGACATAGCTATGCCCCCCGGTTGAAGTGGGCTTACAGTGCATGAAATCTATGCCCCATTTGGAATAGGGGCTGACGAAAATAACAGGATGGAGTGGAGCAGGGTGCGAGCGTGTTTTACTATGAAAGAATTGACATGGTGGACATTTCTTGACCGTTTCAATGCAGTCTTTGAAAATTGAGGGCCAGAAATATCCTGCTCGTAGTATTTTCTGGGCCGTAGCCATCCCAGAGAGATGACCACCACATGCTCCAGCATGGTAGTCATTAAGAACGCGTTCCGCCTCATCTAGTGTCAAACAACGTCGAAGAACGGTGTCGACACCACGTCGATAAAGAGTATCATTGACTATGAGGTAGTACTTGGCGTGATGTCGGATGCGTCGACGTTCATCACGAGTGAGGTCGGGGCGGAAGCGTTGGGTTTGGAGATATAATAGAATATCCCCATACCACGGATCAGACGTGCTAATGAGGAACAACAATTCATCAGGAAGAGAATCGATGGGCTCGGATTGCTCGGTAGCACGGGGCAAGTTACAAATCAACTCAGCAAAGACCAAAGACTTCTTGGACTTGGCTTTGACAAATTCCAAGTCAAACTCTTGATGGATGACGATCCAACGAGAATATTTTCCCCCAAGCACTTGACGCATGAGGATATAATACATTGGATTGAAATCGGCTATAACAGTGGTCCGACGGAGTAGAATGTAATGACAGAATCTCTGGACAACGAAAACTGTTGCCAGAGCCAGTTTTTCAACATGTGAATAACGAGTTTCGGAGTCGAGAAGACTCTTACTAAGATAGTATACCACATGTTCTATGCCATTGTGGTCTTCCTGGACTAGCACCATACCGATGGTGGAAGTTGAAGCTGCGAGATAAAGAATGTAATCCCGTGTGTAATTGGGGGGTTGGATCACAGGATCTTTAGTTAAGGATGCCTTTAGATTATCAAAGGAGCGTTGGGCTTCATCGTCCCATATGAAGGAAGTATTCTTCTTGAGAAGCCTCATATAGCCTTTTGTTATCTCGAAAAGATTACAGATGAAACGACGTATAAAGTTTGCATGCCCTTGCAAACTTTGAAGTTCTGGAATGTTTGTGGGGGAAGGCAGGGCTAAGATAGCTTCTACCTTTGCAGGATCTAAGCGTATCCCACTTTTGAAGATTATGAATCCCAAAAGTTTTTCGGCTTCTATGCAAAAGATGCACTTATGTGGATTCAAAAGGATATTGTAGTGACGACACCTTTCGAAAATGGCACTTAAGTGATCAGGATGGTCATCCCGGGTCTGAGAATGAGTGGGAAGATCATCAAGATATGGTTCTACAATATGTTTGATGTCATGAAATGCGTATGACATCGCCCGTTGGAAAGTTGACCCGACATTTTTAAGGCCAAAAGGTAACTTTCGATATGAAAAAATCCCCCAAGGGCAGATAAAGGATGTTTTATGCTGGTCAACTGGGAGGATATCGATCTGATTATAGCCAGAAAAGCCATCCATAAATGAAAAGATGACACTCCCGACACAGTTATCGATGATCTGGTCGATGAACGAAGTTGGGTAGTTGTCCTTTGGACAAGCTTTGTTCAAGTCGCGGTAATCGACACAAACTCTAATCGTTCCCTGTTTCTTGGCTACGGGAACGATGTTAGATACCCATTCTGTCAATGGGACAGGATAGATAAAACCAGCACGCAAAATTTTTTCAACTTCTGCTTTAATAGCGGCTGCCTTACGAGGATGGATGGGTCGAAGTTTCTGCCGAATAGGTCGGGTGCCAAGGAAGGTTGGAATTTCATGGACCACAATCGAGGGATCTATTCCTGGCATTTCTTCATAACTCCAAGCAAAAACATCGCGGAAGGTTTTGAAGTAGGCACTATAGAGCTCCATTTCGAGGGGAGTACATGTTTTGCCAATATGTATGTTTTCCACGATACTGGGCTTCACCGAAATATCTATGGGAGTGGTTGCCATAAGGTTAGCCAAGTTTCCTTTGAAAAATACTTCGTCGAGGGAAGTGGGAAACTTGGTTTGAACCATCCCTAGTGAAGTACTGGGTTTTGTATCAGGCTCAAGCATCTGAATGGTGGGGAATGAAGATCGATGATGAAAATCTCCCCATGGTGGCTCATCACCGCACATAACCTCCATAATTGATTCGTTAGTGGGAAAAATCAAATTGAGGGGATCGATAAGTGGTGGGTATGAATGAGTCTCAGACGAGAGCTGTGCCACGGTGTGATGGGTAGAACAATCGACCCAATCGGTGGCTGATTGGATCGCTTCGTACGCCGCGAGGTTTCTATTCAAAGGTATGGAGTTGCCGTAGTATTCAATCTTAGCGAGACTCGGAATCACACATGAATCATTGGAAGGGGTGACATTTGATGAAATCATGTTGACAGGTTGAACATGGGTCCCCAGCTCTGGAAAAACTCCAATAAGGGAAGAATCCTTCATGAGACCAACACCAATGTCTTGGAACCAGTACCGAGGTTGATCCAATAATGGGACGGTGTTGGCGGAGTTCGGATGAGAGTCCGGGATACAGTAATCAAGTTGATCAATGGTGACAATTTTCCCTTCATGAGGAAATTGCACAACTCGGAAGACAGTAGATGCTATGGCGGTCATGGCGTAAAACTAGTTCCGACCAAGTAGAAGATTGTAATCTAATGGTGCATCTACAACTTCAATGTGTACGGATACTGTTTTTCCCCCCAGTTCAACACCAATTGAGGGAATGATTCCATAAAGTTGAAAACCATGTCCATCAAATGCCCTGAGAGTAGTGGGAGAGGTCATGAATTCGGGTGATCCTAAGGCTCTCCAACAATTCAAAGACATGATCGACATGGAGGCACCTTCATCTCAAACAGTGCGATGGATGCTATTTCCATGGATTTTTGTATGAACCTGGAAGGCTAACTGGTGAGAAAGCCGAGGTTTGGCGTGCTCCAAGTTAAACATAATAGAGTTTGAAGTATCTGGGTCCATTGCCCCTAGTGCTGAAAGTAAGGTTCTACGCTACATGGGGCAGTGTTGAAGAACCTCAAGAGTCGACATGGCGCAAGGTGCTTGAGCTAAATCCTCAACAATGTTGTAATTTTGGGCAGCTCGCGCATTGGGATTAAATGTCGCCTTTCGTATGGTGCCCTTGGGTGGGCATAACACTGTGTCCATAAGTGGTCTCTCGATATGGAGATGGCCGGTAGGGGGAGGGATAGGAGTCGGATCTTCAACATGAGATTTTCCTTTGGCTATCTCTGATTGTTTGTTTGAACTTGGAGGGTTCTCATATGTCTTTGAACGAGTGGTTATATGAATCTCCTCATTACTCATCATCAGGATTTCGCGATTTGTGGACGTCTCTCTGCAAGTTGGGTTGGTCGAGTTGCCCCCCTGTGGGGTTTCTTGGGCAACCATCTGCTGTTGCTGTTGAGGGAAAGGGTTAGTTAACACTGCCGGGCGAGAGGATCCTTTAATGAACTTGTTGACTTCATCCTTGTAGGGACAGTCACGCATGTAGTGATCGTCTTGACAAATTAGGCTGGGAAACTTAGCCTTTCGACGTGGTTTCTGGTCGTTGTGGGTGGGTTGTGGCTTGGGGTTCTCCTGCTAGCTCTTCTTGGATTTAGAACGATTGTTCTTCTTCTTTCATCCAGATGGTTGTGACGTATATTGAACTGCGTTCAATTCGGAGGAGATAGCAGGAGAAGTAGTAGCTTTTGAAGCAGCATGGGGTAGAGCGGGGGAAGCAGAAGCTTGTTGCCCCATCGAGTTGGTAGTAGGCTGGGCCTTAACTGAATTGACAATACCATCAATGGGGGGTTTAGTGGCAGGTTTTGTTGGATCAGTGGTAACGCGAGCGACATGGGGAAGAAGTTCGTGTAAAGTGCCGGATTGGGTGTATACCAAATCCATGTACTGAGCTGTCGAGATGGCTTGTTCTTCTGTGACCGGCCTGTGCATAGCGATATCCCTGGCTATGGGAGGCAAAAAGGACTTCGTAAACCAATCAGTGAGTAACTGATCTGGAATGGGTGCCTTGATTAGCCTACGACGTCGACGCCACTCATGGATGTGATCCGAAATGTGTGTAGAAGTGGTTTGATGCAGTGAGGTTAACAGTTCTGTTCCAGTCTCGTACTAGATGGGGAGCTGGAAATGGGTCAGAAACTGCATAGCCAAGGTGTTGAAATCGTGGAAAGAGTGTTGTGGCAGATCGATGTACCATTTTGCTGCCTTGCCGGTAAGCGTACGCTGGAAGAGCCATAGTCGAATGGAATCGTCCATCAAGGAGTTGGATGAACACCAAATATGGAAGGTCATTACGTGGTTCTTGGGGTCTTTCCCGGGCTTAGCATCGAAATTAGGAATGTCCGATGGAAGTTTGGCTGGAATGGGTGGCCAGTGAGGTTCATGCCATATGGGATCGTTAATGAGCCTCGACAAATCAGGTAAGTCTAGCGTGGCCAAAAAGGGAAGTTGATGATTAGTCTGCGGGTATGAGTAATAACCATATGGTGCAGAGAAACCCGGGAGGCCCTGCATAGCATACTGTTGCGTGTTATACCCATATGTGTTTCCCGGGGGGTATTGCTAGAAGTTCTGTGGGTAGTAAGCCATCTGGTTAACCGATTGAGTGTTGGTAACCGGTTGGTGGATGTTCTGCTGAGTGGGGATGGTAGGTATGGTACCCTGGGGTTGTTGAAACCCAGGAATGGTTGCTACTCCTGGTTGGGGGAAAGTTCCTTGGAGTTGTTGTGTTCCAGGAATGTTACCACTATATTGAGTAAGTGGAGGGTTTCCCATAGCAGGGTTGGGAGGTGGCTGCGACAGTGGTGTCCATGGAAGGTTCATTCCTCCTTGAGGAACATGTGGAAATTGAAGGGATGGGTTCCATGGAGTTGTAGCAGCTGAAGGATAAGGGAAGCCGGAGTTCAAGTTGGGGGGAATCTGAGATTACCCCCCAGCTGGGTTCCAGTTTCCAAATAATGAGTACCCCCCACTCTGTGGGGTTTGAGGTTCCCAAGAAGGAAGTGTATCTGACGGGGGATGTTGAGGATGAGGCCCGGTTGGAAAATCGGTATAAGGTTGTCCGCTGCCAGGTGTCTTGTACATACCATACTAAGCAGATGCTGCTAGTTGGGAGGGTTGTTGGATGGAGCCAATGGGTTGTCCTACAACAGATGGGTTGGATGGCCCTATAGGAGGAGGTTGTTGACTAGGGACGGGGTTTCCAACAAAGGATTGTCCTCCAGCTGGTTGGGTTGATGGCCCACCAGGAGGAGTTTGGTTGTTGGAGTTGGGGACCACGGTAGTCGGTTGTCCACCTCCTGAGATAGTGTAGATAGTGACCGAAGGTGAACTTCCGGTCAAAACGGAAGATCCAGCAGTATGACTTGGTGTTCTTCCGCCGCTAGCCAAATACGATAGTGTCGATTGGCCAACGGCGCCAAAAGTGTTGATTTGTGGAGGGGGTCTTCCATATCTGACAGGCGAGGACAGAGAAAAAACTGGGTTATACCTCTTAGAATGTGCGCCAAACATGGGTGATGGCAACAAATGTGGGGAATTTAACCAAGGGGTATCGGGGGTATCGTCCATAGCATGTTCAACGATAGGAGGACCATCGAAGACTGGGTCTGAGTTCATGTCCTCAAAAGGGTTTTCGGGGTCCGGCGGGAACCTAGGTATAGTAACGTCTAAAGGTCCAGAGCCGTCTGCATAGGAGTGATGAAACTCTGTGCTAGATGGGAGGTTGGGATCCTGATAGTCGGGAGGACGAGTAACAGGGGGATATCTAGAAGCTGTCGAGAGCATTTGCTCTGTGTCGCATTTAAACTGTGCCGACGCTAACGGGGAATTCGCTAGACTAACCATACTAGACTGAATGGAGGCCATGATCTCATGTCTCGGAGGGAGGTTGGGGAGAGATATGGTGCGAGGTATGTTGCTGGAAGAACTGGTTTCCTACAGATGAACGCTGGATGGCATGGTGATAACAGGCGGAAGCTCTGCCTGGGAAATGATAAAGCCATAATCAGGTTCAAAAGGTGTGTTAAGAAGTCGAGTATCTTCAATAATTTTGACGTACCTGCCCGGGACTAAAATCAAGCCATGTATATCCTCGTCGGACCCTTTGGTGGTGCCAACAGATCCGTCTGTGTCATCGTGAAATGTTTCTGGTGGAAGGGAGGTGTTGACATCAGGTAGGAGGATGACCTCTGGTCTAGTATTTTGGGTTGTACTAGATTCAGCCGCTGTAATGTTGTCCACTATGGCAGATATATATGGAATAATAGTGGGTGAAGTGACAGTGGGGATCTCAGATATGCTAGTGGTTGCAGAAGTTGCAAGAGATTCTGAGACTGTGCTGTGAGTAACGGTTATAGATGGAACTAAAGATGTAGTATGTATCGGCGGTGGAATGTTCCCTCGACCAACACTACGACTAGGAGGAGCGGGAATGCGTGATGCAGGTGGAACGGAGGTCTGTGGCGGTGGTGGTGGAGGGATTTTTCCCTATACTCGTCGTGATATCCGTGGTGGTTCTGACATGATGGCAGGAAAATGAAATTCGAGGGCAGTTTCGTAACAAAGAACTCAAAAAATCTAATGTAGCCAAGTGTGCAAAAGAGGAGCTAGAAAAAGCAAGGCTCGCAGGCCAAAAAAGTAAGCTCTAAAATCTATACTGAGACCGGTGTCTCAGTAAGCAAGCTGAGAAAAATAATGGCCAGAATGCCAACAAGCAGTCGCTAAAAAGAAAAACGACCCTCTATAACGATGAGATAACAAGCAAACTCCTAACTAAGAGCTGGAGACCTCAACAAGCTGTATCCTTCGCAAGGTGATGAAATCCAAGTCGAACAATACAACGTGAGAGACCAATATGAGAAGGATATTCCTCTACCGAAAGGGATCCTGGGTAAAAGAGCCCTAGTAGAAAAGTCACTAAGCTACCTTGTTCATGACACGTTGGAAAAGGTTTTCGGCGCTTCTGCCTTATCACCCTTGCATTACTATGAATTACAAGGAAGACAATGATCAATGTTGCCTTAGGGCTAAGTGGAGTGCGGCATTCCACAGAGTCCGTCCGGTTCTCAATCTCGCGGCGGTTTTACCCCTGAAAGTTAAAAACAGTCAGGAGGCCCCTCCATAAACTGGCTGTGACCGTGTCAATAAATACTAGAGGATTTTAGTTCCCTAGAGGACAACAACTATGTCTCAGATGAAAATGACAAGGGGGAATGATTTTGATGCCTATCCCCGGTGTCCTACCTAACTACCAAATTCTTTTGATTTCCTCAAGTGAGGTTAATGTTGGTTTAGTTAGGGAGATTAATTTTAGTGGCTGTATTACTCAATCGGATAAATGGACGTGAAACTTGGTGGTGTTGTGATGACCCAAACCATGCAAGTGAGAATGAATCGAAATAAGCCTTGTATTCGATGAAAACTAGCTATGGAAGAGAGAGAGTTCTTCAATCATAAATGCATGAAACTTTTACAAGCAATTAAAAACCAAAACAATTTTTTTTTGTTTTCTTTTTGTAAATAGAACCAAACTGAAATGAACACTTCTTTCCAATTCACTGATCTTACAACTAAGATGCTTCAAAAAATGAGAATTTCTATGGCAAATTTCAATGGTTCACTTCCTAATGCATAATAATACTGCTAGACCATTTCAATCCAAACAACACAAATGTTCTCCAATGATAAGTTTTTAATATAGATTTTAGTGATAATAATGGAAACAATGTGACTGTGAAAGCTACACGATCCATTAAAAGAGAACAGTAGTAATGGTCTGGTTGTGATGAGAAGATCAAGCCAATGCAATCAAACTGAAGGGATGACCCAATGTGCAAATAATGCCACTAACTCACAAAATAATCAAGCTCACAAAAAGAAATAAACACACCTCAAAGACTGTGTAATAAACAGGATGGTAACAAGCAACAGAAAACACCGACTAAGGCAGAGAAAAATGAAAAATGACTCAGGAAACCAAGCAGGGAAGAAAAAATTGACAGTATGCAGACACTACCGCGTGGCAGAATAAGACTAGAGCGCGGTACAATTACACTACCTCTTTGGTAAGAATGCAGGATACGCGGTACTACCGCGCTGTGGTCAATGCTGAGGGTGCGGTACTGTTGCGAAGTATGGAAAAGCGCAACTTTTGAAAAGAAAGATGAATTTTTCAGGGTTGCTGCAGACCCAGAGGACTCACTGATCACACAGGGAGGAAAAATACAGAGAGGAGGAGTGAATAAAGGTCAAAGAGACCAAAATTCAATACTGGTTTGAAGAGAAAGAAAAAATCACAATCAAAAAATGGGTGAAAGTGAACTCAATCAATCAAATGGGGTTCAAACCAGTGAAGTCGCCATTCTTGTTGGTAGAATTTTTCCCTACGGATAAGTAAAAATTCTCTTAGATTAAAGTAGACTTTAACTGACTCTAAACTAAGACAAAACTAAACAAATTCTACCTTGAATTCCTAGATCTAAACAGACATCTCAAGATTAAAGTGCTAGAAGAAGTAGAAGAAATCTAACTGACCTTCAATCCAATCGCTTGTCTTTATGGTTGCTCCAATTTCCAAGTCCTCACGAATGAACCTGTCAAAATGAAACCAAGATACAAGCATATACAATTCTCTAGCAACTTGAAATATGAGTTAGGATCTAAATCTACAATAGATACAAATCATATCATTGAAACAAAATCAATACATGTGATTTGGGAAACAAGACAAGTTATGTTCTATTATCAACTTGAAGTCACTTACAATGGTTGCTTGATATCCAAACCAACTTCCAGCTCCAAGTGCTTCCTCCTCTAGATATCTCCACAAAGCTTCAAGATCATAAGTTTGATGTCTCCAAGAGTCCTCCCCTTTGCTCATGGAATGCCTTTCTCTTATAGTGTGTGGTAGGGTTAACCAACAAGAGAGAAGGGTGGATCTTGGGAGAGTTTAGTGGATCAGGCCTACTAATCACAGAAAGTGAGTTAGGATCGAATGAGGGACACCAATCCTCAAAAATCTCTCAAAAATCAAAATCCCACAAGCCATGGCAAAAAGGCTAAAAAAGGTGTACCGCGCCTCTAGAATAGAGCATAAAGCGGTAGTACCGCGTGGCAGAGAAAGAGCATAGCGCGGTAGTTTGGACTACTGCGCACCTAAGACGGAGAAAGGCACGGTAGTGTAGGTAAATGAAGTCTCAGCTAGGTTGATTCTTGACAGGGTAGTTTCGCCTTCAAGGATCACTCATCATTTTTCTCTTTTGGGTGTTTTAAGCAGTAGGGGAAGTGTCGTCAACTCTTTTTGTGGTGAAGATGCGACACTGTGAAATATGGAGGTATAACAACAAGGCCCTCAAACCTTCAACAAAGATACATCCACCTAAAAACCATATTTCATTCACCCATATGATTAACATTAGGCATAAAAATATATAATACATGATATTCTTCAACAAGGATACGTTCTTCACATTCCAACAGACACATGGTTAGCAACAAACACACACACACACACACACACACACACAGTTCAATAAGATACATAAAATACATCTTCAAGATACATGATGCATGAAATAAATCACATGAAATACATCAATATATACAAGGTACACAAGATATAGATACTTCTTCAACAAAATACTTGAAATGCATCTACCTGAATCTTATTCTAATCAATTTCATTCATATGAAATGCATCAGGTATATCAATCAATTTCATGAAGTGCATCAAGTACATACCATTCAATCTCATGAAGTGCATCAAGTGTGCACTCTTTCTTCATAACATGCATTATAGTCAATCTTACATATACATGAAATGCAGCATGCATATGCTCAATCGACAAGACACATGAAATGCATCTAATATATATGAGATGCATTCCAATCAGTCAATCACATGAGATGCATTACCAAGATTCTTTTACATGAATAATCACCCAAATACGTTCCCTACAAGGATGCATGAGATTCGCCATGATACTTTACAAAGAAGCCTTTCAACAAAGGTATTTTATATACCGCAAGGATACCCTAACAAGATATATCAAATACCTCACCACCCCGAATTTCCTGAAGAATTCCTTTATCTTTCTTTCTTCTTCTTCTCCCCAATTGTCCTCTAAATTTAAATTCAATCCTGAGAGGCATCTAGCCAAAACCACAACGTCCTCCAAGGTAGAGCAAGCACCTTGACCCAGATCTGGCGTCATTGGGTGCAACGCGTCTCCAACAACTGTCACACTCCCGTTTCCCTTTTTCTGTATCCTATCCAATTTCCACGGCCATACCCACCTCAACTTTAGATCCACTACACCCAACGTCCAGGTAATTTTTAGGGGTGAAATTTCGCCAATTGGCTATTTTTTGGGCATTTTTTCAAAAAATAAATTCGCTATTTGGTCATTTCTAGTAGTAAATTGCACGTTTCATATTTAACATTTGCCTACCTATCTAAATATTTGATATTTTCAACCTAGAGTACTATACTTAGGTCTACTGCTAGAATCCTTAAAAAGTACCATGCTCAATGTGTTCGCAGAAATGGACTTTATTAAATCTCCAATGGGTTCTATGAAATCTCTCACCACCTCTAATGTTGTGCATCTCAGGCTCTCATGATCGCGAGACATGTCGGCATCTGTGGATTTAAATGTCTCACCTCATCTCAGATTGACACTATCTATTTACGGTATTGATGATAAAATAATTAAAGATGTCTATCATATGAGAGAATTTATTACCTTGTGGTTGTGATTTCCTGGTGATAAACCAAGAGACTTGTTTCTCTGCAGGGAATGAATCCCACTCTCACCCCTTTACCCATTATTTGTACCATATTTTTCTCTATCGTTGGATGGCTCTGAGGAAACATTTCCATCCCTCTGATTGCAGCACGTCCGGAGGGTTTAACTTCTTCTAAACCTATCCACCGTGCAACTACTGGGTGCACTCCATCACAACCTATTACGATCTAATCATCATAACAACATCACAAATTAGTTTTAAGAATCTACACAACATCACAGAGCAACTTAGAAATCATTAAGACAAAAATAGTGGGCATATAAATTGTTGATACCTGCAAGCCTACCTTAGCAATAATGGATGTTCCGTCCATCCGCTCTAGTGTCGTTAAAGGATAGTCGGTTTTTCTTATGTATAGAAGCAAGTTTAGAGTTGAATCTGATACTTCCATCGGGCAAAGCTTTGGCTATTGTTTCTAGAAGCACGCTTCTTTCTATGCACTGAGATTCCAGGCAGTTCAGACTTGATCCCCTAAACTTGAACATTGCAAACAAACTTAAAAATAACAATATAAATTTGTAATTTATTTCCTTACATTTCATGTTTCATATGAATATAAATTTATATAATAATGACAAATCAATTACGCTTATGCGGTCGTTTATGAGCTAGACATCTTTTTGGACACCATAGCAATATGAGAAACCCCGTATTCTCTATGACTAGTAGTGAAGTGAAGCTCCATGATTAATCGTTAACTTCATGACAGATGAAAGCAAAATTGGCATATCAGTCAGTTACCCATAAAGCTGACAATAATTTGGACGAAGGGTATCTACTACACCAAGAGCATCAAGTGCTCTCCAAGCATTAGCCCACATAATGAAGGTCGCACCAGAAGTTCAAATACAATCAAATTAGAAGTTCGAAGACAATCAGACCGCTCCAGCACCAGGATTTTAAGGCTGATCCTGCATGTATCCATCCATATAATATGTTTGGTCAATACTTTTGCGTGCACAACCACAATTTTTATTCGAAGCTATTTAAGCTGAAAAATGAGATGAGATAGGATGGACCTGTGGAGGGAAAGGGCCGTGGCTAGCCCTGCGACGTCGCCTTCGACGAACACAATGTCAATGGCTTGCTTGTTTGTGGAGGCCATCTTCCTCCAAGTTTTCTCCCTCTCAACTTGATCCGCTGCCACTTTGTACGTGCAATGTAAAGGGTGACATATGCAGATGGAGGGGAATAATCTTCTGAGGTAAGGTTGACCCTCAATGACAAACTCAATGTTTGGATAGGGTTGACCCTCGTAGTGCGTGCATGCCTCTCGCACCACTACAAAATCCTATTCTAAAAGTTCCACCACCATCTTGAATGGAAATTTTTATTTTTTAGATTTTGGAAAAATTTAGTAAAAATATTTCAAAATTTTAGTTACAATTGTTAAACTTTGAAATTTTGGGTTTCTCTAATGTTTTTAATGATGTTGAATCCATTTCCACTATCAAAATAGCTATTAAAACAAAATTAAATTAGATTTTACAAAACAAAACACACTTAGTTCAAATAAAAAACCCCTCCCCAAACAAAATAATCAAATGTTTAAATAGCTTCACCACAAAATCATATTTGTATTTTTAAAGTTTTCATTTAACTTTAATGTTTATATATTTATACCTTTATGCATTTTTTAAATCACAACTAAATATTACAACTAAATATTACACGAAGGGACCCACGTACATTCAAAAATTAATGTTTACATATTTAATACCTTTCTACATTTTTTTTAATCACAACTAAATAGTACATGAAGGGACCCACATACATTCTAAAGTTAATGTTTACAGATTAGATACCTTTCTGTATTTTTTTTAATCACAACCAAATATTACATGAAGGGACCCACTTACATTCAAAAGTTAATGTTTACATATCTGATACTTTTTTCATTTTTTTTAATCACAACCAAATATTACATGAAGGGACCCACTTACATTCAAAAGTTAATGTTTACATATCTGATACTTTTTTCATTTTCTTTAGTCACAACTAAATATTACATGAAGGGACCCACGTACATTTAAAAGCTTAATATCAAGGTCAACGCATTTTGTAACACTTTGTCCTACATTGGTATGTAGGACACAAAATCGGCTCACCTTGTTCTTACTCATCATGAACAAATATAATTGTAATGAAAGAAACAAAAACAAAGCTTACATTATGGTTGGTGATCACCCAATACTATCGTTTATTGAAAGAGTTATTTCTTGTTATAGTTATTTATTTGATTTATTTATTTATGTTAATAAACATTTTTTAAAATTATAAATGTTGTTATTAAGTATTTTGGTGGTGTTTATAATTATTATTAAATATTTACGTGGTGTTCATGTTATAAAACTTTTTTTAAAGTTATAAATGTTGTTATTAAGTATTTAGGTGGTGTTCATGTTAATAAACCTTTTTTAAAATTATAAATGTTGTTATTAAGTATTTAGGTGGTGTTCATAGTCATAATTAAATATTTAGATGGTGTTCATAATCATAATTAAATATTTAGTTGGTGTTCATAATCATAATTAAGTATTTATGTGGTGTTCATATTAATAAACCTTTTTTAAAATTATAAATGTTGCCATTAAGTATTTAGGTGGTGATCATAATCATAATTAAATATTTAGGTGGTGTTCATAATCATAATTAAGTATTTAGGTGGTGTTCATAATCATAAATATTGAAAAATGATGTTATTTAAGCATAAGAGGGAGGTTTATAGGGGTAAGAGTGAGGTATATAGCAGTAGTACATTGAAAATACAAGAAGAAGAAGGGGTAATGAAGTAAATTAAAGAAACTTGATCAATATGGTGCTTCCCAAAGACACGAAAAGAAGAAGGGGAACAATAAGAAAACTATTGCCATTGTACATGTGTCCAAACATCTCTACAACCAATATAACTAGTGGGTCAATCTATGAAGGTGGTTCACAATTTTTGGCAAGCGAAGCTCCAAAAATTTGTGTCACAAGCCCTCGATCGAGGTATTTTAAATCCCTCGATCGAGGTTTCAATACCTTGATCGAGGGCTTTAAAATACACCGATCGAGGGATTTAAATCACCTCGATTGAGGGGTCAAACAAGACCTCAATCGAGCTATCGAAATCTCGATCGAGGGATTGGTTAAAACCTCAATCGAGAAATTGCTTGATCGAGGGCTTGGTTAAAACCTTGATCAAGCAATTGCTCGATCGGCTTGTTGAGATAGACAAAAAAAAAAAACAGGCCCGCGGCTAGCCCAGGCCTGTTTCAACGAAAGAGACCACAACAAATGAGCTCCACCGAGGTCGTTAGCTCGACCAAGCATCTCATACCACAACCTCCCCACCATGCCATGTCATCCACTCCACACCTCTTATTGGAGAACACTTTTTTAGGATTCTTGTTGCATAGTATCATACAAATAAATTCTCGCACTGTGTGAGGAGCTAGTTCACTGTTCTAGTTCCTTTTGCATAAATCCCAAAATGTGTCATAGTATAGTTGAAATTCAACGTGGTATCGGCAGCATCAAGTGTCACGAATCGTATTCATCCTAATATACCACGGTTTCAATTTGTTGAACATGCTAAATGATATCTAAACACCAGGATTGGTTTCTTGGGATTCCTCGTAAAGTGCAACTCCTGTCATCTCCATCACATGATTACAATGCTCATAATAAATGTATCTGGATAAATGTTGTCGCATGACATGCTTTTGATTTGGAATAGCACGAGAATGACTATCCCAAAACTCTATCACATTCTCTCTAATGCCCTCTGCCATCCTGCCTCGATAGGGTTTCCTACAAATAAGATCCCAACAAGCAACTTCATCATTTTCATCTATTTGGACCCTAAATTTAGTATATTTGAACAATGTTCTTTTTGAAACTTTGAGCTATGATGCCATTGTTGATACCATTCGATTTCTTGAGTTGATTTGTGCCACAACAATAGTTGTAATTTTCCTACAAGCAGCTCATATATCGTTATTTCTTGATTTTCCAAATGAAGATAATGCAGTTCTTACATTTTCTATTGCATTCTCGCATGTCTTTTTTATTTTAGCATCTTGAAAACCCAACAAATTTGTGGCACGTTTCATTTTTTGTGTTTTATCAACCCATGTAGGATTTGAGCCTTTGCCATCACTAAATGTTGTTCAAAATATGACTTAATTATGTTACTGACATGCTCTCTAATTGTCCGAATAGGGATCGGGTTCTTGATCTCCTCTCGTGTAGAAACAACTACACAATCCTCTAGACAATTTCCACCCATTCCAACCCCACTGTAGCTCCCAATTATACTTGAAATGTGAGAGGGAAAAGTGTCCTGTGATGGCTAATTAGGATCATGAGGGGGCACAGGGTCATGTGATTCTTGATCATAATGATGTGATGGATGAACATAATCTATCCCTATATAATCAAAATTCATGTGAAGGAAATTTCAATAAAAAATGCATTATGCAAGAAGGATAATTTTAAAGTACCAAATTGAAGTGTTTTGAAATGCATTGGTACATGAATTGAAAATACTTTTAAAACAAGAAAATTGTTTGTAACTTGAATTCAAAATAACTAAATATGTACATTTATATTGAGAATTATTCTAAGTAAAGTTTGAAAATTAAAAGTATATGTATTTAACTTGATAATTGTTAATAACTTGATAGAACTTGTACATTTAACTTTAAAATTGCTAGTAGCTTGAAATTTGTTACATGGAAATTAACAAATTGAAAATTGCTAGTGACTTGAGACTTGGATCTTACATGAGGCTATGCAAATAATTTTTTGTAATTCCTTATTATATGGTAAGTTATAAGAAAAACATATAACTTATCCCTACATTCATGCATATAAAAAGTTGGTACAAGAATTGAAAAATACTTTTAAAATAAGAAAATTGTTTGTAACTTGAATTTAAAATAACTAAATATGTACATTTAACTTGAAGTTGTACATTTAGCTTGAGAATTGTTTTAAGTAAAGTTTTAAAATCAAGTATATACATATTTAACTTTATAATTGTTAATAACTTGATAGAACTTGTACATTTAACTAAAATTGCTAGTAACTTGAAATTTGTTATATGTAAATTAACAAATTGAAAATTGCTAGTGACTTGAGACTTTGAGCTTACATGAGGCTATGTAAATATTTTTTTTGTAATTCCTTATTATGTTAAGTTATAAGAAAAAAAATATAACTTATACCTACATTCATGCATATAAAAAGTTGGTACAAGAATTGAAAATACTTTTAAAACAAGAAAATTGTTTGTAACTTGAATTCAAAATAATTAAACATGTACATTTAACTTGAAGTTGTACATTTAGTTTGAGAACTGTTTTAAGTAAAGTTTGAAAATCAAGTATATACATATTTAACTTTATAATTGTTAATAACTTGATAGAACTTGTACATTTAACTTTGCTAGTAACTTGAAATTTGTTACATGTAAATTAACAAATTGAAAATTGATAGTGACTTGAGACTTTGAGCTCACATGAGGCTATGCTTGTAATTTCTTATTATGGTAAGTTATAAGGAAAAAAATATAACTTATCCCTATATTTATGCATATAAAAACTTGGTACAAGTATTGAAAATACATTAAAAACAAGAAAAATGTTTGTAACTTAAATTCAAAATAACTAAATATGTATGTAACTTGAAATTGTACATTTAGCTTGAGAATTGTTAGTAAAGTTTGAAAATCAAGCATGTATTTAACTTGATAATTATTATTAACTTGATAGTTGTCCATTGAACTTTAAAATTGCTAATAACTTGAAATTTAATGTGGAAATTAACAAATTGAAAATTGCGTGTAAATTGAATTTTCCAACTAATACATAACTATCCATTTAACTTAAAAATTGTTACAAATTTTGAAATATAAATAACATATATACTTACTATAATAAAAGAAAATTTAACTTATCCCTACATTCATGCATAGAAAAAAATGGTACATGAATTGAAAATACATTAAAAACAACATAATTGAATTTTCAACTACTACATAATTATTACAATGTTCATTTTATTTGTTGTCATTGAATTTTACATCTATTACATAACTATCAAAATATTCATTTCATTTGTTTTCAAATTGAATTTTCTAACTCATACATAACTATCACAATGTTCATTTCAAATAAAATGAGGGTAAATTAAAATTAGACATTAATAGTTCTTTCAAGCAACAAATGTTGAGACTTGGATCTCACATGAGACTAAACTAATATTTTTTTAACAAATAAAAAAACAAAACTTGGAATTACATTTAACTTGAAATTGTTAGTAACTTAGAAAATTGAAAATAGTTAAATATGTACATTTTAACTTTAAAATAGGGTCCAAGTGTACATTTAATTTGAAAATTGTTCCAATAACATCGAAAATTGTTAGTCACTTGAAAATTATTCATTTAACATAAAAATTGTTACACATTTTGAAATATAAATAACAAAGTTATGAAATAAATAAGAATCTCGTTAGAAACAAATAGTAAATAAAATAGATTATGAAATAGTTATTTTTTAAAAAAAAATTGTTACTAATTTTGTAATCTAAATAACAAACTGTTAAACATATTATTACAAACAAAATATAGTAAGGCTAAAATGAAAAAAAAAAGGTTAGTATATAACAAATTATTAGAGAAAGATAAAATATGAAATTTAAATTAGGTAGCATGTAATTCAAAAATTTACCTTGGTTGTCCTCCATTGGAATTTGTTGCACCGAAGGTGCATCTTCTTCTTCTCTCAATCTTGCTCTTTGTTATCTCATTCTTTCTCTATTCTTATCACACTCTTCATTGTCGTTTTGTTCATGAGCATGCTTCCTTTGTCGTTTTCTTTTACTCCCCATCAAACTACAATGAAAACAAACAAAGATTTCTTCAAATTGTTCTAACAAAAAAAATATGTTAATATGAAATTTTGAATTAGGTCTACAAAGAACTTACATGTCTAATGAATTCTAATTAAACAACATCAAATTCACATAGCTCTAATTGAAAGTAAACTAACAATGATTTAAATTAGTGTTGTTGGAAAATTGTTTAGTGATTATATATAGGTTACTTGTTGCTTTTGCGTGGGAATGGTGGTTGGAAACATTAATTGTTCAACTCCTTTCATGGGTTCTTTTTTTTCGTTTTTGCTTACACAGACAAATCCTCGATTGAGGTATTTGCTTAATCGAGGTATTTTACAAAACCTCAATTGAGAGATTGAAGAGACCTCAATCGAGGACTATATAAAACCCTCGATTGAGGTATTTTAAAAACCTTGATCGAGCAAATACCTCGATCGAGGGCCTAAAAAATAGGCCGAAATCCCTTTTCACCGCAAAACGAAAAAAATTCTGCCTTTTATAGGCTTAAACTATGTCATTAAATGCACATTAATGGGAGAAATTGATATTGTTGGATTTGTCAATGAATCCTCTATCCATATACATATAATTTACAATTTTTTTATCTTCGTATGTCATTTGTTTTTAAATTTCTACTAAAGCTTACCCTAAAAAACCATGTCGACAACTTCGAATGAGCTCAAATATAAATCAACAACATTCAAAATACACATCCAAAAAATTTGAAAAAATATACAATCCCTACATCAATGTGTCCTCTTCAAAAGAGTATTTTTAGTTTTGCAAATTACGTAAACAATCAAAATATTTGGCACACACACGCACATGTGTGCAAAATGCGATTGAAATATTCATTGGTTAATTTCAAATAATAATAATAAATATAATTTTTCGAGAAAAAATAAAAGAAAAATATGTACGCACTAGTGCATTATGTCTAGATCATATTCCCATATTTCATTTTTTTAAATTATTACTTTAACATTAAATTATTTTGCACACACACAAGCCACTTGTTAATTGCTCTTCAAATTTTTAAGGACACACGTTTCATTAAATGAAAATTTGACATGATAAATGACATTGGTATATTTTAAAAAAAATATCATTGGAAAGCCAACATAATTCTCTACATTTCATTTTTTAACATAATTCTATAAATGGTAGAATCAATCCTGGGCATTTCTTCATAGTTCCATGCAAAGACATCGCGGAATTGTTTAAACAAGGCCATAAAAATGGTGACTTCTTCCGGGGAACAAGTTTGTCCTATGTGAATGTGTTCCACGACTCTAGGTTTTACCGATATGTCGATCAGAAAGGTAGGCGTGATGTTTTCCAGGTTTCCCTCGGTTACCATATCATATGTAAGAATATGAGATTGAGGGTAAGGAAAGACATATGGTGAAACAATAGTTTCAATGGTTTTCTATACCATATCTAATGGCGGAAGGAAGGATGATCGATGATGAAGGTATTCCCATGGGGGTTCATCCACACTCATAATCTCCATGATTGACTCGTCATAATGAAAAGTATGGAGTAGAGGATCTGGTAGGGATGAAGTCCATTGTAATGGAAGAGAACCTGAGTTAGATGTCACTGAAGATTGGACATCCGGTAGATCAGGTGATGATTGCATGACCTCGTAAGTAGATTCTCTGCGGATGAGAAGCATCACATATCCAATCAAATCCAAATGATTAGGATCGAGCATAACCCATTGGTCGGTTGAGGGGATCATAGATGAGACCATGTTCACTTTGGTAACATGGGCATGGGGATCAGGTGTTGGAAAGAATCCCATGAGGGATGAATATTTAAGGAGTCCTACCCCCACACTCTCATATATTTATGAAGAGTGTCCTAAAAGAGGAACATTATCCACAGGATGATTAGTGGTGTTTGGTGTATAGAAATCTAGCTAGTCGATAGTGACAACTCTCCCTTGTTGGGGAAATTGCACGATGCGGAAGATAGATGATGCGACCATAGACATGGCATGGAACTAGTTTGGACCAAGTAATAATTTATAATCCAACGGGGTGGCGACTAGTTCCACGTTAATGGATATGGTCTTAACGTCCAACTCTACAACCAGGGATTATAATAGCCCGTGGGGTTGAAATCCACGTCCGTCAAATGATTTCAACGTGGTGGGGGAATGGTTCAACTCAGGAGAGCCTATGGCTCGCCAACAAGATAACAACATAATAGAGGTAGATGCTCCTTTGTTTAAGACAATACAATGTATGATTTTCCCATAAACGTTAGTAAAAATTTGAAACACGAGTTCGTGGGAAAGCCTCAACTTAAAATACTCTAGTTTGAACATGATGGTGTTGGAGGAATCAGGATCTACATCTCCTATGGAATATATCAGGTTCTTACATTGATTAGGACAGTTTTGTAAGACTTCTAGCATCGACATAGCACAAGGGGCTTGTGCTAGGTCCTCTACAATGTTGTAGTTCTAAGCGGCCCGAGCATTTGGATTGAAAATAGATTTTTGAATCGTGCTCTTAGGTAGATGCAATACTTAATCTAGTAAAGGTTTCTCTATGACGAGAGGACCTTGAGGTGAAGGAATGCTAGTTGTAGATGCGAAGGATTTTTCAGTATTACCTCTGTTATATTGCTTGTTAGAAGTAGAGTCATATGTACGTGACCTGGTGGACACGTTGATTGTTTTGTTGTGCATCATGAGAACATGAGTGATTGTGGATGGTTCTCCTTGAGAAGGAGGTGGTTGTTTTATAAACATTTGTTGTTGTTGAGTGGGGAAGGAATTAGTTAAGACTGCGGATGTGGGGTTTCCCTTAAGAAAATTTTGCACTTCTTCCTGATGTGGGAATTCTTTGTTGAAGTGATCATCACCACACAGTAAACAAGGGTATTTAACCTTCTAATTTTGTTTGGTGTCTTCGGGATTATTTTTTGGCTCCTGCTGGTTAGAAGAATTTTTGGAATTGCTTTTTTTCTTCTTTTTGCTACTATATTTTTGAGGTGAAGCATATTGAACTGAATTCACTTCCTCATTGGAAGTAGCGTTGGGTGATCTACTAGTGTTATTTATAGCATGTGGTGAGGGTGGAGTCGAACTATGGTGGTTTTGTGACCCACCTGATTATGTAGCAGGCTGGGTATGAATGAAACCAATAATGCCATCGACATGAAATCCCATAGGCAGTTTTGTTGGATCATGTGTAGGGCGGGGGTAATTAGGAATAATATCATATAATGTGCCAAATTGAGCATAGACAAGGTCTAGATACTGAGCACATGATATGGCTTGTTATTCCATAACTGCTCCACCCATAGCCACGTCTTTAGCTCTTATAGGTAGTAGTGACTTCGCGAACCAATCAGAAAGTAATTGGTCCAGGATGGGTGTTGATGTATATGTAACTTTGGAATGTATTTCACATATATGTATATTGTATTCCTATAGAGATGTTATTATTCCTTTATATGGAAGTGTCATCATTTATATTGTAAGTGTCGTAACTTATACTTGATGGGTTATTAGACCACCTTGTTGGGGTCGGCCCTATATAAGTCATGTGGGTCAAAGGGTTATTAGACCACCCTATTGGGGGTCGGCCATGTGGGTCAAAGGGTTATTAGAGCACCCTAGTGGGGGTCGGCCCAGTCAGCATTATGTTAAGTGGTTAAGTTGAGGCCGACCTAGTTGAGTAAAGGTCAAGTCAAGTTAGTGTATAAATAGAGAGTGTCTCTCTCTCATTTTACACATTCTATTCTCTCACTTACACTTGGGAGAGTGGCGCACTTGTGGAGGAGGAGGCTCTGCTGCTAGGAGAAGACTATCTCTTGTATTCTGGTTGTATCATTTCTCTATCTATCTCTAAGGAAGTTATTGGGGTTTTTCACCTTTATGGTTTTCCCCAAGTAAACTCTGTGTCTCTTGTGTGCTTGCATTATTGTGTCCATGATTGATATGCTGTAGATTTGCTGTACATGTTGTTCTCTTAGTTAATATCCTAGATCAGATTGAAGTAAATTCTGAAAATTTAACATGGTATCAGAGCTAGCCTGAAAGAAGGCATGATATGGCATGTATGACACTTGTTGCACTTACGATGCTAGGGCTTGATATAGAAAAAACTAGTCATTGTAGCACTTTCGCTATAAATACGTTTTGGAAAAGTTTTCGGATCTGAAACTTTTACAGGTCGAAGATCAGATCCCCATGTACCTTGTGTCCAAAGGAAAACCTCTAATTCGTTGTACTTTGGGATTTATGATCTGTACAATATAGGGTTTCTGTCTTTTCCAGATCTGAGTCAAAACCAGGTGACCTTGGGAAAAAGGTCATAACTTGGGCTAGGAAGCTCCAAATGCAATTTCGTAAAAAGTGACAGGTAGTACACAGACTGTACTATCTCAAGAAAATTGTTTAGAGGCCGAAGTTGAACTAGTGACACGTGGCACATCGTACAATTTCGTTCTCCTGTATTATCCCATAAACATGTCACGTTGTGAAAATTGGCATATATGTCTCTCAGAGAATCCAATTGAGGTCAGACCTGTCGGGATGGAAAGATAAGAGGTCGAGCTATCTCAAAATTATTTTTCAGACCCTGTGGATAAAAAGGTTCGGAGTTACACTAGAAACAATCATGTACATATTTATGTCAAAACAGAATTATTTTTGAGTACCTTCATTCATGGCTTCCAGAATTTAGGGCTCCGGAGAAAGTTGGAATTTTTGTAATCGGAGACCACGGCTGAATGCTACTCATCAAAATCGAAATTTAGAGACCAAGATCAGAATTTTTGGTTGGGTAGAAGGCCAGGCTTGATCAGACCCTAGTTCGAGATTTTGATCAGAAAAGTGGAAAATTAGGGCTTCTGCAAAAATGAGAATTTTTGAAATCTGTGACCACGGCTGGAAGCTCCTCATAAAAATAGAAGATTAGATATTTGGATCAAACCTTTTGATTGGGAAGAAGAGTGGGCTTCATCAAACCCCAGTTCGGGGTCACGTCGAGTGAATCCGGAAATTTCAAAGGCAAAATTGAGGAGTGAAACTTTGCAGTTTTCAAATTCTGAATATACCAACTTGATCAGCTCATCAAGGCGCATATTTCTATCCTTTTGGAAGTTTGAAATTCAAAGTTTGAATTTTTGGGGTTTCTCTAACAAATCCTAATACACCTCCAGATCCAGTTCCTGCAAATCAAGTGGATTGGTTTAATCCTAGAAGAGGATGGATTGGTCACCTGCATAAGTGAAGAAGTTCCTGTTTCAGAGGGAGATGAGGTTAAGGCCTTACATAAGAAGATTTCAAGCAATCTCGACATGTATGACTCATCCAGGTATGTCTCGATATTTGTTCATGTCTAAGTTTATGATATGTTTGTCTTCATGTTATTACGGTTAAAACAATCTTGATTTTAGACTTGTCGTATCACCTTAACAAAATTATGAATGCATTCATTAAGGTTTTGACACTTATGATTGTACTAATGCATTGTGATGTTGTATGAGGTTTATATTGTTTGCTAACACAAAAGGTACACCAAGAAAGTCAAATCATGTTCTACTTCAAGAACATATGCTCATGGAGACATGAAGACAAAGATTCATCCATTGTCATGGATCACATAGAAGATCTACTTTCGAGGTATCTATAACTTGGTTCTACAATGGTTAACTTATGAGACATGCAGGCTACTAGCACAAGTCACTGAAGAGAACCAGAAGACATTATCCGGGTATGTTAGACATAACTAGCTAGCATGCTAATCCAGGTATGTTTTTCCTATATCAAGCTAGAATCCTACCTTGTGTTAGGATCTTATACTTTTGTGTTGTTGATAATGATTATTCATGAAGTCATAGGTTTGAATAGTCATGGGTGTATGCATATTATGTTTCTTACCATAATTGATGATATGACTAACCAGAAGAATCATGAAGGTATAGGTTTGAATAATCATGGGTTTTATGCATATTATATCTCTTCTCTTGATTAATGATTTAACTAACCAGAAGAGTCCTATGATCAAATAATAATATGTATGAATAAAAGAAGACTTCCTTGAAACCTTGAATACTAATGTTTATTATCTGTGTTTGAATTGATCCTGAATATACATGCTTGAGATTATTGTGTTTTGATAATATTAAGATTATACTAATGAATGTTTGATTATGTATGAGACCTAGAGGATAACACAATGATGATACTAACAAGCATGCATAGGGATCGAGAATGTATATAAATTCAAGGACAGGTAATCCAGGAAGCAAAGATCAAGAGGGAGCACACTCCAGTAGTTTCTACAAGGATGCAGATATTCAGAGGGAGTTGACCACTTCTCACAATCCACATCAAAATGGAGTTGCAAAGATTCAGAGGGAGTCCACCCAACAAACAAACAAAGATAAGTATTTGAATTGTCATTACTTGCATATTTTATTGTTTAAATAATACTGTTCAACAATGTATAAACTGATGTTCCTAGAATTAGGTTGTGTATTATGCATATTAGAATAGTTGCATTGATGAATAGTATACTACTAATACGCATGGGTAAGTGGCCTATGGCACTGTACAACATTCCATTGCTACTTATCTAGAATGAAACCTCTTTGCTGACATGTTGGGAGTTGTGCACACTCTTAACAATGTTCTAGTAGAGATTGGAAGGCATCTAGAAAGTTACGGGATATGGATAAATGTTGTATTGAAGCATTGGCTAAGATAATTGCATAATTGTATGACATATTTCTTTATGTGTAAGAATTTGTTCTGAAAACTATGAGATGTTTTCTAATCATGCAATTTAACTTGTTGTGTAGGAAAGAGCGTATGCCATCACCTACAAAAGAAGAACTACAACATTTGTTCAACAACAAAATTATCTATTGAAGATATTGAAGTTCCCAGGATATGGGAAGAATGCCATGATCCGTCGATCATGAAGAATGATGTTTAGGGTGTAGTCCCAAGACCTGAAGGGAAGTTTGTTATGACTTCTGTATGGATCTATCAAGATCAAGCATGTTGCAGATGGCAGCATAGAGAAATATAAAAGTGATGAAATAGAAGATACACCAGATGGATTTCAAGACAACTTTATTGAATGGTGTAGTTGAAGAAGAAGTGTATGTGGAGCAGCCACTTGGTTCTGAGACACATGACAGGGAGTCATATATGTGCAGAACTTGGGTATGATGCACCACTTTCTAGGTATGGAGGTATGGCAGAGTGTAGATGGAATCTTCCTTGGATAAGGGAAGTATGCAGTAGAGATCCTGAAGAGGTTCGGGATGATGGGCTACGAGGCTATGGCATTGAACCTGAAGCTTCTATGTGATGCTTCATCTGAACCAGTTGATGTCACTATGTATCGTAAGATGATTGGGTCCTTGATGTACCTGACGAACACGAGACCATATATTTGCTTTGTGGTGAACACATTGAGCCAGTTCTTGACAGATCCAAGGAGTGTTCACCTGGTCGTTGTAAAGCATATTCTGAGGTACCTGAAGAGTACAGTTGATTATGGGCTCAAATATGATGCGAATCAAAAGTTTAACCTGCAGGGTTATGTTGATTCAGATTGGGCAGGCAGTGCTATAGATAGGAAGAGCACATTTGGGTGCTGCTTCAGTATGGGATCAGGTGTGATCTCTTGGTTTAGCAGGAAGCAGTCCTGCATAGCACTGAGTACAGCTGAGGTAGAGTATGTTGTAGCCTGTTCAGCTAGTTGTGAGGCAGTATGGCTACGGAAGCTACTGTCTGAGTTATTTGATCTCCCGTTGGATGCTATTGGTATCTTTTGTGATAACCAGAGTTGTGTGAAGCTGTCTGAGAACCCAGTGTTTCATGACAGGTCGAAACACATAGAGATCAAATATCACTATATCAGGGATATGGTGCAGAGAGGAGCTGTGAAGCTCCTGTACATTGCGACAGACGAGCAGATTGCAGATGTGCTGACGAAGCGACTAGCCAGGGTGAAGTTGGGGTACTCCAGGGAGAGGCTTGTTGTTCTTCAGATTGATGACACTTCAAGGAAGAAGTGATGGACACATTTGCAGAAGCCATTCCAAGCATGTTGGAAGGAGGATCCTTCACATGGCTGTGGATGTAAGTGCTGGATGATGAGCATCAGGACGATGCTCCAGTTACTGCTCTGTATACGCATCATGTTGGATGCTGGATATGATCAGTTGGATCATTTATATATGTACACATCATGTTGGATGTTGGATATGATCAGTTGGATCATTTATATGTATATGTATGTACGCATCATGTTGGATGCTGGATATGATCGGTTGGATCATTTGTATGTATTTTGTATATGCATCATGTTGGATGCTTGGACCATGTATCTGTATATGTATCAGGTAGATACATTGTATGATCAGGTGGATCATGTATGGTGATATGTATCATGTATTTGTATTTGTATCAGGTGGATACACTGTATGATCAGGTGGATCATGTATGATGATATGTATCAGGTAGATACTTGGTATGCATCAGGTAGATGCATTGTATGATCAGGTGGATCGTGTATGGTGATATGTATCATGTATTTGTATTTGTATCAGGTGGATCATGTATGATGATATGTATCAGGTAGATACTTGGTATGCATCAGGTAGATGCATTGTATGATCAGGATGATCATGGATGACGAGCTTCAGGTTGTTGATCCAGATGACATGCAGCAGGATGTTGCAGTGATGATGATTAGGATGATCATGTGTACATCAGGATGATGTATGGTGAGTATCAGGTTGATACTCTGTGGCCGTGGAACAGGTTGTGCAGATAAGCATGTAATTTGTGCCCTGGGAGATTTGCAGATAGTCTTTCGAGGTTTTGCCTATGGCATGTAATTTGTACCCTGGGATATCTGAAAAATGCTCTTTCAAGGTTTTGCTTGGGAGGACATATAATTTGTGCCCATGGAGATCTGCAGATAGTCTTTCGAGGTTTTTCATATGGCATGTAATTTGTGCCTTGGGATATCTGGAAGATGCTCTTTCGAGGTTTTGTCCTATGGCATGTAATTTGTGCCCTGGGAGATCCAATAGGTTGACCCCTGTGCTTGTAATCAAGCCTGGGATGCTCTTTCCAGGTTTTTCCATGACCACATGTAATTTGTGCCCTAGGAGATCCGATAGGTTGAGCCTTGTGCTCGTAATCAGTCCTGGGATGCTCTTTCGAGTTTTTGTGGTGACCACATGTAATTTGTGCCCTGGGAGATCCGATAGGTTGAGCCTTGTGCTCGTAATCAGTCCTGGGATTCTCTTTCGAGGTTTTGTGGTGGGGTCACATGTAATATGTCCTGGAGATCTGGACAGGATGAAAAAGGCCTCAGATGCTCTTTAGGGTTCTTGCTAGTCAAGAGACTCTTTTAAGGTTTTGTGACGCACGTAATAAGTCCTGATATTTCCATAGTATGGCCAGTGATGACGAAGACTTATAGGTGGTGGGCCTACATCCAGTATGAAAAAGAACTTTCTCTGTAGAACTTCCTATGACGAGTAGATTCAGAGATTTATTGAGATAGCAGCAGCAGTGACGATGATCCAGAGAAGATGACTTGTGTTAGAAGACCTGTGTCGAGAAATACCTTCCTAGTTAAGAGGGAGTGTTGATGTATATGTAACTTCAGAATGTATTTCACATATATGTATATTGTATTCCTATAGAGATGTTATTATTCCTCTATATGGAAGTGTTGTCATTTATATTGTAAGTGTCGTAACTTATACTTGATGGGTTATTAGACCACCTTGTTGGGGTCGGCCCTATATAAGTCATGTGGGTCAAAGGGTTATTAGACCACCCTATTGGGGGTTGGCCATGTGGGTCAAAGGGTTATTAGACCACCCTAGTGGGGGTCAGCCCAGTCAGCATTATGTTAAGTGGTTAAGTTGAGGCCGACCTAGTTGAGTAAAGGTCAAGTCAAGTTAGTGTATAAATAGAGAGTGTGCCTCTCTCATTTTACACATTCTATTCACTCACTCACACTTGGGAGAGTGCCGCACTTGTGGAGGAGGAGGCTCTGCTGCTAGGAGAAGACTATCTCTTGTATTCTGGTTGTATCATTGCTCTATCTATCTCTTAGGAAGTTATTGGGGTTTTTCACCTTTATGGTTTTCCCCAAGTAAACTCTGTGTCTCTTGTGTGCTTGCATTATTGTGTCCATGATTGATATGCTGTAGATTTGTTGTACATGTTGTTCTCTCAGTTAAGATCTTAGATCAGATTGAAGTAAATTCTAAAAATTTAACAATGGGAGCTTTAATGAAACGTCTTCTCCTCCTCCACTTGTGACTATTATTAGAAATGTGGGTGGAGGTAGTTTGACGGAGAGAAGTCAGAAGATCTATGTTGGTCTCATAACGGATCGGTAGTTGAAATTGAGTAAAAAAGGCATAGCTAAAGATCGAAAATCGACAAAGAAATGTGGTGGAAAGTCAATGTACCACTTTGCGGCAGTACTTGATCCGCACGTGTCCAGGAAGAACGAGGGGAACAACAATTTGACTGAATGAGTAGGCTCTGTTACGGTAGAAGCTTAAGAAATAGAATGCGCAAAGCAGGAATACACTACACAGACATAACACAAATGTACACAGACAATATGCAGGAATGAGAACGGATCTTCTGTTACTGGATATGAGATCATCGATTGATTCTATGCTATATATTACAATAGTTTACATGCTTATATAGAGAGTGTTGAGACACTTGGGTGATTTCCCGTTATGTTCAATTACAAGGGAAGTTAGAATGGTTCGACAAATCAACCGTTAAAGTCGATTGTAAGACAAAGAGATAGTTTGTCGAAGTTCGACAGTCGCAGATTGCAGATCGGCGCTGCATGTCGATGTCATGAAACTATAAGGTCGTGGAACTTGTTGAAGTCGCGGAGTTGTCAAATCCATGTCGAAGTCGAAACTTGTCGAAGTTGTGTCGACATCGATGACTTGTTGCAGATGTGTCGAAGTTAGCATCCGACAATAATTCCAACTGCGATGTGGATTAATACAAGTAAGGGTTCATTGAAATAACCTAAGACAGATGGAATTATCCATTAAGTAATTAGAGGAACACCACAAATTATAAGTCACTACGTGGTTCTTAGGGTCCTCACCGGGCTTGCCGTCAAACTTTGGGATGTTTGATGGTAACTTCACAGAAATCATTGGCCAATTTATACCATGTTGAATGGGATCATTAGTCAAACGTGACAGATCTGGTAAATAAAGTGTACCCAGAAATGGTAGTTATCGGTTTGGTTGTGGATACCGGTTATATTGATAAGGCATATGTATACCAATAGGACCATGGATTTATTGGTCATAAGGTCCTCCCATAGGGGGTTGTCCATATGGAGGTGGGCCTCCTAGGTTGGGAGGTGGACTTGAAGGGGGTCCTCCTTCGGAATAAGGTGGTCCTCCTCCAGAATAGAGGGGCCCTCCAAGTGGAGGCAGAGGTGGTGGTGGTGGGACAAGAGGTGGGGGAGAAGGTGGGACATGTGGTGGCAGTAGTGCATCGATTGGAGGTCCAAGCAGTGGAACATTATGGTGCCCCCATGGGGTGTTCATGTTTCTGGGATAGGGTAATCCAGGAAAAAGTTTTTCTGGATAATTGTTTCCTATAGCATCATTATGATTACTGGGATAGATATGCCCCCATGGGGGTTGGGTCAAAGTAGATGGTCCCCCCATTTTATGTGTCCACGTAGGTTATCCCATGGTTGGGAGAGAAATTCCAACCATACTAGATTTCATATGTGAAGAATGTCCTTCGTTCACGTTGTGTCCCCTAACTTGATGATGCCCCCCAATTAGATTTTGTCCACTGACTAGGGGTTTCCCCCCAGTTGAAAATTTTCCACTTGTTGGAGTGTGCCCAGTAAACATATGTTGACCACTAATCGTAGGTTGACCTGTACTCAGTTGTTGAATACTAAATAGAGGATAAATTCCACTCAAAGTTTGAGGTGGAGGTGGTAATGGCACTCCAGTTATGAATTTAATAGAAGTTGAAGGTTTCCTTCCATTTGTTGGTGTCAAATAAGGTGTTGAACCGGTCGCCTGAATTTGAGGTGTACTTGTTGGGAACAAAGGTTGACCTGGTTCATAAGTGGTCAAGTTTGGTGTAGATATTCCTGGTGAAAAAAAGACAAAGAATGTATGGGGGATTGTTGTTAAAAAATTGGTACTTCCGGATTGGTCCTAGGGGGGGAACTCTGGCATCTAAGCTGGTTATCGAACATTCCGAAACATTCCATAGTCTCGTAAATTTGTGTGAGAAAGACGTCGTCAGGAATCCATGGAGGAAAATAACGTGGGGAAGTTTCCATCATCAAGAGCGAACCAAAATAGGAAACATGTTGACCTAAATAAGTGTCCCAAAATGATGTAGTTGGACCAAAATTCGTTGATATCGGGTCATCCTGGGGCTGACTGAAAATACAGTCCGTAGCTCCGAGGTTTCCTTCCATCGAATGATGAAAAGTTGTGTCATGTGGAGGAGTTTTTTCCACCAACAAAGATCTTGTAGGATCAGTGGTAGGTGGGTTTACAGGAGGAGAATAGTTTACTCTCGATTCTAAGGTAGAAGTGCCTTATTCATGTGACACAGATGTTTTGGGTTGATCCATAGTTGCTCTCGAGTTCTCCTCCTAGTTAAGGGGATATTCAGGTGGCAAGTTTAATATCGTGCGAGATCTTCTTAAAGGTTGGTTAGCTAGGATGGCTGAAGCAAAAATTATCCTAAAGAAAATAAAAACACACTTCAAGACCTACTAAAGCTAAATCTGCATGCAAACTATGTGATAGACAGTATTCAAAAGTTTGGAACTACACGAGATTATCAAGGCATCGCAACTCGATATATACTACAGGGTACAATAGTTATACTCATCCCGATATTTCAGATCACTAACCAGGGAGGATTAGGACCATATCCCTGACCGTATAACCCAAATACCTGGTAGTACATGCGTAATAGCTCCCCGAGTGTTGTTCTCGATGTATTTCCACACCAAGATGGCCAATGATTAACTCAGATGGTTTAAGGAATCCTTTTGGGGTATCTCTATACATGCAAGGTACGTGGGAGCTCCAATCTGTAGTGGTGCTATCTAATGCACAATCGCATGACAAGAGCCTTTCAATATAATTTCGAGTACATGAAGTACCTTTCTGTATACCCGAAGGAACATGAAAGGTTGTTCGATATACCGACCGGTACGTGGAAGAACTATAATCCCTCAGGATGTAATGCAGGAAAATAACGATAGATACCACGCTTAAAGACGCTAGAACACGTCCCTAACCTAGCACACAAGTTTCTATACAATTTTAACCTAAACTACCGGTTGATTTTAAGTTGTACGGTAAGGTGAATCCATGAAGTGAAGACTTGGAATTTAAACAAGATGTAATCTGACCTATATGAAAATGCAAGTCTTTCTTTTTCTTTTCGATGAAAACTAGTTAAGTTAAGGAGACATATATTTTTTTTCGATAATAAAATGAACAAAGTACCTCTATACTTTCAAAATCAACCAAAATACTAAAAAGCACTCTTTTCAATAATCCAACAAAAAAAATGAGAACAACACGCCAAATCCAAATATTTTTTCTTTTTCTCTTTTCAACTTAAGCAAATCTACAAAAAAATGAAAAGGTGAATTTTCGTTTTTGAATGCAGTAACTCCTAATTTCAAAATAAGAATAAAAAAGTGGGAAGAAAATAAAAAATGCAAGAATTTTTACTACCTTTGAAACACTTTGAAAAAGCCAAGATGTACTTGGAATTTTCAAGGAAATTATCAATGACTTTTCAAAACCAAGAAAATGAAAGCAAATAACAACCTTTTAAACTTTTTCAAAGATATTTTAAGCCTTCATTCCAAAGCATAAAGACTCTTTACAACAATTTCAAGAAACAAGCTTGAAATGAAGATAATCAAAGATTTGATTTTCTAGCCAATATACCCAATATATATGAGAATTATACCACTTTTCCATCCTATATTCAGATAATCAGAGAATGTATGCTACTGCCAACTTTAATTGATTGGAAATTCTTGAAAAAATGCAATCACCCAAAATCTCAAAAACACACAAAAACACAAAAACTGGACCAGAAATCACAAGAATCAAATATTGGAGGGATTAGAAGTCAGATCGAACAGATCATATGGCCTGATAAGGATTCACAAGACTAAATTTTATCATGAGGGATTTAAATTTCCCACTACGATTAATACACTCGCTTGACTATCTAGGACTCTAATCAATACTTAAACTTTAAAAAATAAGCCAAGGATGAAGTATGTTGTGTTTAGGAGGTTCTGTGAAAGGAAACACACATAACTCAAAAATCAAGCCAAAAATCGATTCGGAGTTTTTTTTTACACTTGTGTACCAAGTAATGAAGGGTGAGCTGTCCTGCAGGGATACACCAGAGAGTTGGGGTCCCAACAATGCGCTCTGATCACTCGGGAAGTGCGTCAGCGATGCAAGTTGCAAACCGGTAGACAACATCAATGACACAGGATGCTTCAAGTCAAATCACGTCATAATTATAGAGATGCAGGCAATGAAGTGCCCAGGTGCATCGGGCAGGATCCAAGCAATAAAAATAAAAAAATATCAAAGAATAAAAAGGTAAAAGGTTCAATAAAGATCCCAAACAGAGTTTGGATGGCCCAGAATCTCTCTGATGGTCAGATCCAAAAACAAGAGGCAACTTAGAGGCTAGAGGATAATTTGGAAAGAAATAAAAGAAACCAAGTAATGCAACAAAATCAAAACTATGGATTACTCTCCCTAGTACGGTCACCAATTTTGTTTACGAACAATCTATAAGGGCAGACTGAAGTGTATCTCCCTAGTCTAAATGGTTCATATCTAGAACAAAACAAGTACATAACACAAATAGCTTTCTTATATTGATTGAAATACGAGATAAGTAAAGAGATGAATTACCTTATATATGTAATTCCTTTCTCCTTGTTGATCAAAGTCCTTGACTGTCAGATCTTCAACTACAAAACAAGACAAAACATGTGGAAATAGACCACTAGACAAGTAGTGAAAGCACATGATTGTGAATCAATCTAGATCAACAGTCAAAGAGGTTAATCCTAAACATTATTAACACAATTAGTTTATGGAAATAATTTGTATTAGATGTAATAATAAGAAGTACAAAGAGAGAGGTGTTACAACCGATGCTTTGACGTCATAACCTCCTTACAACAATCCTAGCATCCAAGATCAAATGCTTAGCCTCCTATGGATGAAGAGGATCTCCTTGCAAAATTCCACCAACATGTAGTTTTTCTATCATTCCTCTCTTAACAATGGAGAGGGTTTCATATGTAGAGGGATAAAGGGATAAGAGAGGTTGAGGATTTAGGGGATAGGATTAAGGGATCATCCCACTAGGTAAGGGGATCGAATGCCACCTTTCTAGATATGTAGGTATAAGTCTTCATGCGATCCAAGCTTCAAGAAGTCACCTGAAGCTTCTCTTTATCCATTTTAACCAACATCGATGCACTTTGCACAAGGACAAATCACACCAATGGGAGGGAGACACACTTTGTCTAAGAGCATCCAGCATCATCGACGCACTTTGCTAAGGTGCAGAATGCGTCACCCTAATTCTGATGCACCTTGACAGAGATCAGGGTGCATTGAGGTAACAACACAAAGTTAAAGGGATGAACATCAACTTCTTTTTTGGTGTTTTATCCCAAGTACTTTAGGAATCTGGGCATATAGAGGACATGTGACTCATGATGACTAGATTTTGATGTAACAATACTCTAACCCATAAATCCCCTAAACATTATTCTCTCAACCTACTAACCCTAAATTACTCAACCCCTAAGTCCTTAACCCCTATCCCCTAAACACCCTAACCCCTAATCCCTTAATCCCTAACTCTTTAACCCCTTAACTACTAACCCTAATCCCTTAACCCATAAACCCATAAACCCTTAACACCTAGCCCCTTAAACCATAACCCCATAAACCCCTAACCCAAACCCTTAAATCTCCTAATCCATAAACCCCCTACCCCTAATCCCTAAACCCCTAAATCCCTTAACCCCTAAACCCCCTAATTCCTAACCGCTAACCCCTTAACCTGTAATCCCTAATTCCTTGACCTTTAAACCTCCTAATCCATAAGCTCTTGAACCTTAATCCCTTAGCCCCTAATCCCTAATCCCATAACCCGTAATCCCTTAACCCTTAATCCCTAAATCCTCTATCCCCTTGACCCCCATGACCTTAACACCTTAAGCCCTAATCCTTTATCCCCCAACCCTTAAACCCCCTAAATCCTATTTCATTAAACCATAACCCCTTAACCACTCACCCCTACAACCCTAAGCACTTAACCCTATGACCCATAAATCCCCTAAACTATTCTCTTAAATCCCTAACCCTAAATGCCTCAACCCCTAATTCCTTAACCCTTATCCCCTATAAAACTCATAACCCAAAATCCCCTAATACTTGACCCCTTAACACCGAACCCCTTAACCGTTAATCCCTAAGTCCTTAAACCCTAAACCATTAACCCTTTAAACCATAACCCCCTTATCCCCTAACCCCTAAATCCCCTAATTCATAAACCCCTACCCCAAAGCACTAAACCACTAAATCCCTTGACCCATTAACCCCATAACCCCTAATCCCTAAGCCATTAAACCATAATCCCTAGTTCGTTAACCTTTAAATACCCCAACCCTTATTCCCCTAATCCCTAATCCCTTGAACCTTAATCCCTTAATCCCTAATCCATAATCCCTAATTAACCCTTAAATTCCCTAATCCCTAAAGCCTCTATCCCCTTACCCCCCAAGCCCTTAACGCCTTAACCACTTAACCCATATTTCTTTATCCACCTAACCCTTAAACCCCCTAACTCTTAATTCTTTACACCCTAACTCCTTAACCCATGACCACTAAACCCCTAAGAATTTAACCCTCTAACCCATAAATCCCCTAAACCCTATTCTCTTAATCCCCTAACCCTAAATGCCTCAACCGCTAAGTCCTTAACCTTTTTCCCCTGAACCCCCTAACCCCTAATCCTCTAATCCCTAACTTCTTAACCATTAATTCCTAACCCCTTAACCCCTAAACCCTTAACCCTTATCACCTAACTCCTTAGACCATAACCTTGTAATCCCTTAGCCCCTAAATCCCCTAATCCATCAACCCCCTACCTCTCATCCTTAAACCACTAAATCTCTTAACCCCTAAAGCTCCTAACTCCTAAGCCCTTAACCCATAATTCCTAATACCCTGACCTTTAAACCCCCTAACACATAATCCCTTGACCCTTAATCCCTTAATCACTTAACTCCCTAAATCCTAGTTCCTTTAATTGTAATCCTTGACCCCTGAACCCTGGTTAAGCACTTAACCCTCTAACCCATAAATGCCATAAACCTTATCCTCTTAACTCCCTAACCCTAAATGCATCAACCCCTAAGTCCTTATCCATTATCCCCTAATCCTATAATCCTTAACCCCTAATCCTATAATCCCTAACCCCTTAATTGCTAATCCCTAAGCCCTTAACCTCTAAACCTTTAACCTTTAAAACCTAACCCCTTAAACCATAACCCCCTTAATCCCCTAATCCATTAACCCCCTACCCATAAATTCTAATCCCTAAAACCATAAAGATGTTAACCCCTAAACCCCCTAACCCATAATCCCTTAACCCATAATCCTAATCCCTTGACCTTTAAATCCCCTAACCCATAATCCCTTCACCCTTAATCCCTTAACCCCTAATCCCTAATCCCTTAACCCATAAACCTTCAATCCCTAATCCTTAAATCCCCTATCCCCTTAACCCCCATGACCTTAGAACCTTAACCCATAATCATTTATCCCCCTTACCCTTAAACCCCCTAACTCCTAATTCATTAATCCCTAACCCCTTAACCCCTTGTCATGCTAGAAATATCTATTTAATTAAGCTACCTGAACCCCTTAACCCCTTGTCATGCTAGAAATATCTATTTAATTTTTAGGATCTATTTTTAAATATTATGCTTACTTATCAAATAAAGGAAAATCCTAAGCTTTCTCGTTCAAAGATAGATCTGCACACATAAATATTTCAAAGGTCTAAATGCTTTCATGAAAATCTATATCAACTCTAGAAGAAAGATTGTATTTTGTTTTTGTATGCTGGGTTAAATACACCATAAGTTGAAAACAAATACTTTTGACTTTTAAACAAAAACTTCAGACTTCACCATTTGATTTTCCATTATGTAACAAAAACTAAGCAATGTACAGGATGGTTATATGTAAATGCAAGCTATCTCTATGCAGAGAGACATTTTAACTATTTATCCTAATCAACCATTCCTGAAGTTCCCTATAAAGGTAAAGAGCTTTACGGTCTATTTAAAATCAAAATCGATTGCTTATAAATACTGAGACTTAAGATAAGCCTTGCTTTAACAAAAACTGAAATCATACCTCTTGTATAATTGTGCGCCTATATAGTCCTAAGAGTATGCACTCTCTACATAAAATTATTTTAAAATGATATCAAATAATGATTTCTAATAATCAGATGTGAAAAGGAAGAAAAGCTACAAATTCTTTCTGAAAACAAAACTAAGAGAAGCACTTCAGGCAAGCAACCCTGCAAATCATAAACTAGACACAAACAAAAATAATTCACACAAACATATGTATATATTCGCATGTGTTAACTTGAAACTAAATATACAAGGTGTATGGAAAACATATATATCAACAAAAAGCAGTATACAAACATGGATTTGAAGGTGGGCCCCCCTCCAAACTCTTTTAAGCTAGAATTTAAGAACTTAAATGAAACCGCAGAAGCATATTTTATTATACTGAGTTGAAAATCATAGTGTCTCTGTATATATCCTATATCTATGATGAGTCTTATAGTAGGTATTTATAGGTTACATCATGGGTCGACCCTAAAAATAGTTACTAGCAATTGGAAAATGAACAGATGGCGGTAAAATCCTAAGATCATTGTTTCATCCATAGATCTTCAGGCTGCACATAGCGAGGGTCGCAACTCCTGAAGGAATTTGAGCAACAACTGGTAGCTGATAGTCTTCAAAGGTACAACAAGGCACAACCATAAATGCATTCTAACCATGTATTTTATCCTATGAACCATTGTTCCTCTGTTCTGTTGGTGCCAAATTGGGTGCCAGATTAAGTGTCAGATTGACCAGATAAGGAGTGGGAAATTTGCATAGTAAATGAAGATTCTATACCAAGAAATCGTTTGTTAGATGTAAACTTTTTGAAATCCCTTTTAAAAATAAATGGAAAAGATAAAATAATAATGAGAATTACCTTATCAAAATATCCATAGAGTAGTCTCCAAATTTTATATGAATGAAGCCAAAATGGATGATAAACATATAGAAAACTTGATCAAAATGCTTGGTTCCTTATATAACTGGACTTGAAATTGGATCAGGATATAGAAAAAATTGGGAGCCATCATCTCCCCCACACCAAATATCTTGCATGTCCCAATGCAAGTGAACAAAAATTATAATAAAAAATGGGTAACAAGATTTGAATCAAATGCCTGAGGTGTTGACCAACACTTATACTTGGGGAGAAGATGGAATCGGCTTTGGTTGAGCTTTCATGATTTCATCCGGCTGTCTCTCCTTCTTCTTAAACTGTTTCCTCAAGCTCTAGTTAGATCCATTCATATAATCAACCAACTTTTGTAAAGAAGAAACTATGGTTTTTAAAATTCCATTTTCCCTCTTGAGATGGCAGGTTAGACGAGCATATTCCCGATTCTTCTCTATGAGCTTCTCATTCCTCTTTTGAAAATAATCACTTGAAGATAGCTCAACAGACGTTTTAGTCGATTCATGTTTAGAGGTTGAGACAGAGTGCATAGGTAATGAGGATTCTTACACAGAATGTGACATTGAAGCTAAAGGAACATACTGAGGTGCAGTGGACTGAGAATCTTCCTGTTGAGGCAAGTGAGTGGATGAATAAAATTGAACTGGATTCTGTTCAAAAGGAGTCTCAAAAACATGCCCCGACACTTTTGTCTAAGAAGCCATACCGTGGGTGAATTGACAAACAGGCTGGCTATCATTCCCTTTTGGAATTTTTGATTCTCTTTGTTCTTGGTTACTAAAGGAATGAGAGTTTCCTTGTAGACTCTTTATCTCTTGGTGTCTCTCAGGATATGCTCTCCTTCCCTTTGTTCGATGTTTGGTTTCCCCCTTCTAGACACGATCCTCAGGATGAGAATCTGGAATCACCACAGAGTCGGGATCCTTATCTAATTGCACAAATTTAGTTTGGTCGGGGTGATCATAGATAAGAGGAATCTCCACATCAGTAGCTATAGGAAAGACAACACGTGGATTGGAGAGCACATGTAGAAACTACTCCCAGGTATGGTTATGCTTCCTTAATTCAGCTAAAATCAGAATTTTGATAAGGCCATGGTGATATAGACTATGGGTAGGGTTCTCTGTATTTTTTCAGACTTTGGAATCCATCTTACTCAGACTTTTCCATAAATAAAAGGGAAAATTAATGATCTTTCCAAATTCGAAATGAGCCAGTAGTCGAAAATGACAAGTTTTATAGGTGGAGAACCTACGTTCACATGTAATGATCTTGCTGATGACCAAGAGGGGGTTAACAAATTCTTCTCGGAGCCAATTCTTCACAAATCCTTTTTATCCCTTCACCACCAAGAACTTTGTCTTGAAGAAAAAATAATAACTCTAGCGTGGAAGCTTATAATTCTTAAACCAGTGATCGCTAGTTTGTGGAAGCCCCGTAGCCTAGGAAACATACTCTTATGTTATATAAAATACCAAAGGTACGACCTGCTCTCTATTTCCATCAAAACCCAATGCGAACTATAAAGAAACATCATCATCATGTCCTAAGAGAGAGTTTAAGAAGGGGTTCCACCCATCTCTAATGAACAGATCGTGACATGTTTGAAATTTCAGAAGGGTTAATAGGTCAGTGAGAGAAGTTGGGTCATGGCGGTTTAACAGGGCGATAACGCATAGGAAAGATGAAAAGGTTGGGAGCAATCAAACACAAATATATAGGGTATGGGAATAAATATTAACAGAGAAATCCCCCCCTCTTAATCGCAAATGTTTATCCATCATTTCCAGAGACGACCTCCGAGAACTAAGATATCCATAAAATGGAGAAGTTCAAAAAATGATTAGGCGTGAAAATGGTTTCATCATTATTCTTTAAACTCCGCACGGAGTAATCACCGCCAAACTTATGGATATATATTAAAATATGCGGGTATGTAAACATACTTGATTTATAATGAATTAACTCAGCGGAGGTTTCCCCAAAAATTACATTGAGCTCAAAATCATAATGCCTATACTCTAGGAAATTTTATCAATAATCATAGATCATAGTCCAAATTAGAGATTTGGACATTGATCGTCATATATATAATAATATAAAGAAATGATTTATGCAATTTATAATTTCCTCCTTAATGTAAAAAAAAATGAGCCTGATTATAGGATAAGGAAATAGTCCAGTTAAAATTAAATCAGAAACCAAGGAAATGATTAATAAAAATTGAAAATAGATGGCTTAATGAATTATGAAAGAAAATGGACAAAGGTAATTTTGAATATTAATTAGCTATCTCAATTCCAAGTATTTTGATTTCAACAGTCAATAATTAATTAAAATTACCTTGGAAATTCTATTTATGTAATCTACAGATTTTCCAGCATCACATCCAGCACTCCATCCAGCACTCCATCCAGCACTCCATCCAACACTTCATCCAGCACTTATTTTAATATTTTGAGGTTTAAATGCAGAAATATTCATATGCTTGTAGAGGTCCATGAAGGGTTGCTGCTATCAAAATTTGAGAGATACTATAGGCCAAAAATGATCTGTAAAAAGAACAAGTAGCCATCACTTGAAGTTCAGATCTTTTTGTAATTTGGAGGAGCCCATGATTGCTCAAAATTGTAGGATCATTTTATCTTTAACTGGAAACTTTTTCTTCTTGATCCAACAAATCCTTCGAAAAATTCTTCTGATATATGGCATTTAACGTGTGATCTTCATCTGGCCAAATACATAAATCAGATCAAAGTATTACTAATTTTCATCAAAAACTAAAACCAAATCAAGAAAATCCCAATATCTAGTAATTCCATTATTTTCTTTGGTTAACATCCAGAATTATGTTTTATCATATAGACTTAACTGCCTTCATTCATACAAGGTTATGTAAGGGAATATTGTATTTTCTTGGAAGGTTCAGAATGAGGATTATAAGAGTTTGCTAGAAATCGTCAGTATGTCAGTCATCTTGACCCAGCTTCACAAAGGAGTGTTTGAGTGATAAAAATAAGGTTTACATTCAGGTGTATCGAATTATCAAACACAATTACACTCTTAAGGTATGAACCTTAGTTACATTAAGAATCAAGTGGAAAAGACTTAAAGTGCCTTAGGATCATTATCCAATGAAAAATAGAGTATATCTAACCTTTCCAGTAAGCCATAAAAGTTTTTCTTAGATTTTTATAGGAGTGCATCGTTCATGCAAATTGATACAAACAAAGCATATATAGAATATATTAAAGTCATAACCCATTGCTAGCGAGCCTGTTCAGTACTCCGGTGGGGTACTAACTTTAAAATACAAGAAATCTCTTCCCCGGGAAGAATGCCCCATTGCCAACAAACCTTTTCAGTACCCTGATTGGTTTTCCTAGTCATGCCACAGGCCGGTACCCACTTCCAGCAGACTTGTTCAGTATCCCAGCGGGTTATCCTCTTACCCCTATTTTATATCAAAGGTTTTTTATCCCACTTTCACTTTAAAATAGTTTAACAATCAAGAATTAAATTTACAACTAGTAGATGAGAGAACAAATCTAGAAACCTCTTTTTAGTGGATTGGGATGGCATTGGGTTGGAAGATCCTAAACTTAAATATTTTCTTGACAATTTTGTTTGCATGAAAAATTAACCCCTGTAATGAGTTTTAAAACATTATATGTCCTTATTAATTGATATGATAAAAAATGGATATGAATCAAAATATCCCTCAGTCCTGACAACCACCTCCTTGTAAGATTATTGTAGTGTCCTTGTGTATGACAATACGATGCCTCTTCATGTTACTACTTATACAAATGCTCATCCATTCAACTTTGAATCCAACTAAAGTTGTACTAATATACTGTGGATTCTGTAAATTAGACATCTAGAGATTTATAGATAAGTTAAGAATAAGAATGAATGCTATCAAATATTGTATGAACGAAGGAATCTAAGTCTGTATACAGAGAATTAAAAGAACACTAGACCACCTATTAATGAAAATGATTCAAGACTTCAAGTAAAATAAGTAAAATCATTGTATGAAAAAGATACAAAAATATTTTTAAATGGTACATTATATAAAGCTAGCAGTTCTTGAAAATACAACATTATTTGCAAAATAGAACATAATTAAAGATAAAGTGACTTCCCTATTTCCCTGAATATGTCCTGAAGGAAACACAAATACAATTACTTGAAAAAGTTTAAAAGAAAATTAAAAATCAACAAAACATATTTACATATATACAAAAGAGATTTTTTCATTGAATGTCTCAAGGAAAAGGAGGAGAGGAAGAAGTAACTTCTTCATCCACCAACTCTAATTCAGCTTGATGAGCTAGTGTTGATGTATATGTAACTTCGGAATGTATTTCATCTATGTATTTCATATATATTTATTGTACCCTTATTAGAGATGTGTTATTCTGTCATGTCCCAAATTTGGTATTGGGTCACAATGGCCTAATCACATTGGCTCTATTCATTAGAGTTTGTCAAATTGATGCTAAAGGTCAAATAATTGCCAAGGAGGAAAATTACTAGTTTCCTAGGTTTGGGGTGGAATCTTTGGGATTTGGAATAATGGGGATAATAAATGATGTTTGAACATTAGAATGGCATAAATATTTAATAAAGGATATAAAAAAATATATACAATTGAAAATCAAAGTGGCATTTCATCATGATGACACATGGAGGAAGTGGGACCCACATATGGCTAGATTTCCCCACTACATTTGGCATCATTCTCTCACCAATTTGAATTCAAGGTGAATGGTAACATACTTGGGGGAGTCCAAAAGGTATTATTCATTGCATGACTCATCCAAGGTCGAAATATAGAGAAAGAGTAACTCCCATGGAAGAGGAAGAGGCAATTTGGAGCTAGTGAGACACTTGGGCTAGATTCCCTAGCTCTATGACAACAATAATGAAGATGCTATGACACCTATGACACAAATCAGACCTGAAGGCTAACATATGACATATATGACATGTCAGGGATAAAAATAGACTCCAAGAGGGTGCTCAAGGGTGTTAGGGAAGCTAATATGCTTCCACATGTGATTTGGTGGAAGTGGGAGACTAGGAATTGTTGTACAAGTGGCGTTCTTTGGAATCTCTTCCCAACATGAGTTGGCATGAGTTTCTTGGAAGAAATTCGAACCATGGAGGACATTAGAATTTTATAAATGTCAATAACAAAGAATGAAACCAGCTTTTTATCATTTGTAGAATTTGCAATTGCATTTGTGAAGAGGGAGAGCTAGTGGATGACTAGTTTCTTGCCTTAGCCAATTTTGAGGGTGAAAGATTCCCATCCAAGTTGGTAATTGGAAAGGCCATTCAGACCTTTCATTTGGATATTTAATGGAGTCTTTATTTGCAGGTGTAAGCTACAGGGCAGCTCATGGTTTCTTATATTGCAGCTCACTCCTTCAACCATTTCCAGTTTTGAAGGCATATTCTTGATCCTTGAGGGAGGGCGTTTTTGGTGAGCTATTGTACTCTTTGGGGAAGCTTTTAATGCCCCATTTATTTTGTAATATGAAGTAAATAATCTTTTCTTCATCTCCAAAAAATTTCAGGTCTAAATTCCAAGTAGAAATGTATAAATCTCATTTTTAATGGAAGAACAATGCCATTTCCCCACTACCTTGTTGTGAACCAATGTATTGATGATGATTTCGAATGAATGGATGATTCTATGATATATTTGTGATAAATATACTGCCATGGATGTATTATACAAGTTTCATGTACTGTACTTGAGCATTTGAATCATTTTTACTCAGTTTAGTTGTATTGGTAGGTGAAATAGTGCCATTTCCCCAAGGGTCGAATTGGGGATTTTTGCAGTTGAATGGGAGAGGGTAAGAACAGTTTTAATAATCCATTAATGGTGCATATGAGACTTTAATAAAATAATTAACACATTACATACCTCTGTTCATAAATTTGAGTGGGTTTGGAGGCATTTGGGAAGCCATTTTCAGTACTTACCCCAGGGGGATTTGAACCCCAAATCATTAGTAAAATTGCATAATTGGTCCAGACTATAAAGAGAGTTTGCAGAGGTCTTTTGGTCGAAATATGTCATCCATAAAAATCATATTCAAGTTATAATATCATTCATACACCTTCCTTGAATATTTGAAGGCATTTGGAGTCACTTTGAGACCTAGGGGCCAATACTAGTCAAAGGAAAATCACTAGTAAAGTTACCTACATTGATCAAAATTGAAAGAGGATTTGAAGAAGCATTTTAAAGGTCTAAAGGCATCCATGAAACACATATTTATGTTCTAATATCATTCATATTCCTTCTTATAAGATTTGGGATCATTTGGGGCAAATTTGGGACCTAAAGATCAAAACTAGTCAAAGGTCGAACTAGGGAAAAAAAGTGGAAAATTGCAATTTTAATAAAATTCCTAATAAGGGACATTACATATTCCTCTATAAGGAAGTGTTGTCATGTGGATTGACAAGTGTTGCAAGTGTGTGTACTTGGTGATGGGTTATTAGACCACCATGTGTGGGGTTGGCGCTGAAATATATATATTATATTGTGGATGTACCTAGCTAGACAAGTCGGCCCCATAAGGTCATTGGGTAAACAGGTTAGTATAAATAGAGATTAGGAGATCTCTATTTAGATCATTCGGAAAGTAACATCTCTCAGTCAGAAAGTGGCGCACTAGTGAGGAGGAGGATCATTTGCTTCTAGGAGACTATCTCAAGTGTATTTTGGTTGTACTTTGGTTGAGTCATTGCTCTCTCTATCTCTGAGGAAGTTGTGGGGTTTTTCGCCTTAGGGTTTTCCCCACAGAAACTATGTGTCTCTTGTCTCTCATGTTTTTGATTCTTGTGATGCTTGTGATGCTTATTGTGATTGTTATGCATTGATATACTATATATGTTATTCTCTCAGTGAAGATCCTAGAGTATTATGAATTAATGCTCAAAATTTAACATGGTATCAGAGCTAACCTGAGAAGAGGACATTTGCAGTGACGAAAACTTGAGTTTCTTGTTTATTGGGTTTCTCTCCACAGATTTTGGAAAAGCAGTATAGTATATTGACTCTACTCATCAAGGAGAATCTATCTGTCCAATCAGAATTCAATTCTGAGCATTTTCAGATTTGGCCCTAAACAATTAGGGTTTCCACAAAAATAGGAATTTTTGAAATCTAAAGACATAGCTGGAAGCTGCTTGCAATCGAAGTTTAGAGCTTTGGATCGAGATTTTTGGCTGGGCAGATCTCTGGGAAACTCAAACCCTAATTCAGGGCTCTCCCTAGTGAACCTGAGAGGACAAAAAGGCAAATTTGAAGGGTAAAGCTTTGTTGATCTCAAATTCTGAATACACTAGGCTGATCAGCTCATCAAGGTGCATCTTTCTATCCTTTCAGAAAATTGAAATTGAAATTTTGAATTTTTAGGGTTTTTCTGATAAACCCTAATTCGGGACCAGATCCAGTTTTCAACATTTCAAGTGGTAAGACCTAAATCTTTTATATTTCCATTTGAAGTACTCTTTAAGATGTCTCACCACACCAAGCTTGAGGATAAGCTTGAAGGAGCTAATAACTTCCGAGCTTGGAAGTATAGGATTTGGTTAATCCTGGAAGAGAATGAGTTGGACTCATATGTAAAAGAAGACATCCCTATCCTAGAGGATGAAGAGGCTAAGGTATTCTATAAGAAAAACTTGGTCAAGGCAAAGAGAATCATTGCTGATTTTATCAAAGACCATCTCATACCCCATGTGTCTTCTCTAAAGACACCCAAGGAGATGTTTGACTCTTTGACCAAGCTATTTGAAGGGAAGAACATAAATTGGAAGATGACCTTGTGGAACCAATTGAAAGGAGTAAAGTTTCAGAATGGAGAAACCATTCAATATTATTTTTCAAGGGTCTCCCAGATCAAGGAACAACTAGAAGCAGTGGATGAAATGGTGGAGAATGGTGAAGTGGTGATGACCACTCTAAATGGCCTACCCAGGTCATGGGATTCCTTTATTCAAGGAATTTGTGCAAGGAAGAAGTTGATCTCCTTCAACAGATTGCGGGAAAAATGCTCTCAAGAAGAAGCTAGGCTTGTGGATCGAGAAGAAAAGATGGGAAATGAAGATCAAGCTCTCACACATGCCAGGAAAGGCAAGTCCAAGAAGGAATCATGTCATAACAGGAGATTCTCACACCACCATTATCACAAAGATAAGAAAGATCTCAGATGCTTCAATTGCAATGAGAAGGGACACTTTGCTTCAGATTGTCCCAAGAAGAAGAAAGACAAAAACAACAACTTCAATAAGAAGAAGAAGAATAACAAAAGAAGATATCATGCTCATGCTGCCGAAGATGATGAACCCCCAAAGAAGAAGGCTAGGGAAGAAAGTGATAGTGATGATGACTCATCAAGTGAAGAAGAATATGTTCTAATTTTTGCTCTCATAGGTACTATCTCCCATGGTTGTAATGATTGGTTGATTGGCAGTGGGGATTCCAAACACATGACTGGGTTTAAGGAATCTTGTGTGAATCTATCTGAACATGAATCACCCCATAAGGTGAAACTTGGGGATGATTATCAATACCCAATCAAAGGAAGTGGTGAAGCCTCCTACAACCTAGATTCTGGAAAATCTTTGAAGATGAAAGAAGTCCTTTATGTACCTGGGCTCAAGAAGAACTTACTCTCCATCTCTGCATTGGATGCAAAAGGTATAAGGGTTGCATTTGTGGATGGCCAAGTCCTAATGTGGCCAAAGGGAAAGAACATAGATGATGTAGTAGTGATTGGAGAGCAAGAGGGAGGTTTGTATAAATTGAAGGAACAACCTGAACATGCCATGGTACATGAATCCATGGAGCCAAGTGAACTTTGGCATAGAAGACTTGCTCATATGCACTATAGGGCACTTCCAATTGCAAGCAAGGCTGTAGAGGGTCTTCCTGAAATCAAGACCAAACATGAAGGTGTTTGCAAAGGATGTGAAAAAGGTAAGAACATTAAGAAGGCTTTCCCAAGCAGTGAAAGCAAGGCAAAAGACATCCTGGAAATCATCCACTCAGATGTATGTGGTCCTATGTCATCCAGTTCTCTGAGTGGGTATGTTTACTATGTCTCATTTATTGATGACTTCTCCAGGAAGACTTGGGTATACTTATTGAAGAACAAATATGAGGTGTTTGATAAATTCAAGGAATTCAAAACCTTGATGGAGAATCAAACTGACAAGAAGATCAAAACATTCAGATCCAACAATGGTGGATAATTCACCTCAGGTGATTTCAAGAAGCTTTGTAGTGACTCTGGGATTAAGAGGGAGTTGACTGCTCCTTATAATCCTCAACAAAATGGAGTTGCAGACAGGAAGAAAAAAACAATCATGGAAGCAGCAAGGGCAATGCTGCATGACCAGGATCTACCTATGCATCTATGGGTAGAAGCAGCTAGAACAACTGCATATGTGCAGAATAGAACACCCCACAAGATATTGGACAACAAGACACCAAAAGAGGTCTTTTCTGGTAAGAAACCTGAAGTCAGCCATCTTAGAATATTTGGTTGTCTAGTATACACTCATGTCCCAAAGGAAAAGAGGACTAAACTAGATCCTTCAGGAAAGAAGGGTATCTTTGTGGGTTACAGTGAAAGCTCGAAGGCTTACAGAATATACTTTCCAGGGTTTAAGAAGATTGATGTCAACAAGGATGAAGATAAGTTCAAGAATAGGTATTCCAGGAAGCAAAGATCAAGAGGGAGCACACTCCAACAGCTCTTGCAAGGATGCATATTTTCAGAGGGAGTTGACCATCTTCGTACATTCCACAACAGAAAGGTGTAGAAGAAGCTACTTCAGCAGCTGCTGCCAGGAAGCAAAGACTCAGAGGGAGTCCACCCAACAAACAAATAAAGATAAGTATTTCAATTATCATTTCTTGCCTATTTTTGTTTAAATAATATTATGCTTATGTTCCTAGACTTAGGATATGTATTGTGCATATTAGAATGATTGCATTAATGAATAGTATACTACTAATATGCATGTGATGGGTAAGTGGCCTATGGCACTATACAACATTCCAGTGCTACTTATCTAAAATGAAACCTCTTTGCTAACTTGTTGGGAGTAGTGCAAACTCTTAACAATGTTCTGGTAGAGACTGGAAGGCATCTAGAAAGTTGTGGAACATGGATAAATGTTGTATTGAAGCATTGGCTAAGATAACTGCATGACTGCATGACATATTTCTTTATGTGTAAAGAATTTGTTCTGAAAATTATGAGATGTTTCTAATCATGCAATTTAACTTGTTTTGTAGGAAAGACTGTATATATTCACCTACAAAAGAAGGACTACAACATTTGTTCCAACACCAAAGATATCTATTGAAGATATTGAAGTTCCCAGGATCTGGGATGAAGAAATGGAATGCCATGATCCGTCGATCATGAAAATGATGTTTGGGATGCAGTTCCAAGACCTGACAGGGAGTCACATTTGTGCAGATTGAAGAAAGCCTTGTATGGCTTGTAGCAAGCTCCCAGAACTTGGTGTGATACAAAGAGGAAGCTTGCTGCTGAGTTCGATATGAAAGATTTGGGAATGATGCATTATTTCCTAGGTATGGAGGTGTGGCAGAATGTAGGTGGGATCTTCCTTGGTCAAGGGAAGTACATAGTAGATATCCTGAATAGATTTAGGATGATGGATTGCAAGGCCATGGCCACACCTATGGCATCGAATCTGAAGCTTCTATGTGATGTTTCATCTGAGCCGGTTGATGTCACTATGTATTGTAAGATGATTGGGTCCTTGATGTACCTAATGAACACGAGACCAGATATTTGCTTTGCGGTGAACACATTGAGCCAGTTCCTGACGGATCTGAGGAGTATTCACCTGGTTGCTGTAAAGCATGTTTTGAGGTACCTGAAGGGTTTTGATAGGCATATTCTGAATACATATTTTGAGGTCATAGTGGACATGGTATTTTAGGTGCATAATATTGCTCAGTTGTTTCATTACTTATTTGATAAAGATCTTGTAGTTCTGGTAATGAAGGACAACTTTTTGTAGGGTGGTTATTAGTACACACAGCACAGACAAAAATACTATTAAGAGGATATTCCTTGAGAAGATGCCTCTTTTTGCATTTGGAGCAGACTATATGTAATTCTGCATTATCTTCTTCCTCTTGCCTCTTCTTAGTTTTTAAGGCATCAAATTGAGAGGTTAGAGTACATAATATATATGTTTTAAAATTTTCTAATAGGTTCCCTATCTTTGTTCTTGTGACCCCACTAGTGCCTACTATTTTGGAAATTTGTGGGAGACCTTCCCTAGCACTCTTTCCAGCCTTGGCTCTGCTTCGAGAATATTTCATGCATAACTCAGCAATTTCACCAAAAGGTTTATGAGAGACATCTCCTAATTCTATGAGAATATTAAGGATTTATACATATTCTTCCAAAATCCCTTTTAGGAAAAGAGTTTCGATTACATCCTTTTGAAGAGTGTTATACTTAGATTTCTGCAACACAAAATTAAAACGTTCCAGAAAATCTTCCAGACTTTCATCTTCGTGTTGTTTCATTTTAAAAATATCATGATGAGAGTCTTTAGGCCTACAATAATCTTGGTATTTTTTAAGACATGCATTCTTCATCTCCTCCCAGGTCCTAACACTATATTATCCTAATCCCATGAAAAGTCTTAGTGCAACATATTTAAGGGTAGCAGGAAATAGTTTTAGTCTCTGGGCATCCTGCAAGTAGTTGTAAATTCTACATAATATGTCAAACTCAAATAAAAAGGTATCCGGAGCTTCAGTACTTTTACCATAAAAAGTAGGCAATGAGGATGACGGTATATTTTTCATGTTGACATTACGGGTACTATCTACAATAGGGAACCCAAAATTTGTTTCAGTTTGTCCTTCCTGCTCTACCTCCTCTTCCATATTGTTTCCTTCTTCATGGTCACCCATTGTAAGAGAATTGTCAAACAAGGTGTAACCTATCTTTTCTCTTTTTGGTGATGGTGTAAAATCCCAACGTTCTACTTTTTTCTTTGGTTGATATAAATATTTTTCTATAGTCTTCTTAGGTGGACTTACTGTGAATTCTATTTGAGACACTACTGGATCTCGAGTATTTCCAAAAAGTGCATTAAATTTTTCTACATCCACAAAGTCAACTAAATTGGGATCCTCTTTAATAGTGGAAACTTGAACACTTTGTGTTGACTCTGGAAGTTCTTTTTGAAGTACTTCAGTTTCCAACCCAACAAAATTTTGTCATTATGTTTCTTCTATTTGTTTCTCTAAATTTTCCTGTTACTATTCCCTTCTCTTTTTTTACCTGAGTAGCTTTCCCTAGGATTCCTTGATGGTGGATTTTACCTCCAAGAATATCAGAATTTTGGAAACTAGTTTTAATGTATCTACATTTGCTATCTCTCGGTTTCATCAAAATTATCTACCATTACAACTAAATAAAAAAATAAAAATAAAAACTAAGCTGCAGATGGGTTTGAAGGAACCTGTTATAATATATGCCTAGGTTATTACCTATCGTCTTACCGCCCCTCCTCCTCCAATCTGCAGAAAAATACTCACACAAAAAAAGAAGATAACTAACAAATTAGTAGGAAACAAACTAAACACTATCTTACCTTTAAGAAACTCCCCAGAAATATACAAGGTGTATGGAAAAGATATCTATCAAAAAAAAGAAATATACAAACAGGGATTGGAAGTGGCCCCCCCTCTAAACTCTTTTAAGCTAGAATTTTACAACTTAAATGAAAGTGCATAAGAAGATTTTATTATACTGAGTTGAAAATCACAGGGTCTCTGTATATCTCCTCTATCTTTGATGAGTCTTATAACATGTATTTATAGGCTACATCATGGGTCGACCACTAAAAGGGTCGACCCTAACAAAAGTTACTAACAACCGGAAAATGAACAGATGGCGATAAAATCCTAAGATCACTGTAATCTATCCACGTTTTCAGCCATAGATATTCAGGTTGCACATAGTGAGGGTCGCAACTTCTGGAGGAATTTGAGCAAGGAATGGTAGTTGATAGTCTTCAAAGGTACAACAAGGCACAACCATAAATGCATTCTAACCATGTCTTCTACACTTTGAACCGTTGTTCCTCTGTTCTTCTCGTGCTGGATTGACCAGATAAGAAGGAGTGGTAAATCTGCATAGTAAGGCGAAGATTATATACCAAGCAATCATTTTTTAGATGTAACCTTTTTGAAATCCATTTTAAAAATAAATGGAAAATATAAAATAATAATGAGAATTACCTTATCAAAAGCTCCATAGAGTAGTCTCCAAATTTTATATGAATGAAGCCAAAATGGATGATAAACATATAGAAAACTTGATCAAAATTCTTAGTTCCTTATATAAATGGACTTGAAATTTGATTAGGATATAGACAAAATTCGGAGTCATCACCCCTAACCCCTAAACCTCTAATAACTTAACCCTCTAATCCATAATTCCCCTAACCCCTAATTTATTAACTCCCTAACCCCTAAATGATTTAATACCTAAGTCCTTAACCCTTAACCCCTGAATCCCGTAACCCCTAACCCCTAACCCCCTAATCCCTAACCCCTTAACCCCTAACACCTTAACCACTAATCCCTAATCCCTTAACACATAAACCCTTAAACCCTTAATCCTTAACACCTAACCCCTTAAACCATAACACCCTAATCCCCTAACCCCTAATTCCCCTAATCCATAAACCCCCTATAGATATGCCCTAAGCCCCTAAATCCCTTAACCCCTAAACCTCCTAACCCCTAATCCCTTAACTTGTAATCCCTAACTTGTTAACCTTTAAACGCCTTAACCCCTATGCCCCTAATCCCTAATCCCTTGACCCATAATCCCTTAACACTAATCCCTAATCACTAATTAACCCCTAAATACCTTAATACCTAAATCCACTATCCCCTTAACCCCTAATACCTTAATAGCTTAACCCCTTAACCAATTAACCTATATTCATTTATCCACCTAACCCGTAAACCCCCTAACTCCTAATTTGTTAAACCCTAACCCCTTAACCCCTAAACCCTAAATCCATAAGCACTTAACCCTCTAACTCATAAATCCCTTAACCCCCTAACCCCTAAATTACTTAACCCCTATGTCCTTAAACCTTATCACCTAAACCCTCTAACCCCTAATCCCCTAATACCTAACCCCTTAACCCCTAATTCCTTAACTATTAACCCCTAATCCCTTAACCTGTAAACCCCTGAACCCTTAACACCTAACCCCTTGAACAATAACCCCCTAATCCCGTAATCCCGTAATCCCATAATCCATAAAACCCCTACCCCTAATACCTAAACCCCTAAATCCATTAACATTTAAACCCCTTAACCCTTAAGCCATAATTTGTTAACCCGTAATCCCTATTTCGTTAACCTTTAAACACCCTATCCCCTAAGCCTCTAAGCCATAATCCCTTTACGCTTAATCCCTTAATCCCTAATCCCTTAACCATTAAATCCTCTAATCCCTAAAGCCTATATCCACTTAACCTCCAATACCTTAACACCTTAACCCCTTAACCCATATTACTTTATCCCCCTAACTTTCAAACCCCCTAACTCCTAATTTGTTAAATTGTAACCCCTTAACCCCTAACCCCTAAACCCCTAAGCACTTAACCCTCTAGCCCAGAAACCCCCTAAACCTTATTCTCTTAACCCCCTAACCCTAAATGCCACAACCCCTATGTCCTTAACCCTTATCCCTTGAACCCCCTAACCCCTAATCCCCTAAATCCTATCCCATAACCCCTTAATCATTAATTGCTAAGCACTTAACCCCAAAACAATTAAACCTTAACCCCTAACACATTAAACCATAACCCGCTAATCCCCTAACCCTTAAAGACCCTAATCCACAAACCCCATACCCCTGATCCCTAAAGCCCTAAATCCCCTAACCCCTAATCCCTATGCCCTTAACCCTTAAGCCTTAATCCATAATCCCTTAACCCCCTAACCCCTAACCTTTAATCCATTATCTTCATCATTGTCATTGTCATCATCATCGTCATTGTCCTCAATCTCATTGTCGTCGTCATCATCATCGACATTATAAATGTTATTTCCATCATCATCATTGTCATACATTGCATTTTCATTATCATCGTCATCATCCTCATCCTTATCCTCATCATCATCATCGATGTAATCGTCAACATCATATAAGCATATCATCATCATCATCATCATCAAATCGACACTAGTCATCATGGTCATCGTCTTCATCATCATCATCATTAGCGTCACCACGGTGTTTAGCATTATCATCGTCATCCTCATCATCGTCGTTGTTTCCATCGTCATCATTGTCATCGTTGATATATAGGAATATAAACGAGAAACTATAGTAGGCGTTAAATTGGAAGCTAAAAAGGATGCAAAATTAGAAGTTAAAAAGGAAGTGAAAATGGATGCTAATATGGGAGCGAAAAAGGAAACTAAACTGAAAGCTAAACAAGAAGTTATACTAGAAGCTACAAAAGATGCTACATTGTAATCTAAATAGGGCGATATCCAGAAAGCACATTGTGGCACAAAATTCAGCACTAATTAGTGCCTACTTTAGCTTCAACCTTAGAAACAAGGTGCAAATTGCTCCAGAAATAATCGGCCAAACCAAAGAATAGAATCGACTTTGTCCAAAAAATGTAGTAAAATACATTAAAACAATGTGTGGAAGCAAAAAAGGGAGCTACACAAGAAGCAAATCACAAGTTTTTTTTGTAGTGTGCTAACATGTTTCAAAATTTGGATTTCAGATTTTTTGAATGTTGTGCTAGGACATACGGCAAGGAAATAGGATTCCCTAAGAAGATAAAATTTAAGAAGAATGTAAATAATGATGAATTGGTCATTACTTCAACTAGAGTGGTACTCGAAGTTAATGAAAGGGAGAAACAATTTTATAAAAAAATTGAGGGATATAGTGGAAAGGAAGTATAGACATACTTTTCATTTACAATATAAAAATCAATACAATGACTCAAAGAATCAATTTATACGTAAACTACAGGAATAGTTTCTGGAGTAGTGTGCACTAATACCAATGAGACTTGCAATGGAAAAAACATACAATAACAAAAATGAATTGTTTAAAAAGTATCATTGCTAAAAAACAATTCTGTAATGTCTATATACCAAAAATTTACTTAATATTTTTCTATGATTATTTTCATATCAATTTTAATTGATTTGTTCATTGTGCTTTTCATTTCTTAGGAAGATTGTTAAAATTCCAAAGGAAGATCGTTGTGATATCCAGAAGATGTTGGTAGGGATGTCAAAAAAGGTGTACCATGATATGGTCAAAGAAATGAACATAACCACATTGGAGGGGGAGCCATCCCAACATGCATCAAATGTATGTAATCATTTCTTTATTTTTAATATGTGGAGAGTTTAATTATCGCATAAAATACTAATTTTCAATTGTTTTGTTGTTGTAGAAAAGAAAAGAAAAGAAAATGGCACCCATTCAGCACATAAGGCGTGACAACAAGACATAAAAGCATTGATCGCAAAGTTTGTGAGTACTTATGGTTTGCTTTATATTTCATATTTGGTGTGATGTTTATATTTTAATTAATTTACAAATGTACATTGATGTTTTCTAATAGGTGCTAACATATGAAGAAGAACCATCCAATCATTTAATTGATAATGGATTAAATAAGGGTTGTGAATATATGTTGGGGTATCAACGGTTAATTAAAAAATTTCTAAGAAGACATTTTGTTTACGTCACTTATTTTATAATTAATGGATCAACAACAAAAAAATTTAATTGTATTTATGCTTTGTCATGGCGTATGAAAGTATGGAGTAGAGCCAACAGAGGATTTATTGAGGCACGACATGATGAATGGTTTCAAAAATATGTGTGAAGTTTATGATTCACTCGTTGCATTGGTACAACATTTTTTCATTTACGCAGTCATGTATATTATATTATTTATAAATGTAGATATACTCATTAATTTTTTTTTATGCTTGTAGATGGAACATGAAAATGTGGAACAAAATGGAGTCAACCAGCAAAATGTTTCATATAACTCAAAAACAATATCCCCTGAAGGTGATGAATAAATGAGGCATCGAAGCAACTCAAGTGACTAAAATAGTTCGAATGATTAATGATGATCAATACATTAGAATGTTGTTACTGCCTGTTGTATATTTTGGAAATTTATCTCTGAAAAACAAAAAAATTGTTGAATGTGGAGATATAATGCCAATTGGATGAGGATAAGTTATCAATAATTGTAATAATGTTATGACATTTTGATTATCTATGACCTTTATGTTGTCCCATATTTTGGATTCATATTCCTATATAATAAAACGGGTTTCTTCTTCTATTGCATTCTCAAATGTCGCAAAATGTTGCATTGACTAAATATATGGATGGTATCTATTTTGACAATGAATAAAGGTGTAATCAACATGCTTATTGAAACACAACAATTAAAATATAAAAATTAATATTATTAAAAAGATATTTGATTTTCTAATAATTAATTCAAATGATAAATACATGAATGATTTACATGGTTACAATGAGCAAATGTGTAATCAACTCATATATCCAAATGTAATAGATAAAATATAAAAATAAATATTATTATAAAAAATATTTACTTCTCGAATGATTAATAGAAATTTCTAAAAATAAAAATGAGAAACTATATTTGGAAATCCACAACATGGAAAGCCAATGCATTTATATATAAAATGCACTATTGCTTTATATAATACATGATGCATCGATGCTAATGTAAATATTAAACATAATAGTGTTGATGTGAATGGTATACACACTGGTGCTTATTTTAATGGTATACACACCAGTGCATATATAATGCACTAGTGCAGTTACAATATAATATAAGCATCAATATGTCTATCGGTTGCTCAGAAATTTCTAGTTATAGTGAATATTTGTTGTAACCTCTGCCAAAACCTCCGCTACTAGAAATGGAGGTTGTAGTGAATGTTTTTTTGACATTTTTTTGTCAATCTTGTAACACTAAAAACCTTTGCTACATGGTGTTTTCCTTGGAGTGCATGCAGTAAAATAAGGGGGAAATTAGGGCTTCCCTAAAAATCTCTTGATCACACAAATATGGTTATGTGACTAAGAAGAGAAAGGTTGAGGTTGTTAATCCTTTCCCCTGGCACAGAGGCGAGATGAGGACTTGATCTATCATGGAGGGGTAAAATATTTTGATCCAATGGAGAAATGGTTTGAAGACTCACCCTCTAAAGGGGACTCTTGTAGTAGGAAATACATATGATGGTTCATATCATCCCATGGGATATCAAGATTGGTACCTGCTTAGATAATCTCCCCATCGCTCAAAAAGATAGATACCAAAAGGCCACGAGGGTCCAACACTACTAGAGCTAATGAGGATCTAATAGGGACTGAAGATGATGACTCTCCTAATGAATTTAAATGCAATAAATTGAGGTCATTCCTTCAAGGTGGTCAGGTGGGGGAACCTCTTTGATAATGGTGACCAATGTTGGGCATCATCCAATGTTGCACAGAACGTTTGTAGGTTCGTACAATGGTGTGAATAGTGGCCACAGATGCCACATAATGCTCAATGGTGGCTAGTACACAATGTCTTATTTTGTTTATTAGTGACATTAGGGACAATAATATGAACAATAAGGGTTTTCACATCAATCTTCTTGTCTTGAGAGAGGATATGAGTATGTAAAATAGGCAATTCCAGACACTAATGGGTGGCTTGATCTGAGATATTGGAAATGGCATAGGGTGTAGGATCCTTGAGAAGTGTTGTAGAGGGGGTGGGTTCATAACCATGTGTGGGGAATATTGATCTTTCATGACCTTGGTTTCACACCTGAACTTCTTTTAGGGAGGTTGGGTGGACATTGTATCCTCCTTCATAACCATGGGTGGTGGGGCATGATAACTACTAATCATTTGGACATAAGTTAAAATGATGTTAGGGATGGGTTGAGGTATTGGTGGAGTAAGGTACCAAATAGGGAGACCTCAAGTAAGACCTAGGAGGTTAAGAGTAGCGATCACAGGGGTTCCAACAATCCATGTGGGAGGGAAGATGAATGGTATTTTATGGATAGACAATCCCACCCATGGATGTCTTTCCAAAGGGGCGGGACTTGGAGATATTTGCAATTGAGAAACTAATTTCTTAGAAGTGATAGTACATAACTATGAAGACTTTATCATGGTTGAAAATAAGGGGAGCCACTAAAAAGTGTCAAAGAATAGAAGCATATTGAAGTATTCCTAGGATCAACCCTTGTAGATGAATGCATGGAGAGACTACTTTTGATTGTAGGAAAGACATTATCAAGAGTGATTAGCCCCTTGGGATCATGATAAGTGAGTGGATCAATCATAATGATATTTCCATCATGGGGGAATAGTATGAATCGAAAAACTATGGAATCAATTACTTTCATGACATAGGCGAAGCTACAACCAAGGAAGAGGTTATGATATAATTGGGCATATACAACCTCAATATCAACAAGGATTGTCTTACCAACAAGTTTAAATTGAATGATGAAAATGTGGATGACAAGCCTGCATACTACCTATCAAGATGTACTATCAAGTCTTGTGTATTTCCCATAGCATATCACTTATCAAGATGTTGTTATATAATGTTGAATTGTCTGATGGTTGAAGTTAATATCAACCATTAGAAGGATGATATATATATTGAATATATGCAGAGTTATTTCTAGATGCATGGATGGTTGAAGAACTATCCCTTTGATTCTTCTATTTGTTAATTGGTACAAGTTTTTTTTTCACATAGTGAGATTCATAGCTCACATGGTCATTGGATTAATATTGAGTGAATGAAAATAATTTGTCAATGAGTATCAAGAGAATATATTTAGGGAAATAAGGTTGATTAATATTTCCATTGAGCCAAGCATTCCTTCTCTTGGCATCAACATCTCCATCCCTAAACCATGAAGGAGAAAGATATATGTTTATTGGGTGTTTGAGCTATTTACATTTAAGATAAATCCATTCAAGCACTAGGCTATAAAATAGAGTCAAACCAAGCATGATATCTTAGAATAATAAGAGTTTCACAAGTCACCAAAGTCATTCATTATTATAGTAACATCATTATGAGACTGTGAATCTTGCCATTAAAATGAGTTGTTTCTCATAAGAGCAATGGGATATTTGATAAATCATCAAATAGAGCAAGAGTTAGTACCTATAAAATTTGATAATATTAGTGGAATTCAAACAAGGTGTCACTCCCCTGAGTTAGCAGAATCTTGGGGTTCCCTCCGAGACCACTTAGGAAGCTCGTTGGTTAGTGATGCAATCAGAGAGGGGTGCATGGTTGGGTGATTTACCTATTGGTAGAAACTTCATGAGGTTAGGTAGAATGGTTGGGTGGGAAACTTGCATGGCAGTTGAAAAGTTTTCCCACCGTCTTGTGCACTATCGGCATAAGTGTGTTGTACAAATCAAGTAAAAGCTGACACATCAGACTAGTTGGAAGCTGGCATGGGTTGGAATCCTAGATGGTGGGGTGTGAATGCCACACTTGGTTACTTTGTTGGAAATTCGGCTCATAGGTGAAACATCCTAATAGAAGGTTGCGACCCTTAGTCACACCTCTTAGCTTGAGTTCACATGTATAAGTATGAGGGAGCACTTGGAATTTGAGAAATCATCCAATTAAGATTTGGAAGAGTGGTCTAAATCTTAAGGGGAGGTTTTAACACACAATTTAACACCCTCAATAGTGTAGGCTGAAAATATATTTTGATTTTCACCTGCAATGTGAAGATAGATAAGAAGCACTAAAAGAGACATAATCTCTTAATCCAACTGCTACTTTCCGAAAGGGAATGTGTGAATGAAGACCCATGTATCCTGCAGGGGGGACTTCAATTATTGAATTGCATATTAAAAGATAATACTAAGTCTCTACAAACTTAAGGTGGAAGAAAAATACATTGAATATGTGTTTTGTGCATTGAATGCTTCATTATTCATGATAAATGCTCAAAACTATGGAAATGAAGGTAAATGGAGGAAAATAAGTTGGGATTCTCATCCCATATTGAAAACTTTACCTCTCATCACTCAAATCCTAAAGCTATATAAGAGGCATTTTAGGTGAGGATTAAGGAGGATTGATTGAAGAGAAAAGTTTTTATGGTGAATTGGTGAGAGGGACTCTTTTGATTACAATTTAAGTTATTAAAGGCTTGAAGGGAAAAGGAGGGAACCTACAATGAAGGAGGAGGAAGCATCTCATGATGAGGTTGTAGACTCCACTTTTATTTGAATGAGTATGAACTAATTTAATTGTTCCCAAATGATTTTATTTATCAATTTGTAGTATGTTAGATATGTTTTTGGTTTGAGTATCATATGGAATGTTGTTTGTAGAATAGAGAAAACATCTTGTGTTCTAGTTTTGCAAGTAGAAGATCAACAACAAAGCTATAAAGCTAGCCTGAGATCCTTTTTCCTTGGCCAACGGGGTGGTGAATCCCTTTGTCAGTCATATGAGATAACTAATATCAATTATCCATTGTTAGATCTACCATTTTTCAAGGTTTTGAGTTAGGATTGGAGAAAAGATAATACCTCTTGCAGCGTTCCTTTTTAGGGAAGGTTTTTGGAGAGGCCTTTGCTTGCTTACTTCTCTTAAATGTTGGTTTCTCCTTAATGCTCCCCTTAGTACCTGCAGAACTAGAACACAATATTTTTTACGTATTCTACAAAAAAAATTCCATATGATACTCAAACCAAGAACAGAGCTAACATCCTACAAATTGATAAACAAGATCGTTTGGGAACAATTTAATTAGTTCATATTCATTCAAAGAAAAATGGAGTATACAACCTCATCATGAGATGATTCCTCCTTATTCACTCTAGGTTCCCACCTTTTCCCTTCAATCCTTTGATCACCAAAAGTGTGAAGCAAAAGAGTCTCTCACCAATTCACTATAGTAACTTTGCTCTTTAATCAATCCTCCTTAATCCTCACCTCAAATTCCTCTTATAAAGCTTTAGTATTTGAGTGATGAGAGGTAAATTTTCAATATGGGATGAGAATCCCAACTTATTTTCCTCCATTTACTTTCATTTCCATAGTTTTGGGAATTTATCATGAATAATGGAGCATTTAATGAGCAAAACACATATTCCATGTATTTTCCTTCCACCTTAAGTTTATGGAGACTTGGTATTAGCTTTTAATAGGTAATTCAATCATTGAAGTTTCCCCTTGTTGGATACGTGGGTCTCCATTCACACCTTCCCTTTCAAAAAGCAACGGTTGGATTAAGAGATTATGTCTCTTTTAGTGCTTCATCTCTATCTTCATGTTGTGGGTGAAAATCAAAATATATTTTCGGCCTACACTGTTGCGTGTGTTAAATTGTGTGTTAACATATGCCCCCTAATGTGTGAGGTCTGAAGCAAAGCTAAGGGCATAAACACATTTTATTTTATACTCTTTAGTGATCAAGGCTTTAAGGAAAAGGAGGAGAACCAAGGACATAGGAGTTGGAAAGCACCTGCAAGAAAAACAAGGCAATGCCCCAAATATATAATATCTTCCTGAGGTGGGTATACCCATCCTCAGTAGTAAACAAGCATGGCCACAAATAATACAAAATGGATCCATTTCAAAAGTACCTCAAAATAAAAATGTACAATGTAATATGGAAATTGTGAGATATCAAGGTCTTCCTGGTACTTTGAAATGGTAGTTTAATCTTGCACAACTCGGGCAGTGCATCGATGAGTGAGACAATTGTTTTTCCCAAGGTATTCAATACAAACCAATGATAGTACTAGTTTATATCATGCAAATAAATGAGTTGTTGTCAAGTATAATAAAACACCATATGATTACCGTTCATCGATGTATATTGTTAATAGATGCGAGGAGGCCCACCGATAATGATGATGGAATCCAAGGTACTAAGTATAATCTAGCAAGTGTGAATAGATGTTCTGAATTCAAACACTTGTAGAATCAAACAACTAGGGGTCATTGATGTATACCCACTGTCATTTGCAAGGAAACCTGCCGCTAATGATTGCAATATCCAAGGTACTCTAGGGGCTTCTATATTCACTTTATATATTATTATCTGATGTCGATAGGAATAGATTCATCGGAGGGAGCGCATTGATGTATCCCACATCAACTAACATTAAATAGATATCAATAGTATGATATAATTTGGTAGATCTATGAGATCCAACATTGTATACTAACACAAGGAAGGATGACATGATTGGTCAGGAATATTTGAGGAATGGATAACATTAATGTTTTGAATTCCCTTGAACACATGACATGACACAGGGTGAAACTTAGAAACATAAAGCTCAAGTAACCGACCTTTATGAAATCTGCCAATGCAAGATGTTTTAATGAAAGCTCCATAGGTGACATGAAGGATAACTCATGGGTGGAGTTCTATTCGAATTATTGGTACAGTTTCCTAAATTTTGATGGTGTACTAATTACTGATGCAAAAATATGTGTCGTGTTCAAGGGAGATAGGGACTGACTATTGCCACTTTTTCCGAGATGGAATATGAAATGATTCAATGACCCCCCTTTTTGACTTTTTGTATTTTTTAATTTTTAATACCTTTTTCAGTTATAAGCTTGAAAAAGAATAAAGCAAGCTATAGTTCATTGGAGGAAACGAGTGTCACAATGGTATGCACCTACATTCCAAGGGAATAGATCAGGCTGAGGCAAAGATGAATTTCCAAACAAGGCCAAAGCTAGTTGTGTACACCTTATGGGTGTTTCCTCCATGGGTATGGGTCAATTATACAAAAGCAATTGTTTATAGGTTTCATGTAGAAAAATATGTTTGCAAAGGAAAATACGCAACATAAGCAATAAGCAATGAAGCAGTAGGAAAAAATGTACAGGTGAGTACTTTAACACATGCTCATGGAAACCGACACAAAATAAGGATCCCATCAAGAAATTATCAGAATTGTATGAAAGAGAAATATGTGGTCTCAAAATCCAAGTCATTATGGTGATCCCATGCCTATGAGAATAACTCAGCATGGGAACCAAAATGGAAATGGAGTGCTAACTATAGTGTCCCATGTTCGATAGGCTCTTCCATCAGAATGGTGGAAAATGAAGATATGATGGGATGACCCACCCACTCCCAATAGGTTCGACCCTAGAAAAATTTGGGTTGCAGAAAGTTTAAATGCATATTCACAGAGGGATAACCTAAATCTATATGAAAACTTCCATAAATACCTGAACAAATCAAGGAACATGCACACCATGCTCCTATACTTGGGTATATTTACAAGTGTTCTCCTAGTTACCCCACCAAAGATGTCCTTACTTGGGTGTAAAAAAAATTTCATAACTTCAAGGATACGTTCATCTAAAGCTAAAATGTCATCCAAGAATTCATGTGAGATAGGAGAGCTCACAACCCTAATGGGCCAAGTAACCAAATCATATTCCTCCGTCAAGGGAAGAATTTGATCTAAATATGTTGAAGCCATTTGAATAGCTTGGTATGAAACTTCTATGGAAGCTAAGGGAAAGTTAGTCTCCAATGTATCTCACTCTACAGAATTGGGAATTCTTCATCATCGTTTTCAGTAATTAATAATTCCCTCAAGACCTCTTGTGATAAAGGTAAAACATATGCTAGAATGGGTTTGGGAAAAAATAATAGTGGGGAGTAAGCCTCCAATGTTATGGTAGATACCGGAAGAAATCGTGGGATGGGTATTGGTGCAAGTCTTGTCCCAAAATTAGCATTTTGCTTACTCTTGTATTTCTTATTCTTTCCTCTAGTGTTGTTGCAGATATTTCTCCCTACGGATAGGTAGAAACTCTCTTAGCATAAAGCAGGATGCACTGACTCTATGCTAAGACAAAAAGGAAACAAATGCTACCTTGAGTTCCTGAACTAATCCTCACAACAAGATTAAATGCATTCAGAAGAGATGAAAAACGTAACTCACCTTTCAATTCGACGTTTGTCCCGCTTCTAGCTCTTGATCCCAAAGCTCCAATGTAGAACCTATTGAAATCAAACAAAGGACAAGCATGCAATCTTCCAAATACCTTGAAGCAAAGGTTAAGTTCAAATCTAAAATAAATACATTTCATATCAAATATTTATACAATACAAATGAAATGGGAAAAACAAGACAAATTATCTTTTATTACAAACTTGAAGAGTGCTTACAAAGGTTGCTTGATATCCAAGCCAATCCTCCAGCTCCAAGTGCTTCCTCTAGCTATCTCTGCAGAAGTCTAAAGATCATAGGTTTGATGCCCCAAAATTTCTCCCTTTGTCCCATGGAAAGCTTCTCTCTTATAGCACATGGGAAGGTTAACCAAAGAGAGAAGTGTGGATCTATGGAGGGTTTAGTGGATCAGGCCAACTAAACAAAGAGGGAGTTAGGATCGAACCAAAGGTGGTAATCCCAACAAAATCTCCTCGAAGGTTGAGATCCCAAAGTCCAAGGAAAAAAGGCTAATTTCAGACTACCACGCCCCTAACATTAAGCATAACGCGGTAGTACCGCACCCCACAGAAGGAGCAAAGCGCGGTAGTGTTGACTACCATGCCCCTGCAGATGTGCAGGGAGCGGTAGTGCTCACAAATAGGGATAAGTTGGGTTGGTAGATGGCAGAAAAAGGTTTTGCTTTTAGTGTTCAGTCAATGGTTTTGACTCTGGATGTTCAGATGATCTTTAAGGGAAACTGTCGTTTAGGTCGGTAATGCAAGGATGCGACACTAATACGTAATGTGTAATATTGAGGTATAACAGATGCCCCCTAAAGTGTGAGGTCAGAAGAGACTGATGGCTGAAATAATTCACAAATATGGTTCGGAGATAGCATCGAGGGGAGCAACAAGGAGCTGAAACAAAAAAAAATGTCAGATATACCACCGAGGTGGGCATTCCCATGCTTGGAAACAAATGACTCAAAGCATGGCTGTCGACCAATACATTGCAGATCCATGAGTACTGAGATGATATAGACTGTAAACAAATCATGGCTACTCTGAACAAGCGTAGATCCATGAGACAATAATGGCACAGCCATGACCAATACATAAGTGGATTTGTGTGACAATACAGAAAAATATCCATTGCAACCTGGACGTAATCAAAATACAAAAGGGTGTCCAGGGTCTTCTACCCGATCGCAAACGATATGAATCTAGCCATGTGATTACAAGGTGTTGAAGTCAAACATGGTAGAAACCATTTGATTACCGGTCAATGATGTGAACCGTTAACAAATGCGAGGGAAATCACTAATAATGACAATGATCCCCAAGGTATCTATAGTACATATCAACGAAATGCGAATAAACAAGTTGATGTCGAGCATTCGAGATATCATTCAATCAGAGGTCAATGATGAAAACCTACTGTCGAACACGAGGAAACCTGTCATTGAGGCATGCAGGAACCAAGGTACTGGTGGTTGACTCCTAAACCTAATTCCTGGATAGTGATTTGGTGTCAACAGGAATAGACTTGTCGAAGGTGGGCCATGATGATTCCCACATTATCGACACAAAATCAGAATGAGAGATAGTATGGTCCGATGAAACAATAGAATATGTACTAACACAAAGGGAAGGTTTGACATGAAGTGGAGGCGGACTCAAGGTAATAACCCTTTGAACATATAATGACATGAAACAGAGCTTGGCAGCAGGGACTACTTGAACAGACTGAACCATAGGAAGTGTGAACTCATAGCAATAATGAGGACACATGATCATAATGATGACACTATCAACAAGATTGACTACCCAAAATAGACAAGGTGAGGATGCATGCAATGTTCAAAGGTGACAACTCACAAGCTGCCAACAAGGTAAACTTGACTCATTTTCCCATTTTCCCCCGACATGATGGATGAGTACCTCTTTGTTTTTTTATGAGCTTGAGGAGGATAACAGATGCTTGGTATAGCTCATCTCATAGATGAGTTTGATCTCACATGTTTTACGAACCTGAGAAAGGAGGGGTTCGACCCAAAGTGGGCCCTTCGATGTTGAATTTTAACGAGTCCAAGGAAGGAAAACTCAGTCGTCATTTCATGTTTAGAGAGTCTGAAAAGAACTAAAGAAGACCATAACGGTCCTTTTTCGTAAAGTTAGCCTCATCACCCGAAAAAGGGTAAAACAACGCGGGAGAGGACTCTTCCAGTCATGATTGGCTGGAGTATTTCTTTTTCGTAAGTAGTGCCCCCTAGTCCGAAAAAGGGGTAAACTATAACTAGGGAGATGATCATCCAAATCCTTTTACAAGCGTGAACGAATCAATTTCGCTTGGCCATCTTTTCCTATTTTAGGAGTCTGAAAAGAGCTTAAAGAGGACTCCATGTACAACTTTTTCATGGTTGATGACCGAGTACAACAAAGGAAAAGTAAACTTGACACAGTTCCTTTTCCATAAATAGTCTATCAAGGCCAGATAAAGTGATAAACCTATACTCGTTAGATACACCTTTTTACTCCAATTGTTTAACGAGCATTATAATGGTATCAAAATCACTCGAAATATTTTTCATGTTTGGATCCAGAGCACGAAAAAGGAAAAAGTAAGCTCAAACCACTTTTCATGTTTTTAACCAGAGCATGAAAAAGTGATAAGTAAGCTCAAACACCATCTTACTGTTTTTAATGAGCTCGAAGATAGGTTGGAAGAATGCTCATGATGTCTGCTTCATTTTTTAACGAGCTTGTAATAGAAAATGAACTATGCTCAGGATAATTTTCATGGTTTAATGAGCTCGAAACCTAAAAAGGAAAGTATGCTCGAAAATGTTCCCAATGGAGAACTTCTTCCCGTCATGAAATCCAAAGGTTGGTACATGCCCCCAGCATGATTGCTAGAAGTAAGTGACTTAGCTCCAACGTGGTGTGGAGAGGCGATCAAGTTGACTTCAATGTAACTTCCAGAGGTTGGAGACATGCCCCCAAGCTTCATTTAATTTTCCTAAGGTATAGGCGAGTGAAAAGAAGGTTCAGGTACTAAGTCTACGAGGAGACTCGACTCAAAGGGAAAGGATATGTTTCATTTTTTTTAATGAGCTTGACATAGGAGTAGAACTTTGCTCAGATTACTGGCTTCATTTTTTAATGAGCTTGAAGCCAATGGTAAACTCTACTCATGGTTAAGGCCCATTGATGGGTTCCTTCCCAACATGATGACCAGAGGTTGGTAAATGCCCCAGCATGATTGCTAATGGCGAAACATGCCTCCCAAGCTTTGTTTCGTCTGACTACTCTTCTTCCTTACCCAAAAATCCTGGCTACTAATCCGAATGTGTTCACCAGGGGGGGTAGGGAGAACTAGGACCAAGTGACCCGGGCAGATGAAATGAAGGTTCAAATACTGACTCTATCAAGAGACTCAAACAAATGGAAGGGGGATCTATTTCATTTTTACACAAGCTTGAAAATAGATAATAACAATGCTTGAAAGGGTCCTTTTTATTTTTTAATGAGCTTAAAACAGAAAGAAATTATGCTCGAAGGTAGTTTCATTTTTATGCAAGATTGAAACTAAACGTAAACTATGCTTGGGATTGGTTTCATTTTTACACAAGCTTAAAACCAAAAGTAAACTGTGCTTGAGGGTCGGTTTCATTTTTTAACGAGATTGAAACAAAGAATAAACTATGCTCGTAATGATGGTTGGTTTCATTTTTACACAAGCTTAAAACCACAAGTAAACTATGCTTGAGAAAATCGTTTCATTTTTTAACGAGCTTGACACCGGAATAGAACTTTTCTCCAATGTCTCCCCCTTAGGGGGAAGAAACCACTAAAACATGTGGAACATTTAGGGAAGTCTGGTGACTAGGAGTCATGTGATGATTGGGCATCACAAAGGAAAGATGATCGATGGTCACAACATTCCCATGATGGGGAAAATACATCACTCGAAAGAGTGAGGACACTACAACCTTCATTGCATAGACGTAATCACATCCAAGGAGTAGATTAAAATCTAAGGGACCTTGGACGACCATGACATCAATATAGACAGTTTTCCCTCCCAAAGTGATAGGTAACTGAGGAAGGGACCCTAAAGGTCCAGTAGGCCTTCTATTGAAAGACAGTATCTGGTTAGTGACGGGCACAAGCCGAGGAGAACCTAAGGCTTGCCAAGCAGTTGAGGATAGAATACTAACAGAAGCTCCTTCATCAACTATCGTATGAAAAATTTCTTTATCGGAAACTCCTACAGATATTTGAAAAGGAACACTCGAAGGAAGATGAGATTCTGTTAAACCATTCCAATCAAAGGAAATAACCTCAGTACTTGGAGGGGGTCTCACGGAAACGGATAGGGTTTCCCCTTGCCGAGGACATTCTGAACCGATAAGGAAAACATCAGTGGTTTCCAATTCACTCTCGCTTGGAAGATAAGAATGAGACGAAGATTGTGTCAAGATGACTGCTTCAGTCTGGACTTTCTTCAATGAAAGAGTGGGATTGAGTGGAGATGATAGCAACTTGATCACTTCACTCTCGGAAGGGAGAGTGGGATCAATTGCAGATGAAACTGAATTGATCACTTGGCCAATTAGCGGGGGATTGAGGGATAACTTACTATCATTTGTTGGAAGCACCAGTTGAGAACTAGCAATATGTTCCAACCACCGCGAAGCTTCATCCATGCTTGGACAAAGGAAAGTACGGTTCATACCCTTGCATATAAAACAGGGATATAGGACTTTACCCTTCCAACCCTTCACCATGGGGTCACTGGTTGAGGGAGTGTCAACAACATGATGGTCAGAGGTTGACGATACAAGTGGTTTGGGGTTTTTAGACCACACTTTTGACACACGGGAAAGACTGGGGAAATCCTTGAGAAGGTGATCACCCTTGCAGAGTTTGCAGGGGAACTTGGGCCTACGCGGTGTTTTCATAGAATGAGTGCCACTAGGGGCAACCGGTTTACGCTTGATCTTTTCCTTATCCTTTTTCTTCTTAACTTTCCTTTTCTTCTTCTTCTTATCCTCCTGATTACTAACACTATTTCTTTGATCAGGCGAGGAAGAAGGAATGGAAGAAGATTCATCCAAGGAAGAAGGGGAAGGATTAGTTTGGGATTGACTCTCTCGTGGTGGAGAATTAACATTCGAAACATTGGGAGCAATCAGAATTACCGGATTGAATAACCACACTGGTAATCCTATGGTTAATCAAGGAAGATTTAACGTGGCAATAAAGGGAGGACCAATATCTCCAACTGGAGGAAAAGTAAAAGGTACCCCTTGAAAAGGGGTCTCCAGATTGGTAGTTCCAGAAGGAGCATGGGTGCATGGAGGTGGATTCTCCATGGAACAAAACTAAGTGATGTGGAGGAAGTCTTGTTAAAAAGAACTCAAAAAACCCTCAGGCAACCGAGCGTGCGAAAGGGGAGCTAGGAAAAGACAAGGCTCATAGGCCAAAAGAGCAAGCTCAAAAAAATATACTGAGGCCGCTGCCATAGTAAGCGAGCTGTACAACAAAACGGCCAGAATGCCAACAAGCAGCCCTACAAAGAAAAAGACTCTCTACAATATAGCAAGCAAAACCTCCTAACTAAGAGCTGGAGTCCGCAACAAATTGTATCCTTCGCAAGGTGATGAAATCCTAGTCGAACAATACAAGATGAGAGACCAATAATGGAAGGATATCCCTCTACCGAAAGGGATCCCGGGTAAAGATCCCTAGAAGAAAATTCATTAAGCTACCTCATTCATGACATGTTGGAAAAGGTTTTCGGCGCTTCTGCCTTATCACCCTTGTATTACTATGAATACAAGGAAGACAATGATTAATGTTGCCTTAGGGCTAAGTGGAGTGCGACATTCCACAAAGTCCGTCCGGTTCTCGATCTCGCGGCAGTTTAACCCCTGAAAGTTTAAAATAGTCAGGAGGCCCCTCCACAAACTGGTGTATGACCATGTCAACAAATACTAGAGGATTTTAGTTCCCTAAAGACAACGAATATGTCTCAGATAAAAAATGACAAGGGGGAATTATTTCAATGCCTATCCCCGGTGTCCTACGTAACTACCAAATTCTTTTGATTTCCTCAAGTGAGGTTAATATTGGTTTAGTTAGGGAGATTAATTTTAGAGGCTGTCTTACACAATCGGGTTATGGAAGTGCAAATTAATGGTGTTGTGACAACTCAAACCATGAAAATGAAGATGAATCAAAATGAGCCTTTCTCTTCGATGAACACTAGCTAAAGTAAGGAAGAATTCTTTCCGTTCCCAATATGCAGAACCCAATGCACATGCAATTTTATTCCTTTTCAAAATGATAGAAAGAAGTAAAATATGTACCCAAAACTAACCCAAAGTAATGAAAAAGTTTTTCATATAGACACCAAACGTAATGATTGTAATCCATTCCCTATCTTTTCACACTTGAAAAAGACACATCCAAGCTACGGAAAGAAATATTCTACAAACGTTTCCAATTAGATGAAAGACAAAGAAAAGCACCCAACAATTCTATCTTTAACTTGAATGTACACGAATCTGAAACAAGCCTTTCTTCTTCTTATGAATTTGAGACCAAGAATTGCAAATGATCGAATTAAAGCAAGAAGAACATATATTTTTTCCAGTTTCGTGAATATAGCAAAAGAGTGACAAAACCAAGCTTCTCTTTGGACTAAAGCGGAGACAAGGAATCAATCTTTCCCTACAATTATCAGATAGGATGTAAATGAAATAAGATGCCAAGCAATCCAAACACACCAAACCAAAAATGATCTCAAAACCTTAATATGGGTCAAAATGACTGTAGGATGCACGATTCATGGGCCCCCCCGACCATGAGGGGGAATTTTTTTTCAAAAATAGAACTCATTTCACTTAAAAATGCAAGAAAAACACTAGTGTTTACTTGAAGGGCCAACATGGATCCAAATCTCGAAAAGACCCAAAAAATAACCAAACAAACCAAGAAAAAACACTTTCCAGGAACTACCATGGGCCTTCAGGCAACCAGGGAGCGGTATTGATAGACTACCGCGCTCTATACAGTGGTTAAGGTGCGGTACTGATAGGCTAATGCACACTAGATAGTGGTTAAGGCGCAGTACTACCGCTCTGTACGCAGTTACGGGGGCGCGGTAGTGTGTGATCAGGGGGAAAGAGGCAGAATTTTGAGAAAAGATTTTGACTTTTCAAGGGTTTCCAACCCAGAGAACTTACTGATCTATAACAGAAGTCTAATGCAGAGAACAGGGAAGCGAATGAGGGTAAAAGAACCCAATGCTTACAATCAATGAGTGAAATTGAAAGCAAACTTCACAAGCAAAGAAAATGGATTCAATGCTCCCCAGTATGGTCTCCAGTTTTTGTTGCAGATATTTCTCTCTACGGATAGGTAGAAACTCTCTTAGGATAAAGCAGGATGCACTAACTCTATGCTAAGACAAAAAGGAAACAAATGCTACCTTGAGTTTCTGAACTAATCCTCACAACAAGATTAAATGCATTCAGAAGAGATGAAAAACGTAACTCACCTTCCAATTCGACGTTTGTCCCGCTTCTAGCTCTTGATCCCAAAGCTCCAATGTAGAACCTGTTGAAATCAAACAAAGGACAAGCATGCGATCTTACAAATACCTTGAAGCAAAGGTTAAGTTCAAATCTAAAATAAATACATTTCATATCAAAGATTTATACAATACACATGAAATGGAAAAAACAAGACAAGTTATCTTTTATTACAAACTTGAAGAGTGCTTACAAAGGTTGCTTGATATCCAAGCCAATCCTCCATCTCCAAGTGCTTCCTCTAGCTATCTCTGTAGAAGTTTGAAGATCATAGGTTTGATGCCCCAAAAGTCCTCCCTTTGGCCCATGGAAAGCTTCTCTCTTATAGCACATGGGAAGGTTAACCAAAGAGAGAAGTGTGGATCTATGGAGGGTTTAGTGGATCAGGCCAGCTAAACAAAGAGGGAGTTAGGATCGAACCAAAGGTGGTAATCCCAACAAAATCTCCTCGAAGATTGAGATCCCAAAGTCCAAGGAAAAAAGGCTAATTTCATACTACCATGCCCCTAACACTGAGCATAACGCGGTAGTACTGCACCCCAGAGAAGGAGAAAAGAGCTGTAGTGTTGACTACCGCGCCGCTGTAGATGTGCAGGGAGTGGTAGTGCTCACAAACAGGGCTAAGTTGGGTTGGAAGATGGCATAAAAAGGTTTTTCTTTCAGTGTTCAGTCAATGGTTTTCACTATGGATGTTTAGATGATATTTAAGGGAAACTGTCACTTAGGTCGGTAATGCAAGGATGCGACACTAATACGTAATGTGTAGTATTGAGGTATAACAAGTTTCCATGGATTGAACTATGAGGACTTCATAATTTTGGGAAGGAATAGTAGTTTGTTGCATTGTCTGGCCAGCTATATGTTATGATGTTTGAATATTGATGTTTCTCGATTGGTGGGTAACATGATCAAGTTGATTAACAGAACTAATCACACCATCACATGATGTCCTTGTGGTGGCCTAGCTATATCAGACATAGTTTTTTCAACATCCCAAGGTGCATTTAGCCCAGGAACAGTAGTTTGTTGCATTTTCTGGCCAGCTGTATGTTGTGATGTTTGAATATTGATGTTTCCCGATTGGTGGGTAACATGATAAAGTTGATTAACAGAACTAATCACACCATCACATGATGTCCTGGGGGTGGCCTAGCTATATCGGACATAGTTTTTTCAACATCCCAAGGTGCATTTCCCCCTTGCAAAGGTTGGCCTAAAAATATTTCTTACTTCGAAGATCTTGACCACTTCATTGAGGAATGGGGTTAATGAGTGGATTGCAACCTTGCAGGGGTAGGACCCAAATAGATTGATGACTTCCTAGAACTTGAACATTCCATAGATGTTGTTCTTAGGAATGATGATCATTCCAAGGTGGGATTCCCCCTTGAGGAGACAGACCCCAAAAATATTAGGTAATTCCTAGAGCATGACTAGTGGGTGGATTTCCCCCTTATGGTGGTGGGCCCAAAAAAGATTGGTTACTTCTGGGAACCTAACCACACCATGGAAATTTTCATTGGGATTGATTAGAATTACAAGGTGGATTGAAACCTTGTGGATGTGGGCCCCAAGAATATTAGGTACTTCCTAGAACCTTCCCACTCCATTGTGGAATGGGGTAGATAGGTGGATTTCCCCTTGGCATTATCCCAGGATAAGTTGGAGGATGACCCCTGGGACACTTCTTCCCAACTGTGGAGGATAAATCCAATTGTCATTTATGTTCCAAGATCTTTTATTTCTGCCAAGGATATTAATAGTCCAAGGTAAAGGATCTCCCTCAGAAGTAGAATCTGGCCAAATATTTGGCATACCATGAATATTTGTAGATCCTCCATATGTGTGTGTTTTTTGCAAGTTTCTCCAACTTTAGAAAAGATAAGTGTGACCCACTAGTGACTCACTTAAAACATTCATGACCGAATGAGAGGAATTTGTTAAAGGTGGATTCATGTTAGCATTCATTGCCTCTCAGCTAAAAAATGTCATATGAAAATAAGCAAGCAAACTACTTTTCCAAAGAACTAAATTTCAATGAAAAGATGGATTAGAGGGCCTTCCAAAACTAGTATCTCTTGAGGAGTCTCAAGCCTCAACAATTACTAATAGTGAAGGTATGGTAAACAGTTACACCATTCTTTCAATCACCAAAGGTGCAAGTATTGGCTCTAGGCCAATCACCCTCCTAAAGTTCTAAAGCTTTAATGTCTATATCGGGTATTATAAGTGTCCCCCACTCGCAATATCCCATGTGATATACTAGGAACAGTAACTAAGGTTACCACTTCATAATCAATGTCCAGGAGGAACATTTGTAAGTCTAGAACAACTCACATAGACGAGATGCTCCAAGAAGTGATGTCACCTCGAGGAATTGTCACTTACATGGAATACCATGATGTTCTCATGTCCCACTAAACAAGCAAGAGGGGAGGTACCACCTTTAATTATTCAGATTGACCTCGTGCTTGATGCGTGTTTTGGATGTGTTTTCCTGACAAGCGTTCTTTGCTACTACTGGATTTAATCGCTCATTAATCAATGCTAGTTTCATAATTATGTGGCCCTGAAGATTTAACTCCCTAATCCTACCCCAAGGCATTACCCTAATCTTGTTGGTGATATGAAAATCAGATCTGGGTTAGTTTTAGATTAAGCTTTCATTTTAAAGTTAATTTTTTTAGTTTCAAGAGTGGCAATGAAACAGATGTTGTTTGTGAATCGATGGGTGAACCAATCAATGCAAGGATGATTACAAATTTATCTTTTGTTTCGATGAACTTCCTAAACTAAAATATATTAAGAAGTTCTCCCTATGTTATATGCAATATTTCCAAATTAAATGCAATTATTCTCGAAATGTATGAATTTAAACTTGCAAATATAAAGACAATATCAACTCAAATGTTCCAAATCATTTAGTTTGAGAATTTCAAAATATCAATTCATGAGTTCCAAAATAGTAATTTTAGAGTTTCAAATCAGAATTTTAAGAGTTCTCAAACAATCATTCAATATTTCCCAAAACATCAATTCAAGAGTTCCAAACATCAATTAACCTAATCAATAAGAAAATTCTTTGATTTCATAATTCCTATACTAAAAATTGTTCTCAAATTATTGAATTTAAATCTCTTTACACTTAAGATCCACTTTCTTGTTTGCAGGACCGCTCAAAAGCAAAAGCAAAGAGGATAATCTTGGCTCAAAAATATGCTTCAAAATTCAAAACTAATCTATTACACTTGAGATCCACTTTCTCATTTGCAGGACCACTTGAAAGCACAAGCAAAGAGGTTACTTGTGGCTTGGAACTATGCTTCGAAGTAAAATCTAGATTACTACACTTGAGATCCACTTTCTCATTTGCAAGATCACTCAAAAGTGTGAGCAAAGAGAATACTCGTGGCTCAAAAATATGATTCAAAACAAATATAGATCTAACAACTTGCCAAATTCAATCAAAACTTCCTTTCCCAATCAAAGTGTTTATGTAACACAATTGATAAAATGCATTTTCAAACAAACAATCCAAAGGCTACCCAATACTACCTTTTTTTATTCAAAACAATTGTTCTTAAAGATTCTTAAGGGAGGGGTAAATTTATTTGTAATTTCAAATAAAATTGTGATTGAGACACCAATATCTTCTTATTATTGTTGTTCAAGTACCAATTTAGGGATTCTACCACATAAAATCACCTAATCACTAAGCATTTCTACTTGGATTTTGAAGGCCCCAACTTGAAAATAAGTAAGGCTTAAGAGTTAAAATTTATACTAACATGATCAAAATTCATTCTTACTATGATTTAACATGGTTTTTAGGTCTACATACTCAGTATTTTTAATAAATTGCAGGTTGAAATATTTTCAACAAGCAATAGACTACAAGAGTTTTCCCTTGGGGGAATTAGTAATAGAATTAAAATGATCACTAAGATGTCTCTTAAAATTGATAAATAAATTAAATGGAAGGTTCATTAATGATATAAATGTTGTACCATAGAACTCCAAGTCAAAAAAGAGAGAAAAACTGGAAAAAAAAAAAAGATCTGAAGCCAAGCAATGCTCAACACTTAATACTCTTCCTAAAACGCTATTGGTCAGAGGTTCACATGCGTTTATGAGACAAAAAAACCTATATATAGAGGATAAAGGTCGTTTTACATGCTACTATATAATCCATGACCAGTGGTTTTTCAAGAAATGAATTTATGGGGCTCAAAAACCCCCAAAAATTGAAAAAATGTCAATAATAACAGGTGTAGGATGACACTAAATGAAATCAAAATCATCCCTAACCATTATTAGGATGATTATTTAATGAATCTAATCAATATTAACAAGAATCATAATCAATATTACCAAAATTTTGGAAGGGTAAGATCTAGAAAGCAAATCCCCCAACTAGTGGAGTCGCCTTTCTTATAGGTAGAAGATCAGCAGCATAGCTAGAAAGCTAGGCTGAGATCATTTTTCCTTTTCCAAAGGGGTAGCGGAGGAATGACTTTGGAAAAAATTAGTGAGGTGAAATTATTGAGGAGTCTTCGTAGAAGACTCAGGTGAAGGCACTCCATTGGGAATTCTGGTGTGATTGGAGGTTCTATCGGGTAGATTAGTGTTGTAGGCACGATGAGACTAGGAAGACAGATAGTGTAGGCTACAAGAAACCAACGTTTATTTTGGGAAGTGACTTGTTCTGCGCACTCCCTAGGGCATATTTTTCTAAGAGAGTTGGGCACACACATAGATTCGGAAAAGTAGTGTTGGAGCGCTCCTCGTCGGGATACTAGGCATGAGTGTTGTGTTGAGGTTGATTTACGGATGCAACAAAGTTTGATCAATACTTTGGTTAGGATTGTGTCTTGATATGATGTCATTGAGTACATGCTATCAGATAGTTTCCAGGTTGTGGAATCCTCCTTTTGTTGTAACCAAGTTTCATTATATGACATTTGGATGAACCCCATTGAGTTGGTGTCATCGACACACTTGTGTTCTTCATTGTGGTTGTTGTCTATAGGTTAAATTTGATATATTTGAACTAAGAATATGATTAAGTGTTGAGAAAAAATGAATAAGCATAAAGTTTGAAGTCGCAGTCTACCAGGATCCTCCCCAGTATGGTCTCACCTCCTGGAGTGGGTCTGGGCAATGCAACATGGGCTAGAGAAGGGAATGTAGCTTTAGTTTTGAGTTGGATATTTAGCACCATGACAGGTGGTATTAGAGATTTGAGGTTAGCATTCTCTTCACCACTCTTCTACCAAAGAGGTGGTATCAAATTTGGTTAGAAGTTATCTTCACCACAAATTGGTGAGAGGGAAAGTGGGGTGGATTGGAAAGTGTAGCAAGAAGTTGACATTTCACTCACAACTTCGTGCAAGCAAGTAAATCGATGGTAGAGACTTGGCCAGACTATCAAGAGAATTGGCATCATGTCGGGCATATTGTTAGAAGAATATCACACTTGGGAGAAGTGTTACTTGCATGTAACAGAGTTGTGAATTATATTTTCAAGGGTCGCTATGGCAGTGCAACAAGTGGAATATTAGGAGGTTATTGGGGAAGTTGGGTAGACTCCAAAAAGCAAAATTGGTAGCATACATCGATGGGAAATGCACCTGAAACAAAGAGTTCCCAGAGAAAAACAAATATTCCCACCATGAGTGCACCAACACGGGCTTGGGAAGGATCGACACCACGGTTAAGTACCAGGAAGTCATTTTGGGGGAAGAGCGCTAAGACCCAGCATGTCAAGAGAAAGCACTTGGTAGTAGTGCGCCCAGATCATTGCAGGTGGAAGGTGATATCAAAACAAAATTCACCGGTAGAAGTGTGCCCAGGAAAGGAAAACCCAATGCACATAGAAAAAGAGTGTTTGGCACATAGTAGGGATCTTTTAATCAAATGAACTAGCTATCATGTTCCCTCATTGATGACTAGTGGAAGGAGTTCCTAGCCCAACCAATCCCTTGGGTTTAGGAATTTGTTGACACAAACCCAGTCGACAGGGGTTCCTCACACTGTCGACACCCAAATCACCGCGATCTCCCTGAGCACCGGCCCAGACAGGTTTTACCCTATCCAGCAACACCTGTGGAGCAAATGGAGTCTCAAGGGAGAGTTGATGGAACCACGTTTCTGTCGAATGAAGGAGGACTTTGTGCATCAACTAATCAACTTATCACAACATTTCATAATAGATCTAACCATTCATTTTAGGCATTAAACATAATTGTAGCATCATTCAACAGATCTCATTATCGCCAGAACCACTAATGCGCAATACATATAACAATAAAACATTAATTGCGGCAAGAAAACATCGCATCATTCATAGATTCATATCGCATAATGAATTTACCACAAGGAAACATGGAAGACATAATGATTCTTCTAAAAAATACATCATATCATATTCATCTTTGCAACAAAACATAGATACAACAAGATAATCCTTCTGTCGCATACCCAGATTAACAGACAATAACAAGCAAAATCATCTGTACTCAATTGTCTCTTCAATTGATCAATTCTCATCTCTCATCCATCTCTCAACACTTACAATGCTATGTCTATATATAGGCTAGCACCTTTACATTTGTGGTCCACTTAGGAAACCGTCTAACTACTTCTTAACAAACTTTACAAAAAGGATAACCCAAAACCCACATAATGTGCCCAAATGACCCAAAACCCACATCATGCGGTCCAAATGACCCAAAACTACATAAAATAATCGACTTGCATGGCATTTTCCTTCTTGTGCGGCATATTTGACCCTTCGTAGCATCTGCGATGCTGCGCAGCTGACTCATCCAAACTGCCTTCCAACAGCCCCCCAACACAATCTTGTGGCTCGCCCTCGAGTCACGTCAGTTGGACATGGTGTACACGTTCTTGTCTGTCGCTGGACTATTCCTCTGTCACTGTTCTTGTCGTCTGGGGCACGCTATTGTGTACTACTGAAACTGCTACGGTGATCTTCGGCTCGCTGTCATGTACTTCTCAAATTGATATGGTGATTTTTTGGCTTGCTGTCATGTACTTCTCAAACTCATCCTCCAATCTCTCGAAACCTATTGCAGACTGAGGAAAAGTTGATGAACAACATTGAAGTTTGAAACAGGCCAACTGCTCTGGCACATCTGTTTCGCACCGGGGATCACCCACTATCGGGTCCAAGGGGCTGACGCCCCTATCATTTTGGTGGTCACAGGGACCACGAAGATTCGAACTACCACCACATACCTAGACATCTCAGATGATACTTCGTCTCGGTTACACTCGAGTGTTTGAGCTGCTTCCTTCTCTAGGTTCTCATGCACACTCGTCATTCGGGCCCTCAACGCACCTGGTGTGCTACTGCACGAAATGAAATGGATCATTTCCATAGCCTCCTTGGAATTCCTAACTTATCTAGCTTCCTGACCCACCCACAACATGGTTTCCTCTCGTCTGATAGATTCTTCTTTGCTCAGCGAGCCTCTAGTGCCTATATTTATTCATTTTCATCGTCCTGGATGCCTGCCTCAGAAATCGTTTGCAAATCTATTCACAGAAGGCTTCGATCATTTCATCATGCCATTCCTTCATCTCCTGGTGAGGTGGATCCGCAGCACGCGTCTTTAGACTGGGCTTATTATGTGTGGAGTAGCAACCATGCTTCCATCAGTTGTCATTCATGCCAAAACGTGCGAGGCATTAATCTTGGTGCCGTCGGCCATGCTGCCACCTTGTGTTACACATGTCAAACGTGCCTGACTCCGGCACCACTTCGGGCCATCTAACGATCATACTTGCCAAAAAGACCTATCATATGAAAAGTATCGCCTACTAATGATTTGTAATGATTGCTGATGTGACTACATCGCAACCCTATAGTTGTCGCGGCATGGCTCCCAAACTGTGATACAAGCATCCCAACTTGCGCATTTTGTCCTTGCTGGTGCGCCATCCTGCTAGCTAGAATCCTGCATTTTTATTTTTATTTTTTTATTTACCATAATGCGTTTAGGCATCGCGCTGCTCCGAGCCCGTCCTATAGGGCTTCAACCAGATACCATTCACCAACTTTGGGAGCATCGCTCCATCTAACTGCTGCAGCTGTACTGCGCCTCCCGAAGTTATGCAACTGATGCGATATGGACTGAGCCAATGCATTTGTAGCTTCCCTAGATGCTTCATGAACTTGCTGTCATACAACAACACCAAGTCATCTTATTGAAAATGTTTGTTCTTGATATGGCGATCATGCCAATATTTTTGTCGATCCTTCTCCACACATTGGTGAAACCCTGTGATAAATCAGTCTTCTTCGAGCTGTTCCAGCTACTCCAGTCGTTCTGCCAATGCTACCTCATCATTCATGCATGTTGCTGCCACTATGCGCAAACTCGGAACAATGTAATCCATAGGCATAAATGCCTCTTTCCCATACACCAATTTGAATGGTGTATGTCCTGTCAACCTTTTACAAGTGGTGCGATATGCCCACAAGACTGCTGGAATCTTCAAATCCCAGTCATCGCAGTTCGCATTACAAACCTTGGTAAGAGCATTCTCCAATACTTTGTTGAAGGCTTCCATTGTGCCATTTTCCTGTGGATGATATGGCGTACTCTTCTTTTGTTGTATCTAAAGCTCTGTTGTCAATGTGCTCACTGTGCGATTAATGAAGTGACTTCCATGATCACTCATCAATATCTTCGGGCAGCCAAACCGAGTGACAATATTGTCAAACAAGAAATATGCTACTATTGCAGTGGTGCAATCTACAACTGGTGTGGCCTTCACCCATCTTGTCAAATAATCTCTCATTGTGATTATGTATCATGCATCGGTGTGCTTCCCAGGTGGGTTTATAGGTCCCACAGAATCCACAGCCCATTTATCAAATGGCTGCAAGGTTACTTGAGGTATCAGCGGTATCTCATCCCTCCTGGAGGGTTTTCCAGTTCTTTGATAGACATAACAAGTCTATGCATGATCCACTGCATCATTGTGAAGAGTGGGCCACTAAAGTCCTACATGAAGCACCTTCCTAGTTGTAGCCTGACCACCTTAGTGTCCACCAGCCACTCCTGCATGTGCTTCTGATAATATCGGCCCTTGCTCATGAGGTAGGACACAACACCTCAAAATATCGTCTGATCCTAGCTTGTACAACTATCCGGCAATCAAATGGAAATCGGCGGCCTTAACCACCAACTGCTTCTTTTGGCTGGTGTTAAACTCCTCTGGTGTGGTTCCAGTCACCAGAATTTGAATTATTTCTTCGTAGTAGTCATTAGCTACTTCAACCCTGAATAGTTCTGCATTTGGAAACCTATATTCAATGTTAGTTTCTTACTCCCCTGTCTCAATTCGCGACAAGTGATCTGGCCCTACATTCAAGCAACTAGGTTTCATAATTACCTCAAAATCAAACTCCTGAAAGAGAAGTAACCAATGACATATCTTTCCCCCCAACACAGGCTTATTGACCAAATATTTCAAAGAATAATGGTCTGTGAACATCTTGAAGTGACCCCCCAACAGGTAATTCCTAAAATTCTGCAGTGCATATACCATCGCCAAGCCTTCCCTCTCTGTAGTGGTATAATTTCACTCCGTGGATGATAAGTTATGACTCGCAAAAGTAATTGGGTGATCTAGATCTCCTTTTGCTGGTTGCGCGAGCAATACTCCCAGTGCAATCGATGATGTATCTACATGGACATGGAATTCCTTGCTCCAGTCATGAAATACCAATATCAAAGCAAAATCCATCTTAGCCTTCAGCGTCTCGAAAATGACTTGACATTCAGGACTCCACAAGAATACCGCGTCCTTTTTTAAAAACTTCTCCATAGGGGCTGTGATCATTGCATAACCTCGGATAAACTTGCGATAGTACCTGGTGTGCCCCAATGTTGCTCTCAACTGCTTGAAATTGGTAGGTGGTGTTAAGCTCAGAATGAGCACAATCTATGCTGGGTCAACCAACAATCCCTGCTTGCACACGATATGACCCAACAATATCCCAAATGGTGCACAAAAAATGCACTTCTTCAAGTTTAGCGATATTTGATGTTGTCGACAGCACTCCAACATCAGTCGCATATTTTCCAGATGATCGTTGATCAATCCATAAACTGTCCATTCATCCATATAAAATTGCAGAAAATTCTGAATAAAATCCCTGAAAGCAACAACAAAAACCCGAGAGAATATCGCAGGTGCCTTCTTTATCTTGAACGGCATGACGGTGTACTGGAAACAACCCCATTCAGTCACAAACGTTGTCTCGTGGAGGTCCTCTTTTGCAATCTTGATCTAGTGATAACCAGAAAATCCATCTATGAAGGAATACATCTCTTGGCCATCCATGCCCTCCATTATTTCATCAATGAATGGTGTCGAAAATGGATAATGAATACATGCGTCATTCAGCTTCGTCAGGTCGACACAAATCCGGACCTCACCTGTCTTCTTGTCTTGCACCACCATGGGACTAATCCATTTCGATTCTTCGACTGGTTCAATGATGCCAACATCCAGCATGCGGTCAAGTTCAACTTTGACCCATTCCTTATGTTGTGGATTCAGTCAATATGGTCGCTTCCTAATTGGTTTTGCATCTGGTTTTAGTGGAATCTTCATCTCCCCTAGATCCCCCAAGATTCCCTTCATCTCGGAAAACTTTGTAGGGAAAAAATCTTGGAACTCATGCAACAGGTCAGTGACCTTTGCCATCATGTTTGTATCTCAGTAGTCACCAACATTCGCAAACTTTGGGCTCTCCTCCATCCCAATGTTGACCTTCCTGAGCTTCAACGGATGACTGATCGGATCTGTTGGTGCATCCAGAGCTACAACATTGCGACTTCCTTCTAATCCCAGAATATTGACATTCCGTGGGTCGTCACCATCCTATGGCCCTCCAGTGATATTATAACATTCCATCATCGACGACATCTTACAGTGCATATGCGGATCCATAGTATATGCCACTGGAACTACCTTTAGAATGATGTCGCAGATGAGCTGCAGAGCATTGTGAACATTTGGATTGGTATCCACGAAGCTGAAGGTATGAGTAAAGAAAACTGTCAACTCTAACCAAGCGGTGATCTCCCCTTGCAACTCAACTACAGCATACCATGATCGTGGTATTTCATCTAAAGTATGGATAAAAGCATGGACCCATTCATCCTGTGGTCGCGAGGCCCATAGAATCTAGCATTCCATCAGATGACTGCCAGGGTCATTCCGCCCATCGTACCTTCTAGTGTGGTATATTTATGTGTCTCCAAAGAGAACCATCATCAACCTTCGACACTGCGACCAACTAGTAATCGACTTCTTATGGGATGCCCACCACCGTGCTAGAGTAGCCTTCAACGACTCCTCCAATGCCAACAACCGCTGCAGTTCGGACACCTTAGCCTCAAATGCAACTAGAAATTCAGATGATGCCGGCAGCCCTTCGTATATCAGAAACTCAATAGTCTCAGTCGCAACATGACACAGTGACTGTGTTATCAACCCGCACTTTCGGAACGATACCTCATGCAGGTGATTCTGCTAATTCTCTAAAGCATCATCCGATTCGGAAGATGCGGAGCTGGAGCTACGTAAACCAAGTTCTCCACCAGTAGTCAGATGGATGTAGTCTTCTAAAATTTTATATGCATGATCCCATCCTCTTAAAACCTCATCCTTGACAGGTTCAGCATATCCTCGCCCTTCAGCCAGATCCAACAGAGCAATGACGCGGAGATCCTAATTTTCAAAGGTCATCACCCGCTTCTTGAAATTGATCACTGCCATACTGTCATTAGCCCATCCAATTCCAAATAATGAGGGATAAGATCTTCCACCTTCGACGACCTCAATGACATCAAAATCCACATAGGTTTTCATTCCCTCAATATCCACAATGAGGCATGGAACTCTCCCAATGGGTGTGACTTTGGCCTGATTAGCCAATCGCAGCTGTATAGGAGACCAGCTCAGCGTTGGGCTCCCCATCTTTTGCCCCAATTGATTTGTCAATATGTTAACATCGGAGCCTAGATCCAGAATAACTGAATCAACCTCATAGTCCCCAATATGGACATTCATGCGCATTTCCTTGCCCGTCTTCTTCCTTTGCAAGGAATTCATCGTGGACTCCCTCCGTCCTTGAGTAATCAATGAAACAGACTCTCGATCTCAGCTAGAGCATCAGGATCCCTTGTCAGTGATAAAAAACCTTCTAATAAGTGCTGCAAGGTACCATACTGACGCGACAGTCCTTCTTTCGAAGTTGAGTCAAATGCTGGGGGAAAGTCATAAACAATTGACTTGTCGCAAACTTTTTCCATTGCATTATGTGCCTGAAAGAATGCATCACACTCGGCATCAATATCAAATTGTGTCTTCTTCTTCCTAGCTAGTTGTATTAGAGTATGCGAACTGTCTTTGCCTATCATTGCACCTCCGTGAGTGATAACAAAAACAACAGCATCTTGTGTCCTCGGCTCTGCTGAAATTGTTGCAATATTTGGTCCCTAATTCTAATTCGGTGGTGGGTTCGCAGATTGATTCACAGTCTGGTTGGCATTCTGATTCAAATGCTAGTTCTGGTTTTGTGAAGGATTATGATTTGGAAACTAGTTCTGATTCTGTAACTGCGGTATATTGCTTGCCTGCTATCGCGCAATCAACTGTGGACAGTTTTCAATAGTGTGATCAGTAACAAAAAAAAATGTACATTGTGTCTACAATTGTGGGAAATATCTATGATAATGTCCCAACACTCTGCAATTATAACATTGGACAGGTCCACGACCTCGTCCTCCTCCATGACCAAAGCCTCCACCGCGTCCTCCCCGGAATCCCCCTTGCTGCTGATATTGTTGTTGATTAAATTGTTGTTGTATGGGATTCAGTTGCAGTTGAACACACTGCCCTGGCTGAGCACATGGTGCTAACTGAAATTACTGTGGCTGTTGAATGTACTATGGATGTTGCGGAGCCATCTGCATCGGATTATACTGTGGCATAAACCGTTGTTGTAGTTGTGGCTGCGGTACAAGATACACCTACGGTTGAGGTAGCGGTTGGGCCACTTGTGGCTGCAATTGCGGTTGCTGTATTGCACGTTGGTCGTCCTTCACATAGAATGCGTCGTACGTTCTTTCTTGAAGTAAGCCATATGCTCGACAATACTTATCTTCATGTCCTACGGACTTGTAGAATTTAAAATACAAATTCATTGGCTTTGTGACCATCTTCTGCATATATTGACACTCCTCGTGTCGATGCCCATATACCTGACAGATGCGACACCATGGAATACCTATGCTACTCAATGGGTTTGGCGCTCCAGATACCAGATAGTTGCGAAAATATGGGAAACTATCCTTAGTATGCCCCTCTGCGCGACATTGAGTACACCGATCCTCTTCACATGTTCCTTACCCTTCTTAAGGTCTTGCAACTGTATTGTCAAGTTGGCCAGCTGTGTCTGAATTTGTGACATGCCAGTTGCGTTCTCACCAATCGATGAAGATTCTAACCGCATAGCCATCTCCAGAGCCTCACTGGGTGTTGTAATGTTTTGTTGCATCAATGGGAGTCGAATATGAGGCAACAATGCCGCGATGAACCATTCCTTGTGTTGGACATCGCTCATGTCAAAGCTGACCCTTGCCATCAGTGTTTTGAACCGTTGGTCAAAATCCCACACAATTTAAATTGGATACTGCTTAATCTCTTTTAGTTCTGTAATATACTAAGCTTCAGACTTGGGTTTTCTGAACTATGCAATCAATCATTTTCTAACTTCATCCAGCGTCTTCTTTGGAGTTCCTGTAGGAACTTGTACAAACTTCATAAACCAGTCTAATCGTGACCCAAAGAGTTGTCGCCAACTAACTCTTCTTTGCATCATCATCCGTAATTTTATTAACAGTCCATATTGCTTCACATAAGAACCAGTATTGCTTTGGGTTGTCAGTGTCATTCCCATGGAACAATGGTAACTTTGCATCTTCACTTTCCATCCTCAGCTTCCTTCCTATAGTTGCTGAGATGCTAGCAATCAAGTTCTGTTGAGACGATGAACATGGCGGTGCCAAAGTTGTATTCCTTCCCGGTTGTGATATAGTGAGCGTAGGTGTGGGTACGTTCTTGCTGGGGGTTGGTCCTACCTCTATCTTAGGTGTAGCCTAGTTTTCCTTGTCGGCACTGTGAGTTCACTTCATCCCATGTGGTATTCCTTCGTGGCTTTGCGTTTTGATCATAGTAGGACCTTCTCCTATCCTCTGCCTCTTCTCTTGTCGAAACCTTGCTCCTCCCCTCATAGGACCACTCACTTCCTTGACTTCCTTCACAGTCTCGTCATAACTTGCACCCATCTACCCCGTATCATTCCATGTACCGCCCCCAGCGGAGTAGCCAAAAACTGTTGGCTTGGTTTTGCAACCAAGCTTAGTGCTATGGGCACCTGCTAACTAGTAGCAGCAGTTTCAATAGAAATAAATAACAATAAACTAAATCTAAACTAAACTAAACTAGCATGTGCATTTTGAATTAAAGAACAAGAACAAGAAAGATAAAAATAAATTTTTGTATTAACAATGGGGCAAGCAAATGCTTGCAAGAACAATACCTCCAAGTGATGAAGGTTGTTTGAATGGCTCCAATGGTGAGCAGCTCCAATCTCCAATGGGTCCTTTCTCCAAGGTTGCTACAATGGCCAAAACTCAAGGGAGATTTTGGCAGCATGAGGATAGGAATATGGATGGATGTGAAATGAGGATCCCCTACCACATTTTTATAGGTTTTGGTGGTGAGGAATACCATTTGTGGTTTTGTGGAAACCAATGGTATTGACCAACATGGTTTAGGTACTTTTCCCTCCTTTTTTCCTTTTTTGAATAAAATTAATATTTTTATTCCCTTTTTAATATTTTTGGGAATTTGGACCCTTTTTGAGGGTTTTTTATGCTTTTTAGGAAAAATAATCTTTTTGAGTGGTAAAAAGGGGCGTACCAAGGTCTTTTGGTGACCTTTTGTTGGCTTCAGAGGCTTAGATGGTGGAAAAGTGGACAAATGGGTCATGTGAATAAAGGAATGAGCTAGTGAGCACTTTTTGGGTGTTAACAGATTGCCCCCTGATGTGTGAGGGCAGGAGCTCATCGTATGGATGATAGACATCATAGTTCTTTTGTCTTTTTTCTGGGGTTGTAGGGAGGAGAAGAGACCGATTGGAGACTGGATCCGCGTCCCATGGAAGCTGCAAAAAAAAACAAATATTACATTGCCTCAATATGAATGAGGGATAATCTCTGATAATGGACGAGGTGGGCATACCCATGCTCGTATCAAGACATATACATAACAATTAGTCCCAAGAAGGGGGATCTAATACATAAAAAATATACTGGTACATCATAATGGTCCAGAGGGTACATTATTTTGGGATGTACTCATGATCATGACATGGCTGATCTCAATAATTGATACACTGGAATAACTGATGAACTTGTTGGAACTGAAGGTGTCCAACATCTGTAAGGACGTAATGACTGTGAGCCATCTTTGGGAAGTATCTGTAACTGTATACTCGAGGGAGTATAAAACTGGGGTACATCTGAATACTGTCGCCATACGCAACCCGGATATCTATAGGAACAGTGTAACTGGTTGTATCCATAGGTAGACTCTCAAATGTGGAGGAGTCAGAAGGTATCCGGGGTCTTCGATTAATAAGTGAACGGACCGATGCCCCGTGCAAGTCTCAACGATGCGATCAAGGTGTTGAAGTCGAGCATGTGAGAAACAACCATTTGGAGAAGCACTGAGGAATTTTCTTGAAATGATTCGTAGGCACTCATCATAAATGGTGATGAGTCCAAGACACAGGGACCTCTAGGTCTATCCTCTGGAATAAATTTGGTTGTCGTCGACAGAGGGAGACCGGCAACTAACAAGGCAATGATGTTTCCTTGATAGGAGCGCGAGGTGTAGAACTGAAGTATTGTAGTACTGATGGTAGGACTGACATACTTGTGGGGATGGGAAGTAACTGGGGTCATATAGTGGGTAGACTCAAACTTCCTTTGTTCAGAGCATGATGACGTGGTTGACCTGGAAGCGTAGGGAACTGACTTGTAGGTGTGGGGATCATAGCTTTTAAGGACTGAAGGGTATGTATGACTCTGGTGGGGAATCAAGCTGATGGGTGCTGTCAAGGGGTTCTCAGGGTGACATACTGCAGAATACTCTGAACAAAGGCAACCAAAATGGGGAAGCTGTCGTATGAGTAGACGTGATCTGTTGTGGCACCGAGAAGCACCATTGGGTCCTTCTTTGTAGTTTTAATGAGCTCTAAGAAGGGATAAAAGTGTGCTCTAAAATGGTACTGTCCTGTGGATTCGTGAGCCCGGGACTGTTCGTGCTCATTGGTGCTTTCATTTTTAAGGAGTTTGAAAACGATAAGAAGACTCTGCAGTGGTTATGACTACTGTCCTGTTGGTTTTACGAGCCCAGGATGGTGATTTCTCGTGGTCTCTTTCATGTTTAGAGAGCCTGAAAGCGGGAAGGCGACTCTATTGGTTTCTTTTTCGTAAGTTTAGTCTCCAAGGCCCGAAAAAGCATAAAATGATGCGGATGGAGAACTCTTCTAGCCGATGTGACTAGAGTATACCTTTTTCGTAATTAGTCTACGAGGTCCGGAAAAGGGGTAAACTTATACCAGGTAGACGCCCTTTCAGATACTTTTAGCGAGCATGAAAGGAAGCAAGGTTGCTCGGCGATATTTTCATTGTTTTAGGAGTCAGAAAAGAACTTAACAAAAACTCCCTAAGTGCCTTTTTCGTAAAAAGGGATTGCTCGGCCCGAAAAAGGGATAAAATTATACTGAACAAAAATGGATAGATGGGAGCGAGAAAAGGTCTCAAGCGTCATCATGTGTGTGGGATACTGGATCCGGTGACATAAAGATTGTCAAAAGTAGGCTGCGGCTTTGTGGCACGCAAATCGAGGCAATGAGAGGGCTGAAAAGTATGGGCGTGAGAGCGAGAAATGATCTCAAGCATCATCACAGGTGCGGGAAACTGAATCCGGCGATGTATAAAGATGGTCGACCACGGAGAATGGTGGATGTGGCATGCAAACCGAGGTGACGAGGGGGGCATGGAAACAATGCCCGAAAAAATATAGGGGTGAGAGCGAGAAATGATCTCTAGCATTGTCACGAGCACGGAAAACTGAATCTGGTGATATAAAACTTGTCAAAAACGGAGAACGGTGGATATGGCATGCAAACCGAGGTGACGAGGGGGGCATGGAAAAAATGCCCAAAAATCTAGGCGTGAGAGCGAGAAATGATCTCAAGCATCATCACGAGCGCGGAAAACTGAATCCGGCGATATAAGACTCATCAAAAATGGACGACGGCCGATGTGGCACGCAAACCGAGGCAATGAGGGGGCATGGTAAAAATGCCCAAAAAAATCTAGTCTTGGTTGTTGGTAGTGGCACCCAAACACATTTTGTCGATGTGGATCAACTCATGTGAAGGGGAATATATTACCCAAGCTGCGGAGGCCAGATTGGGGGACCAACGGCTTGCACCATCGGCAAAACCAACGTAGCAAAGTGGAACATGTGTGTGAACGGGATCAATGGAAGGGGCCAACCGGACAGAGGGGTATCCAGTGGAGATCGTATAAATGGCGGGGTCAAGGCCAGGCATTTTGGTATCTGGCCAATTGAAGACATCAGTGAATTCTTGGAATAGTTGGTGGTATTCTTCGATCTCATGCTCACTGTGGGAAGCTCCTAATGTAATGGTATGAATGGCACCAAGTGGGTCAGAGATGTCAATGTGGATGACGGGAGAAATATCGGCCATGGAATCCATTAACCAATCGACTTTAGTAGGAAGGAAATCTTTGGACTCAACCGCGGATAGGGTAGCGGTGGTGGATGAAGTCTCTTCCGGGAGGAAGTATGGACGATGGTGCATGTCTTCCTCGGGATAATCAAGGGCAGTAGGAGTCTTGATAACCTCTTCATCATTTTGGGAGATTTGAGTGGTCAAATCGAGTGATGAGGTAGTGGTAGTCGAAGAGATCATGTGGATGGTGTTAATCTCTCCAGATGAGGATGATGCGGGAGGGAAGATCTCCTTGATAGTAGGGGGTGCCGTCTCAAGGTCCAAATTGTTCATCTCGTAGAGGGCTACTCTGTAATATGGGATGTCAGGACAGTGATGGGAGTAGTGGCCGTAAATACCGCATATCGCACATGGGTGGTTGGTACGCAGTGATTTATCACAAGGCATGGGGTTTGGATCGAGTTTGACCACCGGGATGTTGGGGTCGTCGTCCAACATTTGCATGTGTTCCTGCAATGCAGGTAACTGTGGACATTGATGGGTTGGATGGCCTAACTCATCACACAGCAAGCATTTTGGAGGAGCACGGAATACGGGGGGAGGTTTAACTGCCTTGTGTGGGGGTACCGCAGTATATGGTTGTGGGCCTCTGCCCCCAGTGGGCCTGATGAGTGGAGGGGGATTTGTTGATGACGAAGGAGTATTGATACCGGGAGGTGGTTGGGTAGAAGTAACAATGGGTTGCACTGGTTGCAGGATGACATTTGGTGTCGGCGGTGGAACGAGAGGCGAAATATACCACACGGGTAATCCCAATGTTAACCCGGGGAGACTAAGGGTAGCCATAACCGGGGCGCTTACTACACCCGAAGGAGGAAATAGAAATGGGATTGTGTGGATGGGTGTAACCCCAATGTGACTAGGGACTAATGGTGGTTTGGGTAACAAGGAGGGTTGATTACCGGGTGTTTGTGAAAGAGTGAAGAGGTTAGCGACCTGGGTCTCTGGTGACGGTGGTGGAATGGCTTGGAATGTAGAGGTCATCGGCGCCTCGGAGTAAAGTCCGGGTCCTACTGAGGAAACGAAAGAGGTAGTTGCACCACAAACAGGTTGTTCAACCATGGGGAGAACATTTTCAGGTGTGGCGGGGGCCTTGGGATCATAATAGGTGAGCTGGTCGACCTTGACCACGCGTCCCTCACGGGGGAATTGCATGGTGCGAAATACGGATGAGGCAACAACCCGCATGGCATACATGTAGCTGCGACCAAGTAAAAGGTTATAGTCTAGTTGGGCATTGATGACCTCAATGTCAATGAGGATGGTTTTACCCGTTAGCTGGACGGGGACATTAGCTAATAGACCTTGGGGTTGTGCTGAATGACCATCATAGGCTCGCAACGTAGTGGTGGACTGCTGGAGAGTAGGGGATCCCAGCTTCTGCCAAACGAATGTGGACATGACGCATGTGGAGGCCCCTTCATCGATAATGCACCAATGGATGACAAGATTCCGAACAGAAACGAAAACTTGGAATGCTAAAGAGGAAGGCAGGCGTGGTTCAGACTGGTCTGAATCGAATGCGATCAGCTGTGAATCATTAGGGTCAATGGCACCAATGGCAGAGAGCAAAGTTTTGTGCTGCGAAGGACATTTTTTCAAAACTTCTAAAGCAGACATGGCTGCAAGAGACTGGGCTAAGTCATCGACAATGTTGTAATTAGACGCAGCGCGAGCACTGGGATTACTGTTGATACGATGAAGTGGGAAGCGAGGTGCTTTGGAAGCACCGTCAAGTGGAGCCGGAGGTATACGTAACGTTTGATCTGTGGGATTAACGTTAGTGTTCTTGTACGCGGGAGGGGCTTCAGAAGTGGAGCCATATTGGTTCCGACGGGTTTGGAGGTTGGCATCGGTAGTCGACATCATCAACAAATGGTGAGTACCTGAATCGAACATGGGTTGATCAGGGGCTGCATAAGTGATCTGTTGTGGTGGCACGTTGCCCTGAGGGGGAGCTAACGGCTGAGTGTTCACTATACCCTAGTTTGGAAAGGGGTTTTGCAGCACCAAGGGTTGATGTTGAGGTGGTGGAGGGTTTGGTGGCGGCTGAGGAGCCGCTTGCCCTTGACGATGGGCATCATTGGTCCATAGTTGCCGAGCTCGCTCCAAATGTGGGCAAGAATGTGTGTAATGACCATAGACCCCGCAGATAGAACAAGGGTGGTTTGTTCTGAGGTTATTATTTCTAGGCTACTTAGGATTCCTATCCGGATTGCGGTTGGGAGGAGCAACATTGTTATTCTGTGGAGGATTGGGAGGTGGAGGACCTTGCTGATGTTGTTGGTTATTACTGCGGTTACGACCTCTACCACTGTTTTGTTGCGCACCTTGGTTGCGCTGGTTGTTTTGGTTCTGGGGCTGGTTGTGCTGTGTATATACTTGCCCTTGAGTAGTGGGAGGATTTTGGTTCACCGCAGGTGTGAGAGCAGGTTGTGGTGGATAATAAGCCTGTGGGGATGGAGGTGGTCCAGTTGCCTACTGGAGTTGTTGGTAACCCTGAGCTATTGGAGGTGTTGGGTTAGCTTCCACAGCTTGCTGTGGATAGTATACTGGTTGAGGTACAGCTTGGGGGGCGTATGCAGGTGGTGCATGACCAAAATACTGAGGTGGACATGAAGGTCCATGGGTATGGTGGTGATGTGCCATGGGAGCGTATGAACTGGTTGCTCCAGACTGAGATGTAGCCCGCGAAAGGTCGGGACCATGGCTAGGATGTGTAATGGAAAAGGGTTGGGGATGCGAGGCCATACGACCAATGATGCCATTAGCGGCATGGGATGCCCCCGGTGCATCATGTTGGGATGACTCGCCCCGAGGGGCGTCTAGTATAATGGTATATAGATAACCCGACTGGGCGTAAATGAGATCAAACTGTTGGGCTTTGAGGATGGCCTCTTCTTCAGACTGGGGTCTTTCGGATGCCACATCCTTCGCAATGAGAGGGAGAAGGGATTTTAGAAACCAATCTAGGAAGATACGGTCGTCTAACTTGATTTTGCAGAGGCTTCGGCGTTGACGCCACTCATGAATGTGGTCAGTGATGTGGGTGGCCGTGTTCTGTCTGCAAGATAGTAGGATCTCGACACCCGCATCATAGAGGACAGGTAACTGGAAGAACTGCAGGAAGGTCGAGGCAAGGGAGGTAAAGATGGCATGCGTCCCATGGGGCTGCTCGATATACCACTTGGCTGCAAAGCCAGTGAAGGTGCGTTGTAATAGACGGAGGCGGACAGAGTCATCCACTATGGAGTTGGAGGAACAACATAGATGGAAAGACATGATATGGTTCTGGGGGTCCTCACCTGCCTTTCCCTCAAACTTAGGGATGTCAGAGGGGAGTTTGGTGGGCATGTGAGGCCATGCAGGATCGTGTCTGATAGGGTCATTGGTGAGCCTGGCTAAGTATGGTAAGTTCAGACTTGCCATGTACGGTAAGCTAGCAGATGTAGTGACTGGGACTGGGACATGCCTAGTCATGGTGGTATGATGTAGGGGTCCAGTAACGCCTAAAGGTATGCTAGGGATTGAAGGTATATGTCCTCCAATAGGTGTGGTCTGGTGTGGGCCAGTGCTTCCAAGTGCAACATGGGTTACACTTGGGTTAGGAATAGTAGTGGCGATTCCTAGAATCTGGGTTGTGGGAATCAGAGGGGGTGTGACCCATATGTTGGGTATACCCATAACAGGTGGTGGCCTTGTGTTGGGGATTCCTATAACAGGAGGTGGCCCTGTGTTGGGCATTCCTAAGGGTGGAGTGTTGCCCATATTAGGCATACCCAAGGGGGTGGTTGCTGCCATGGATGGCATCGCAGTAGAAGGGTATGTAGACGTCTCTCCTATGGTGCTGGTAAAAAGTGGGTCAAAAGGTGTTCCAGCCATAAGGTTGGTTGGGAATAATGCAGTGGGGTTTTCGGATTCTGCCTCAGAATCAGAAGTGAAGTGAGGCGTGTCAGAATCGGATGACCGTATAGTTGACAGACGATGTGTCGAGTTAAGGGATAAGGCTCGGTGTCGGTGACGTGGCGAGCCAAGTAGACTGAACTCTGGGAGTTCACCCTGTAGACGACGAGAGCGTCTAAAATTCTCAATGGTGAGAAAATAAGTTTTTGTGTAAAAATTTGTATGTGTAAAATGGTAATGTATGAAAAACTCAAAACCCTAATGCAACCAAGGGTGCAAGAAGGGGAGTGAAAATGAAGGCTCTCAGGCCAAAAAAATCAACCTCAAAAAAGGCACTTATTCTAGCAGCTGTGCTACAATAAGTGGAGGGATGCAACAAATGGTCAGAGTACCAACATGCAAACAGCTTCTAGAAAAAATAGGTGTAACTAGACCAAAGGTGGGTTGAACCATGCAAACACCTAACTAAAAGTATTGTGAATCAACAAACTATATTCTCTGCAAGGTGATGAAATCCAAGTTAGAAAATATTGAGTGTTGAGTCCACGGCTAGATATCCCCCTACCGGGAGGGACACCAGGTAATCAATCCTAAAGAATGGCTACTAGGATACTCCATTCATGACACGTCGAGAAAAGGTAAATCTACCGTTTGGCCCTTGATCGCAATATCCTAATACAGGGATATCCCGAGAACTGCGAATGGTAGCCCTTCGGTTACTGAATGGATTTCGGTATTCCACTCAGGCTTCCGGAACCATCCTCGCGACTTCAACCCTCCTAGGGGAGAGGCCTTCCCATAAACCGGTTGTGACCGTGCCAATAAATACTAAGAGATTTTAGCTCCCTAAAGGACAACAACTATGTCTCAGATGTAAGAACTGAGGGGTGTTATTGGAACACCTATCCCCTCAATACTACCTAGCTACAAAGTTCTTTTAGTGTTCCCCAAGTGGGGTTAAAAGTGGGTTGAAATTCGGGTAAGTTTTAAGGCTCAGTTTAAAATTAGTGTTTGATTGGGTGCACGTGTGGTATTTTAAACTGAAATTGAAAAAAGTAAATGCTAAGTATTCAAAAAACAAATGATCTTTTGAAAACAAAAGCAAATTTTATGACTTTTTCAATAAATGGAAATTAAATGCTTTTCAAGGACTATTCGAAAAACAAAGGATCTTTCAAACAGGAAAGCAAATAATATAACTTCTTTTCGAAATAAATGGATTTCGTTTTCAATAATTCCTATGGGCAAAATATTAAAGAAGCAAACAGCAAAAATTTTAATCTAGATAAAATGCAATCAAATCGTTCTTTCAATTTCTGAAAATATTTAAAAAGACTTTTTCACATGTGCATTCTAAATAGTAAAATTTTTCTATGGCTGTAAACAATGCTAGAATTTTAGTACTATAAAATGTGCAATGTGGGCAGAGAATACAGTAAAAAATTATTTTTTTAAACGGATTGGCCGAAATGGGTGAACTAAAGTGATAAATAACACTAAAATAAAATATTAGATAAATTTCTATGAAAAATTTCTTAAATCTAATAGGATATTTGGATTCCTTGATTGAAAACACCCAATTTGAAAAAACAAATCGTTTCAAACGGAGTTCGGGAGAGGGAGATATGGTCGTTTGAAAGTTGAGTTGCGCTGCCAAAAAATCACATCGCGGGTTTCGGGCTAAAAGTCGCGATGCGCATCGCGGGTTTCTGGCTAAAAGCCGCGATGTGCAGTGTGGAAAAAGGTCGTGAAGCTGCGATGTGCAGCGAGGAAAAAGGCCGCGAAGCCACAGAGCGCAGTGCGGAAAAAGGCCACGAGGTCGCGATGAGCCGCGCGACTGTCGGGCAAAAAACCACGAAGTGAAAGCCATACGCTGACACCGAAAAACAAACCCGAAAATGACGATTTTGGGCTGTTAATGGCAATAAAATGGGCCAAGATCTAGAATAGCAATGGATCTGCTGTCTAGGGTGGCAGATCTATGAATTAAACTAACTAATACTAACAAAAATTAAGATCTATAGCAAAAAAAAAAATTTGAGATCTAAAGATTCAAGCCAGCGGAGTTGCCAAAAACTGTTGGCTTGGTTTTGCAACCAAGCTTAGTGCTATGGGCACCTTCTAACTAGTAGCAACAGTTTCAAATAGAAATAAACAACTAACTAATCTAAGCAAAACTAATCATGGATCTATGCAAGAATATAAGCAAATAATGGAAATATTTTAAAAACAATAACAAGAAAATATGAAAGAATAAATTTGTATTTAAAAATGGGGCAAGCTAATGCTTGCAATAGTAATACCTCCAATGGTGAAGGTTGATGTAGAGCAACTCCCAAGATAAGTAACTCCAAGCTCCAAGAGGTCTCCTTCTCCAAGGTTGCTTACAATGGCCAAAATACTCAAGGGAAATTTCGGCAGCATGAGGATGAGATAATGGATGGATCTGAAATGAGGAGCCCCTACCACCTTTTTATAGGTTTTGGTGGTGGGGAATACCATTTGTGGTTTTGTGGAAACCAATGGTATTGACCAACATGGTTTAGGTACTTTTCCCTCCTTTTTCCTTTTTTGAATAAAATTAATATTTTTATTCCCTTTTTTAATATTTTGGGAATTTGGACCCTTTTTGAGGGTTTTTTATGCTTTTTTAGGAAAAATAATCTTTTTGAGTGGGAAAAAGGGGTGTACTAAGGTCTTTTGGTGACCTTTTGTTGGTTTCAGAGGCTCAGATGGTGGAAAAGTGGACAAATGGGTCATGTGAATAAGGGAATGAACTAGTGAGCACTTTTTAGGTGTTAACATCACGGTATCCACTGCCTCCGCCCACCAGGGTTATACTGATCGAGGTGCATCTTCAGAATTCCCTTTTTGCATATGAGCATCTTAATGGGAAACTGTAGCAACAACAAAAGCCTACCTCTCGGTCCATTGAAAAATTACCTTTCAGGTTCGCTATAAGACTTCGTCGTATCAACTGCAAACTCGATGATATAGCCTTCTAGTATACTGTCGACCCAGACCTCAACAACCCATGATGCTTTGTTGTCTACCTCTTGCATCTCCTGGATCAGTTATGGGGTCCAAGATGTCGACTCACCACCCTGGATGTTCCGCTTCTGATAGGTCAATTTTGCTAACCATTCATACAGGATGATTGGGAACTTGTAGAAAAAATATTTGTGTGGATGATCGTGTATGTACTTTGCCAACCACCAATCTGTCGACAACCCAGGGTTCTGATTTTCTTTTTCAGCGAACTCTCACAACTGTAGGTCAAACCAATCTTGAATTTTCAATCTCGTTGGATGCCACAACATGTCCTCCTTTCACTTCGCCCTATGGTCCCGACAACGAAACCATTTATTGACACAAACCCAACCGATAGGGGTTCCTCACACTGTCAACACCCAAACCACCACAATCTCCCTGAGCATCAGCCCAGACAGGTTTTACCCTATCCATCAACACCTGCGGACCATATGGAGTCTCACCCGATATGTTCAGGGGAGAGTTGACAGAACCACATTTTAGTCGAAGGAAGTAGGACTTTGTGCATCAACTAATCAACTTATCACATCATTTCATAATAGATCCAACCATTCATTTTAGGCATTAAACATAATTGCAGCATCATTCAACAGATCTCATTATCGACAGAACCACTAATGTGCAATAGATATAACAATAAAACATTAATTGCATCCAGAAAACATCGCATCGTTCACAGATTCATATCGCATAATGCATTTACCACAAGGAAACATGGAAGACATAATGATTCTGCTAAAAAATCCATCATATCATATTCATCTTCGCAACAAAACATAGATACAACAAGATAATCCTTCTGTCACATACCCAGATTAACAGACAATAACAAGCAAAATCATTCGTACTCAATTGTCTCTTCAATTGATGAATTCTCGTCTCTCATCTGTCTCTCAACACTTACAATGCTATGTCTATATATAGGCTAGTGCCTTTACATCTGCGGTCCACTTAGGAAACAGTCTAACTACTTCTTAAAAAAATTTACAAAAAGGCTAACCCAAAACCCACATAATGCGGCCCAAATGACCCAAAACCCACATTATGCGGTCCAAATGACCCAAAACTACATAAACTAATTGACTTGCACGTCGTTTTCCTTCTTGTTTGGCATCTTTGACCCTTCGCAGCATCCGCGATGCTGCACAACTGTCTCATCCAAACTGCTTGCCAACAATGCTCCCTCATTGATGACTAGTGGAAGGAATTCCTAGCCCAACCAATCCCTTGGGTTTAGGAGGAAATTTCATGCACTTGGGGTTAATTCTAAAGTTAATTAATTAGTAGTTAGGAGGTTTAATTTTATTTTTATCCTAAGTTTGAAATACACTCAGTAGAAGTAATTTTTATTAATTAGATTTTTTTTATTTTGGAATAAAGTGGATAATGCTCAACAAGTGTGCCTTAGAGGATAAGGGTGACTAATAGGTAACTTGCAAGACAAGAAAAGATAAAGAATTCAAAGCAAAGAAAGTAGGAAAAGTAGAAGAAAGCATAATAAAGTAGAAAAGTAGGACAAAGCAGAAAAGTAGGACAAAGGAAGAAAAGCAGGATAAAGCAGAAAAGCAAGAAAAAGAAGGACAAAGCAAAAAAGCAGTACAAAGGCAAAAAAGCAAGATAAAACATAAAAGCAAGAAAAAATAGGATAAAGCAGAAAAGCAGGGTAAGGCATAAAAGCACAGAAAAAGCAGGGCAAAGCAGAAAATCTGGATAAGGTAGAAAATCAGGAAAAAGTAGGATAGAAAAGCAAAAGCAGGATAAATAAAAAGCAAAAGAAAAAGAAAATGCAAAACCAAAACCAAAAAGTAAAAGCAAAGCAGAAAGCAAGGCAAAAGCTAAACCAGAAAGCAAAGCAAAGTAGAAAGAAAGGAAAAAGATAAAGTAGAAAGAAAAGAAACCTTATACGCTCCATGAGGGTGCCTTAGCCTATCTTACTTGCTCAACAAGTCACCTCAATCTATAAAAGAAGGATTCCAACTCCATTTCACATCTTTTGATCATTTGTGATTTGAATTGAGTACATTTTTACCTCATTGACCTAGGAGATGTACCCCTAGTCCTAGCTGGGATATGTGCCCCATGATTCTACTGAAAGGATGATGAAATCTACTCTTCATTGTTGAGTCTATTGCAGGTCCTGAAGCCTGATCCATTGGTTGGTGTTCTCGTTGTGCCGTTCAACTCCTTCATTCAATAGGAATAGTGTTGGAGTGCCGAAATGGAGGTTCTTGTTTCTATCTTTATGCGTATTTATGGACATTGATACCTATTCCATTGCATCTGTAACATCGTTTCGAGTAGAAACACTTTTTTCCTTATAAAAAAAGGTGTCTGGATGAGCAATTTAAGGCCATTTTACTAGATCCGAGGATTCCAACTGTGAAGAACAAGCCCTTGCTTTTTTGGATGGTTTAGTGAATGCGCCCATTCATCACTACTAAGTCTTGGTGCACCTCCCATGAGAATCCATCATATCATTATCATCATACATATCATATTCAGTGTCAACATCCCCTCTTCTTACTCTTCTGTAACATTCTTCTTCCATTCATTGTAATGACTCACAATTAATGACTCTTTGTGAAGATAGAGCCATGAGACTTCTATTTTTTGCTTAATCAGCTCAGTGAGTGTTTGTTACAACTTTTAATTTCATGTTTGAGTTACATTAAATATCAGAATAATATTTCGAGAGCCTTAGAGGCTGTTTGAGTCCATAATTCTCAAGACTGGTTCTTTGCACAATTTTACTTGACTAGTTTTTAGGAAATGAAAATATACAGAGATGTGTGAAGCTATTTATCTTTCTATAAGTTTCTGTAGGTTTTCAATTTCCTTTAGAATCCATACCAATTCAAAAATCAGATATTCGTGACCTTCTTTTTCTATTTACTTTGAGATTTTATCAAGACTAGCTCATTGGGAACTTTAATTTGACTAGTTTTGTAGTATGTTTAATTAAAAGTAACATGAATTACTATTTTATGTTATATCAATCATATGAGGTTCCCAAGACAAAAATTAATATCATACAATTCTCTTCCTAATAATTGGTATCCCTCTCAGCCTGTTTGGAAGAGCCTGGAAATAAACTAGTTGAGCAATCCATCCTAGATCTTTTTCTCCCTTTGCTTCCAAACTATGCCAGAACCTCCCAAAACCTCTATGAAAATTGTCCAGTATTATATTATGAGGTTATGGTATGATATCCATGCTTTGGTTTCCTTCAAGTGTAAGTGTAAGTGTAAGTCTCTAGTATGCATATGTTGGTGTTCCTAGGAAGCCTTGGAGTAGACTTCAACGACAATTGTTGCTGAAACATAAATGGCCCCAGTTCCTTGTGAAAAGCAGTCTAAATATGGCCTTTATTCTGATTTTTATGCTGCTGCACACTCCCCAGTACATTTTGTATATCCAAAAGTGTCCAAATATCAAGCTCCGGGTGCGTTCATCAATATCCTAGACTAGTTTCCTCTTGTTTAGTTTTGTGAACTAGTTACTGCTTGGAAAAATTATGATTTGAAGTTTGAATTTTGAGATAATATAATATGATATCAGATCAGGGATATTACAGTGGTATCAGAGCACTTTCATTGGCTCAGCCTGTGGAAATCAAATCTCATATGAATAAATATCTCAGAACTCTATGAAACCAGATACAACCATGGAAGATGAAGGCTTTGAGTTATATGAGGAAGAAGAAATCATTTACATTGATGGATTCCTACCAAGGGATGAGGATGGTTACATTTGTGATAATATGTACAATGAATATCAATGGGATGAACCAAATATTGATAATCCTAACAAATATTTGGCAAATGTGATATCTACATGGGAGAACTTGCCCCACCACTATCAGGAGTATCTTGCCTTGGGGGAAGAGATTTGTAAAGCCATTTCTTTCCAATATTGTTATTTCAAATTTGGATTTGATCCTAAGAATGCAGATGAGGAATCATTGAAGAGCGGAAAATTAAGTTGTTCTACTACTAAAACAAAGAAGAAGAAACAACAATCAAAAGTAAAGCCTCATTGGATGCCATTGCTTCTGGAATGAAGAGACTTTTCATATTCTCGTCAAACAAAGTCTCCAATAATTTTGATTCCAAGACAATAGAGGATCAAGATACATCAATTCACTTGAAGGAGAAAAAAAGTACAAATCATGCATCTAAAGAAGATAAAGGTACAATCCTTACCGAGGAGGGTTATAAGCATGAAGAAGCATCTCTTGATGGATGCTATGAAGAGGTACCTATTGATGGGTGCCTAAGTTTTGAGGAGACATCTACTGATGGATTCTCTCATATCTATATTGGTGACATAGATATCATCCTTGATGAGGTTTCTGCAAGTCCCAACTCCATGGAGCATGAAGAAGAATACCTTGGAGCAAACAAATATGAACCAATATCATCTTTCCAATCACCACTTGAGCTTCCATGTGATGTTGATCCGAAGAAAAAAAAGAAGAGGAGGTTCACTCTCATGAACCATCCTTCATTGTAGGGTCTTTGAATATGAGTAAAAGGAATATCTATTAGGCCCTTAGCATACTCCATGGCACTCAAGCATTGGTATCAAATTCTTGTTTGAGAGTCTCTTCACTAGAGGAGCCATCCTTCCTTGAAGACATAGAGAAGATTCAAAGTGTAATGTGCAACATCGAAGGTAATTTCGTTTCTTTGCTTTTTTATAGAAACAATTTGGTTGAGCTTAATGAATGGTTACATGAGGCATACTTAAAGAATAATGAGGATATTCATAAGCTCAAAATTCAAAATGAGCAATTTCTTGAGAGGTTCCAAGATACTTGTTCTTTCTCCTATGTTTCCCAGAGGCTTTACTATTTTCTCTTATTGATTCAAATTCTGGATAATAGAGGAGGACATTTCTAAAACAGTATTTTTAATATATTTCTTCTTCAGTTTGAGTTTCTTTGAATTTTTTCTTGAGATCCAAGTTATTGCAGAAGGTTGAAGGCCTTGGTCAAGTCTTTGATATATATCACATCTGTTGCATTTATCTTTTTTTGGTTCATTCTCTATTGTCCATCTTTTTGCTCACATATGTATATTGTGCTATTATATGTAGAGTTATCTTTTATGGATTTGGATTAATGTGTCAATTTTATATGTAGAGTTATCTTTTATGGATTTAGATTAATGTGTCAATTTTATATGTAGAGTCATCTTTTATGGATTTGGATTAATGTGTCAATTTTGAATATGAGCAATTTATTTGAAATCTGAAAAAATAGACTGCTTTCCGTTACTTCATATTTTGTTTAAATTGATGTTATATTATGCTAAACTTGTATTTCTATTGTGTTCTGTATACACGCTGAAGTATAATTATCTGTTGCTATATATTCAGAATTACATGAATTGATTTTCAGTGTGATTTATATTCAAAATCATTCTGCAGGAGTTTTACCTTTTGCAGGAAGATCACAGTTTACTTTAATGTTTGGTGATTTTTCTGCCATATTGAAGTATTAACTGTTCTTTTGTTTCAGATTTTAAATCATAGTTTTGTTATCAGGATAGGTAGTTTTAAACATAGATTAATTAGAATTTCAATTTTCTTTCGTAGTTGAAATTTACAGGATTTTTAGGAGCTACTAAATTTTCAGTTTCAGCTATTCAAATTGCATCGTAGACTATGATAGTTGGCTTCTTAGGATTTCAATTGCATTTTAGGAATTCAGGGACTTAGATTGAGAGACTCTCTTTTGAGAGCAAACTCATAAGGAAGCAGGGCCTTTGTTCCTACGAGAGGTAGTTAATGCAAACATTCAAGGATCTGTTTTAAGCAATCTAAGTGGGTTATCTCTCCTAGTTGGCCTGGACAAAAAATCTGGCCAACACTACCTTGGAACCAACCTATGAGGAAAGTTTCACACTTTTGAGGGAGGTGCATGATCCTACCCCTATGGAGCCTTCACATGATGAAACTTTCACACTTTTTGATCATTTGGGTGAGTTGGTTCATTCGCCTACATTCCACACTTCCACATTTTCCTAATAAAGTATGGGTGAAAGGTTTCTTTTTATTGGTGCCATATGAGGAGTGTGATACCCCTACACTACATGATGATTCTATGATGAGTACACCACATTCTCTTTTGCAGCATAAGTATCCATTTCTCTCATTTGATGACTCTCACATACATGGATGCATCTATGATGTTCACTTGAGTCACTTGAAGACTCATAATTTTCCTTGCTCCTTTCTTAGTTCATTTGATGTTGGAAGAACTTCATCCAATACTTGGGTGAAGAGATATATGGTTGGAACACATGTTTATTGGCAGCAAAATCCTTTGTTATTTCTTGATTATATACATATTCATGCATGTATTGATGAGGCTTCTTTGAGCTACTTGAAGTCTCCTTGCTTTCTTTGGTCCTTACTTGGTTCAAATTCTGGTGGAGGTTCTTCATTCAATTCTTAGATGAAAGAACACATGGATGATTATTTTGAAGCTTCTTACATTCTTTTGGGGAAGCATTATAGGACATTGGATCCTCACCTATATCATTGGAGAATATTTGATTGGTCACTTGATGCTTGTGTGCACCTGGCAAGTGGTGGTCTACTTGCTTGGATGGACAGACACTTTCGTGATCCTTTGTTGAGGTGCCTTCTTGATTTACATTTGTATGGTGTTGATATGTAATTTGATGATCTATATTTTGTACTTATGATTTCTAGGAGGATTCTCATTAGAGAGTGGGATCCTGAAATCCCCCACCTTGATGTAAAATTTTGTGTTACTTTACTCATTGATGGGATGCTCCAGTTATGGGATCCTGTCATTCCACACTTGGTTGAAACAATTTGGAGGATATTGTACACCTCCTACTTTGGCGTATTGTATTGGGAGAACTTGTGAATGATATAAATGCACAATCATTGGGACATGGGCATCCCACATTCTGATTTATATGTGTTCACACTATGTATTATTGGGGTGCACAAGCAATGGGACCCAAGCATTGTTGATCATTGGAAGTTCATTGGGAGCACATTTTGGTTGGTTTTCTTAAGCAAGCAAGCCTCTTATCTTCCCCATGGGTTCATCTTGTCATTAGATGGTGATGGTTTCCTATATGGGAAACATATTTTTGGATGGACTTGTGTTTTTCTTGCAGGGTGTTATGATGACTTCCATGTGATTCTTATGGATTGCATAGGATAATATATATTTCACCTTGTATTCTTGATGATCAATTAGGATCGTGGTATCAGTTTTGATTGGTCTCCACACTAAGTGCATGGTTGGATGGTAAGAGAACAATCTATTGGGAGAGTTCATGAGCAGTTTATAATCAGAGTGGTGCAATAGAAGCATGATGGATCATGATGCTTAGTTGAGTTGGATTTGATTATTGCTTAAGGACAAGAAATATTGGGAGGGGAGGACTGTCATGTTCCCTCATTGATTACTAATGGAAGGAGTTCATATCCCAACCAATCCCTTGGGTTGGGGAGGAAATTTCATGCACTTGGGTTTAATTCTGAAGTTAAGGCATTAATTAGTTAGGAGGTTTAATTTTATTTTTATCCTAAGTTTGAAATGCACTTGGTAGAAATATTTTTTATTAATTAGATATTTTTATTTTTGAATAAAGTGGATAATGCTCCACAAGTGTGCCTCAGAGGATAAGGTTGACTAAGAGGTAAATTTCAAGACAAGAAAAGATAAAGCAGTCAAAGCAAGGAAAGGAAGAAAATGAGAAGAAACCATAATAAAGCAGAAAAGCAGGACAAAGCAGAAAAGTAGGACAAAGGTAGAAAAACAAGATAAAGCAAAAAAGTAAGAAAAAGCAAGACAAAGGAGAAAATTAGGACAAAGGCATAAAATTAGGATAAATAAGAAAAGTAAGAAAAAGCAAGACATAGCATAAAATCAAGGAAAAATCAGGACAAAGTAGAAAAGTAGGATAAGGTAGAAAAGCAAGAAAAAGCAGGATAGAAAATCAAAAGCATGATAAAGCAAAAGAAAGAGTAAAAGCATAAAGTAAGGAAAAATATAAATTATAAATCAAAGAAACCTTATCCACTCCATGAGGGAACCTTAGCCTATATTACTTTCTCAACAAGTCACCTCAATCTATAAAATAAGGATTCCAACTCCATTTCACATCTTTTGATCATTTGTGATTTGAATTGAGTGCAATTTTGCCTCATTGACCTAGGATATGTGCCCCTAGTCCTAGCTGGAACATGTGCCCCATGCTTATACTGAAAGGATGATGACATTCAATATTCATTACTGTTTCTATCACAATTCCTAGAGCCTGATCCATTGGTTGGCGTTCTCGTTGTGCTGTTCAACTCCTTCATTCAGTAGGAACAATGTTGGAGGTCCAAAATGGAGGTTCTGGTTTAGAACTTTTTGCGAACTTATGGAAATTTATACCTATTCCATTGCATCCATAACATTTTTTCCAGTAGGAAACATTTTTTCTCATCAAAAAAGGTGTCTGGATGAGCAAGTTATGGCCATTTTACTAGATCTGGGGGTTCCAGCTGTGAAGAATGCGCCCTTTCTTTTCTGGATGGTTTGGTGAATGCTCCCATGAGAAGCTATTGAGTATTGTTGAACCTCCCATGATAATGCATTGGATCATTATCATCATACAGATCATATTCAATGTCAACATCCCCTCTTATTACTCTTCTGTAACATTCTTCTTCCATTCATTGTAATGACTCACAATTAATGACTATTTGTGAAGATAGAGCCAAGAGACTTTTGTTTATTGCTTAATTAGATCAGTGAATATTTTTTACTAATTTTAATTTCATGTCTGATTTACATTAAATATCATAAGAATATTTCTTTATCCTGAGAGGTTGTTTGAGTCCATAATTCTCAAGACTAGCTCTTTGTGCAATTTTACTTGACTAGTTTTCAGGAAATGACAATATACAGAGTTATGTGAAGTTATTTATCTTTCTGTAAGTTGTTGTAGGTTTTCAATTTCCTGTAGAAGACATCCCAAGTAAAAAATCAGAGATTCGTGATCTTCTCTTTCTGTTTACTTTCATATTTATCAAGACTAGCTCATTGGGCACTTTAATTTGACTAGTTTTGTAGTACGTTCAATTAAAAGTAATTTGAATGCCTTTTTTGTTATATTGGTCATATGAGGTTCCTAAGACACCAATGAATCTCATACAAGTATCTTATTTAGAATTTGTAGTACTCTCCTCCTGGAAATAAACTAGTTGAGCATACCATCCTAGCTCTTTTTCTCCCTTTGCTTCCAAACTCCGCCATAACCTCCCAAAACCTCCGTGAAACTTGTCTAGCAGTATATTAGGAGGTTATGGTATGATATCCATGATTTTTTTTCCTTCAAGTGTAAGTATAAGTCTTAGTATGCATATGTCGGTGTGCCCAGGAAACCTTGGAGTAGACTTTAGCAACAGTTGTTGTTGAAACACAAATGGCCCCAGTACCTTGTGCATAGGAGTCTAAAGCTAGCATTGATTCTGATGTTTATGATGTTGCACACTCCATGGTACATTTGGAATATCCAAAAGTGTCCAACTCTTAAGCTCTAGGTGGGTTCATCAGTAGCCTAGACTAGTTTCCTCTTGTCTAGTTTTGTTAACTAGTTATTGCTTGGAATTTTTTTGATTTGAAGCTTGAATTTTGGGATAATATCATCTGATATCATATCAGGGATATTACACTAGCACGATGGGAATTATTGGATAGAATTTCAAGAAAAGTATCGGAAACATGTTGAGATGATTTTCGATAGAGGTGCACTGAGGAAGAATGGAAACCATAACAAATCATTGGGTAAGGCACGTTGGAAAAAGTGGGTTTGACTCACAACACGTTTTGGAAGGAACCACACTTCGACATGGAGAGAGCCTGATACATGTAGATAGTTGGGAGATGTTGGAATGATGCATCAGTTGATTTGGGATGGATGCATGACTTGGAAATATTGTAGATCATCGGATCAGTAGAAAGGGGTGATTTGTGTCATAGACTTGTGAAGTGGAGGCTTCGCATCAGTTGGACATAGGAAGTGCACTGGAGAGTCTGACAGTGCCAAGACTTGGTGAAAAGGAAGCAAGGGAAACATTCCTTACTTGGTGAAGTCAAGATGTGATGGATTTTAGGGCTGCACACGAACTTCTAGGACATGGAAGAGGAAGGGTTCCCAGAACATGGTGTGCCCAGGACATAGCAGAGGTGAACGCAACACACTATGTGCTTCGACAGAAGTGCATCCAAGGCATAGTGCACCTAAAATTTAGCAAAAAAAAGTGGAATTCACCAATAGAGATGACTCTTGGGAGCTATTGGAAGGGTTGCTTAGAGAAGCTAGTGATGTCGGGAGAGAAACATCATTGCAATTGGAACCGATCATGGAAGGAACTAGAGTGGATTCACCATAGTCCAAGATGAAGGTCTTTGCCATAGGATAGGAACAAGAATATTTCCCACACCATGAAATTCATCCATGGAAATATGGCATGCAGAAGGGACCTTGGACTCAATATCGACCACCATACCAAGTGAATATTTAGGTGCTACAGAAAGAAGCTCTTGGAAGAGATGCAGAATATGCAGCATGGTCACGGAAATGGTTGGAAAGGTCGCTTGTGATGATGAGTTTCATGGTAGATCCATGTGGAGGAATTATGGTGTTTGATGGAGGTGGCCTTAGTAGCCACCTGCCATCTCCTTTTCATTGTTGAGAGATAAGGTTGGCTCACTGTGGAGAAGTAGGAAGTGGAGCCTCGGGTGCTAGTGAAGGTGCCCAGTTTAGAGAAAGTGTTGACTCATGAGAGCTGGTTTAGCATGCTTAAGGAAGAGATGCAACCCTCACCTTGGGAGAGATAGAAATGTTAGATACGAAGCAAAGAAAAATTGCTTGGGTGGAGCAAGGTAGTTTGTTTCCTAGTGACACGATGGAGGCAATAGAGATTCGAATATGGAGTGGTGTGGACATGCCTTGCGAATGGAAAGGATTCTTTGGCATGCTAATCCTACTAGGAATACTTTTGATGAGATATTGTGGGAAACAAGTAGTGAGTACTAGACTGTTTATTATCCATGATGAGTATTGTGGAGGTGACGGGTTGAAGTGGTGGCTTGATGGCCGAAGGAGGGGAATAGCTCCTTGTCATTGAGGATGGTAGGACTGTCGTGTTGGATGTAGATATTATTTTTATGGGAAGCATACCAGTATGAAATCCTTGTTGCAAGTTAGTGTTGGGACTTAGGATAGCATCAAGTGCTCAACCCAACCAGAATCTCAGACGTATTGGGATTGTGTAGTGTTGGCCTGATTTTTTGAATCAGAGCCAATAAAGAGGTTTTATCCACACAATCAACTTAAAGCAGTATCCGGTGTGTTTAAGTTAACAAGACCTCACAGGTTATGGTCCTGCTACCAGCTAGTTTGTCTCTTAAGGAAACCTCAAAACTAGCAAAGTCTAACCTATTCTCATGTTTATCCTATCTATATATTTACAAATATCCTAAAGCTGCTTTCTGAAGAGAAAGACTTCGATTTTTGTGAAAGTTTCTAAGTATGAAGGCTTAATTACAGTATGCAGGATGATTAATGCTAGAGATAAAATAAACTTAAAACTAATCTATCTATCCTATTTAACCCTATCTCAGCTGAGAGCAGATTTGAAATTAAAATTAATCATTAATCTTATAACAGAAAATTGAAGTACGATATAAACCAAACATGTTTAAATTATAACAACAATTACTCTGCTATATAGGAATGGAGTTGAATTTCAACCTAAAAGACACAGTCAAATTTCATTTCCAGAACTGATTAACAATTATTGTTCAAGATAGTCATTCGAATTTAAGATAATGTTTATTTAAATTTTCACCATTAACATATAAATGAAACTTTAAATAAACAAGAAGTTATATCATTCAAGCTAATGTTCACAGTGAACACACTAATGAACAAACTACAATGACATATGCATTCAATAACTAATCCTGAGACGATAAAGTGAGAAATTATCTAAACATCAGTATGACACAGCATACATAGTTTGCATATAAACAGAAGATGACAAACTGAAATATATGTATATATAAAAACCCAAAAATGAATAACATTCACAGCATCATTCGTAGATCTCCAGTATCATCCATAACAAAGCTTCAGCTTCAGGTTTTGAAATAATACTAGAAATAAAATATATTTCAAGAAGTTTTTCCTCTACACTTCATCCATCCCGAGTTCATCAAAAATCTTCCTTCATATACTAGTGAGAGTCGGTTTTTGCTATAAATGTTGCATGCAACATTATAGGAAATTACTTAACCATAAAAGCATCTAATTACACCAAATACTGAAAATAGAATCGACTAGCCTGAGTCGAGACATCTCAGAACATTCTTGACCATTCAGAATACTCCAACTAGTAACAGATCAGCTGCACTTTTGCGCCAATGCATCCACTACGTCCTGCATTCCTGGAAGAAAACGGTGATAAAATCCTCCTGCATTAAATTCAATAAATATATCATATTAAAATCGATTTAACACAGTTAACCGAAATATTAAAACAAAATTATAAATGCATGCCTGTAAAATCTCCGATTTTACAGACATGCTAAATCAAGATAATCGTTACCTGTCAACAAGAAAAAGAACTATTAGGCTTCACTACGAAGAGCAACGACTCTTCTGGCTTCGTCCAATTTAGCCTTTAACCTGATAATTTTGACATTTTGATTTTCAATTCGTTCCAAAAGCATCTGGTTTGTTTTTAATATGGATTTCTTAGATTTCTTGAATTGATTCTTTTTCACGTTGGCCCTTTTCCACCTGTCAATCCATTCTAACAATTCTTTCTTGAGCGTTTTATTTTCTTCCTGCAACAAAACCATATACTGTTTGCATTTTTCTTTAGACTCTGCTTTCTTATCCTGATAGACATCTCCTAATACCTGCTGTAGGGTTTCGTCTTCGCTGGCTACATGAAGAGAACGAGGACTATCACAACGCTGGTGGTGAGATGGTTCAAATTGTACAGTATTAGGATCTATTTCCGGTTGATTACCCTCGACCTCACCTGATGGCACATCATTCCCCTGGACAGTGGTGGAATTCCCTATACCCAACGCGCTAGGGATAGATATCGGAATATCATCCTCAATATTTACAACTGCAGGTTCGGCAGCAGTAGATTTGGAAGTCTGTGGATCAGACCTATACCTCGGAGTAGAATGACGACTATGCATGCTTCTGGTGATTCTACGTGAAGATGATAGGTTTCCAATCTTCGACCCTTCCTTATCACAACAAACCTGAGCCAAATGGTTCAGCTTATGCATAGGAATTTTATCACATTCAGTAGATTTATCGATTTCATCTTCGGCTGATCCCTCTTTTAATTTTACAGGGTTTCCATCAATATTATCGGTTTGAGATTCATTTAAAATTTCCCTAGAACTGCAAGGAACTGAAGCCCTATCATCATCTTTATCTACCTCATCATCTACAGACGTGCTTATGTCCTCTGGTTCATTATCCTCTGAGCTATCATCCTCAGAATCTATAAGTTTTCGTTTCCTACGAGCTCGAGGAGACGAATTGGGCCAATGCTGTGTTGGCCCCAATTTACAATTGACGAGGAATTCATCCCACGACTGACCTTTCACGGATAATTGATGTTGTAGCAAAATTTTAACCAATCCATGGTGACACAGACTATTATCAGGGTTATTAAAATTTCTCACAGACTGGGACATTTTCTTCAGACTTTGCCACAGATAGAAGGGCAAGTTAAGTTTATGACCCTTAACCGCTAACAGCAACCGTAAATGATACAAATGCAAATGGGAAAAACGGCCACAACAGGTTACGTACCTTACCAAGATTTCATAGTAAGCTCTCCACTCGGGCTTGAGAAATTTTACAGGCACGCCTACTCTCAATTTCGTTTTATCTGGTAGAGGCGAGAACAGTGCCAAACACTTCTTCTTATCCACCATAAGGCCTTTAAACCAGCGTTCCCCCACCTGGGGAAGCTTCGTGGCTTCAGCAATGCTGTCTTCATTGATAACAAACTCACAACCCCCAATTCGCACCCTGTCGTTTTTAAAACCCATTGCGAACATTCTGGTAATCTCCACATGATGACCATCAAAGCTTTGAAAGAAATGCGTCCATCCCATTTTATCAAATTTCTGGGCAACCTCCTGATTAGCTTCAATAATTTCATACCCTGAGATTTCAAAACGGTTCAGAGGAGACATGGTTTCTTCAGCGCTGTTTGGGTTTAGTCGTGGAATGAAAGGAAATGTGAATACAGATGGAATGGGTATCCATACACACGACATACTAGAAAAATCTTCACATGCGCGAAATCTGATCAAGATCAAATCTCTGAACCTACCATTTTAGCGGGATGGTGATAAATATTACACGTTCATGCTACATCATGGCTTATGCTAACTTGTCTGCGTTTTGACCTCGCCAAGTAGTGATCACTACTTAACTTAACGAACCAGCGATACGAAGGCTGCTTAACTTGGTGAACCATCGATATGACAACTGATATAACCATTATTAAGATCATTGATTATTGACAGTGGTTCATTTTTATAAGTACGATGGCCGTAGTTTGAAATGAGTGTTAGTGATTAACACTATCAACACGGTGATGCCAAACGCATACAATTGTCGAATCCATCAAATGGTGAAGGCCACGTTTCCATGCCAACTCACCGATCCAAAGGTTTATCAATTTAACCGTTGATTTATCGCCAGGTCAGTTCATCAAACGATCATTATTATTCTATGATATTACGTCGTGTCATGAAGAGGCATAGATTGCGTTTTAAGGTTGAGTAGGTATTAATCAGATGGCCAGCTTGGTGTTTATTTTATTTATATGTACAAACTATATATACACAATGCTAAGTCAAAACCTTTATACATGGTATTAACACACTATAGTATATGTCATTAGATAGGGTATTTATCATATGTGAAACGCTTCCTATATAAACCACCATTTATTGATTAAACATGATAATGACAAAGTTTATAATAGGATATTACTTATGATATTAGATTCCCAAATTCACTTAGTCTTGAGACTAAAAATACCCTAAACAATGTGCTTAATGATATTTCTTTGACACAAAACCCTTAAGTTACATAAACTTGTTTCAATATTTTGAACAATTTTTAACAAGAATTTACGAAACTTATCAATCCTTGATTCCAAAACCAAATTCGATGATCAAATCCTTATCAGCTCCTAGAGTCATTAATTACCTTTCTTTGATTAAGAGCACCTTCAGAATCAAAGATTCTGAAGGAGCTCCATATAATTTTTCATTCATTTATCACATAAAGGACTGATCTCTCTTCACTTAGTCAAGAAGCGAAGAGGTTGTTGCTTGCTGCCAACAAATGGCGACGACCTGGAAGAACCAGTTATCTCTGCTTAAAACAAGATGATTAGAACGAAATCTTAGAAACCTGTTAAAGATAATCAAAATCCTTTATTCATATCAAACCCTCATTTATTCAGATTCATAAATATAACCCAGAAATTTTTCATATTTTGAAATACAGATATAATTAGAGATAAGCTTACAAATATCATTATCAAAACCAGTGCTTCTTAGTAAGGATGATCTTACCATCAGCCTCGAATACTTTTCCTCTGAAAACTATCTAGAATCTGTTCCTTGGTTTAGAATTTTCTTGTTTCTTGCTTTGCTGTTCTTTTCTTTTAAATGATAATTCTGTCTGAAGACTACTACCTGGGTTTGGTGTCCCAATGTGGTAGTATCATTCACGAGAGTTGTCTGAAATAAGCAGGCCGACTCGTGATGAGATCTCCTGTCTTTTAATTTAAAATCAAAAGCCATCACCCTGGTGATCAGAAATGAAGTTATTCCAGGCAACACTGATGATCATGATTAGGTCGGCTCATTACTGAGACCTCCTATTCTTCAGGCAAAAGTTATGTTTTATTGGAATTTTCATTGATTTTGTTTAACTAAAATGAGAGATCATTACCCAGCATGGTAACCAAATAGTAATGTCAGTCATAAATACCACCAGAAAATGAATCAGCTGGCTCGTGATGAGACCCCTTATCTCTTGGTTTTTAGACCAAAAGCCATTACTAGTTTCCTAATAATGTCATACCAGGGATATTTATGATTCTGATCAGACCGGCTCATTACTGAGACCTTCTGTCTCTCACTTTAGCTTTTATTAGCTGGAACAAATGCTAGACAGTCTTCAAATGACAAAAGTTTTCTAAACCAATGATAAAAATCTGTAAAAAATTTTCAAAAGCACGGGCTTTGAGAAAGATATATGATAAACTATCCTTATTTTAAGAAAATAACCAGATGAAAGAAAAATCCGGGAAATACTTATAAATAGAACTAACAAAGATTTTTTTACAAATTCAAGAAATTTTGATCAACCCGAACAATTTTAAAAGACCTCAGTTCAAGTCAAAATTTTCAAGACTTACGAGAAAAATGATCTTATTGATATATATATATATTAATTACAATTGTTAATCACATATTTCTGTTTTGAGGACTAGTTATATACATGAAATTTTAATAACCTAAAATATTAAGTATTGACAGATATTTAACTCATATACAGTTTGCTAGTGTATATATAAAAATATAAAAATTATTTATAAACAGTGAATAAGTATATACAATTTAGACAGCAATTATTAACAGAAATATTTCTTAAGAATCAGTCCATTCACAGGGAATGTCTCGGACTGTCCTTCAAGTGTTTGCAATCGAAAGGTACTTGGACCTATTTTTTCAGAAATAACAAAGGGGCCTAACCAAAGTTTTTGAAACTTAGTATGGCTACCCTTAACTTCATGAGCTTTATCCCATTTTAAGACCAAGTCTCCTACCTGGAATTCGCGATCAGAACTAAATGATTGGTCAAACCATGACTTAACAATCCGTTGATGTTTGTTAAAGTGTTGCTTTGACTGTTCTCTGTCTTCTTCTAATTTTAACAAAGCATTAATTCTTTTCTCCATTGCTGGGAATTCTTCCTCTTGTACAGACTGAGCTAACTGTAATGAAGGTAAAAATAAATTTGGCGGAAGGATAGCTTCAGTCCCATACACTAAGAAAAATGGTGAATTACCTATTGCAGCTTTTGGAGTTACTCTGTCTGCCCAGAGAGCATTAACCAATTCTATATGCCAATTCTTGTGGTGGACTGAAACAGTTCTTTTGAGGATTTTCAATAAATTTTTATTTGTTGACTCAGCTAGACCATTCCCATGAGGATGGTAATTAGCTGAATACCTGATTCTTATTCCTTTTTCTAAAGCGAACTGACTCAATTCAATTGATGAAAAGTATGATGCATTATCAAAAACCAAAGAATCAGGAACACCAAATCTTGTTATGATAAAGAAATCCAGAAATAATATAACTTGATTAGTATTCACAACCTTCAATGGTGCAGCCTCAGCCCAACGGGTGAAATAATCAGTTGCAGTTATTATGTACTTGTGTCGCATTGATGAGGGAGGGTTTATTGGTCCTATTATATCGATACCCCACTGCTGAAAAGGTCTTTCAGCCGAAACAGGTTGTAAAGGGAAAGCAGATTTTTTAACTTTTCCTGCGGAAAGTTGACACTCTTGACACCTTCTGACGAAAGTATAAGAATCTCGGAACAAGGTAGGCCAATAATAACCAGCCCTAAGAATTTTATGGGCTGTGGTTTCTCCACCGAAATGACCTCCCGCTGGTCCAGAATGTAATTCCTTCAGAACTGTTTCTGTTTCATCCTTATCTAGACACCGAAGGTATACCCCATCTGAATTTCTTCGAAAGAGGATACTATCTATTAATAAGTACGGGGCAGATTTCAATCTGAGTGCTCTTTTCTTCTTTGGATCTAAGTAATCAGGGGCAGTCCCTGTTTCCAGCAGTACTCGTATGTCTGTGTACCAAGAATCTTGAGGTGGTGGATAAAAGTAAATTTCTCTGGTAAGTAAATCTTCATCAATGACAATTTCAGTTTTGTCATCAGACAAATGAGCAGCTTCAGCAGCTAGTTTACACAACCCTTGTCCTTTAACTATCGTTGATGGTTTGATTTCTAGGTCATATTCTTGGAGAGCTGTCATCCACGGCGCCCTTTTTTCCCCTAAATCTTTTTGTACCAACAAATTTCTTACTGAAGAATAAGGTACAATTACCTTTGTTTTGGATTTTAATAAGTAAGGACGAAAGTGTTTCACCGCCTTAAAAACAGCATAAGCTTGTTTATCCACTTCATGATAGTTTAGTTCAGCACCTTTGAAATTCGAACTCATGAACGAAATTGGAACCTCATTATTTTGTTGGTTTAATTGAGTTAATACTGCTGCATAGGCAATATCAGAAGCGAAAGTATATAATATAAAATCCTTGTTAAAATCTGGACTTAGAAGACTAGGAGCTTCTGAAATAGCTTCTAAAATTTTCTGAAAGGATTCTTTTTCAGTTTGTCCCCAATTAAACACAGCATCTTTTTTAATCATTTTCTGCAAAGGACGAACAGTCTCTGAAAAACTAGGAATGAATCTCCTGACAAAATTAATTTTCCCTAAGAATGACTGCATTCCTTTCTTGCTGGAAGGGAAAGTAATCTTTGAAATAGCTTGTGTTCTTTCCGGATCGATCATGATTCCATGTTTTGATACTACACATCCTAATAAGATGCCTTCTGAAACAACAAATATTGTTTTCTTAGGATTTAAAGATATTCCAAACTTTCTACATTGTTCAAACACTTTTCTCAAATGGTTAAGATGATCAGGGCGATGTTTAGAATAAACAGTAACGTCATCCAAATAGACAACGACCGAATGATTGATCAAGCCTCGAAAAGCAATATCCATTGCTCGTTGAAATGTTGCTCCCGCATTGATTAATCCAAAGGGCATCTTACGGTATGCATACGTTCCCCATGGAGTTCTAAAAGCTGTTTTTAACTGATCATCTGGGGAGACTAATATTTGGTTATACCCTGAGAAACCATCAAGGAGAGACAGTATCTCAGCCCCAGATACTTTCTGAAGAATTTGTTCCATGGGTGGAACTGGGTAGTTATCCTTTTCAGAGGCTTTATTTAAATTTCTAAAATCGACACATAATCGAATATCCCCATTTTTCTTTCTAACTGGAACTAAGTTTGCTACCCACTGAGTATGTCTAACAGGGAAAATGATCCTGGCAGTTAGCAATTTATTCAGTTCTTTCTTAATTGTTGGTTCCAATGATGGGTGATATTTTCTCAATTTCTGCTGAAAAGGTTTTGATTCTTGTTTAATTGGAATTATATGTTGCATGACTTGAGTATTGAATGTTTTTAAGTCATCGTATGTCCACGCAAATATATCTTTGAACTCTTTAAATAATTTTATGAAAGCTGTTCTTTCTACAGGATCACAATCTATTCCTAGGTTTATAGTTTGGGGATTAGATTCCGTTCCCAAATTGATAGTTTCATACTTCATGCAAGAGCTATTGGTTTTACAGTTTGGAACTGACTTAAACTTATCCTGCAGATCAAAAAACTTTTCTAATCTCAATACTGAGTTGGGAACGGGTCTTACCTGTTCAAAAGCTTTCTCAACTGAACAAAAGTCATTAATTACCGAAAAATCTCGTAAATTGTCATCGTGAGTAATTTCATCTATCGCTGACTCCTTAAAGATCCCATCATTTGTCAGAAAATGCAGTACCTGTGTGTCATTATCAAACACACGCCAATTAAAAATGTTATCAGGTATGGAAGGTCTAAAAATTAATTCAACAGAAAAGAATTCTGGCGAAAAATTTTCCGAAGGAATCAATTTGGAAGCTACATTTGCCAATAAGTCTGCTTCTTGGTTTTGACTTCTAGGAACAGAATTTATATTAAATGCATCAAAATATGTGATAAGATTCCATACCTCCTTCTGATAGCTTTGCAAATGTTCAGATAAACAATGAATGGAATTACGTACCTGTCTAACGATGATTTCTGAATCTCCAAAGACCATAATCTCTTTGATGCCCAAATCGATTGCTTTTTTCAATCCTTGAATCAAAGCTTCATATTCAACCATATTATTTGTACAACTAAATTCTAACCTACAGGCTATACAAGTCTTATTACCTTGAGGATCTATTAGCAGACAACCGGCGCCCGCTCCTTCTTTAGATTTTGCACCGTCAAAATAAAGGGTCCAAATAGAATTATGTGCAATTACTTTGCTTTCTATAATATTTACAATATTTACATTATTTTCATTATTTTCATTACCAATGGTCTCCTTAAGAGAACAGTTAGGGGAGATAACTGTTACATTACAAATCTCAGATTGTTGGCTGCTTTCTGAAAGGAGGGAGGTTTCAGCTTTGAAATCTCCAAAACCTAACTCATGCATGTAGTTTCCCATAATGGAGTCAGAAAATAACACGGGTTCACTAGGATCATGTAGTTCTGTAACAGTATGTTTCATGTACCTTTCTCTTTGTATCTTTATCTGATTTGCTTTTCCATTCTTTGGTAACCACAAGGTTGACCAATCAGTGGCAAAGAAACCATTTAGCTGTTGAGACCAATCCCTACTTAAGAACAATCCATATGCATCAGGTATATCAGCGATTACGATGTCTATGATTTGGTAAATTGAAGGATTACAAGCAATCCTAACTAAGACATCTTTCATCTCTCCGACAACCTTAACATTTGTTCTATCTAATTGAGTTATTTGTGCATTGGATGGAACAAATTTGCCATTTAATTTCTTGCACACAGATAAAGGCATGACATTAGAAGATGCTCCTGAATCTACCATGCAATTGTGGACGTTTCTATTAAAAATTTCGAAGGTAAGTAAGAATGGAGGTGTAGTTGACTTAGAGTTCTTACCTATCAAAGAAGCTTTATCAGCTGATGTTTTCCCTTTATCAGTTGCTGTTGGATCATTGCCTGAACTGTTTGCAGCAACATTTTGCTTTGTATTTGGAACGATCGTGCTTACTGCAGGATTAATGATAGGAGTATCAGGCATTGGATAGATTTGAAGGAGATCGTACATACTAATGTTTGCACGTGTCTTCTTCAAATCTTCAATTATGTCATATTGTAAATCCAACTTCGGAACGTTTTGAATGGTTTGAGTACCCTTATGTGACTGAGTTTGTTTGCCGAGTTGAATTTGTTTGTTTGGTTGTGAGTTGTTACTATCAGTGTTTGAAGTAGAGCTTGAAGCACCAGGAGTATTTGCAATTGCTTTACTACGCGTATTATATGCGTGTTGTCCTGGGGGTGGACTTCTGTCCTCATGTTTTTTCACAAAATTATCCCAGAAGTGCCCATTGATTTGTTGAGGTTCTTCTGATTCATCTTCATTTTCAGATTCTTCATCTTCTTTATTCTGATTTATCTCTTGACTAGTTGTTTCAGATAAAGAGAGGACAGCTCGAATTGTATTAAAGACCTCTTCATTAGCAGCTATATCTGGGGGTGCATTCTTATTGTTTGTGTTTGGGTTTTGTCTAAATTGATTTCTGAAGTAATCCCTAGAAGGGGAAGCTTCAGAACTAGTTTTTTTTAACCCAATAACTTCATTAGTTAACGTTCGGATAGCATTCTGTAGCTGTTCTACATCAAAAGCTTTATCTTTATCTGAACTAGATCTCTCCACTTTCTTTCGAGGAAAAGAATCAGTTTTACCACTCCTTTCTGGTTCATAAGACATGAAATCTTTTTCTACTTTAATTGCTTCATCAAATGTTTCTATCAGTGTTGTTTTTCCAGCCCTCTTAACAAACATTCCGGAATTCCTAGGTAAGGCCGATGTATAATTTTCAATGATTATATCTTCCGGTGGTTGAGAAGCAATTGGAATTTTATTTTTTAATGTTAGAAACCTTTGATTAAAGTCTTTAATTCTCTCTTTGGGTTCCATCTTAATTCTAGATAATTCTAGGGCTAAAAGAGCAGGTGTTTTATCTTCCCCAAATTTATCTAAAAAAACTTTGTTAAATTCCTCCCAGTTTGTAATAGATCCTTGTACTAATGAAAAGTACCAGATAGAGGCTCTTCCTTCAAAGGTGAGAGGAAATAATCGACAAACAACATCCTCATGCTGAACATTTAAGGTTTGAACAGCTAGCATGAATTTATCAATGTGTACCTCTGCAGGTTCTTTGTCATCTGGGTTAAACTTAGGAAGAATCTTATCTGAATGTTTTGGTAATGGGTGTTGTATCCCAGGAATTGCTACAGCAGCTGCCCTTAACCAAGGGAGCTGTGGATTAGGTGGAGGGGGTGGAGGATTACCTCCTCCTCCTGCATTTCCTGCCATTGGACTTCCTTGAGAACTAGAAGAACTCTCAGAATGAGAAGATCTTGGACTGTTGGGTGGTGATTCGGGAGGTGAAGGTGGCTGATCAGAACCACTCCCAGAAATTAACCTCCTTGTGGTATTGGTTTGTGTAATCTGTCTTTGATAATTTTCCGCTTGATGTTGAGGAGTATTATCAGTTATTTCCAAATCTTCTGTAACTATGGTCAATTGTGGGTTATGTCGCTGTTGTCTAGGAAGACCATAATCTATTGGAGTAATACCTAACTGATTTGCGTAAGCTCTAGTAAGGATATGTCTGGATTCCTCTAGAGTTTGAGCACTTTGTGCAGGAGTAAAAGGAGAAGTAATAGGATCACGTTCAAGGATATTTCTTACAGTTTCACTAAAAGGTGATCTACTAGTTTCCGAAGATTGTTGGCTGGTTGGAAATGTTTCATTGGTTTCACCTGCCATTACTTAATTCATGCCCTCCTTCTAGCGCCATTTGTTGGCCTGATTTTTTGAATCAGAGCCAATAAAGAGGTTTTATCCACACAATCAACTTAAAGCAGTATCCGGTGTGTTTAAGTTAACAAGACCTCACAGGTTATGGTCCTGCTACGAGCTAGTTTGTCTCTTAAGGAAACCTCAAAACTAGCAAAGTCTAACCTATTCTCATGTTTATCCTATCTATATATTTACAAATATCCTAAAGCTGCTTTCTGAAGAGAAAGACTTCGATTTTTGTGAAAGTTTCTAAGTATGAAGGCTTAATTACAGTATGCAGGATGATTAATGCTAGAGATAAAATAAACTTAAAACTAATCTATCTATCCTATTTAACCCTATCTCAGCTGAGAGCAGATTTGAAATTAAAATTAATCATTAATCTTATAACAGAAAATTGAAGTACGATATAAACCAAACATGTTTAAATTATAACAACAATTACTCTGCTATATAGGAATGGAGTTGAATTTCAACCTAAAAGACACAGTCAAATTTCATTTCCAGAACTGATTAACAATTATTGTTCAAGATAGTCATTCGAATTTAAGATAATGTTTATTTAAATTTTCACCATTAACATATAAATGAAACTTTAAATAAACAAGAAGTTATATCATTCAAGCTAATGTTCACAGTGAACACACTAATGAACAAACTACAATGACATATGCATTCAATAACTAATCCTGAGACGATAAAGTGAGAAATTATCTAAACATCAGTATGACACAGCATACATAGTTTGCATATAAACAGAAGATGACAAACTGAAATATATGTATATATAAAAACCCAAAAATGAATACCATTCACAGCATCATTCGTAGATCTCCAGTATCATCCATAACAAAGCTTCAGCTTCAGGTTTTGAAATAATACTAGTAATAAAATATATTTCAAGAAGTTTTTCCTCTACACTTCATCCATCCCGAGTTCATCAAAAATCTTCCTTCATATACTAGTGAGAGTCGGTTTTTGCTATAAATGTTGCATGCAACATTATAGGAAATTACTTAACCATAAAAGCATCTAATTACACCAAATACTGAAAATAGAATCGACTAGCCTGAGTCGAGACATCTCAGAACATTCTTGACCATTCAGAATACTCCAACTAGTAACAGATCAGCTGCACTTTTGCGCCAACGCATCCACTACGTCCTGCATTCCTGGAAGAAAACGGTGATAAAATCCTCCTGCATTAAATTCAATAAATATATCATATTAAAATCGATTTAACACAGTTAACCGAAATATTAAAACAAAATTATAAATGCATGCCTGTAAAATCTCCGATTTTACAGACATGCTAAATCAAGATAATCGTTACCTGTCAACAAGAAAAAGAACTATTAGGCTTCACTACGAAGAGCAACGACTCTTCTGGCTTCGTCCAATTTAGCCTTTAACCTGATAATTTTGACATTTTGATTTTCAATTCGTTCCAAAAGCATCTGGTTTGTTTTTAATATGGATTTCTTAGATTTCTTGAATTGATTCTTTTTCACGTTGGCCCTTTTCCACCTGTCAATCCATTCTAACAATTCTTTCTTGAGCGTTTTATTTTCTTCCTGCAACAAAACCATATACTGTTTGCGTTTTTCTTTAGACTCTGCTTTCTTATCCTGATAGACATCTCCTAATACCTGCTGTAGGGTTTCGTCTTCGCTGGCTACATGAAGAGAACGAGGACTATCACAACGCTGGTGGTGAGATGGTTCAAATTGTACAGTATTAGGATCTATTTCCGGTTGATTACCCTCGACCTCACCTGATGGCACATCATTCCCCTGGACAGTGGTGGAATTCCCTATACCCAACGCGCTAGGGATAGATATCGGAATATCATCCTCAATATTTACAACTGCAGGTTCGGCAGCAGTAGATTTGGAAGTCTGTGGATCAGACCTATACCTCGGAGTAGAATGACGACTATGCATGCTTCTGGTGATTCTACGTGAAGATGATAGGTTTCCAATCTTCGACCCTTCCTTATCACAACAAACCTGAGCCAAATGGTTCAGCTTATGCATAGGAATTTTATCACATTCAGTAGATTTATCGATTTCATCTTCGGCTGATCCCTCTTTTAATTTTACAGGGTTTCCATCAATATTATCGGTTTGAGATTCATTTAAAATTTCCCTAGAACTGCAAGGAACTGAAGCCCTATCATCATCTTTATCTACCTCATCATCTACAGACGTGCTTATGTCCTCTGGTTCATTATCCTCTGAGCTATCATCCTCAGAATCTATAAGTTTTCGTTTCCTACGAGCTCGAGGAGACGAATTGGGCCAATGCTGTGTTGGCCCCAATTTACAATTGACGAGGAATTCATCCCACGACTGACCTTTCACGGATAATTGATGTTGTAGCAAAATTTTAACCAATCCATGGTGACACAGACTATTATCAGGGTTATTAAAATTTCTCACAGACTGGGACATTTTCTTCAGACTTTGCCACAGATAGAAGGGCAAGTTAAGTTTATGACCCTTAACCGCTAACAGCAACCGTAAATGATACAAATGCAAATGGGAAAAACGGCCACAACAGGTTACGTACCTTACCAAGATTTCATAGTAAGCTCTCCACTTGGGCTTGAGAAATTTTACAGGCACGCCTACTCTCAATTTCGTTTTATCTGGTAGAGGCGAGAACAGTGCCAAACACTTCTTCTTATCCACCATAAGGCCTTTAAACCAGCGTTCCCCCACCTGGGGAAGCTTCGTGGCTTCAGCAATGCTGTCTTCATTGATAACAAACTCACAACCCCCAATTCGCACCCTGTCGTTTTTAAAACCCATTGCGAACATTCTGGTAATCTCCACATGATGACCATCAAAGCTTTGAAAGAAATGCGTCCATCCCATTTTATCAAATTTCTGGGCAACCTCCTGATTAGCTTCAATAATTTCATACCCTGAGATTTCAAAACGGTTCAGAGGAGACATGGTTTCTTCAGCGCTGTTTGGGTTTAGTCGTGGAATGAAAGGAAATGTGAATACAGATGGAATGGGTATCCATACACACGACATACTAGAAAAATCTTCACATGCGCGAAATCTGATCAAGATCAAATCTCTGAACCTACCATTTTAGCGGGATGGTGATAAATATTACACGTTCATGCTACATCATGGCTTATGCTAACTTGTCTGCGTTTTGACCTCGCCAAGTAGTGATCACTACTTAACTTAACGAACCAGCGATACGAAGGCTGCTTAACTTGGTGAACCATCGATATGACAACTGATATAACCATTATTAAGATCATTGATTATTGACAGTGGTTCATTATTATAAGTACGATGGCCGTAGTTTGAAATGAGTGTTAGTGATTAACACTGTCAACACGGTGATGCCAAACGCATACAATTGTCGAATCCATCAAATGGTGAAGGCCACGTTTCCATGCCAACTCACCGATCCAAAGGTTTATCAATTTAACCGTTGATTTATCGCCAGGTCAGTTCATCAAACGATCATTATTATTCTATGATATTACGTCGTGTCATGAAGAGGCATAGATTGCGTTTTAAGGTTGAGTAGGTATTAATCAGATGGCCAGCTTGGTGTTTATTTTATTTATATGTACAAACTATATATACACAATGCTAAGTCAAAACCTTTATACATGGTATTAACACACTATAGTATATGTCATTAGATAGGGTATTTATCATATGTGAAACGCTTCCTATATAAACCACCATTTATTGATTAAACATGATAATGACAAAGTTTATAATAGGATATTACTTATGATATTAGATTCCCAAATTCACTTAGTCTTGAGACTAAAAATACCCTAAACAATGTGCTTAATGATATTTCTTTGACACAAAACCCTTAAGTTACATAAACTTGTTTCAATATTTTGAACAATTTTTAACAAGAATTTACGAAACTTATCAATCCTTGATTCCAAAACCAAATTCGATGATCAAATCCTTATCAGCTCCTAGAGTCATTAATTACCTTTCTTTGATTAAGAGCACCTTCAGAATCAAAGATTCTGAAGGAGCTCTATATAATTTTTCATTCATTTATCACATAAAGGACTGATCTCTCTTCACTTAGTCAAGAAGCGAAGAGGTTGTTGCTTGCTGCCAACATGTAGTGGAAGTGTAATTCGTAGTACTGTGCATGGGTTGTGTGCCCTTCTACTTCATATGAGCTTATCATATTGACAGTGACGTGTTGCAGATCTTGAATACATGAGAATAAATTCGAGCGGAAGAAGCAAATGACAAAGGTGACAATAATCCCTTTGTGATTATTTGAGGCAAGAAAGGTTACCTTGCCTTCTTGACCAAGAAGCATTGCACAAACAGATAGAAAATGTGAAGGGAAGATGATTGGTTACATGAAGGAAAGGAGATTGAGTACTAGAAAAACATTGACCCTAAGAGTTGTGACACTTGGAAAAATGAGCTTGGTGTTGAGTATTGATACCTTAGACCATTTTGAGGAAAATGTGATGAATTTTCCTTAGTTTGGTAGATTTGCACGAGATGAAAAAAGTGCAAAGGGAAGTTGGTTATCTTCGACATAAGGAGTTCATTTTCATGGAGTTGAGTGTGATGGTTGGGCTAGCTACCCAACCATTTTATCACATGAGAGTGCACAAAGAGAAGAGGCCTGACGAGGTAGCAGTGTACCAAAGAAATGTTGAATATTGTAACTTCTAAGAATATTATATTTGTACATTATTATTCTGGAGATGTTCCATCCCTCCGAGGTGACTCTATTATGTATTCGGAGATGTTTATTCCTCCGAGGAGTTGTGGTAACTAGGGTTATTAGACCCACCATGTGGGGGTCGGCCCTAATATTATATTTTAGGGGTTATTAGACTTCTCCAGGAGAGGTCGGCCCCATTAGGGATTTTAGTCAGTTGAGGATTAGTATAAATAGAGGAGAGCTCCTCATTTGATACACTCACTCACAACTCAGAAAAGTAGCACACTTGTCTGGGAGGTCTGCACAGGAGTTGGAGAAGGAGGTTAAGTCTTGGAGCACATCTTGTATTTTGGTTGATCATCTTATTGAGGAAAGCTTTGTTGGGTTTTCTACCCCATGAGGGTTTCCCAGGGTAAATTCTGTCTATCTTGTGATTATGTTTCTTTCAGTGATCTTGCTAGTCTATTTGGTTTAAACTTAACATGGTATCAGAGCTAGACTGAATAGGACATCTTTCACAAGGTAAGAATCTCTCTCTCTCTCTCTCTCTCTCTCTCTCCGGTGAAATTTAGGGTTTCAGCAAAACGTTGGTATTGTTAAATTCTGATTACATGGCTGGATAGCCCTTCTCAAAACCAATCTTTTGAGCCCTAGATTGAACTTTTTGGTTGGGTAGAACTCTGGGAAAGTCAAACCCTAATTCTACCAAAAGTGCGATAAACCAGAAATTGGTTTCAGCAAAAAGTTGGTATTATTGAATTCTGATTACATGGCTGGATAGCCCTTCTCAAAACCAATCTTTAAATCCCTATATCGAACTTTTTGGTTGGGTAGAACTCCGGGAAAGTCAAACCCTAATTCTACCAAAAGTGCGATAAACCAGAAATTCTGTCCCAGGATCCAGAAAAGTAAAAAGGTAATATTTCCAGGTAAGTACTACTCTGTCTCTTGGACTCCCCCAAGAGAAGATGGCTCCAAACACTAAGCTTGAAGACAAGCTAGAAGGTATAGAGAATTTCCGGGCATGGAAATACAGAATTGGTCTCATTCTTGGAGAGAATGATCTTGCTCATTATATCAAGGATGAAGTTGCAGAACCGGAAGGAGATGAAGCCAAAGAGAAGCATAGGAAGGATTTGATTAGGGAAAAGAGAATCATAGCCGATTCTATTAAAGACCACTTGATTCCCCAAGTGGCCTCCAAGAAGACTCCAAAGGAAATGTATGATGCCCTAGGAAGAATGTATGAAGGAAAGAACATCAATAGGAAGATGAATCTAAGGACTCAGTTGAAGAATACCAAGATGCACAAAGGAGAAACCATTCAAGACTACTTCTCAAGGGTCTCTCTAATCAAGAAGAAACTAGATGCCATTGGTGATACTCTTGATGAAGATGAACTTGTGATGACTGCTCTAAATGGTCTCACTAGACCTTGGGAATCATTCATACAAACCATGTGTGCCAGAAAAGAAAGCATGAAGTTTGATATAGTATGGGAGGATTGTGTTCAAGAAGAAGCTAGGGTAGCCAACAGAGAAGCTCTTCTCAAAGAGGATGACCAAGCTTTGGCCACCCACACCAAAAGAGGAAAAAGGGGTCACTTCAGGAAAGTGAACCACAAAAGGTCTCAACCCTCTCATAGATTCAAAAGGAAAGGAGGAACAAACTCAGAAAGAGACCTCTCCACAGTCCAATGTTTTAATTGTCTTAAACTAGGACACTATGCTAGAGATTGTACCCTACCAGAAAAGAAGAAGAAAAGGTTTTTCCACAAAAGACATCATGCACATATGGCAGAAGATGATAGTGAAGAAGAAGAAGGAGAACAAGAAGAAGAAGAAGTAGAGGAAAGGCCTCAAAAGAAAAGATCTAAAGTGAAGAAAGAAGATCCAGAAGAATATGTCCTATTTTCTACACTCTTTGGATCTGTGTCTCCTGGTGAAGGTACATGGCTCATTGACAGTGGTGCTTCAAAGCACATGACAGGTCAAAAGGAAACTCTCTTTAGGATTGAAGAAAAGTCTTCACCACAAAAGGTATCTCTAGGAGATGATTATCAATATCCCATCAAGGGAATTGGTGAAGCAAGCTACAAGCTTAATTCTGGAACACCCTTGAAAATGAAAGAAGTTTTATATGTACCAGGTTTAAAGAAGAACCTACTCTCTATCTCAGCACTAGATAAGAAAGGTTTTAGAGTGGCTTTCGTAGATGGACAAGTACTCATGTGGTCCAAAGGAAAATCAATTAAAGATGCAGTTATAATTGGTGAAGAAGAAGGAGGTCTCTGTAAACTCAAGGGTCATCCAGAAGCTGCCCTTGCTCATGAAGTTTCTAGCCCCAGTGAGCTATGGCATAGAAGATTAGCTCACATTAACTATAAATCCTTACCCTATGTAAGCAAGGTGGTCATAGGATTACCAGATTTGAAAGCTGATCATGATGGCTCATGTAAAGGATGTAAGAAAGGGAAGAATGTCAAGAACCCCTTTCCAAAGAGCGAAACAAAGACTAAGAACATTTTGGAGCTAATACACTTAGATGTATGTGGACCAATGCCCACCACTTCTCTAAGTGGGTTTGAATACTATCTTTCATTCATTGATGACTATTCAAGGAAAACTTGGATATACTTCCTAAAAGGTAAGAATGAAGTCTTTGGAAAATTCAAAGAGTTCAAGGCTCTAATAGAAAATCTCTCAGAAAAGAGAATCAAGATTCTTAGAATAGATAATGGCGGAGATTATACTTCAAAGGACTTTGAAGAATTTTGTAAAGAAGTTGGAATTAAAAGGGAACTAACCACTCCCTATAATCCCTAACAAAATGGGGTGGCTGAAAAGAAAAATAGAACTATCATGGAAGCTGTAAAGATTATGATACATGACCAAGATCTTCCCATGTATCTATGGGCTGAAGCAGCCAAGACAACAATATATGTGCAAAATAGACTATCTCATAGTGCTCTTGATTTCAAAACTCTAGAAGAAGTGTTTACAGGAAAGAAGCCTGAGGTAAGTCATCTTAAAATATTTGGGTGTCCTGTGTACATCCACATTCCAAAAGAAAAGAGAACCAAGTTGGATCCTTCTAGTAAGAAGGGATTATTTGTTGGTTATTGTGAGTCATCCAAAGCCTTCAAAATTTACATACCAGGTTTTCATCATATAGAAATAAGTAGAGACATAACATTTGATGAAGAAGCAGCTCTCAAGAAATCTAGGAAGTGCCAACTTGAAGAAATCTATGAAGAAGATACATCTCCTAGAATCACAGAGGTTGTACACATCCCTGAAGATGATTCACCAGAGGATCATGACATGCTGGAACCACAAGAACCTCCTATTACAGATTTATCTAAGAAAAGAAGGCCAGCATGGTCTAGAGATATTATTCAAGGAGCTGTAAGATATGGAGATCCTGAAGGCTCCACTAGAGAAAGAAAGAAACCAAAGCTAGTGTCCAACTATATGGCCTTGATGTGTGATCTTGTGGATCAACAACCTACTAGATATGAAGAAGCATCTTAGAAGAAAGAATGGATAGAAGCAATGACAGAAGAATATCAGTCAATAATGAAAAATGATGTTTGGGATATAGTTCCCAAACCAAAAGATAAAAGTGTGGTTTCTTCCAAATGGCTTTTCAAGATAAAACATGATGCAGATGGTAGCATTGAAAAATATAAGGCAAGATTTGTAGCCAGAGGATTCTCTCAGAAGGAGGGAATTGACTATGAAGAAACATTTGCACCAGTTGCTAGGTATACTTCAATTAGAACTATCATGGCTCTTGCATCTATGATGAAGTGGAAATTACACCAAATGGATGTTAAGATAGCTTTTCTGAATGGTGTAATTGAAGAAGAAGTGTACATAGAGCAACCCCAAGGGTTTGAGGTTAAATATGGAAGAACTCATGTATGCAAACTGAAAAAGGCATTATATGGGTTGAAACAAGCTCTCAGGGCTTGGTATGGAAGGATTGACAATTTCTTAACAAGCATGGGCTTTACCAAGAGTAAAGCTGACCCAAATCTTTATCTCAAAGTGATGGATGATGAACCAGTTATACTATTGTTATATGTAGACGATCTATTTATAATCGGAAATGAGAAACAAATTATTGAAAGCAAGAAGAATCTTTCTTCAGAATTCGAGATGAAAGATCTCGGATTAATGCACTACTTCTTAGGTCTAGAAGTATGGCAAGAACCAAAAGGAAAATTTCTAAATCAAGGTAAGTATGCTGTGGAGATTCTAAAAAGGTTTGATATGTTGGAGTGTAAACCCATGGCCACTCCCATGGACTCCAACTTGAAGCTATTAGTTAATGACTCATCAGAATTAGTGGACCTAACTATATATAGACAAATCATTGGGTCATTGATGTATTTAACAAATACTAGGCCAGATATATGCTTTGCTGTAAATACCCTAAGTCAGTATCTAGTAGAACCTAGAAAGGTTCATTTAATAGCTGCAAAGCATGTAATGAGGTACCTAAAAGGTACATTAGATTTTGGTCTATATTATCTTGGAGGTCATGAACTCAAGTTACATGGTTACTCAGATTCTGACTAGGCAAGAAGTGTCTCAGACAGAAAGAGTACTTCAGGTGGATGTTATGGTCTTGGATCTGCCATGATCTCATGGTTCAACAAGAAACAATCTAGTGTGGCCCTCAGTATTGCTGAAGTAGAATATATAGCTGCCTGCTCTGCCAGCTGTGAAGCAGTATGGATTCGGAAACTATTATCTGGAGTGTTTGACTTAGAAATGGATCCCACTGTGATTATGTGTGATAATAAAAGCTGCATTAAGATGACAGAAAATCCTGTGTTCCACGATAAGTCAAAACACATAGAGATCCGATACTTTTATATACAAGATATGGTGCACAGAGGAGCTATCAAGCTCGAGTATGTGAGCACTGAGGATCAAATGGATGATATCTTGACCAAACCTCTGTCTCGAGTGAAATTTGAATACTTTCGAGACAAGCTTGGTGTATTTAAAAAGGACCCTCCTTGAAAGGGGGAGTAGTATAGTCTCTGATGACAAGATTGTCTCATCAATGATGAGGTTACCTGTTTACTACACCTAGTTACTTAGAAATATTTAGATTTAGGACTCTTATACTTAGAATACTCAGTTTTACTTATACATGCTTTTGATGATAGATGTATTAGTGAGAATACATGCTTTTGATGATAGATGTATTGGTGAGAATACATGCTTTTGATGATAGATGTATTGGTGAGAATACATGCCTTTGATGATACATGTATGTACTTGTATGGTGAAGGATACTTGTACTTGTATTGATAAGAATAAACGTGGGGATTGCATCATCCTTGAACATATGTTCTAAAGTGAGTCGTAGATAGGTGTCTCCGAGAAAGAAGAAGGATTGCATCATCCTTGAACACATGTTCTAAAGTGATCCATAGACAGGTGTCTCCAAGAAAGAAGAAGGATTGCATCATCCTTGAACACATGTTCTAAAGTGATCTGTAGACAGGTGTCTCCGAGAAAGAAGAGGGATTGTATCATCCTTGAACACTTGTTCTAAAGAGAGCCGTAGATGTATGTCTTCGAGAATGAAGTCCTTGGTGGACATGAGAGGATTGGATCATCCCTAGACTTTAGTCCTAAATTGAGCTGTAGACATGATGTCTCCGATAATGAAGTCCTGAATGAACAGGTAGGGGATTGTATCTTCCCCGAACTGCGGTCCTAGAATTGAGCCGTAGACATGATGTCTTCGATAATGAAGTCCTGAATGAACAGGTAGGGGATTGTATCTTCCCCGGAATACGGTCCCAGAATTGAGCCATAGACATGATGTCTCCGATAATGAAGTCCTGAATGAACAAGTAGGGGATTGTATCTTCCCCGGACTACGGTCCCAGAATTGAGCCGTAGACATGATGTCTCCGATAATGAAGTCCTGAATCAACAGGTAGGGGATTGTATCTTCCCCGGACTGCGGTCCTAGAATTGAGCCATAGACATGATGTCTCCGATAATGAAGTCCTGAATGAACAGGTAGGGGATTGTATCTTCCCTGGACTGCGGTCCCAGAATTGAGCCGTAGACTGGGTCTCCGATAATGAAGTCTTGAATGAACAGGTAGGGGATTGTATCTGCCCCAGACTGCGGTCCCATAATTGAGCCGTAGACTGGGCCTCCGATAATGAATTCCTGAATGAATAGGTAGGGGATTGTATCTTCCCCGGACTGCGGTCCCATAATTGAGCCATAGACTGGGTCTCCGATAATGAAGTCCTGAATGAACAGGTAGGGGATTGTATCTTCCCCAGACTTTGGTCCCATAATTGATTCGTAGACTGATGTCTCCGAAAACTAAAGATAGGATTGCATCATCCCTAGACATGAGACTTGTCTTAAAGGTACATGTGAGGACTGCATTGTCCATGAACTGGGTTCAAAATGTACGTGATGGATTACATCGTCCCTAGACATGAGACTTGTCTTAAAGTGATGAGGATTGATCATCCTGGAACTTGATCGGATTGTATCATCCATGGACCTATGTCCTAAAGAGAGCAGGATTGATCATCCTGTAATATGATCATGTGATGATGATACTGATGATCGTGTGATGATGATGCTGATGATCGTGTGATGACGATGCTGATGATCATGTGATGAAGACGATGCTGATGATCGTGTGATGACGATGCTGATGATCGTATGATGACGATGCTGATGATCATGTGATGACAATGCTGATGATCGTGTGATGACGATGTTGATGATCGTGTGATGACAATGCTGATGATCGTGTGATGACGATGCTGATGATCACGATGCTGATGATCGTGTGATGACGATGCTGATGATGTTGATGTTCCAGTAACTGGTTGAGTTACTGATGATGATGAATTGAAGAAAGCTTCCGATGATTTATAGATGTGTCATGTATGATGTAGTTGACGACTCCTTGCTCCCGTAGATGTTGTTATAATATCCTTCTCATTAAGGGGGAGTGTTGAATATTGTAACTTCTAAGAATATTATATTTGTACATTATTATTCCGGAGATGTTCCATCCCTCCGAGGTGACTCTATTATGTATCCGGAGATGTTTATTCCTCCGAGGAGTTGTGGTAACTAGGGTTATTAGACCCACCATGTGGGGGTCAGCCCTAATATTATATTTTAGGGGTTATTAGACTTCTCCAGGAGAGGTCGGCCCCATTAGGGATTTTAGTCAGTTGAGGTTTAGTATAAATAGAGGAGGAGAGCTCCTCATTTGATACACTCACTCACAACTCAGAAAAGTAGCGCACTTGTCTGGGAGGTCTGCACAGGAGTTGGAGAAGGAGGTTGAGTCTTGGAGCACATCTTGTATTTTGGTTGATCATCTTATTGAGGAAAGCTTTGCTGGGTTTTCTACCCGATGAGGGTTTCCTAGGGTAAATTCTGTGTCTGTCTTGTGATTATGTTTCTTTTAGTGATCTTGCTAGTCTATTTGGTTTAAACTTAACAAGAAATAGTATGTTGGATGGGTTCAATGATCAAATGGTTTTTAGAGGCTTCTTAGGAAGACTCGGTTGCAATAGCAGTTGGAAACGGTGACAATGGTAGAGGGATTCATGAACAGTCAACTATTCATAAAGACATAGCCAGGATGGAAAAAACTTGGAGTGGGGGAGGGTGTCACGCATTAGTAGAATATTGGGGTTCCCTCTAGGTCTACTTAGGAATCCTTTCGGTTAGAAATACAATCAAATAGGGATGCATGGTTTGTTTCTTCACCTATTGGTAAAACCATCGTGAGGTTGGGAGGTATGGTTAGGTTGGAACCTTGCATGGTAGTGGCAAAGTGTGCCCATGGCCTTGTGCACTTCCAACACAAGTGTGTTGTGCGGATCAGGAAAATTCCCACATATCAGATCGATTGGTAGCCAACATGGGTTTCAATCCTAGATGGTGGGGCATGAAACCCACACTTGGGCACTTTGGTGGAAATTTGGATCATAGTTGAAGAAGCATGATGGAAGGTTGTGACCCTTAGTTGCACCTCTTGGATGGAGTTCACCCATATATGTATGAGGCTGCACTTGGAATTTTAGAAATCATCCAATTCATATTTGGAAGAGTAGTATGACTCCAAAGGGGAGGCACCCAAAAGGTTGGGATGAATTTTCATGGCATAGGAAATAAGAAACACAAATTCGATGGTCATAGGAAACTGGGACCACAAAGTCTAGGCAAGGTGGGTGCAATTCTGAGGCAAGATTGACAAACTTCTGAGGAATTCAAGAGAGATGCGTTCTAAGAGCCTTGGTGAGGAACACCTTTGCGAAAACTTAGTGAGTTGCACTTTTTGAGGAGAATTGGCAGGAAACTCGGGTGAAGGCACTCCATTGGGAATTCTAGTGTGACGGGAGGTTTTGTCAGGCAGACTAGTGTGGAAGGTACTGTGAGACCAGGAATATGGATATTGTGGGTTGTAAGCAGGAAATTCTACATTGGAAAATATCTCGTTGGTAACACTCTCTTCGGTGTTTCTTGCTAAGAGAGTTGGTAATAGCCATAGATTTATCAAAGTATCAGTGGAGCGCTCCTCGCCAGGAGACTTGGCATGAGTGTTGTATTGAGGAAAACTTTCATATGCAAATTTTTTTAATTAAGACTTATGTTTGGATTGTGCCTTGAGATGCTTCCAATGAGTGCATGTTCGTGGAGAGTTGCTAGGTTGTGGCATCCTCCGCTTGTTATAACCAAGTTTCATTATATGACATTTGGGTGCACCCCATTGAGGTGTCGCTAGAACACTTGTGTTATTCATTGTGGTTGTTGTCTATAGGTTAAGTTTGATATGGTTGAACTAAGAATATGAAAAAGTGTTAAGAAAAAATGAATAAGTGTGAAGTATGAAGGTGTAGTCTTCCATAATTTGCGTCAGTCTAGTCTCACCTCTGGGAGTGATTCCTAGGTAGTGTTGTGCAACCTAGAGCATGGAACAAAGCTTCATTTATAGGTTATATATTTAGCATTGGGACACAAGGGTTGGTTGTATTTAGTTAGACTTAGAGAAAGATATTTTATTAGTACTTCCGTAGCCTACAATGACAATAACCAAGAACAATATTTGCAGCCAAGAAGAAAGGTTGAGCCCTATGTTCCTTCCCAGTGATATACCTATTTGTATATTTGGATCCCTTAGATTGCTTCATGTGCAGGTTACACTAACCAAAAATGGGTAGTTGACTAGCATATTGTAGCCTTACATGCCTACTGGAGAACACATAGTAGATAAGTTTTCACTTGGCATTGTAGTGTTAGAATAGTTATTGTTTCCATCCATAGGACATAGATATATATACAATTTTGTGAAAATATATTAGAACTAAATTCCAAAAAGTATCCATGTCAATGAACCAAGTGGTATATCATCCCCTTGTTGACAAATCAACAAGTATCAAAGTAGTTGAATCATTTACTATGACACATTTGCTAAAATTTTGTATACCCAGCATGGTTAAATCAAATAGAGAAAGGTTGGAAAACTTATATTCCATCAATGCATAGCTTCAAGAAGAGAATAGTAACATGAAGGAGAAGGACTAAATTGATGACTAGTGGATAGTATAGAAGGAGAATAAGTTTGAGATCAAGATGCTTCCATTTATAAAGAACATATTTGATGAATGCCAAATACGCCTCACTATGTACATGGGATATTAGAAAAACAATAGAGTGAAGCTTATGCAACTAAAAGAGAATGTCATTCATATGGGTATCTAGAAAGATGATAGGATCACTTAGATGATGACTCAGCTAAATCAAGAGTTGGAAAACAAGGAAAAAGCATTGGAAAATCTACACGTACTTGTTCAATAGCATTAAGGAGCAAGGCCACATTCCATTACCAATGTCAAAGCTGTCACCATGGCTAAGACAAGCATGGTGAGTTCATATTGTTTAAATCTTCCTCGAGAACCTATCAATTAATTTTAAAAGTATGAAAGAGATATTAGCTCAAATATAATAAAGAAAATGGGATATGATGGACAATGTCTAGGTGGGAGGAGACGAGGAATACTAATTCCCATTATAGTGGAATTTAGGGTTAAGCAAGAATACCTAGGTTTCATGAACAGATAGGAAAAGGCTAATATCTCCAACACCGCTTTTGTTAAGGAAAACTACATGGTAGAAATGGCTTGCTCATCATAATAAAGAGTATCAACAAATGAAGATGGAAATGCACCACCACTCCATCCTTCATGTGGTAGATTATAGAAGGGAAGTGATGAGAAAAGTACAAAGAATTAGCCAATGGTATCACTTAGAAGAAGAAACAATCCAATCAATTAAAAAAGAATAAGGGACAAAAAGAGATATTCTTTAGGCAACACATTCAGTGTTTGTCACTGCTACAAGAAAAAAGTACATAGAGTTGATCATTATTGGTACTCAAGGAATGTTCCTTTTGCAGGAATAATGGCCATAATGAGGCATATTTGTAGGAGAATAAAGCCACGTGCCATATGTGAGATTAATGTCAGAGGAAGAATGGTAAGAATACTTCTACAAATTTAAAACAACTAAGAGGTATGTGGAGAAGACAAGCATGCCAAACAACATAGAAAAGGTCAAGAAATGTTTCCACTAATACAAGTTGAGTGGACTTTGGGAAGAAAAATGTTGGACGATTCATATAGAGATTCACCCTACAAACCACACAACAAAGAGAAGATTGTGGAAAGTGAATAGGCAAGAGGATGAAGAGTGTCCTACATCTCCAACCCAAATAGAAAAACCTTTCTAAGGAGTTGTAGAAACACGAGAGGTATAGATCACCATCAAAGAGGACAATGGGTTGCTGATAACATCAAGAGAAGCCCCTACCTAATAGTTTCATTTTTTCTTTCAAAATAATATTCCCTTCTTAAATATTGGTGCATAGAGTTCAATGACCTTTGGGGTTCCTTGGAACACCAAGTAATCTACCAAAGAAAATAATATGTTGAATACTTCAAGAAGGTCATCATCTAGATGACACTTCTATAGATATGAGGCATTGTGCAAGAACATGTAGCAACAAAGGGTTTCTTCTATGTGAGGAAAAAATTCATCCTATTAGAATAAGGTATTCCACATATTCTCTCAAGGAATTTCTATGTAATGGCATAACTTGTTACGATCACACTAAATAAGAAGAGCATAATTTGACTTGGATTCATTAACTACAAAGATGGGCCATCTTCAACTAGACTAAGAATGCAAGAGACATGCACTTTTAATATAGGAGTGAATTTTGTTTGAAGAGTTAGATCTAAATATTCCTTATATATAAGAGTCAGTGAGCATACTTATACAATGTGGAAATGAGCAAGCTAGGAAATAGAGATAGATCCATAGCTAGGAACTAGATCCATGACCCATATATAGATGCAAGGATAGAGTTGTAGGTTGTATCTAGGATCCAAATTTATATCCATGCTCTAGAGAGGTAGAAAAAAGCTAAAATGATCTAAATTGTTCCACCAAGTTTTTGGAGACTAAAAAGTATATCAATGGGGAGTTGTGAAAGAAAATGGATCCAAATACAAATAATGGTTGTAAGAATCAATATCTACAATTGTATTTGGAAATTAAGCAAGGTTAGATAAAACATTGGAGACAAGTAAATAGTGAACTACATAGACATCTCATGAGTCATGGATTTCCACTAGTAGATTTTAAATCATAGTTTGTTAGTCAATGTTGCGATATACAACTAAATAAACTAAATCTTACTCTTCCCAAAATCCTTTATCACTACAAAACATTGTAAATCCTTCTCACAACAAAATGAAAATCCATCCTATTTGAAATCCAAGAGGAAGAGGCATAATAAGCCACCATAAAATTTTAATTTATTAAATCTAGGTCGAGGATTGAGTGATTGTTAGTGTTAATATGCAAAAATAATCATCCTTTGTAAATCCAGGAGGCAAGTGATTGTTCATTGAAAAGAAATATTATCAAGACCAAATTATATTTAGGAAATTGTCTTTAATGAATAAGTGGTCATAGTCACTCTAATGGTCATATAATAGAGATCAATGATTAGCATGCCTTCTCAATTACCATCATTACATCAACAACACAACATAAATATATAATTAGTATTGAGAATGTTAATTCTTGATAGGATTTTAAAGCTTCTATTTCTTAGGTGTTATTTAGGAAGGGGTTTGCTAGTCTTGAAAAATAAGTCCATGAGGAAGAATACAATCCTCATGAAGAAAGTAGGGATGATCCTTCACTAGAGTCATGGAGTCATGACTCGGGTTCAAGTTACTTATTAGTTTTGGTGCGGAAGTCCCATCTATTAGATGAATCTAACATATCGGAGGCAGAACCCGAAACCCAAAGAAGGAAAGGTCAGAAAAAGGATAAGGACAAGAGGTAATAGGAGGTAGAATGTGAGAAATATATTGGGAAACAACCAACTATAGGAATGCTAGTAACAAAGAATGTCATAGGAGGTCACTCTTCTAGAAGAACTAAGTTCGATGCCAATGGTGGATCCCTTCAATCCAAAGGTAAGTAATGAAAGTGATCTCCTGGAATAGTAGAGGACTAGGTTCCAAAAAGAAAGAAGAAGCAACAAGAGACTTAATCGGGATTGAGAAACCTGAGATCCTTCTAATTATCCAGGAGACCAAAATGGAGGAGAGTGATCTCCTCCATAAAATGACCAAACTATGGAAACAAGGTCAAGGAATAGAGACCAGTTCTAGAGGAGGGTCAAGAGGAATGGAAACACTATGAGACAAATCCATATTCGAGTTGTCTAACATTCACCACTCTCGGCATTGGCTCGTCACTTCGCTCAAACACCTGCAATATAACATCCATCGATCTATTCTAAATATTTATGCTCATGTAAATTATGTGGAGAAGAAGGACTACTTGCAATCTCTTTTCGATTGGGATGGGTTCCCCCTCTTTCCTAACATCATTTTGGGGGTGATCTAAACCTAACCCTCTCTAGATCTGTTGGGCATGGCCCAAGTTGGCAGAATTTTGATGAAGTACAATTTTGGCAATTTCGTAGTTTGGACTACGAAGATCAAGTGGCACAGTTTTGTCAATGGTGCAGTTCAGATTGTGAATTCATATATGCACAGTGAACATTGTGAATTCTAGGCATAGCACAGTTTTGTTGATGCGCAGTGCCAATGCAGCAGCTATTTTGGGGCAAAGAGTATAAGTAAAGGACGCAGTCGAGCAGATGAAAGCGACCCGTTTTGGGTAAGCAACTCTAGGATTCCCGACAGTTGGATAAGGAGTGACATGGAAGTAGATGAAAGTGACCTGTCAGTTAGAGTGGCGGAAAATCGTTAGAAGCTAAGCCACGGTTCAACAGTGATAGGAAGTCCAAAGGGGTGGAAAGCGACATGCCATGATGCAGTTATAACCATTTCATGAGGACTGCAGTTGTCATAATGTCGTTAGAGCCCGGAGTGGCCGAACAAGGCGGCCAGAGGCGCATGGAGCTGGTGTCGACTACGACAGGCAAGGTCGGCGGAGTAACCGCACCAGTTCTAGTTACTCTAGGGTTTTTGGCCCAACTGCATTGTAAAGACGTGACCTAAGGGAACGATCTATAAAAGGGGGCATTTTTGTAAGGGAAAGGGTTGATTATTTTTTATATTCTCTAATAGCACTGTTGTGGAAGGCGAATTATTGTAAAGAAGCTATGGAGATGTGTGCGCAGAGACCTACTAAAGAGAGAAAGAGGCTCTGCAGCTGTGTGTGCAGAGACCTACTAAAGAGAGAAAGAGGCTCTGCAGCTGTGTGCTCAGATACCTATTGTAGAGAGAAGAGCATGCAGCTGAGTGCACAGGCTAGAACTATTGAACCCTTCCCATTAATATAATAAATAGTTCTTGTGGACGTAGCTCCCATCCCAGGGGTGAACCACGTAAATATTGTGTTATGTGTTTCAATCTGCGTTTTTTATTTTGTTAATGGTTTAGTTCATGCTTATGGCTGTGTATATCTTCACTTTTATATGTATTTTCCACATGAATGAGTGATGAGAATAATATGTTAAATGCCAAACATACATTCGTGAATGTAGAATGTGCAAGTAATTCCGAATATGATGAATGCATGAGTTATTTGGGTAACACTAAGTCAATGAAGTCTATGTAAGTGTGATTCCCTCGAAGCGCAACACTGAAAGTGTGCAGTTGCATTATAGTTCGTCGTATTGCATAAGATCGTAAAGTACATAGTCCAATATGCTTGTAGAATTCATAATCTACGCTAACTAAAGTCTTTCGAAGATGTGTGATTGTTAAAGAGGTAGTGCAGTCTCCAGTTGCACTGTCCTATTTTTAAGTAGCCATTGTGAAGCACACAGTCCCTGTGTGCGTTATCATATAAGTAATATCTGCGAAGTAGGTGAAGCTTCATGCAATACCCCAGTCTGTTGAGACGTGCATCACCTGATTACAGAAACGTGATTATGTAATCCCCCATAAAATTTGCCTAAGGTGAGACCTTAGCATGTTTGTAGGCTATTTCTGAAAGGGTCGGTGAAGAAGGGTTTTGTTGGACCACAATTACGCAGAACCTGGGTCAGCACAAGAGAATTAAAGCTTTAGGTTATTGCATCCCAACAAATGGTTCTGTTGTCGGGATTGAACTGGTGATGTGTCCTAAATATTGGAATCTCGAGAGAACAGAAATACATAACTAGGTGGACACTACAGAGAAGGAGTTTGCAAGAAAGGAGAACAAACATATGCAGTTCTCTAATGAAGAATGGTTGCAAAGATACCTATATTATGATATTTACGAAATTTTCTTCATGGCCTTCAACAATGATCTATACGAGTGGTTTTTAAAACTAGCAGAACAAAAAAATTGCTATCATGGAGGAGAACCCACAACGTGGACTCCAGAACTAATGCAGAGACTTAAAGCAGTGGATAGTCCGATCTCAAGAGCAGTATACTTCTAGATAGATAGCATACTAGAAGTCTACGTTACAGAATTTGCTGTGGACATGCTGAAGTGTTACAACATAGTAGAGGTAGAGTTCTTCAAAGGATTCAGAGGTAAGTACCTGAACAATATTAGCCTATACATTAAAATGTTGTTAGCTGAGAAAGGTGTTTTAAGAATGAAATAATACACCTAGAATTTTTGAGTCTGTAATGTTCGGTAATAGAGATAGTGATACTGAAGAAAAAATTCATACACTAAGAAGGGTAAAAGATACAATTCTAGTGCAGAAAAGAGGCCTAATGGACATGAAATTCGCATCTCTATAGAATCTGAGTTACAAGTTGAGGCTGATAGTAAGACAGCACCTCGAGTAGCTTCCTATCATCCCATCACTCCAAAGAATCCTCCAGTTGACGATATAAATACTGATAACCCACAGAACATCAGTAGTAGTAACAACGTAGGAGCGAGTAATCAGAACATTCCGAGCAGTAGTATCCCTAACACATCACAGAACACTGCGCCTCTTATAAGAAGAATGACAGATGATATCAAACTGTTGATATTCAAAGGAACGGGTCTAGAAGACCCTGAGCAACACTAGTTTCTATGTGAAGCTGTTTGGAATGTTAAACAAGTCAATGATGATTCTATAATACAAGCACAGTTAGTTACCACATTCAGGGACAGATCCTTGACATGGTTTATGAAGTATTCTATTGGACAGAATAGGAATCTAGTGGATATTAGAATTGCGCTCCTCAGAGAATTCAAGAAACCTAAATCCAAATCGCATTGTATCACAAAGCTTAAAGAAATAAAACAGAAACCAACTGAGTCTGTATAGGAATTTGAACAGAGTTTCAAAGCATTGTTAGATCAAGTTATATTTGACATAGCACCACAACAACACCAAGAATGGTTCATAGCCACGTTGTTTCCACACATTAGATTACCATTGATGCAACAGAAGGTTGCTTCGCAGACAAAGGCCCTAGAAATTGCGATGAAACTAGAGGCTTCACCCATAGGAGATACTAGCATAGGAATGGTTCAAATACAGAACCAACTAGCAAACTTGACGTTACAATTGCAAGACATGAATAAAGGAAAAGAAATTGGAGAAGAAGTCCAGTGTACAAAGTGTAAAGCAGAAGGACACCAGAAAGAACACAGCCCGGCCTTTAAAGACTACATCAATAGTGGATCTCCAAACCCATTAAATCAACAACAAGGCCCATCGTGTTAAATTTTTCAATGTAGAGGACATCTACCAGAAGACTGTTATTTGATTCAGAAATATGTGAAAACACCAAAGAACCTTTACTGCACATTCTGTAAATCAGTTAGCCACAATGATACCAACTGTAGAGCATATGAATGTTAGATTTTCAGAATTTACTTCAATCTAATCTAGGATCTTAACTGAGAAAACAACATGTACAACAAATCTATAGCATATCAATCATGGACACAATAATGCAAGCACACAAGAGACATATAGTTTACTTGGGGAAAACCATAAAGGTGAAAAACCCCAATAACTTCCTCAGAGATAGATAGAGCAATGATACAACCAGAATACAAGAGATAGTCTTCTCCTAGCAGCAAAGCCTCCTCCTCATAAGTGCGCCACTTTCTGAATGAGAGAAGTGTGTGAATGAATTTCCGAATGATCAAAATAGAGATCTCCTGATCTCTATTTATACTTGTCTGTTTTCCCAGTGACCTTATGGGGCCGACTTGTCTAGCTAGGTACATCATCTATATATTACATAAAATAAGGCCTGACCCCACACATGGTGGTCTAATAACCCATCAACAAGTTCACACACTTGCGACACTTGTCAATACACATGAAGACACTTCCATATAGAGGAATGACACATCTCTATAGGAGTACAACAATATATAAATAAAATACATGGATGAAATACATTCCGAAGTTACATATACATCAACAATGAACTCATGATAGAGAGAAAGCATGATGTCTATCGAGTTCAAGAAGGAAAAACTGCATCACAATGATAATGCGCAGTATGATCAGGGCACATACAGAGGACGTGGTGGATTTCGAGGAAGAGGAAGAAACACTAGCCAAGGAAGAGGAAGAGATCAGATAGTATGCTACAACTGTGCTCAACCAGGACATTTATCCAGAGACTGCACGAATGCTTGTATCACCTGTAAATATTGTAAGTCTTTTGATCATGTCATTGAGGCATGCCCTGTTTTGCAATAAAAAATGTAGGAAAGGAGACAAGAAGCATAGAACCTGAATATACAGATGACTGCATCTGGGAGGAGGAATACAAATTGTAACATTAATGCTGTGACGTGAAGTGGAGCTACCACAAGTGAAGATCAAAGAGCAAAAGCTTCAACTTCTGAGAATTACCATGCTAAGAAAAATCCTACTGAAGGGGCTTGGATACGAAAAGCAACAGGGAAAACACCTACTTTCGAGCTGAACAAACAAAAATAATCCTTCATGGAAGCAAGAGAAACCTTCAAAGAACCAGCATCTGTAACTCCAAGAATCAAGTTGTGAAGTGAGACTTCGTTGGTAAAAGATATGCTAGCTTCATATGATCATACACGAACTGGAACATATGCAATGAGCCATGTTGCGCAGTTGTTACAGAGATGCATGAAGTTGTTAAAACATGAGAATGCCTTAGAAGAATTACAGAGCCTGCTGAGTAATTACGAGCAACACAATACAATAAATGAATCACAAAGAGTGGTTCATCATATCAAGAGCCATAAAAGAACCGGAAGAGAAATGTGACTGAATGCGCAGATCAGAGATTTTGAGATGGATGAGATCATCCTGGACTTAGGATCAGAAGTTAATGTCTTGACTAAGAAGACATGGGAACAAATGGGGAAACCAAAGTTGTCATGGTCACCCATAAAGTTGATATTAAATCAACAGAAGCTTATACCCTTTGGGAGATTAGCAAATGTTCTTGTTGACATTGATGAAGTGTGAAGTCATGCAGACTTTGAGGTTATTGAAATTATAAATGATAGCCAACCTTATCCTGCACTATTGGGGATATTTTGCGCCATGGATAACCTCACAATCATCAATCTGAAGAAGAAACATATGATATTTGAAGGGGCAGATATCAAGGTCATCGCACCCTTGGATCCTTCACAAGGGCCTAGATACACTGAGCCAATCAGAGAAGAATGTAGAGCTCATGATCTAGATGGAACATTGAGTTCACGATGTGACAGTTCTTTCATATCAGACTCAGATGTAGGACTGGAGAATTGGCAAAGCAGAATGCATGAAGTATCTGCAAGAAGATGCACGCAGTTCACGAGATCACTACGTTGGATTGGAATAGAGGTAATTCCAATCCCTACTTATGATGGCTTAACTAACATCCATACATTCTTTCAAGAATATATTGTATCAGTTTCAGATGAACATAAGCTGTCAGCATTGGATATAGTACTGTGCGCTACACCTGCTAGATGGTGGGCCACACATAAGAAGAGTCTGGCCACATGGGAAGAATGCAAGCATATGATGGAAATCATATTTTTGGAAGAAACTGAGCTTGTACAATTCAAATATGATGGACAAACTGATCTAGGGGATCACATAGATAATTGCAAGAAAGCATGGACACACAGACCTTAGATAGAATGGGTTCATCTATTTGTACACACACTAGAGCAGATTGCAAAGAATTGGTACAAAGAAACAGAACTGCGCAGAGGAATGACAAAATGGTCTGTTATGATTGACAACTTCCAAGAAAATTTTAGTTTCGAAGATGAATGTCCAAGTATAAACGAGGCATTACAAGTCATCAAAGAGAAAATATTCAAGGACATATTAGAACCTGTGTATCAGCAACCAAAATGGGCAAGACAGCTAGACCATGCCCTTGAATGTTATAACATCGCTTTGGATGAAGAAGAATAGGAAAGTGATGATGACAACCCGCACAATGTCAATATACCAGAGTCAGAAGGAAAGCTTGAAGTCAAAAGACTGCCATTGGAAATTCCAAATCTGAGTGATCCTATGAAAACTCGAAAAGTGAACATTGGAACCGCTGAAGAGCCAAAGTTCGCTTCCATAAGAGATTATTGGGACGAAGAGACTGTTGCGCAGATAGTGGATCTACTTCATGAGTATGAATACTTGTTTCCTACCAAATTTTATGAAATGAAAGGCATTTTGGGTGACTTGGGAGTCATGAAAATACCTCTCAAGCTAGATGCCAAGCCCATTAAGCAGAGGCCTTATTGACTTAATCTGAGGTACAAAGAACGAGTAAAAGAAGAGCTCGATAAGATGATTGATGCAGGAATCATTGAACTGGTAGAGGAATCAGAATGGATAAGTCCCATGGTTATCTACGACAAAAAGACTCAAGGTGAGATCAAGATCTACGTAGATATCAGAAAGTTAAATGATGCATCGTTAAATGACCCATTTCCTACTCCATTCACAGATGAAGTAGTGGACAAAGTTGGAGGAAATTAGGCATACTCTTTCACAGATGGATTTTCTGGATACCATCAGATCATAATCGACACATCAGACATGCATAAGACCACTTTTTCTACAGAATGGGGCTCATATCAATATACAGTTATGCCCTTTGGTCTGAAGAATGCGCCTGCCATTTTTTCAAGAGTAGTTGTTGCTGCCTTCAAAGATTTTATCCATAATTTTTTAGAAGTCTATTTTGATAATTGGATTGTATTTGGGTTATTGAAAAACCATTATGCAAGATTAATTCTAATGGTAGCGAAGTGTAGACAATATGAGATCCCCCTGAACCTAAAGAAGAGCATATTATGTGTTACCTATGGAATTCTACTGGGACACATTGTTTGCAAACAAGGGTTGATGGTTGATCTAGGAAAAATCGCAATTATTGTGAATCTGCCAGCACCACCTTGGGACATACAGGCTACTACAGAAAATTGATCAAAGGTTATGCGTAGATAACTGTGCCTATGGATAAAATTTTAAATAAAGAAGCAAAGTGTATATGGAATGAATACTGCCAAAAAGGACTGGACACACTAAAGGAAAGGATGGTAACTGCGCCTATCCTAATCTTTCTGGATTGGAGCAAACAATTCCATGTGCATGTAGATGCTTCATCCATTGCACTTGGTGTTGTGCTAGCACAACCAGGTGAGGGAGGTATTGACCATTCGATTGCATTTTCAAGCAGGAAGTTGTCTTCAACCGAAAATAATTATATGACAATAGAGAGAGAAGGTCTAGCTATGGTGTATGCACTACAGAAATTCAAGCACTATCTGCTAGGTGCACACTTTTGTATGTTTACTGACCACTCAGCTTTAAAATACCTGGTCAATAAAACAGTGTTAGGGGGGAGGATCTGCAGGTGGTTATTACTCTTTCAAGAGTATGATATTGAAATTGTTGTTAATCCAGGAAGGCTAAACTCAGGACCTAACCATATTTCTAGAATTGAGTCAGGCGAAGAACCTACAAACCTGGAAGATAGTATACCAGAAGCGAAGTTATTTGCTATTTAGATAGCAGATGACTATTACAAGGAAATTATAGAGTTCTTGACCATGGGGTTGGAACCTACAAAATTTACTACGCAACATAAGAAGCAACTGGTAGTAAAAGCAACAGACTTCACTATAATTGCAGGGCAATTATACAAGCTAGGACCAGATGAAGTACTGCGCATATGTGTTCTCGAACATGAGAAAACATTGATACTAGTTGAAGCACACTAAGGAGTGTCAGGAGGCCACTATGCGGGAAGAGATACTACGCAAAATATCTTAAGAGTAGGACTATGGTGGCCTACACTCCACAAGGATTCAAAGGAACATTGTCGAAGTTGTGATGTTTTCCAGAGGACAGGAAAGCCATCTCACAGAGATGAGATGCCATTGAGATCACAGTTGACACTACAAACATTTGATAAGTGTTCTATTGATTTTGTGGGACCTATTAACCCACCAAGGAAGAGAACTGGTTCGAGATATATCATTACAACTACAGATTATCTCACCAGATGGGAAGAAGCAAAACCAGTAAAGGACTGTAGTGCAATTATTGCTGCATAGTTCATTTTTGAAAATATCATTACAAGGTTTGGATGTCTGAAGATCATAATGAGTGACTAGGGGACTCACCTTTTGAATAAGACAATTGTAGCCCTGACTGAAGAATTTCAAATCTATCATCAGAATAGCACACCATATCTTCCACAGGCCAATGGCACTGTTGAAGCATTTAACAAGGTGTTAGAAAATGCACTAACTAAGGTATGCAACATAAACAGGGATGATTGGGACATGAGAATATCAACTATCTTATGGGAATATAGGAAAACTTACAAGAAGTTAACTGGACATACACCTTTTAGGTTGACATATATGGATAGGAAGTTGTGATGCCGATGGAATATATAGTCCCAAGATTGAGGATTGCAACATTCACAGGCATGGAAGATGAAGATACAATGAAATAAAGGCTTCTACACTTGGTTGGACTCGAGGAAGATCGCTTCATCACAGGATTTCACCAGCAGGTGTAGAAGGAAAGAGACAAAGCATGGCATGATCGCCACCTCAAGCATAGATTCTTTCAAGTAGGATACCTTGTCCTCATCTATGATAGTAAATTCATGAAATTTCCTAGAAAATTTAAAATGCACTGGCTAGGGCCATATATTGTTATGCATGTTACTAATGGTGGCATGGTTTAGCTAGCCACATTAACCAAACAAAACTTACCAAGTATGATTAATGGAAGTAGACTAAAACCCTACAACGATAGTCCTACTTTGCCAAGCCCTCAGTGATCAGAAAAAAGAGATTCTAAGGGTCAAGTGAAGTTGAAATTGGACACTAAGAATGAAAGAATAAAGAGTCTACACACAGTTTTGGGGAAATATGAAGTTCCATGAAGTATGAACTACACAGTGCACAAAGGAAGTTCGAAGTGAAGTGCACGCTGGAAGCGCAAATGCGAAGTCTACACCAGAAGCTACGATGTGAAGCATGAGTTGAAAGCGTAGCTGTGAAGTTAAAAATGAAGGAGCACAAATGCAAAGAGGAACCGCGCAAAAATATTTTGGCCGAGCTATCAGCGCAGTTTGAAGAAACTAGCTGTTAAAATGTCGGTCGAAAAACTTGCAGTTATACAGTGATTTTACCAACGCCTGCTTATGCATTTAATGCAAATTTAGTCATTCTAATGAATTCAATGAAGGAAAGGACCAATATCCTCGACAAATTTGGCCAACGGTCATGAAATTTAATGCTTATCTAGTTGTTTATGGGCATGGATTAAGCCTAATTGTGCCTATAAATAATGCTAAGAACCGTTTCAGTTGTTAATAGTGAAGTGCTAAGCAATTTTGAGAGCATACAAATCGACCTCCAGGTGAATGTCTGAGCAATATTCAGTTGAGCAGGTTGTGAAGGACTTCAAATTCTCTGGGGTTGCGGGGTTGATGAAAACGCCCATTAAGAAGTCAGTTTCAGAAATAGGTTCTGCTTCAAGAAGCTCACCCAGGAACACAACCAATATGCAAAAAAAGGATAAGGGACCCCTTAAGGAACCTGAGAAGCCGAAGGTGACAGGAAAATCGAATCCTAGGCCGCCATTTCCACCAAGGGACAACCCGATTTACCTTACACATGTCTATATCCCACCAAGAAAGCTCGACATGCCAAAAGTTACAATGTTCAAGAACGCGTGGTATGACATTCCAGTACCCCTGATTTTCGGCGATGTGGAGATTCAAGGGAAACTAATTGGCAAAGTAGAAGGATGCAAGTTCGTAGATCATAATCTGTTAGAATCAAAAGACCCGCAAGAACCAAAGTATCCTCAGTTTCAAGTTGATCAATACATGTGCTTACAGGAGGATGAAAATTCAGGAAAACCTCTCATTGTTCCACAGGATTGGGATAAGAAGTTGTCGCCCTCAGGATTGTTGCATCTCCTATGTATACCTCACTTTGAGTGAAGTCCAAAATGTACAGCGGTGATGTGCAATCTGATATCATGCACGCACCAGGGATTCCTCTATCTTGACCAAAAAATTGATATTAATGTTGACCTCATCTACAACATTACTCATCTTAGTAAGCGAGGCGACAACCCTTAAGATGATTTTGTGGGAAAAACAAAAGATAAGGAGCTCGCAAAGCAAATGAAAGATGAGTACAACCTAATAAAGGGGAAACGAGGCTTTATCATAGATGGGATAGAATATAAAGCTACAAAGTTCACCGTCCAGCTGCTCGTAGGAAGAATTTTGCAAAAGTGTAGACCGGCGGAAGTGCTAACCGCAGCAGTTCTTCTTGCTGCGAAGGAAAAATATGGGCACCCATACAATTGGGCCACTTATCTGTTGAATGAATTTCTGGAAGATGTCCGTGAAACCCAAGAGACGGGCATCGCATTCCACTACACATAGATAATGATAATGATTGCTTTCATAGCTTGGAAGGAGCCACTATATCAGCACAACCTTCCAATGATAACAGGGGATTGTCGAGCTACGAAGTATGCTAATACGTGGGAAAACATGCAGCCGGACAGACAACGAGTAAATAATGAGCAGTTCCACACTTACTATGGATAGTTGTGCGAAGCAATACTGTGCACTTCGTGCATTTCAAAAGAGACAGCCAAAATGTTTCTCCAGAAGATGTTGTTTAAGGCTGATTTGCACTCTATTTACATTTAGCCAATGGCTAAAAAGCAGAACCCAGTCTGGTTCCCCATGGATTACCTGTTGGACGTGAAAAGGATTGAGAAATCCATTGAAGACTGGCCACCAGAGTGAAAGGTAGATGTGCAACTAGAAATCCATTCTACATCATAGGAAAGAAACCCTAAAGTTCCAATCATTGAGGAGGTAATAGGCCAAGACACTACTGAAGTGAAAGCAGGAGAAAAGTGAAAGGATCTTGAAAGTTCGGTATCAAAAAGAGGACCAAGGAAGAAAATTAAGGCAACAAAAGAAAACCCAGAAGCGAATTTGCACGAAGATGACTAGGACTGCATTGCTTTGAAAGTACATGATTACCTAGAGGAGATGCTAGCCGCAAAAGACAGTAAGAACGAAGAGGTGCAAGCGCAGTTGAACCAAAAACTCTTAGAGCTAAAGCTTATGGTTGCAAAGATAGACCAAGCCCAGCAAGGCCTCATCCGAGAATCTGATTCGGAAGGTAAGATTGGTGAATCCAGTACACGAAGGATAATGCCACTGGCCTTGACGATGAAGCCACACCTAGCTAGAATGCAGCCACTTAACATCATTTTCCTGACTGAGGAGATGGTGAAGGTGTGAAACAAGTAGAGAACCTTGACATTAGCATTGGCATGATACCTCTTGAGGGGTTACACAATATGCATCTACAATTTGTCGAGGAGATAAGAGATAGAGACATCATCTCTTACAACCAAAATGTACACCTTGAATAGAAATACAAACAACTAGCACAGGAATGTGCCCAGAAGACCACAGAACTCACCAAGGCACAAGAAAAGAGAAGTAGGATGGAAGAGACAGATGCTACTATCTACGCACATATACCTAAATGCGAAGTATAGCCAGAGTTAGAATATACGATAGTACATATTGGAAAGGTGGTAAGCGATCTAAAAGGATAAATGGCAGAGATGGAGATCACCCATAAGGAAGAGGTTTCTAACCTCGCAACCCAGCAGCCACCTACTACACCACCAACTATGGGAGAAGGAAGAGTCGTAGCACTAAAATCTTCAACAGATATTATCTCTGCCAAGATAGAAAAATGTCAAGATTTGTTGGAAGAGGCTACAAAGGTATGGGCTACGTTGCAGGGGGATCCTTCCCTACAACAGATTCAGGATGAATTGAATCAATGCTAGGCAGAGTTGGACGCTGCGAATGCAGCCATGAAGACCTTGACACCAAGAGAGAAAATTCAAAAGTTCGTGCAAGTCAAGAACTTAACAAAAGAATTGAAAGTTATGAGGGATAAGGAGACTGATACATCGGCGAGACTACAACTAGTACAAGAAGAGGCACTTGCCCTCACTGAAGCAATCAAGGAGAAATTATAGGAACTTTGCACCATAGAGAAGACAGTCTAGGAATTTGCTCAGGAAGAAATCTCTGTAGAGATGTTGGAGACTGTTAAGGACTTAGAGAAAGAAACAAAGGAAGAAGTTGCTAAGCTGAGCGCAACACTTCATGGATTCACTGAGAAATTGATCCCTCCAAAGGACCAGGAGAAAGATCCAAGTGGATCAGAGACAATCCACGAGTAAGTGTTAGGGTCATGTTGAGCATGGCCCAAGTTAGCACAATTTTGATGAAGTACAGTTTTGGAAATTGCGCAGTTCGGACTGCGAAAATCAAGTGGCACAATTTTTTCAATGGCACAGTTTAGATTGTGAAGTGAGATATGCGCAGCGAGCAGTGTGAATTCTAAGCATAGAGCAGTTTTGTTGATGCGTAGTGCCAATGCAACAACTATTTTGGGGAAAAGAGTATAAGTAAAGGAAGCGGTTGAGCAAATGAAAGAAACCTATTTTGGGTAAGCAACTCCGGGATTCCCGACAGTTGGGTAAGGAGCGGTGTGGAAACAGATGGAAGTGAACTATCAGTTAGAGTGGTGGAAAACCGTTAGAATATAAGCCACAGGTAGACAGCGACAAGAAGGCCAGAGGGGATGAAAGCGACATGCCATGATGTAGTTATAACCGCTTCATGAGTACTGGGGATGTCAGAAGGTCGTTAGATCCTAGAGTGGCCCAGCAAGGTGTCCATAGGCGCATGGAGAAGCTGTTGACTATGACAGGCAGGGACGGCGGAGTAACCGCACCAATTCTGGTTACTCTAGGTTTTTTAGCCCAGATGCATTGTAAAGATGTGACCTAAGGGCACGATCTATAAAAGGGGGCATTTTTGTAAGGAAGAGGGTTGATTCTTTTTGTTATTCTCTGATAGCACTATTGTGGAAGGATAATTATTATAAAGAGGATCTACAGCTGTGTGCGCAAAGACCTACTGAAGAGAGAAAGAGGCTCTATAGTTGTGTGTGCAGAGACCTATTGTAGAGAGAAGAGCCTGCAGCTAAATGCATAGAATGGAACTGTTGAACCCTTCCCATTAATATAATCAACAGTTCCTATGGACATAAATCCCATCCTGGGGGTGAACCACATAAATATAGTGCTATGTGTTTGAATCAGGGTGTTTGCTTTTGTTAATGGTTCAGTTCATGCTTATGGCTATGTGTATCTTCACTTTTATATGTATTTTCCACATGAATGAGTGATGAGAATAATATGTTAAGTGTCGAACATACATGCGGGAATGTTGAATTTGCAAGTAATTCTGAAGATGATGAATGCATGAGTTATTTGGGTAACACTAAGTCAGCGAAGTCTGTGTAAGTGTGATCCCCTCGAAGCACAGCACCGGAAGTGCACAGTTGCATTATAGTTCATCGTATTGCATAAGTTCGTAAAGTACACAGTCCAATATTCTTGTTGAATTCATAATCTACGCTAACTAAATTCTATCGAAGATGTGTGATTGTTAAAGAGGTAGCGCAGTCTCCAGTTGTGTTATCCTATTGTTAAGTAGCTATTCTGAATTACGCAGTCCTTGTGTGCATAACCGTATAAGTAATATCCACAAAGTAGGTGAAGCTTCGTGCAATCCCCTAGTCTATTGAGCTGCACATCACCTGATTACAGGAACCCGATTCTGTAATCCCCCATAAATGTTTCCTTGGGTGAGACCTCAGCCTATTCACAGGCTGTTGCGGAAAGGGCCAGTGAAGAAGGGTTTTGTTGGACCACAACTATGCAGAACCCGGTTCAGCACAAGAGAATTAAAGGTCGAGGTTATTGCATCCCAATAAGATCCGATAAAAAAGGTGGATCCTTAGTCCATGATCCCAGTAGGGAATGGGTCGAAAATATTATCCAATCTTGGGGCCCGGTCCATATTACCCTAGTAAACAAAAAATTCATCTGGTCCAATAGAAGGATAGGTATAAGGAACATAGATGCTAGACTAGACATATTTTTGGTCTCAAACTCCTTTCTATTAGGCCTCAATATCTCCTTTTACGTCCTCACTTCCATTGTCTTGGATCATAATCCCTTCCCCCTTATAGTTGAGCCTGAATCTGATTTGGGTCCAATTCCCTTTAGGTTTTGCCTAGCTTGGAAGGACCACCCTAACTTTCTAGAGGTGGTTAAAAATGCTTGGAATGTATACATCATAGGATTCCCCTTCTTCATTTGGGAAGAGAAAATGAGAAGAATAAAATGGCAGACAAAAAACTAGGAAAAATATTCCCTCCCCCCCTTGACCCAAGAAATAAAATTCTATAAGGATTCCATGGATCAACACCAAAAGTAGATGGAGAATAGAGAATCTAGCTTGCAAGATATCAAAAGGAAGGAGGAACTTCAAAAATCCCTTCACTCAACCCAAAGTAAGGAAGAATAACACTGGAGGTTAAAGTCTAAAATCCTTTGGTTGAAATTGGGAGATCAAAACACAAATTTATTTCATACGCAAGCGAAGGTTCGTGACCATCACAAAACGGTCCGAGAAATTGCAAATCAAGAGGGGGGGGAAATATCATACTTTGAAAAGATAAAAGAAGAGGCATTCAATTTCTTCAATGCTCTTTACACAGTTGAGGAATAAGAACTAGAGGAGGCCCAAGAAGAAGCCATAAATTATATTCCCCTTCTTAATCACTTAAGAAGACAATGAGTAGTTAACTAGACCAAACACAGAAGAAGAAATAAAAGATATCATCTGGAAGATGAATCCAGATAAAGAACCAAGTCTGGATGGATTTTCATCCCACTTATACAGGCTCTATTGGGGTGTTAAAAAATACTTGAAAAGAATTTTGTCGTATTCCCAAAAAGAAACCTCTAGGAGGAGAAATAAATTCTTCCTTTATGGCCTTAATCCCCAAGGAGTTTAACCCTGCTTGCTTTGCTAGGTTACGACCAATTTCCCTTTGCATTGTCTCCTACAAAATTTTTCTAAAATAATTTCTCAGAGACTAAAGCCTCTCCTCCCTACCATCATTTCAAAAAATCAAGGGGGCTTCATGCAAAAAAGGAACATCCTAGACAATATCATCCTTGTCCAAGAAGCTATCCATTCGAGCAAGAATCGAAAAGAAAAAGGCATGATTATAAAATTGGACATGGAAAATGCTTTCAACGGGGTTAACCGCACCTTTCTCTTCAAGGTCATCATAAAATTTGAGTTCAATGATAAAATTATTTCCTGCATCAAGGCGTGTATTGGTATCCCCTGGATTTATCCCCTTGTGAATGGGAGAGTGTCAAAAAATTTCAAAGCCTCTTGGGAGCTTAGGAAAGGGTTCCCTTTTGTTATACCTCCATATTCCACAATGTCGCATCTTCACCACAAAAAGAGTTGACGACACTTCCCCTACTGCTTAAAACACCCAGAAGAGAAAAATGATGAGTGATCCTTGAAGGCAAACCTACCCTGTCAAGAATCAACCTAGCTAAGACTTCATTTACCCTCACTACCGTGCCTTGATCCATGTTAGGTGCGCGGTAGTCCGTACTACCGTGCTATGATCTTTCTCTGCCATGCGGTACTACCGCGTTATGCTCGGTTCTAGAGGTGCGGTACACTTTTTTTAGCCTTTTTGTCATGGCTTGTGGGATTTTGATTTTCGAGAGATTTTTTAGGATTGGTGTCCTTGATTCGATCCTAACTCACTTTCTATGATTAGTAGGCCTGATCCACTTAACTCTCCCAAGATCCACCCTTCTCTCTTGTTGGTTAACCCTACCACACACTATAAGAGAGAGGCATTCCATGAGCAAAAGGAAGGACTCTTAGAGATACCAAACTTATGATCTTGCAGCTTTGTGGAGATAGCTAGAGGAAGAAGCACTTGGAGTTGGAATATTGGCTTGGACATCAAGCAACCTTTGTAAGTAACTTCAAGTTGATAATAGAATATAACTTGTCTTGTTTCCCAAATCACATGTATTGATCTTGTTTCAATGATATGATTTGTATCTATTATAGATTTAGATCCTAACTAATATTTCAAGTTGCTAGAGAATTGTATATGCTTGTATCTTGGTTATCATTTTGACAGGTTCATTCGCGAGGACTTGGAGATTGGAGAAACCATAAAGACAAGCGATTGGATTGAAGGCCAGTTAGATCTCTTCTATTTCTTTTAGCACTTTAATATTGAGATGTCTGTTTAAGATCTAGGAATTCAAGGTAGCATTTGTTTAGTTTTGTCTTAGTTTAGAGTCAGTAAGAGTCTACTTTAATCTAAGAGAATTCTGACTTATCCGTAGGGAAGAATTCTACCAACAAGAATGGCGACTCCGTTAGTTTAAACTCCATTTGATTGATTGAGTTCACTGTCATCCATCTTTTGATTGTGAATTTTTCTTTCTCTTCAAACCAGTATTGAATTTTGGTCTTTTTGACCTTTATCCACCCCTCCTCTTTGTATTTTTCCTCCCTGTGTGATCAACGAGTCCTCTGGGTCTGCAACAACCCTGAAATTTTCATCTTTCTTTTCAAAAGTTGCGCTTTTCCATATTTTGCAACAGTACCGCGCCCTCTGCATTGACCACAGCGCGGTAGTACCACGTATCCTGCATTAATACCAGAGTGGTAGTATAGCAGTACCGTGCTATAGTCTTCTTTTGCCACGCGGTAGTGTCTGCATACTATCAATTTTTTCTCCCCTGCTTGGTTTTCTCAGTCATTTTCATTTTCCTCTGCCTTAGTTGGTATTGTCTATTTGTTGTTACCATTTTGTTCATTACATAATCTTTGCGGTGTGTTTATTTCTTTTGTGAGCTTGATTATTTTGTGAGTTAGTGGCATTATTGGCACATTGGGTCACCTTTTCAATTTGATTGCATTGGCTTGATCTTCCCATCACAACCATACCATTACTACTGTTCTCTGTTATTGAATTGTGTAGCTTTCATAGTCACATTGTTTCCATTATTATCATTAAAATCCATATTGAAAGTTATCATTGGAAAACATTTGTGTTATTTTGATTAAAATGGTCTAGCAGCATCATTGTGCATTATGAAGTGAACCATTGAAATTTGCCACAGAAATTCTCATTTTTTTGAAGCACCTTAGTTGTAAGATCAGTGAATTGGAAAGAAGTGTTTATTTCAGTTTGGCTCTATTTACAAAAAGAAAACAATTTTTTTTTTGTTTTGGTTTTTAATTGCTTGTGAAAGTTTCATGCATTTATGATCGAAGAACTCTCTCTCTTCCATAGCTAGTTTTCATCAAATACAAGGCTTATTTCGATTCATTCTCACTTGCATGGTTTGGGTCGTCACAACACCACCAAGTTTCACGTCCATTTACCCGATTGAGTAATACAACCACGAAAATTAATCTCCCTAACTAAACCAACATTAACCTCACTTGAGGAAATCAAAAGAATTTGGTAGTTAGGTAGGACACCGGGGATAGGCATCAAAATAATTCCCCCTTGTCATTTTCATCTGAGACATAGTTGTTGTTCTCTAGGGAACTAAAATCCTCTAGTATTTATTGACACGGTCACAGCCAGTTTGTGGAGGGGACTCCTGATTGTTTTTAACTTTCAGGGGTTAAACGGCCACGAGATTGAGAACTGGACGGACTCTATGGAATGACGCACTCCACTTAGCCCTAAGGAAACATCGATCATTGTCTTCCTTGGAAGGCATAAGTGCCCAAAACATTTTCCAACGTGTCATGAACGAGGTAGCTTAGTGACTTTTCTACTAGGGCTCTTTTACCCAGGATCCCTTTCGGTAGAGGGATATCCTTCTCATATTGGTCTCTCACGTTGTATTGTTCGACTTGGATTTCATCACCCTGTGAAGGATACAGCTTGTTGAGCTCTCCAACTCTTAGTTAGGAGTTTTTCTTGTTATCTCATCTTTATAGAGGGTCATTTTTCTTTTTAGTGACTGCTTGTTGGCATTCTAGCCATTCTTTTTTATCAGCTCGCTTTCTTTTTTATCAGCTCGCTTACTGGGACACCAGTCTCAGTATAGATTTTAGAGCTTGTTTTTTTGGCCTGTGAGCCTTTCTTTTTCTAGCTCCTCTTCTGCACACTCAGTTGCATTAGAGTTTTTGAGTTCTTTGTTATGAAACTGCCCCTGGATTTCATTTTCCTGCCATCATGTCAGAATCACCACGGAGATCATGACGAGTACAGGGAAAAAGCCCTCCACCACCACCACCGCCATGGACCTCCGATCCACCTACATCATGCATTCCCACTCCTCCTAGCTGCGGTGCTGGTCGAGGGAACATTCCACCGCCGATACATACAACATCTTCAGTTCTGCCTGTAACTGTTACTCACAGCACATTCTCAGAACATCTTGCAACTTCTGCAACCACTAGCATATCTGAGATTCCCACTGTCACTTCACCCACTGTTATTCCAGATATATCTGCCACGGTGGACAACATTACAGCGGCTGAATCTAGTACAGCCCAAAATACTAGACCAGAGGTCATCCTTCTACCTGATGTCAACACCTCCCTTCCACCATAAACTTGTCATGATGACACAGATGGATTTGTTGGCACCACCGAAGGGTCCAACCAGGATATACCTGGCTTGATTTTAGTCCCAGGCAGGTACGTCGAAATTATTGAAGATACTCAACTTCCTGACACACCTTTTGAACCTGATTATGGCTTTACCACTTCCCAGGCGGAGCTACCGCCTGTTATCACCATGCCATCCAACATTCATCAGCAGGAAACCAGTTCTTCCAGCAATGTACCTCGTACCATATCTCTCCCCAACCTCCCTCCGGGACATGAGATCCTGGCCTCCATTCATTCTAGTAAGGTTAGTCTAGCAAATTCCCCGTTAGCATTGGCACAGTTTAAACGCGACATAGAGCAAATGCTCTCGACAACCTCTAGATATCCCCCTGTTACTCGTCCTCCTGATTATCGGGATCCCAACATCCCTTCTAGCACAGAGTTTCATCACTCCTATGCAGACGGCTCCGAACCTTCAGACGTTACTATACCTAGGTTCCCACCGGACCTGGAAAACCCTTTTCAGGACATGAACTTGGACCCAGTCTTCGATGGTCCTCCTATCATTGAACACACTATGGATGATACCCCTAATACCCCTTGGTTAAATTCCCCACATTTGTTGCCATCACCCATGTTTGGCGCACATTTTATGAGGGATAACCCAGTTTTTTCTCCGTCCTCGCCTGTCAGATATGGAAGACCTCCTCCACAAATCGACACTATCATATTTGGCTAGCGGCAGAAGAACACCAAGTCATACTGCTGGATCTTTCATTTTGATCGAAGGGTCACCTTCGGCCACTATCTACACTATCTTAGGAGGTGGACAACCGACTGCTGTGGTCCCCAACTCCAACAACCAAACTCCCCCTGGTGGGCCATCAACCCAACCAGTTGGAGGACAACTTTTTGTTGGGAACCCCGTTCCTAGTCAACAACCTCCTCCTATAGGGCCATCCAACCCATCTGCTGGAGGAAAACCCATTGGATCCATCCAACAACCCTCCCAACCAGCAACATCTGCTTAGTATGGTATGTACAACACACCTGGAAGCGGACAACCTTATACCGGTTTTCCAACCGGACCTCATCCTCAACATCCCTCGTCAAGTATGCTTCCTTCTTGGGAACCTCAAATCCCACAGAGTGGGGGGTACTCACTATTCAGAAACTGGAACCCAGCAGGGGGGCAATCTTAGATTCCCCCCAACTTGAACTCTGGATTCCCTTATCCTTCAGTTGCTACAACTCCATGGAACCCATCCCTTCAATTTCCACATGCTCCTCAAGGAGGAACGAACCTTCCATGGACACCATTGTCGCAACCACCCCCCAACCCTGCTATGGGAAACCCTCCACTTACTCAATATAGTGGTAACATTCCTGGAACACAACAACTCCAAGGAACTTTTCCCCAACCAGGAGCAGCAACCATTCCTGGGTTTCAGCAACCCCAGGGTACCATACCTACCATCCCCACTTAGCAGAACATCCACCAACTGGTTACCAACACTCAACCGATTAACTAGATGGCTTACTACCCGTAGAACTTCCAGCAGTATCCCTCAGGAAACACATATGGGTATAACACGCAACAGTATGCTATGAAGGGCCCCCTAGGTTTCTCTGCACCACACGGTTATTACTCATACCCGCAGATTAATCGTCAACTTCCCTTTTTGGCCACGCTAGACTTACCTGATTTGTCGAGGCTCATTAACGATCCCATATGGCATGAACCTCACTGGCCACCCATTCCATCCAAACTCCCATCGGACATTCCCAAGTTCGATGCTAAGCCTGAGGAAGACCCCAAGAACCACGTAATGACCTTCCATCTTTGGTGTTCATCCAACTCCTTGATGGACAATTCCATTCGACTACGGCTCTTCCAACGCACGCTTACCTGCACGGCAGCAAAATGGTACATTGAGCTTCCACAACACTCTTTCCACGATTTCAACACCTTGGCTATGTAGTTTCTGACTCATTTCCAGCTCCCCATCCGGTACGAGACTGAAACAGAACTGTTAACCTCACTGCGTCAAACCACTTCTACACACATTTCGGATCACATCCATGAGTGGCATCGACACCGTAGGCTAATCAAGGAACCCATTTCGGATCAGCTACTCGCTGATTGGTTCACGAAATCCTTTTTGCCTCCCATAGCCAGAGATATCGCTATGCGCGGGCCAGTTACAGAAGAACAAGCCATCTCGGCAGCTCAGTACATGGATTTGGTACACACCCAATCCGGCACTTTACACGAACTTCTTCCCCATCCCACCCACGTTACCACTAATCCAAGGAAACCTACCAGTGAACCCCCCATTGATGGTATTGTCGGGGGAAAACAAGCCCAGCCTACTACCAACTCGACGGGAAAACAAGCTTCTGCTTCCCCCGCTCTACCTCAGGCTGCTTCAAAAGCTACTACTTCTCCTGCTATTTCCTCCGAAGTGAATGCAGTTCAATCTACCTCACAACCATCCAGAGGAAAGAAGAAAAAAAATCATGGTAAACCTAAAAAGAACCAGCAGGAGAACCCCAAGCCACAACCCACCCACAACGACCAGAAACCACATCAAAAAGCTAAGTTTCCTTGCCTAATTTGTCAAGACGATCACTACACATGTGACTGTCCCTACAAGGACGAAGTCAACAAGTTCGTTAAAGGATCCTCTCACCCGGCAGTGTTAACTAACCCTTTCCCTCAACAGCAACAATAGATGGTTGCCTAAGAAACCCCACAGGGGGGCAACTCGACCAACCCAACTCGCGGAGAGATGTCCACAAATCACGAAATCCTGATGACAAGTAATGAGGAGATTCATAGAACCACTCGTTCAAAGACATACGAAAACCCTCCAAGTTCAAACAAACAATCCGAGATAAGAAAAGGAAAATATCCTGTTGAATATCTGACTCCTATCCCTCCCCCTACTGGCCATCTCCGTATCGAGAGACTGCTCACGGACATAATGCTACGCCCACCCAAGGGCACCATACGAAAGGCGACATTTAATCCCAATGCGCGAGCTGCCCAAAATTACAACATTGTTGAGGATTTAGCTCAAGCACCTTGCGCCATGTCAACTCTCGAGGTTCTTCAACACTGCCCCACGCAGCGTAGAACCTTACTTTCAACACTGGGGGCAATGGACCTAGATACTTCAAACTCTATTATGTTTAACTCGAAACACGCCAAACCTCATCTTTCTCACCAGTTAGCCTTCCAGGTTCATACAAAAATCCATGGAAATAGCATCCATCTCACTGTGTTAGATGAAGGTGCCTCCACATCGATCATGTCTTTGAATTGCTGGAGAGCCTTAGGCTGACTCGAAGTCACAACTTCTCCCACTACTCTCAGGGCATTTGATAGACACGGTTTTCAACCTTATGGACTCATTCCCTGAATTGGTGTTGAACTGGGGGGAAAAACAGTATCCGTACACATTGAAGTCGTAGATGCACCATTAGATTACAATCTTTTACTTGGTTGAAACTGGTTTTACGCCATGACCGCCATGGCATCTACAGTCTTCTGGATTGTGCAATTTCCTCATGAAGGGAAAATTGTCACCATTGATCAACTTGATTACTGTATCCCATACTCTCATCCGAACTCTGCCAACACCATCCTGTTATTGGATCAACCTCGGTACCGGTTCCAAGACATAGGTGTTGGTCTCATGAAGGATTCTTCCCTTATTGGAGTTTTTCTAGAGCTGGGGTCCCATGTTCAACTAGTCAACATGATTTCATCAAATGTCAACCCTTCCAGTGATTCATGGGTGATTCCGAGTCCTGATCAGATTGAAGACTACAACAACTCTATGCCTTTGAATAGAAACCTCGCAACGTATGAAGCGATCCAATCAGCCACCGATTGGGTCGACTATTCTACCCATCACACCGTGGAACAGCTCTCGTCTGAGACTCATTCATACCCACCACTTATCGATCCTCTCAATTTGATTTTTCCCACTGACGAATCAATTATGGAGATTATGTGCGGTGATGAGCCACCATGGGGAGATTTTCATCATCGATCTTCATTCCCCACCATTCAGACACTTGAGCCCGATATAAAACCCAGTACTTCACTTGGGATGGTTCAAACCAAGTTTCCCACTTCCCTTGACGAAGCATTTTCCAAAGGAAACTTGGATAAGCTTATGGCAACCACTCCCATAGATATTTCAGTGAAGCCTGGTATCATGGAAAACATACATATTGGAAAAACTTGTACTCCCCTCAAAATGGAGTTCTATAGTGCCTACTTCAAAACCTTTCGTGATGTTTTTGCTTGGAGTTATGAAGAAATGCCAGGAATAGATCCCTTGATTGTGTTCCATGAAATTCCAACCTTCCCTGGTACCCGACCTGTTGGGCAGAAACTTCAACCCGTCCATCCTCGTAAGGCAGCCACTAATAAAGCAGAAGTTGAAAAACTTTTGCGAACTGGTTTTATCTATCCTGTCCCATTGACAGAATGGGTATCTAACATCATTCCCGTAGCCAAGAAACAGGGAACGATTAGAGTTTGTGTCGATTACCGCGACTTGAACAAAGCTTGTCCAAAGGACAACTACCCAACTCCGTTCATCGACCAGATCATCGATAACTGTGCCGGGAGTGTCATCTTTTCATTCATGGATGGCTTTTTTGGCTATAATCATATCGATATCCTCCCAACCGACCAGCACAAAACAATCTTTATTTTCCCTTGGGGGATTTTCGCATATCGAAAGTTACCTTTTGGCCTTAAAAATGCCGGGGCAACTTTCCAATGGGCAATGTCATACGCATTTCATGACATCAAACATATTGTAGAACCATATCTTGATGATCTTCCCGCTCACTCTCAGACCCGGGATGACCATCCTGACCACTTAAGTGCCATTTTCGAAAGGTGTCGTCGCTACAATATATGTTTGAATCCGCATAAGTGCGTCTTTTGCGTAGAAGCCGAAAAACTTTTGGGATTCATAATCTCCAAAAGCGGGATACACTTAGATCCTGCGAAGGTAGAAGCTATCTTAGCCCTGCCTTCCCCCACAAACATTCCAGAACTTCAAAGTTTGCAAGGGCATGCAAACTTTCTACACTGTTTCATCTGTAATATTTTCGAGATAACAAAAGGCTACATGAGGCTTCTCAAGAAGAACATTCCCTTCATCTGGGATGATGAAGCCCAACGCTCCTTTGACAATCTAAAGGAAGCCTTAACCAAAGATCCTGTGATCCAACCCCATGATTACACACGGGATTACATTCTTTATCTCACAGCTTTGACTTCGACCATCGGTATGGTGCTAGTCCAAGAAGGTCCAAGAAGACCACAACGACATAGAACACGTGGTATACTATCTTAGTAAGAGTCTTCTCGACTCCGAAACTCATTATTCACATGTTGAAAAACTGGCTCTGGCAACAGTTTTCGCTATCCAGAGATTCCGTCATTACATTCTACTATGCCGGACCACTGTTATAGCAAATTTCAATCCAATGTATTATATCCTCACGCGCCAAGTGCTTGGGGGAAAATATTCTCGTTGGATCGTCATCCTTCAAGAATTGACTTGGAATTTGTCAAATCCAAATCCAAGAAGTCTTTGGTCTTTGCTGAGTTGATTTGTACCTTGCCCCGTGCTACCGAGAAATCCGATCCCATCGATTCTCTTCCTGATGAATCGTTGTTCCTCATTAGCACGTCTGATCCATGGTACGGGGATATTCTATTATATCTCCAAACCCAACACTTCCGCCCCGACCTCACTCGCGATGAACATCGATACATCCGACATCACGCCAAATACTACCTCATAGTCAATGATACTCTTTATCGATATGGTGTCGACACTGTTCTTCGACGTTATTTGACCCTAGAAGAGGCAGAATGCATTCTTAATGACTGCCACGCTGGAGCATGTGGTGGTCATCTTTCTGGGATGGCTATGGCCCAGAAAATACTGCGAGCAGGATACTTCTGGCCCTCAATTTTCAAAGAATGCATTGAAACAGTCAAGAAATGTCCACCGTGTCAATTCTTTCATAGTAAAACACACTCGCAACCTGCTCCACTCCATCCTGTTATTGCCGTCGGCCCTTTTTCCAAATGGGGCATAGATTTCATGCACTATAAGCCCACTTCAGCCGAGGGGCATAGCTATGTCATAGTAGCTGTCAACTATTTCACAAAATGGGATGAAGCGATGCCTACTTATGTTGAGGACGGAAAAACAGTAGCACAATTCATATTCAATCACATTATAGCTAGATTTGGTGTCCCACAATCCATTGTGACCGATCATGGCTCCCACTTCAGGAACCATATGATCGAGGAACTAAGTGCCAAATTGGGTTTTTACCATGAAAATTCAACCCCATACTACCCACAAGCCAATGGCCAAGTTGAAGCCATTAACAAAGTCCTGAAATGATTGATTCAGTGTATTGTGGGTACTCAGAAATCCAACTGGCACTCAGCTCTATTTTCAGCACTATGGGCATACCGAAGCTCAGTAAAAAGTGCTACTGGGTTTACACCATTCCAACTGGTGTATGGCCTAGAAGCCATTTTACCGATTGAATGTGAAATTCCATCACTTAAGATAGCCATAGAGCTACTTCCCCACACCACTTCCGAAGAAGAACGGTTTCTATACCTAGCTAAGCTAGATGAAACCCGCCGCGATGCTACTTTAGCCAACGAAGCTCATAAAAAATGCATCAAAGTTCAATATGACAAATCCGTTCAACCTCGGATTTTCAATGAAGGTGACCTCGTACTCACATATGATCAAATGCACAACAAACTCGGAATAGGAAAACTAGAATCTATGTGGTACGGTCCCTTTGTTGTAAAATGTGTCTTGGAGAAAGGAGCCTATGAACTCGTCGATTGTGATGGCACGCCACTGGGACGGACCCACAATGGGCTATACCTCAAACGACGCGTAAGGTTACCCTACGTAGGTCACTTTTTGTAGATAATGTACTTAGCTTGTTTTCACTCATCTTTTTGGTGTGTGCACGGACCTCATGTATCCATTCTTACTTTGACTCGTGATTTTATGCGCAGATGTCTGCCTACTTCAGATTCACAGACGGTACAAGACAGCATACCCAGAATCTCGCTTCCGCAGCATGGGTAATCTATTCTCCCACTGGTAAGTTGATATCTTCATGAGCCAATTGTTTGGGTCCTACAACCAACAATATCGCAGAGTACCATGCAGTCATCGGACTCTTGACGGAGGTTGCTTCACTCGAAATTGACTCCCTATCAGTCTTTTTAGACTCCCAACTCGTGGTTTCTCATCTGAATCATGTTTACACAGTTCGCAATCCTATCCTGCTTCATTTATTTCAGAGGGTACACCTCTTGGAACGATCTTTTAATTTCATTTCATATCAACACGTACCAAGGGAATTCAATTGTAAAGCCAATTCATTAGCTAATTACATTTTGGATTGGCATCTTGCCCATACATAAAAACACATCACAAAAATAAAACACACAAGTCATTGTAAATAGATAGATCATAAAAATAGGTCCATATCACTGTATATAAAAGTGTTTTTCCAAATACATAAAGTTTGTGTTTTAAAGACAAAATTTGGGACCAAATCCCATAAAAAAATTTGGCTCTCAAAGCCTACATATCGTATACATATCGCTAAAAGATAAAAGCTACCATCTAGGGAGATCTAGGAGATCTATCATGTCCCTCGTCAGATTCCTCACGTTGCTGGTGGTAACACACTATAGCTCGAACCACCCTACGAAGGAGTCGGCCAATATGCCTAGGCACACCTACAGTATGCCGCTGGAGATGCGAAGGGATGTCATCCACCCTCATAGCAGGAATACCGTGAGTCAAACCTTGCAAATTCCTCTCTATTTCTTGGACCCCTCCCACTTCATCTTCGTCTTCTTCCTCGTCTGGAGCAGCTTGGCGATCAACACCACCTTGGCATAACAGCGAGTACCCTGCCGGTCTCTGTGGTCCACGATCTGTGACATGCACACATACATACATTAAAGTCTTTTACACATTCTAAACAAAAAGAAAAATTATATATTCAAAAAAAGAAAAATATGTACATGAAGGTCATACCTGAGCTGTCCCAATCCTCATCTTCTGGCAGTGCCAACTCTATGTCCTCGCAGAAGTCCACCCCTGCATAGGGGTAGTCATCGATCATCACTATTTGTTCCTCGAGCCACGAGAAGAAATCCTCACCAAAAGCCAAACGCTGAGGTCCCCCAAGAAATCCATGGCTCGGTAGGTGGACGGGGGGGCATAGCTATCTGTGGGCGCAACAATGGCACCCTCGCCAAAAAGAAGGTGACTAAGATGCTCCCATAACCAAATTGGGAATTCTCTCCAAGCCGGCATTTGTTCACTTGCTCTTTGAGGCTGGCCAGCACTGCCTCACACCAGTTGAATATTGTTCCCACCATACAATCCACTACAAGATTCATCTGCGTATGGGACGCCTGATGGGGACCCGTACTCCCCGCTGCACGTTTGATAGTGAACAACACGGTTTTTATGGGAAGTTCTATAATTTCTTTGATGACCACCTTGCCGCTTTTTTTCCCCGAACCCTGACGGTAGTAACGAGCAATCAAAGTGTCTATGCTCGCCTCCGAGGCTATGTATCCAGTAATATTCACCTAGGCTCCTCTTTTTGAGAGGCCCGTGAGAAAGTAAATGTCCTCGAGTTGAATTTCGAGGATGTGTTCTCCTACTCGGAAAGCCTGAATGTCGGGGTCCCACATTTGATTAATGTGGGTGAGAAGCTTTGCCTGCTTACGAATACCCTTGGTCTTGAAGAATTTTAACAAACCACATTCCCGCAGTGCAGTCAAAGTCTCTTGGTCATTTTCAGCCAGCAAATCATCCGCTTCATGTTCTCTTTCTTTCCAATGGACCATTTTGCTCCAAAAAAGTTTCAAACACCTGCAAAAAGGTCATGGGAAACATTCAGTAATTATTTAACAACTTGATCTCAGCTAACAATTTGAGAAAAAATATTTTTTTCATCTTAAATTTTGCCTCTATTGCACCTGGGAAAAACTTGACTGTGCAGTACTGCATAGTATCGTGCCCCTATTTAACCTCACAACGCAGTATTGTTGCACGGTACCCGCGCTTCCCTATACGTTCCCCGCGCGGTACTGTGAAGGGAAAAAATTTCCCAATAGGGCTTGCCCAAAAAATTACTTTTTCCTACTGAAAACAAGTTATTCATACATGAAATGAAAGAGAGGCTTAAAATCTCTTACCTGGCGTAGACGGCTGTTGAAATGGTGCCCTGAATCTCCAGATATGAACTCTTGAAGTTTTTGCTCCTCAAATGGGTAAAATCTCTTCTTTTGGTAAATGCACAAGTGAAATGGTAACTTTCTATTTTTACCCATCCTTTATATAACTTTTTTTTACTTATTTTTTACTCATTATTTTATCTAGTTAAAATAAAACCCATTTCACATTACTAATATCTGGTTTCATGAGCACTTATTGACAGGATCTCCTTTAAAGACAATATATTCACACTGACATTCATTTATCGTTTGACCTTGATTTTGAGCCTACTTTATCTTTTTCGTGCTCTGGATTAAAACTTGAAAAAGATTCCAAGCGCTTTTACACCCATCTCGTGCTTGTCAAATTCAAGTAAATGGTGTCGAGTTTGGTCAGATTTACTCATGCTCGTTAAACGATGAGGAAAGTATTATCCTGGTTGTATTTTATTCTCTTTTCGGACCAGAATAATTAAAAAATTACGAAAAAGACCATTGGAGTCCATAATTAAGCTCTTTTCAGACTCCCTAAAATTGAAAAGATTGCCAAGTGATCTTGACTCTTTCACACTTGTAAAAGTATTTGAAAGGTCGTCTATTCGGTGATAGGTTACCCCTTTTTCGGCCCATCTAGACTATTTACGAGAAAGGCATACCTCGGTCAATTTTGGCTGGGAGAGCTCTCTCGGAAATTGTTTTACACTTTTTCGGGATCGAGGGACTAAATTTACGAAAAAGTACACTGTAGAGCCTCCTTTAAGTTTTTCAGGCTCTCTAACTGTGAAAAACTACCGAGTTTCCCTTCCTTGGACTTGTTAAAATTTAACATCGAAGGACCCACTTTGGGATGAACCCCTCCTTTCTTAGGTTTGTAAAACATGTGAGATTGGACTCATCTATGAGATGAGCTATACCGAGCATCTGTTATCCTCTTCAAGCTCAAAAAACAACAAAGAGGTACTCGTTTATCATGTTAGGGGAATATGGGGAACAAATCAAGTTTGTTTTGGCAGCTTGTCAGTCATTACCTTTGAACATGGCATGCATCTGTCTCTTGTCTATTTTCGATATCGTAACTAAGTTATGGTCATCATCATGAGTCATCTCTCTAGCCACAAGCCTACTCATTCGGTGTCTATATTCTGCTATCAATAATCCCTGCTGCCAAGTCCTGTTACATGCCGTTATATGTTCAAAGGGTTGCATTGTTCAGAGTCATTCATTATGTTAGACCTTCGCTGTGTCAGTACATACTCCATTGTTTCGTCATCTTATACTATATTTCGCTCCGATTTTGTGTCGATGATGTGGGAATAATTATGGCCCACCTTCGATGAGTCTATTCCCGTCGACGTCAAATCACTATCTGGGAATTGACTTAGGGATCAACCATTAGTACATTGGTACCTGCATGCCTCAATGACAGGTTTTCTCGTGTTCGACAGTAGGTTCAAATCACTGACCTCTGATCGAACAATCTCTCAAATGCTCGACATCAACTCATCTATTCGCATTTTGTTGAGATATACTCCAGATACCGTGGGGATCATTGTCATCATTGGTGATTTCCCTCGCAGTTGTTAACGGTTCACATCATTGACCGGTAATCAAATGGTTTCTACCATGTTCAACTTCAACACTTTGTAATCACATGGATAGATTTGTATCATTTGCAATTGAGTAGAAGACCCTGGGCGCACCTTTGTATCTTGATTGTGTCCAAGTTGCATTGGGGATATCCTTTGTATTGTCACACAGATCCACTTTTTGTATTGGTCGTGGCTGTGTCATTATTGTCTCATGGATCTACGTTTGTTCATAGTAGCCATGATTTGTCCACAGTCTATATCATCTCAGTACTCATGGATCTGCAATGTATTGGTTGGCAGCCATGCTTTGAGTCATTTGTTTCCGAGCATGGAGATTCCCACCTTGGTGGTATATCTAACATATTGTATCTGTTTCAGCTCCTTGTTGCTCTCCTCGATGCTATCTCTGCATGTTATTTGTAAAGTCTTTCGGCCATCAGTCCCTTCTGACCTCACACTTTAGGGGGCATCTATTATACCTCCATATTCCACAGTGTCGCATCTTCACCACAAAAAGAGTTGACGACACTTCCCCTACTGCTTAAAACACCCAGAAGAGAAAAATGATGAGTGATCCTTGAAGGCAAACCTACCCTGTCAAGAATCAGCCTAGCTAAGACTTCATTTACCCTCACTACCATTCCTTGCTCCATGTTAGGTGCACGGTAGTCTATACTACCACGCTATGATCTTTCTCTGCCATGCAGTACTACCGCGTTATGCTCTGTTCTAGAGGCGCGGTACACTTTTTTTAGCCTTTTTTTCATGGCTTGTGGGATTTTGATTTTCGAGAGATTTTTGAGGATTGGTGTCCCTGATTCGATCCTAACTCACTTTCTGTGATTAGTAGGCCTGATCCACTTAACTCTCCCAAGATCCACCCTTCTCTCTTGTTGGTTAACCCTACCACACACTATAAGAGAGAGGCATTCCATGAGCAAAAGGGAGGACTCTTAGAGATACCAAACTTATGGTCTTGCAGCTTTGTGGAGATAGCTAGAGGAAGAAGCACTTGGAGTTGGAATATTGGCTTGGACATCAAGCAACCTTTGTAAGTAACTTCAAGTTGATAATAGAATATAACTTGTCTTGTTTCCCAAATCACATGTATTGATCTTGCTTCAATGATATGATTTGTATCTATTATAGATTTAGATCCTAACGAATATTTCAAGTTGCTAGAGAATTGTATATGCTTGTATCTTGGTTATCATTTTGACAGGTTCATTCGCGAGGACTTGGAGATTGGAGCAACCATAAAGAAAAGCCATTGGATTGAAGGTCAGTTAGATCTCTTCTATTTCTTTTAGCACTTTAATCTTGAGATGTCTATTTAAGATCTAGGAATTCAAGGTAGCATTTGTTTAATTTTGTCTTAGTTTAGAGTCAGTAAGAGTCTACTTTAATCTAAGAGAATTCTGACTTATCCGTAGGGAAGAATTCTACCAACACCTTTGTCCCCTCTTCTATATATTATTATGGTCGATTCATTTAGCATGTGCCTGGAGAAATACATAATTGTGGGGTAAATACAAGGTGTTAAAGTGGAAAGAAATGTAAAGGAACTAAACCATTCAGAATTTGTAGATGATGCCTTGTTAATATGGAGCTCTTTAGTCATAGAAAGAAGATTAAACACCATTATACAAACCATATACAAAGCATCTGGAAGCAAGATCAATAAAGGGAAGAGATTCATTTATGGGTGGAACACTCCAGGCTGTCTATTAGCAAAAATACAACAGGTATTTTGTTTTCAATGCTTGAATTCCTGGGACTCTTTCAAATACTTAGGAGTTCCAATTGCTTGGGATAGGCATGAGAGAGAGAACTGGCAGGAGATCATTGACAAAATATTCGCTAAAACGCATAAATGGGGGATAAAGTGGCTAAACCCTGTTGGAAGAGTATTCATGATAAAATTATTCCTAGCTTCCAAGACTCTCTATATGTGCTCCATTTTGCTTGCCCCTCATCAATGTTAAATCAGATGATCAGGTCCGTTTTGTGGAAAGGAGGTAAACATAACTACCATAAATTTCATCTTGTCAGCTAGAATGATGTCAATGGACTAGTGAATTGCGGGGGGATGGGCATAAGAAATATTTTGCTCACAAATTTATCCCTGGGAGAAAAAATCCTAGGGAAATCCCTTGTGGAGAGCCAATCTTGGGTCTCCCAGTTATGGAAAAAAAATACTTAAGAGGAAACAATCTAGGAAAGGAACAACAATTTGGAACCTGTGTGTTAATGCATGGAACTTATTTCACAACAAAATTCATTGATATCTGGTAATGGGGAAAAAAATAGGATTTGTGAAGATCCTATCCTCCATGATCCCCCATTCGGCTCCCTCCCAAGAAATCAAGAGATTCAAATATGGTTAAAGGAGAAAGGGATAGTCAATTTGGCGAATATCTGTAGATGGAAGATGGATTCTAACATGTGGCTCGATTGGAAGTTCTTGGATACCCCTGACATATTGAAAGAATAAATAAACTCCTTGAAAACCTGTATGAAAGGGAAATACCCTTAAGTTCCTATAAAAGAGACATAAGTGTTGGTTGTGGAGCTCGATATTCCTTATTTAGAGTTTGTGTTTCAGTCATGTCTGTATCCCATCCCATGAAGAGGGGTCCCCCCCCCCACCAATATAGTTGCCATGAGAGGTCCGGGGTGGGGCGGAAAATACATTTTAGGATCCCCCGTAGTGGGGGTTCAGGGGTAGTGCCCTAGTAGCAAATTTTTAAAAAAAATGGCTTGTAAAATATTGTAATTTTATAGTCATGACTTGGTCAATAATGGGTGATTTACGGGCCCATGGTATTGGGTGTCCCATAGTATTTTACCATGGTAATCCCTCTTTAAAAGGAAGGCATTGTAATATGGTTGTGTATTGTATCATTGTAAGAATGTCTATGATTGTGTAAGAAAGATTGTGAGAGAGTGAAGAGGAAGTTGCACCGGATGTGCTACAGGTTGTATCCCTTCATTTGTTGGATGGTATAATAATAAAGACTTGAAATTTATGTGTTGACATAGCCCATCTTGGGTTAAGCACATAATATTGGTGTCTCTCTTGCAATGTGTTTTATGTGATTTATATTTTCATCTTGTTTATTGATATTACTCTGCGATCCTGTTTTTCCAAAATTAGTATCAGATCCAAAGGTCTATTTGGAAGATAAAATCGCAGGAAAGAGGGGTTCTTGGTTCAAGTGGGAGAAATTGTGGAAGAAGGAAATTTTAAAGCCAAGAAATTTAACGTACAAAACTACCAGTTATGGAATATGAAAATGGAGAACTATCTGTATCAGAAGGATCCATTCCTACCATTGGGAGGAAAAGCAAAAAATATGGCGACTATGAAGGACGAAGAATGGGATGTTCATGATAGAAAGGCATTGGGAACAATACGGTTGTGCCTGGCTTCGCCAGTGGCTTTCAATATCTCAAAAGAAAAGACAAAATAGGGTCTGATGAGCACATTGGGTAAGCTGTATGAAAAACCCTGGGCCTCCAACAAGGTATTTCTAATGAAGCATTTATTTAATATGAAGATGTCAAAAGGTGGATCTATTGTTGATCATTTAAATGAATTTAATATGATTATAAATCAACTAAGTTCTGTAATGTGAAATTTGCTGATGAGGTTAGGGATCTTCTAATCTTGTGTTGATTGCCAGAAAGCTTAAACGGCTTGGTCATGGTTCTAAGTAACTTTGTCTCTGGTTCAAACAATTTGAAATTTTATGATGTTGTTGGTGTTATTCTTAGCAAGGAAATGTGAAGGAAAAGCACATGTGAGACATCAGGTAATGCGTTGACCATTGAGAGCAAGGGAAGACAAAGGGAGAGAGGAAAGAGCCTAGGTAATCACAACAAGTCCAGGAAGAGTAGATATAAGTCTAGACTGGGAAAGATAGAGTGTTGGAACAATGGAAAGAAAGGAAATCTTAAGAAATACTGTAGATATCTAAATAAGAAAGGAGATAGACAGCAGGAGACTAATCAGGAAACAAATGTAGTGTGTGATATGTTACAAGATGATTTGATTCTTGCATTAGAAAATACTCGTGATTATTGGGTAGTATATTCAAGGGCTTCATGTCATGCTACACCCCATAGGAAATTCTTTTATGATTATGTTCCAGACGATTTTGGACATGTTTTATTGGGTGATGATGAACCATGTAAAATTGTCGGAATGGGTAAGGTACGGATAAAGTTAAAGAATGGAGGTGAATGGCTTCTGAAATATGTAAGGAATATTCATACTATGAAAAGAAATTTGATCTCAACAAGGCAGTTGGGAGATGGTGGTTGTTTATCTATGTTTGGAAAACATCGTGAAATATCACTAAAGGCTCGATGGTGATATCAAAAGGAGACAGGATAGGTACGTTGTATTTATGTCCTCATAATACTAATTATTCTATCTCTTTAGCTTCCACAGGAATAGATACAACATTTTTCGTATCATAGGCTTGGCCACATGAGTGAGAAAGGGATGAAAATTATTCACTGAAGTAAGTTGCTTCCAGATCTAAATCAAGTAAGTTAGGAATTCTGTGAGAACTGTTTTTATGGAAAACAAAAGAGATTTATATTTCTCAAGGTTGTTACGGAGAAAACTTCCTATGGCTTGGGGTAGACCACAACAGACAGCTGACTACCAGAAAATAACTCCATTCCCAATGCAATGCTATATAAATGACAATGCTAAGATAATGGAGAATCAAACCAACCTTCAACCGGATGTTCGAAGAAGATCCCCATTGAGCTTTCAATCTCTACACTTGGACTTGCAGGTTAGTCTCAACAACAAATACAAGCAAGTGCATATAACATGCAAAAGGAATTAGCATGATCCATGATATTATAAGCAAATATAACCCAATGTAATTTAACAACATTCACAGCATCAACTGGATGATAAAATGATTATTTCCATTAATTAATAACAAGAAGTACAATGATACAACCTCTTGCCGACAACCAATCTGAACCAAGAACTGGGTCTCTCCACTTGTGCCTCCACCACTTCAATCCCCCATGCAATGAAAAACTCAAACTATGAAAGGATTTTGTTAGGTGAATATAAGGAGTTCACAACAACAAGGATAAATGAGTGTAGACTCAAGTCACGGAAAATATCTACTAGAGTTATCTTTCTCTCTCTTTCTCCTCCCTTCCATACACCATAAAAGATCAATATATAGCCTTCCAAAGGTAAGTGAAAGGTCGAACCGAGTCGTTTCAAGGTATATGGAGGGCCAAAGGTCACCCTAAGACCACTTTTTGGGAGTAAAAAGTAATTTCTATTGTTTTTTACCATTTTACTTGGTGTCCACGGGCTATAGTGGAACAGGCTGCATGTACGCTGGCTATAGTGTAACAGCTAGCATACAGGAACAAAAATGGGGATTTGTGTGTTCCTGGAGAACAAAATGATGAATTTGAGTCAATGAAATGGATCCTAAAGGCCAATCAATATTGATGCTCACAAGGTGGAAAATTATGTTATAACAAAGGCCCCCTAATGTGTGAGGTCAGAGAAGGTACTACGATGACCGAAATACATTATAAATATCAGAAGTGGAGTGATGGAGACACAAATGGAGAGAGTAGCTCACTAGTCATAATAATATCTTTTAATACATGTTGCTATAATACGACAATCTGATACAATGGCCATGATAGGAAGTATATAGTGAATACATGTCATAAGTGATCATAGCCATGATCCATACAGTAAGATATGGTCTCCTGCTAAAAAGGAAACAACTGATGCAATACTGGAGGTACAAACTACTGATGCATGAGAAATGGTATCTCATAAGTACAGTCACGATCAAGATCAACATACTAAATGCTACTAACGTATGGTTTCTTCTACACAAATCATCTACGGTGCAAGTCCCATCAAGTGAATAAAGGTGTTGAAGTCGAAACTGATGTGACATCGTCTGGTTACCGGTCAATGATGTACACCATTAACAAACGGGAGATAACCCACCAATAATGAAAATGGGCATCAAGGCATAGAGTACAATCATCAAAGTGTGAATAGATGTGTTGAGGTCGAACACTAATATGAATCCATCGATCAGGGGACATTGATATATTCCCAAAACTGTCGATGGCAAGAGAACCTACCACTAATGACTGCAAGCCTCAATTTACTCAACCGGCTCTAAGTCTCAATTCCAGAATAAATGGGTTGAAGTCGACGGAATGAAACTTGCTAGAAGGAGGGCATTAAGGCATCCCCCATCAACCAACACGAGGAAACAACTACGCTGAAAGATTTGGAAGAACTCGTACACATGGACTAACTCAATAAGGATGGTCGACATGCAATGGTTAAGATATCTGAGGAGTGGCCGACTCTAGTTTCAGGACTTCCTTTGAACAAGACCATGAGCAGATGGATAGACTCGGGAAGCATAGACTCGAGTAATAACATTGTGCGATGCAAGAGGCATCAACAAAAGGGCTCCATATTGACTGGAAGCTTAACCAATCAGTGGAGTAAAATCTTAAAAATGAGTACAGCTCCTAAGGTCCTACTATAGTCCCAACTCATGATGAATGGAGTGGAATGAATGCTCTATTCAAAGGCGACACAACAACTGCCAACAAAAAGAAGTAAATATTCTCCCGTTCGGATTTTTGGAATATTTTATTTTTTGGTCTTTTTCATATTTGGAAAGCTTGAAAAAGAATAAAATTGCTTGTAGTACAACAAGTGAGGAAACAAGTGTCAAATAGCGAGCAGACTAGTCCCAAGCATTGGAACATACCTATGACCAATGCAAGGAAGCATGTGTAGGATGTGGACACTCGGGGGGTGTTCCCTCAGGGTCAAAAGGTCATCAAATTGTGAAAGGAAAATGAAAACTCTACAGGGCTAGACAAGGAAAGTACTCAGGCACCAGGATGACAATTGAGTGAGCAGGAGCCGGCATGAGGCTCAAGCAGCAAGTAGGATGATGCAATGCAATTGCAACTCGATATACAAATGAGGGAGTCCTTATGGGATATGGCCAGCATAAGAAAAAGTAGAGTATGAGTCTTTATCACAACAGCATGGCATAACTACGAAGGACTTCTGATCTTAAGGAAAAACAATGGCATGGGTGCCAGAAGGCAAAAAGGGTTCTAACTAAGGCACCTAAGTTCGAACAAGCTCTACCACTAAATAATGACACTTCTATAAAAATGTGAAGGCTCCCTGTCGGTCACAAAAAGCAGGGTCACACCTAGGGTTGATGAAAAATGGTCAAAGTTCAAATGCAAAATGCAGGTGAAAATGACATCTAACCTATATGATAGGTGTGAAATATATTTGCCATAGGCACGAAATGGTAAAAAAAACAACTCTCGTTGAAGAAATCTGTTCAAAAAGTACTCCAAGATGACACATTAGTCAAAACAACTTAAAACAACAAAAACTATAGGAAATTGGGTTTTAAAAACTATAAATGTAATAAAAAATTAAAAAATTACAATTTACAATTCATTTTCACTTTTGACCCAAATTGGAGTTTTTGGTTAGTTTTCACCTTGGATTTTGGTTGTTGATTCTGGGAGCTACGGGCATCCGTTTGTCGAACTTTCTAGAGTAGGTTAGTCATCTCATCCCCCTCTTTCATTTGATAGCTTTTATTTCAATTTCTAGTGTTCCAATTTTTTTAATTGGGCAATCCCTACTTCTCCATGGCGTTGTACGCAGGCTATAACTATGTGGGTCGCGAGTAGGGCCTTCTAGACGCAGTCAACGCTTGCGTTGACCATAGGTAGATGCCTCTATTTTCTCAACTTCCCATGGGTATGGCCATGAAGTTGATTTTTTAAATGTTAAAAGCTAAACAACTGTTGTTTCTTCCTCCAGGATGGTTCTAGAGTGGAGGGAAAGAGATCATGATCTTGTGGATGAGGCTGCCTGCCAAGATTTTCCTGCGCAACAAGCATTACAAGCATGTGGTATTTTCAAATTCTGGAGCATTGGGGGTTTGAGGGCCCAAAACCAATTGCTCCATCGGTTGATAGACTACTGGGACGTAGACACATAGAACTTCAACATGGATGGTAAAACACTCTCGTTAGAGGTGGATGACATTTATTTCATTACAGGATTGTCCCATCAAGGGGAGGTGGCTAGCCTTCGATCTCACACTGTAGGTGGTGGGATCACCATTCCCAACTATATAGAGCGGTATTGTCTTCCCAATACCCGGAAGGTGGGGATTCAGGTACCCATTGGGGCCATAGTCAGTTTGAGCATGAATATCATAGTGTCCACTCTCATCAGGATTACAGGTTCAACAGCTCTACATAAGGCTTCAAGGCCGGTGATGTTCTACGTGCAGAGTGCATGCGGCCCATGATATATGACTGGTGCACAACGTTACTGGTGTCTATGAAGACCCAAGTAATGGAGTGCAAGCGTGGAGAGGCAAAGAACTTCAAGTATGGCAGTATACTCTTGCAGTTTTTTCTTCGAGAGAGTTCTGAGGGTTGAAGTCCCTCCTCATAGTCTCCATGACCCAACCCTGACCTGGTGGGAAAAGGTATTGACGCGACAAGCTGGTGTCCGACAGGAATCACCGTATACAGATGAGTTCTTCCACTGGTGGGATCGACAGGTCATAGCCATTGATGACTACCTATATGTAGGGATAGACTTCCATGGCGATCGCGACATCCCGCTTCCTCCAGGGGCCGCATTCAGAGACATCGGTATGTTACTCTTTTTATGTTTTGTGTATTCAATTTTGTGGGATTTTTTATTATATATGAAAATGCAAAAATCTTTTTGGTGTAGTATCACATATTGACATTCCACTGTTTACTCACAGATGTTGGTCCGGGAAGATCAAATGGTTTCTTGAGACATCATTGGCAGGGCAGGGGTGGAGAGGTGGATGGCGCTGCAGTAGAGTGCACATTATAGACCGTATGGGTCAACTTGTCCCATATGACCACCATAGTACCCATGATCCAAGTAGAGCATCTGTTAGAGGTGATGCAACGACACGTTGTGGGAGTACCGACCCTTGGGTGAGGCTACTGCGGCGCATAGCCCAAGCAGTACATTATTATTACCAGACTCATCCTGTCGAGGAAGCTAGGCCTCCTAGGGCTTAGATATCTCAGAGTCCCATATTTTGTATCAATTATGTGTATTTTTGAGAGCTACGGACTCCAGTTTTGTACTGTGACACTACCTTTTTGGACATGTTATTTATAAAAAACTATGATTCTCCGATTCTACTATATGTGTATGTACAAATGTATGAATGATTGTTTATTTGTGTGCTTCTTTATTGATGAGACAAATGCCAATCTAGGACATAATTAGCATATGCATAAGAAACATGATTAAAACATCTTGGAACATGAATGTACGTAATGGAAACAAAATGACGCTCCAAGAGTCTTACCCTTAAGAACCTCCGTAGTAATGTAGGATCCCTCACGCAATACCGACCATTTAATTGAGACACAACCAGTTGTGAATCCAAGTGGACCTCTAAAGACTAGATACCATGCGAAATGGATTCCCGAAGTAGTTCAACTATGGAACTGTACTCATCCACATTGTTGGATGTAGGACCGAGACAGACACCTTATGAAGACACAATCTGATAGTCTGGTGAATAAATAACCCACGTAGCAGAAGCGAGTTGCTGCATATGATGCATAGCACCATCTGCGAATCCCAAGAATGCAGGAGACTCTGCTGTCATCTGTCAATCAAATAGAAGCGAATCAACAGATCCAAAAAAAAAAACAAAATCTAAACTATGTACAAAAGCAACTATACAATAGTATACAAAAGTATTAGCTCGAGCGAGAAGCTCAAGCGTAATACCACTTGAGGTAGAGCCCATTTCTAGGCTCCTTCAAGGAGTTCCCTTCATAATATTCTAATTCATAGGCTTCTTTCTCAAGGACACGCCTCACTATGTAAGGACCGTGCCACATGGGGTTAAACTTGCCTGCCCACAGGGGTTCCTTAGCTTGGTCATACAAGAGGAACAAGTCACCTTCAACATACTGTCGGGGATGGACAGACCTATCATACTTAACCTTGACATGATGCTTGTTGGCATCTATGGCCACGATGACATCTCGACGCTACTCGTCAAGCTGCTCAAGGTGGATCAAACATTGCTCAACATCTGATGTATCAGGCAGGATTTCTATGGCTAGTTTTAACGAAGGGATTTCAAATTCAATCAGTAATATAGAATCCACACTGTGTACTAGCTAAAACGGTGAGAAACCGGTGGCAGTATTAACTGCGGTTCGATATGCCCACAAAGCAGGATATAACATAATGTGCCAGTTGCTCTTGCTTTGCTAGATGGTACGTTGTAGAATAGTCTTTAAGCACTTATTGACTGCCTCCACCTAACCATTCGCTTGGGGGTAGTAAGAAGATGAATTCTCTTGATGAAACCCAAGCTTGAGTGACAAATATGCCATCATTTTGTTCTGAAAGTGACTGCCATGGTCAGTGACAATCTCTCTCAGAATACCAAACTGAGCGATAATCTGATTGAACATGAAGTGAGATGCTATAGCACCATCGGCTTTTACGGTATGTTGAAATATTGTAACTTCTAAGAATATTATACTTGTACTTTATTATTCCGTAGATGTTTCATTCCTCCATAGAGAACCTATTGTATATCTGGAGATGTTTATTCCTCCGAGAGAATGTGGTAACTGGGGTTATTACATCTCCCATGTGGGGTCGGCCTTGAGTTAGATGTTTAGGGGTTATTAGACTCTCTTAGGAAAGGTCATCCCAGTTAGGGTGAAAATCCAGTTAGAAGATGAGTATAAATAGAGGAGGTGTGTTCCTCATTTATCAATCATTCACTCACTTGTGTATTGCGCATAGGAGAGAGAGAGATTTGCATATGAGGAGAAGGAGCTCTTGTTTGGAGACTACATCTTTGTATTGGTTGATTACCGATATTGAGGAAAGCTTTGCTGGGTTTTCTACCCCATGAGGATTTACCATGGTAAATATTTTTCTACTTGTGATTGTGTTTCTTTTAGTGATCTTGCTTGTGAATTTAGGATAAACTTGACATGGTAGGCATGGCCTCAGCCCATTTGGAAAAGTAGTCCATGGCCACAATGATATGGTGATGCACCCCAGCCGAAGCTGGTTTGCAATCCATGAAATCTACCCCCCACTTAGTGAAGGGACCGACGGTGATGAACGGATGAAGGGGTGCTCGATGTGAGTGTATATTTCGAGAAAAAACCTGGCAAGGGTGACATCTCTTCACAGCATTCATACAATCTTTAAAGATCGAAGGCCAAAAGTATCCAACTCGCATAATACATTGGGTTCTCGCAAGCCCAGATAAGTGACCACCACATGCCCCATTGTGGTAGTCATTCATCACACGCTTTGCTTCTTCATGAGTTAAAAAATGATGGAGAATGGAGTCCTTTCCTCGACGGTACAAAGTGTCGCTTATGATGACATAATATTTAGCATGATGTATCACACACCGTCATTCATCCCGTGAATAGTGCGAAGGGAAATTCAAAGTTTGAAGATATACGATGATATCCCCATACCAAGGGTCCACCGACGAGATAAAAAATAAGTGCTCATCCACAAAGGAATCTTCATGGATGATGTCCTCATCAAGTCGTGGAAAATATTACATGAGCTCAGCGAAAACCAAGGATTTCACTAACTTCGTCGAAGCAAAATCGAAATCAAACTCCTGAAGAATAACAATCCATTTATTGTACTTCCCCCCTATAAGACGTCGTCATAGAACGAATTGAAATGGATTGCTATGTTCTATAACAGTGGTTTTCCTAAGCATGATGTAATGCCGTAAACATTGGACTGCATGAACAGTCGCAAGTGCCAACTTCTCCACATGAGTGTATCTCAGCAGCGTCTACTAAATTTCAACTAAGATAATAGATTACATGCTCTTGGAGTGCATCATATACCTGAACTAAGACCATGCCAATCGTCTCAAGAGACGCGGCCACATAAAGCAAGAAATCTCTAGCAAAGTCGGGTGGACTAAGTAGAGGGGTCGATACCAAATATTTCTTCAAAGCATCGAAGGACTGTTGGGCTCACTCATCCCAGATAAATGGTGTGTCCTTCTTCAATAGGCGCGTGAAACCTTTGGTAAGACTAGCATAATTCACTACAAAGCGTCGTATAAAAGTGGCTCTCCCTTGGAGGCTCTGAAGTTGAATTAGGTTACGCGGGGGAGGCAACCGAAGTATTGCCTCAACCTTAATAGGATCAACTCTTATACCCTCTTGTGAAAATATGAACCCTAAAAGGTGACCCGTTCTCATTAAAAACATGCACTTATTGGCATTCAAATGAATCTTGTACCATCGACATCTTTCAAAAATAAGACAGAGGTGCTTGGGGTGGTCCACTCTCTTGCGAGAATGGCAGGAAAGATCATCCAAGTATGCTTGCACTATGCGCTTAAGTTCGTGAAAAGAATAGGTCATAGCAAGCTAAAATGTAGCTCCGGCATTTTTAAGGCCGAAGGGCATTTTACGGTACACAAATGTACCCCAAGGACAAATGAAAGCAGTTTTATGTTGGTCCTCAGGCTTTATCTGGATCTAATTATGTCCGGAGAAACCGTCCATAAATGAAAAAACATCACTTCTAGCACAAGCATCCAAGATTTGATCTATGAATGGTGTGCAGAAGTTGTCTTTCGGACATGCACGGATCAGATCTTGAAAGTTTGTGCATACGTGGATGGTTCCTTGCTTTTTATCTACATGAATGGGATTTGACACCCATTCAGTAAGGGGAACCGGATAGATGAAACAAGCTTTAAGTAGTTTCTCCACCTCTGCCTTGATCGTGGCTGCCTTCCTAGGATTCACAGCATGAAGTCCTTGTTGAACCGGCTTCGCATTGGGATATGTCTTAATCTCATGTTTGACAATACTAGGGTCTATTCTTGGCATCTCCTCATATGACCAAGCGAAAACATCCTGAAATTCCTTGAAAAGTTCAATGTACATCTGAATCTCTTCAGGGGAACAGTCAGCACCCATGTAAATGTTCTCTACCTTTCTGGGTGTACGAGATATGTTGATCAATATGGTTGGGGAGATATTAGCCATATTCCCCTTCATGTAAATCCCATGCGAATCAAAAGGAGCCACACGGTGACCAACCTTCTCGGCAAGAGTCATCCTAAACTTTTTCTGTTCAACGAGATCGAGGTTGGGAAGAAAATAAGAACTATGATGCAAATATACCCAAGGTCTCTCACTACAACACATGGCCTCAACGATGGCTTCATCCGAAGGAAAGACACCATCACGACAATCATACGAGCAAGAGGAGTCAGCTGCCCATGCTGGTAGCATAACAGGATCTTCCTCCTCTGTCCATGAAGAGGATGGATCCGGATTCACAGTGGCTTGTTGAATTTCACAATATGCAAGCTCAGCTGTGGATAACGACATAGCCATTCCGATGTGTGAAATGTATTCGGACGAAGCACTCGTGGATGTTAAAGTCCACGAGTCATTAAAATACGAGGTCTGGAAAGGTACATTATTTAATGAGGATGATGTAGTATCGAAAATGGTTCCAATAAACGCAATTGGTGCAAGAAAATCGAATGATCCCATCAAGGACGGATACAATCCTACACCAATGTTCCCAATTTCCAGTTGAGAATCTTTGATATGGGGAACAACAGTTCCCAGTGATGCTACATAATTAGAACTAGGGAAGTCTAGTTGATCGACCGTCACGATTCTACCTTCATGAGGAAAGTAGGTAACTCTAAATACGGAGGATACGATCGCCTTCATTGCATAGATCCAATTCCTTCCCAGAAGAAGGTTGTAGTCGATGGGCGCATCAACCACCTCAACTTCAATAGGCACTGATTTCCCACCCAAGTGGATTTCAAGGGAAGGGAGAATACCATGCAGCCTAAATGAACGACCATCAAATGGAGTAAGCATGGTCATAGATTTAGGAAAGGGAGGAGAGCCATGAGCCTTCCAAAAATCCAATGACATTACTGAGGTGGAAGCACCTTCGTCAACCACCGTACATTTATCAAACTTATCTAGACACCTCACATGGATTTGAAAAGCCACATGATAAGGTAAGGGAGGCTGGACATCAGTAGTGTCGAATTTAATGATGCTAGGGCTACTCTCATCTTGAACTCCTAAAGTAGACAAAAGGTCGTGCCGTTGTGAAGGGAATGCCTATAAAACCTCAAGAGCTGACATGGCACACAGAGTTTGTAAGGATATTCCTATAATCCATCCTAGTCCTCCTAACTTTTTTGTCATTTTCATTTTCAGTCATGCATGCAAAATTAGGGTTTGCATGCATTTTACAGGCATCCTAGTCATTAGTATGAGCACCTAGTCCTTAGTGAACTAGCCCCCGAAGCTTCCTTCAGATCAGTTTTATCTCTCTTAGAGCTTAGTGTGCCCTCCTTTCACCTACTACATGAGAGGGGCGCCTTTTTTCACCTACCAGTCTAGTTTAGTTCAATTATCTTCAATTCCTTCCTTGATTTAAGGATTAACTGACTCCTAACTGATCTTATCACTCCGATGGACCTCCAGTGTGACTAGACAACCTGTTTTGACTCCAGTTAGCTCCATCTGTTCCCTCCACTGAGCCTCCTTCACTATATTAGTGCTTCCATGTGTCAGTTACACCAACCACACTCAGTTAGACTCAGTTTGACTGCCGGTTGACCAGTACTTGTGCATTGATGACTTCACTGATGAGAAGGTGGACTCCTAGTTATACATTGATGACTCTCCACTGATTATGGATCTGTGCATGAAGGCTAATTCGAATTACACCTAGTGAATTCGAATCCTCATCCTCAACATTGTATATTTACCAGTTTACTATTCAGTTTTATGTAACATGTGTAATTATTCTGCCTCAATCAGAGTTTCTTTGGATGTATGTTCTATTGCTTGTCTCTTCTTCTATTATTCCTAAATTCTTTCATTGTGAGGTTTACATCATCTCTTTGGATCTTATGTGGGAAATTTCACATGGTATTAAAGCCATTTGAGAGTATATTCTACCTCCATTCTTGAGAGTTTTTTGCAGGTATTTTGAAGTTCCAATAGTTGCAGCAGTAGATTCAACAGTTTCTATTTTGCATTTGTTCCAACAGTCAAAGATGATAAATTCGAATGCTTCTTCTTCTCTTTCTCCCATGATCCTCAGTCCCTTCAATTACTTCGAATGGAAGGGTGAGATGAAGATTCACTTGATGAAGAAAGGGCTTGAAAGATTGGTTTATGAAAGAGATGCCACACCACATATAGATAGAGAGAGAATCAAGCATCTAAACAAATTGGATGAAGCTTTTGGATTCATATTCCTTCATATGTCCAAAGATCTATTGTTCCATGTTGAAGGATTGAAGTCTCCAAAAGAGTTATGGACCAAATTGGAGAGTCTTTTTGGCAAACAAGATGGGCTAAGAGGCTACATTCTTGAAAATGAATTGGTTTCCCTATAACCTAGCAATTTCGAGAGCATTCAAACATTCTTCTCAAAATTTAAAATTTTGGTTGTACAATGCAAGCATTGTGGCATCACTAAGAGTGATGAGCAATTGGTGCTTTCCATTTTGAGCAAACTTGGATCTCAATTTTATGTCTTTGTATCTACTTTCCACTATGGGTGAATGTCAATCCCTGGATGGAAGTTTCCTACCTTAGAAGCTTTCACTCAAGCCCTCATTCAAGAAGAGGACAAATTGTTTCAAATGGATGCCATCAAAACCTCCAAAGATCTAGCTCTTTAAGCTAGTGAAGCAAGTAGAGCGAATGGAAAATGGAGGAAAAAAGACAAAGGCAAGAAACCATCGAGATCCAAGAATGAAAAACAAAAGAGACCAAATTGTACCTACTGCAAGAGAGGAAACCATCCTGAGAATGCTTGCATGCACAAGAAGATTGATCTTCTAACCAAGCTTCTTGAACAAAACCAAATTGTTGTTCCAAAAGAAGCAAAGATGTCTGATTCTGGAAGTGGATTTGATGATTGTCATGCAGTGATGGCTAGTTTTTCAAAGACAAAATCCCTCCTCATAGATTCTGGAGCCTCCAACCACATGATTGGATCTGAAGAATCCTTATCCTCTTTGGATCTCCAAGATGGGCCTACCATTCACATGGGAGACAACTCTCATATTTCTGCCAAAGGATTGGGAACAGTTCATATGGAGCATGGTAAGTTCAAAAATGTCTTATTTGTTCCTTCTCTTACGGCTAATTTGTTGTCAATTTATCAAATGACTCATACAGGATCACCAAAACAAGTAATTTTTGGTCCAAACACAGTAGAGATTACATAAATCTCCACTGGAAACGTTATAACAAATGGGATTGCTAATCATGCCTCAAAGGCATATGAGTTCTCACACTTCATGCCTTACTCTCCAACTATTCCTTCAGATTCTGATGAAGATCATAGTGACTCCTCTTCTAATGAAGAAGAAGATCAATATTTTGATGTTGAGATCATGGTTCAAGAAGATTCAGATCCAGAACCAACACCTATTCTCAGTCCAGATTCAAGGTCAATATGGGCTCACACAAACCTTGCTGCTATTGAGAACAAAATTGATGACTTATATGTTCATAGAACTACTAGACTTCAGCATCAAGCCAACCTTGCATTATGCCATCCACCTCTCCATGAGAGATGCAGCATGATGATGGGGTTCTCTCTTCCATCTCTTGGGAAGCCTCCTCATGTTCCATTTGCTCTAGTTATAGAAAGAGTTCCTGAAAGACTTGCTTCGTCCAACACATTCTCCACACAGTGGGAGGCCTTCCTATAGGAGATCAGCTTGCCAAGTCTTTTGCAAAAGTTTTCACTGATGAAAGCTTCCTTCTTTTTTGCATAGTATGATGGTTCTCTGAGTTATTTATTGTTCTTTTGAGGGGGGGTATTTTTCCCATGAGGTTTTCCCCATTTCCTCAGTTTATGGATAGTTCTTTATTTTCTATCATTTCATTTGATTGTATGGGTGACCTTTGGTCCTAGTTACCAGGGCCTAGGATGGATTAAGGGGGGGTGTTAAGATATTCCTATACTCCATCCTAGTCCTCCTAAATTTTCTGTCATTTTCATTTTCAGTCATGCATGCAAAATTAGGGTTTGCGTGCATTTTAATGCATCCTAGTCATCAGTACGAGCACCTAGTCCTCAGTGAACTAGCCCCCGGAGCTTCCTTCAGATCAGTTTTAGCTCTCCTAGAGCTTAGTGCACCCTCCTTTCACCTACTGCATGAGAGGGGTGCCTTTATTCACCTACCAGTACAGTTTAGTTTAGTTATCTTCAGTTCCTTCCTTGATTTAAGGATTAACTGACTCCTAACTGATCTTATCACTCCGATGGACCTTCAGTGTGACTAGACAACTTGTTTTGACTCCAATTAGCTCCATCTGTTCCCTACACTGAGCCTCCTTCACTATATTAGTGCTTCCATGTGCCAGTTACACCAACCACACTCAGTTAGACTCAGTTTGAATCTCGGTTGACCATTACTTGTGCATTGATGACTTCACTGATGAGAAGGTGGACTCCTAGTTATACATTGATGACTCTCCACTGATTATGGATCTGTGCATGAAGGCTAATTCGAATTACACCTAGTGAATTCGAATCCTCATCCTCAACATTGTATATTTACCATTTTACTATTCAGTTTTATGTAACATGTGTAATTATTCTGCCTCAATCAGAGTTTCTTTGGATGTATGTTCGATTGCTTGTCTCTTCTTCTATTATTCCTAAATTCTTTCATTGTGAGGTTTACATCATCTCTTTGGATCTTATGTGGGAAATTTCACAGAGTTTGGCCCAAATCTTCTACAATAGAGTAGTTTTGGGTGGCTCAGGAATTGGGATTGTGCGCCAAGCGCTTGAGAACACCTTTCGGTATCCGCGGCATAGTAATGGGATTCTCGATATGCAAGGAACTATCAGGAGGAGGAGGAGGCTCATTCCCCATATTCGGTTGTGGTGCGCCATAATCACGTTGACGAGTAGAAACACTAAACTAAGATTGAACCATGTTCACGCATTTGTAACCACCGGCATGAGAGGAGGACGTTGTAGTTTCATTAGTCCTATAGCCAGTAGTGGGAGCATTTGAAGCCATATTCTGATGATGCGGAAGGGGATATTTCAACACAGCTGGGCTCTGTGCAAGATGCTTCGATGCTTCTTCAATTCGAGGACATAAGTGAGTCAGGTTGTCACGTCCCCTCCCATCCTACCAACTAGATGGAGAGGATCGTGGGGTTAAACCGAGCATCTAGTCCCATACATTATAAACAAACATTCAAATTAAAATGAAAATATACATATACATGTGAAAGTGCAGAACGGACATGATACTAAACTGGGCATCTAGCCCCATGAACTTATTACATAAGCATTCACATAACATAATATAATAGAGATATGTAGATACATAACTATTTTTATAACACAGCGGAAGTAATATCATTTACACCTTCACCATACATTCAGATATCCATCAATTAAATAATTTCAAGAATATACAAGAGAATACTTATCTTATAAGAAAGTAGTCCCAAGCAACTGGCTATGCAACTGCAACGTTCCACCCAACCATAGGCCAGTTGTGCTTATCAACCTCTTGATACAACTGCCACCCCCGAGCTGGGCATGATCTCTACAAGGAACCAGGGAACAACAGACTCACACATAGCCAAGAATACACCAAGATGAGCCCAGCCAATCTACAATTGGGTTTATCAGGCTGCTAGGAAATGGAAAGGAAGAATTGCTAAGCTAGTGTGCTCAACCACAGAGCTAAGGATACCCCTCCTAGATCTATTCAACTTGGCACTCACAATGCCTACACACCCAGCACAAGGAAGTATTCTCTTCACTGCCACACAGTCCCTCAAGCCATACCTTCCTTTTTAGTGCTCTCAGGGTGTGCATAGAAAAGTAGCCAAAGCCCTCTTGATATTCTTGAGAGGTCACTCCCCCCACTAGGTTTATCAAGCCAATTATGTCCACTACCAGTCCAAGTTTCTTACTCAAAGGTTCAAATCCAAAACTGGATGCACTTAACAACAAAACTACACTTGCTGAGCATGAAGAAAACGTTTTCCACAGTGGAATGCATGAGATGGGGTTTCAACTAACTTAGAAAAACGTGGGAACCCACAAAAACGAAATGGGAAGTTGAGGAACAACCCAGGGAAGCCAAATCCATTTTTAGAAAAACGTCCTTGGACATTCGGGGGCAAAAACGACCTCCATATAGTCCCCAAATCGTGGCCCTTCTCTCCCAAGCTACTGTATATGCAAAAACGAACTCCCAGGCATGGAAAAATGCAGGATTTGGATAAAAACGTATAGGGAAAGATCCAGCTAGCTCCCACTGCGTGAATGAGTGAAGACTGCCTATTCAGAATGGCTTTGGGCACCATTTCATGGGTGTTTTCTTGCCCAAGGAGACAAAACACGAATTTCCAGGTTGATGGCTTGCCCATACACGAAAATGGCTACCATACTTCTTCATTCCCAAGGCATTAACTACCTCAACCAACTCTTGGAATAATTAAATGATTGGGTCCATAACCCAAAATGGGTAGTTGGTGGTTTATGGGTTTTCTCATTGACACATGGATTAACACCATTGGCTCAAGGTTTTGAATAATTTCCCTCCCTATTCCTTGTAGAATCATGCCCCCATCTCTTTGTTGCATTGCATAGCTAGTTGTGGGTATTTTTCATTAAAATTCGTATTTACATGATGTCTTATTTACATCGTGCCCATCTAGCACAAGAACCATAGGCATCTATTTCTTTAATTGCCGATACATAAAACGCTAAATCAATGGTGGGGCCTTGGCCTTGAGCTCCTCACCATGATTAAGTAACAATATTTACATCATTTACGATTTAATGCGAAGGGGGTCAAAATGGGGACGTGACATACCCCTCCCCTTACATTAGCACTGTCCTCAGTGCTCATCAAAATTGAACAAAAATGGATATGCCACCCTCATGGAATCCTCCAGCTCCCATGTAGCCTCATTGGGACCGTAGTGCTTCCATTGCACCTTTACCTGTCCGATGGCTCGGTTCCGGAGCAATGTTACTTTCTTGTCTAAGATGCGCAATGGATCGGTTTAGAATTCTCCCTCGGGTTCCACCTGGATCACATCCCAATTAATCACATGGTTAGGATCATGTACATATTTCTTAAGCAAAGAGACATGAAAAAAATTATGAGCTTTAGTGCTAGCAGGCAAGGCAAGTCTATATGTAACTGTCCCTATTCTTTCAAGCACTTCAAATGGTCTGCAATATCTAGGTGATAGCTTGGCACAACTCCCAAGCTTCAAGGAACTCTTCCTTGATCTCACTCTAAGATATACATGATCCCCAACATTGAATTCCCTATGCATCCTATGTTTATCTGCATAGCTTTTGTGTCTATCCTGGGCTGCTTTTAAATTTTGCCGGATTCTTGCAACCTCTTGTTCCATTTCCTTAAGCAATTCTGTCCCAAGTACAATTCGGTTCATTGGATTGTCCCAAGTCACTGGTGTCCTACACCTTCTTCCGTACAAAGCCTCATATGGACTCATTCCCAATGATTCTTGCTGCCCATTATTATATGCAAACTCTACCAGGTGCAGATAATCCTCCCACTTGGATGGCTTGTCCATTACATACATGCGGAGCATGTCTTCAAGCACCTGATTTACTCTTTCTGTTTTCCTATCTGTTTGAGGATGGTACGTGGTGCTAAAGTTCAACTGTGTACCCAAATATGCAAAGAGACCTTTCCAAAAATTGGAAGTGAACTTGGTATCCCTATCAGAAATTATTGCCTTAGGAAACCCATGTAATCTGAAAATTTTCTTCATGAAAATATTTGCAATGGCATCGGCTTTATGTGTGGACTTAACTGGTATGAAATGTGCTACCTTTGTTAACTTGTCCACCACAACCATGATGGAATCATGTTGTCTCTTAGTCATTGGCAATCCTGTAATAAAATCCATGGAAATTATTTCCCATTTCCATTCTGGGATTGGCACTGGGTGCAATAAACCTACTGGGTGTTGGTGTTCAACCTTCACCTGTTGACATTCCATGCACTTAGATATGTATTCAACGATGTCCTTCTTCATCCCTGGCTAGAAATAATATTTTCTTGCTATAGCAATTGTTTTCTGATATCCTGGGTGACCAGAGTATGGATCTTTATGGATTTCATCCATAACCATTCCCCTTAAATCAGTCGCATTTGGAACATAGACTCTATTCTTATACGTAAGAAGTCCTCCTTCTTCCAAATGATAGCCTTCATACTTCTTGCCAAGGTCTTGCTGCTGCAATTTGCCCTTTATCTGCTCATACACTTCATCCTCAACCATATGGTTAACAATTTGCTGCCTCAAATCTGGTTGGCAAGTACTAAGTGCTGCCACATACATTTCATGTACCTTCCTGTTGAGTGCATCAGCCACCTTGTTTTCTTTCCCTTTTATGTGTTTGATCTCAAAATCAAATTCACACAAAAATTCCAACCATCTAGCTTGCCTAGCATTTAAAGTTGGCTGATCAAATAAGTATTTCAAACCACAATGGTCTGTCTTTAACTCAAATTTTCTTCCCATTAAGTAATGCCTCCACATCTTCAAGGCATGTACTATGGCTGCAAGTTCTATATCATGAGTAGCATAGTTCTTCTCATGCTCCTTCAACTTTCTTGACTCAGAGCATATCACATGGTTGTCTTGCATAAGAACTCCTCCAAGTCCTTGATTGCATGCGTCGGTACACACCACAAAGTCTTTTTCTGGGTCTGCAATCTTCAAAATTGGTGCACTTGTAAGAAGATTCTTCAACCGTTGAAAAATTTCCTCACATCTTGGTGACCATTCAAACTTTATCCCCTTCTTTTGCAAAGAAGTGATCGGGTTTGCAACCTTGGAGAATCCTTCGATAAACCTCCTGTAGTAACCAGCAAGGCCCATAAAAGATATCACATCAGTCACATTCCTTGGAGTTTCCCAATTCATAATGGCTTCAATCTTCTCAGGGTCTATAGATATTCCTTCGTCAGAGATGATGTGACCCAAATAATGAATTCTATCTTTATAAAAGTCACATTTTCTCAACTTGGCATATAGCTTATGCTCCCTTAGTAATTGCATTGTCATTCTCAAATGTTCTTCATGCTCTTCTTCATTCTTAGAATAGATGAGAATGTCGTCTAGGAATACAAGAACAAACTTGTCCAAATACTTGCTAAAAACATTATTCACGAGACACATGAATGTAGCTGGTGCATTTGTGAGACCGAATGGTACCACTACAAACTCATAGTGTCCATACCTCGTTCTAAAGGTGGTCTTATGAATATCTTCTTCTTTGATTCTTACCTGATGGTATCTGGACCTTAGGTCAATCTTTGAAAATACCTTTGCTCCTCTCATTTGGTCAAAAAGGTCATCAATTCGGGGCAATGGGTATTTGCTCTTCACAGTGACTTTGTTCAACTGCCTATATTCAATACATAACCTGAGTGTTCCTATAGAACAGGTGCTCCCCACGGGGACACACTTGGCCTAATATATTTCTTTTCCAGCAACTCTTGTAATTGCATTTTTCAGTTCTAGCAATTCTGGTGTACTCATCCTATAGGGTGTCTTAGACACTGGTGCCGCTCCTGGCGCAAGTTCAATTGTAAAGTCGATGTCTGTTGGAGCCTAGGTCGTAGCTGCGGTAAAGCTGCGAATTTTGGGGAAAAAGACACAAGTATGAAAGGAAAGTGCTAATTTTGGGACAAGCACTAAGTTTTGGGCAAGAAGGAGACGGTGCGCAGTACGGTGCCAGATGGACAAGCTCAGCGAAGATCACGGACCGGAAATCGCGGAGCTCGGGCGCACGTCATCGAAGAATGAAGGTGGCTCAGCTACCATAATAAATAAGGCGATGGAGTAGAGGGCTCAGCTACCCTCATTTAAAGGCTTAGTACAGAAGTTATGGTTGCTCGGATCAAGGAGGAGCAACGGACCAGAGAATTGAAGGCGAAGGACGATCGCGCATACCCACATTCTGCGCCGGAATTCATGGAGCCTGCAGGAAGCGGCGACGTGACTGCAAGCGGCGCCTACAATACACCTAGCCATGTGAGTGGTTAGGGTTTTTGGGAATCACTGTTGGGAAAGGCCCACAGTTTTGTAAAGATGCGACCGCCATGGCCACCTATATATATGAATAATTGTAATGGGTAGACGTTAGAGTTAGCGAGTAAGGGTTAGATACTTTTGGGATAGTTAGATGGTTAGACTGTTAGATAGACAGTCTCAAGGATAGATCATGTGTTGATTATCCTTTGTTATGTTTTCTACCGAGTGTGTAGAACTAGAGTAGAATCGGATAGCCGAGGAGCTAATCCCTGAGTTGCCAGACAGTCTGAGCAGATGTCTGTGCCTTTTTAATCTCTGAGAGAAGAGACTAGATTGAGAGAAGGGCTCCCAGCTGTGTGCGTGGAGTTTCCTGTAAAGATCTAAGGCTGCAGCTGTGTGCGCAGCGTATTGTATAACTCTATGGTTTTCTGGTTAATATAAACTCCCGCGGACGTGGTTTTCCTCGAGGAGATGAGCTTCACATATGTCTTTTTGTTATAATGTTTGCATGAATGATTAACTGTTTAAAGTTCATTACCTGTATATGCAAGACTCTTGTATTATCTTTGCGACTGTTTAAGTGAGTTGGAAAGGTCCCTTGATAGCTATAAGTGTTAAGTACCGAAGAAGTAGTAAAGCGCTGTCGCTGCAGCGAGCGAGGAATGCGTTACTGCGCTGGATGTGCAGGGCGAGGAAGTACTTAACGCGTCGACGCAAGGAATAGTTGCCTTCTGCGCTAGAGAGGAGAAACTGCGCAGTGGGCCTGGAGAGGAAGGAATCCGCGCAGTTGCGCCGAGCGGCCTGCGGGAAAGTCCGACCGCTGATATCTGAGGAACCGGAAGAGGAAGAGCAATCTCCGCGTCACCATGGTTAAGGAAATCTGATTCCTTAGCCCCCCCATAGCCACTTTGGGTGAGACCTCGAGCTGCTGCGCAGCTCGTTGCCGAGAGGGCCAGTGCGCCAAGGGGTTTGTTGCTGCGCTTCATTAAAACCCGGGTCTGCCCAAGAAAGCAGCCAACAAATGGTTCCGTTGCCTTATGACTTTTTGATCACATCACTTCCGTTGCTTGGAACCCTGTTGTTGAGCCAACAAATGGTTCCGTTGCCTAGTGACTTGTTGTTGTGAGACTTGTTATTTCAGAGACGCGCGAGATCAAGGAGAACAAATGATTCCGTTGCCTTGCTGCTGTGAGACTTACTATTTCCGCGACGTCTGAGATCGTTGCTGAAGCCAGCAAAAGGTTCTGTTACACTGAGACTTGCTCAGTTGACAAATGTGTTACTGGAACCCTACAACTAAAGAAATTGGAGACTGGTTTGATTTAAAGGCTAAAGAGTTCGCTGAACAAGAAAATAGAAGTTCTACGCTCCAAACAGAAGACTGGTTACAGAAGTATATTTATACTGACCTTCACGAAATTTTCTTTGTCACATTTGCACTTGAGTTACACGCTTGGATAGCCAAGTTAGCAGATTCTAGACCTACTGTGCATATTGATCGACCCGTCGCTTGGACGCCTGAGCTAGTCAGTATTGTGAAGCGGATAGACAATCCTGTGTCCCGCGCAGTAGACTTTTGGTTGAATAGTCTATTGAAAGGTTTCATCACCGAGTTTGCAGTAGACACAAGAAAGAGTTTCAGTGAAGCTGAGAGGAATTTCTTCCAAGTACACAGAGGTAAGTTCTTTAATTCTCTGAACTTATGGATTAAAATGCTTCTGTATGAAAAAGGAAAGCTATGTATTGCTTCTAATGAATAGCATAGACAAGTAATGTCCGTAGATTCTGATAGTGATCCTGAACTTATTGGTTGCACTCGTAGTGGAAAACGATATAAAGTAGGCCTTGACCAATATTCTTTTGAGTCTAGCCCAGACAATAGTCAAGTCCCTGGACCAAGCCATATAGAAAGACAAGAGAGTGCTCATATCCCTTATTACCCCTTTACACCGCAAAAGCCAGACAAAGCTCAGTATAACCCCGCAGTAACACCTTCTAGTAGCCCACACGGTACTTCCAGTACCTCTATACCACCTTTATTTAACCAGCCCAGAAGCACTGCTACAGCACCCTCACCTCAACCTAGTACAAGAAGGATGGGTGATGACATGAAGTTACCAACTTTTAGAGGAACAGGGATAGAAGACCCTGAGCAACACTGGTTCTTATGTGAAGCCATTTGGACAATTAAGCAAATTAATGATGATGCTGTTAAACTGGTTCAGTTAGCAACCACACTAAGAGAAAGAGCCTTAACTTGGTTCATGAAATACTCAGCAGCACAGAATAGAACGCTTGTTGATGTAAGAAATGCTATGATTAGGGAATTTAAGAAACCTAAATCAGAATCACAGTGTATAACAGAGCTCAAAGACATCAAACAGTTACCTACAGAATCAGTATGGGACTTTGACCAGAAGTTCAAAGCTTTAATAGATCAAGTAAGCTTCGAGTTTGCACCACAACAACATAAAGAATGGTTCATTGCTGCGCTGCTCCCACACATTAGACTTCCTCTTATGCAACAGAATCTCAATACTCAGGAACAAGCTCTAGAGATGGCTATGAAACTAGAAGCTTCGCCAATTGTAGGAACAAGCAACGATGTTGCGCAGTTGCAGAACCAATTAGCAAACTTAACCTTGCAAGTGCATGATATTAAGAAAGGCAAGGAGATTAAGGAAGAAATTTGGTGTACAAAATGTAAAGCCCAAGGTCATTCAAAGGACCATTGCCCCATTTTCATAGACTATATTGCAACTGGAGCACCTAACCCTTTACCACAGGCACAGGGGCCTTGGTGTGAAATCTGTAGAACTAGAGGTCATAGACCACAAGAATGTCACTTACTTCAGAAATATGTACAAACTCCAAAGAATCTATATTGTAATTTCTGTAAATCAGTAGGCCATGATGAGAACAATTGTAGAGCATATGATCTTATGATAGAAAGAAAGCATGATGTTTATAGGGTACAAGCAGAGACACAAGGACCCACAGCAGGTCCACCGTATGACCAAACTCGCGACACCCGAGCAGGAAATTACAGGGGACGCGGACGTACAACAAATTTTGGTCGCGGAAGAGGACAGATCACTTGTTATAATTGCGGAACACAAGGTCATTTTGCCAGGGATTGCCAAAATCCTACAACCCTTTGCAGGTATTGTAAATCTTCTGACCATATCATTGAAGAATGCCCTCAGTTACAGGCTAAGATGCAAGCAAAGACCCCACAGGTCAATCAGAATATTCAGTTGATTGGAGCAGAAAAAAGAGAACCAGACCCTACAGTTAATATAGTGACACGCAGTGGAACAACCACTGGTGCGCAAGAGATGGGAATGGGAAAGCAAGCGACGCAATGGGTGCGCCGCGCTAATATTAAACCAGCCCCACTTAACCTGCAGAAGCAAAAAGAAGCATTCAAGCAAGCTCAAGAATACTTCTCAGATCCAAGAGCTTCAAGTTCTGCCGCAATTCCGCAGAACAATAGTAGACCGCAAGTGCTAAGACAAGACAACCTGGTACAAGAACGGGCCACTACAGCTGGAAGGCCTGACGAGGAGCATGCACTAGGCAGTGTTCATGCGTTCCTGCGACAATGTTTAAAATTGTTGCGCAATGAAAAGGAAACTCTAGAACTCCAACACATGTTGGATCAGTGCCAACAGTCTGCTTCGACGAACACACCGCAGTGTGCTGTTCACCAGATTAGGAGTCACATGAGAACTGGAAAAGAGATGAGGCTTACAGCGCAGATTGGAGCATTTGAAATGGACGAAGTCATGTTAGATTTGGGCTCCGAAGGCAATGTTCTCACTATGCAGACATGGGAACAGATGGGAAGCCCTCAGCTTACAAGATCCCCTATCCAGCTAAGACTCGCGAATCAGCAACGAGTCTCTCCATTGGGAAGATTACCCAATGTACCTATTGATATTGAAGGAGTAAGAAGCTCTGCAGATTTTGAAGTAATCAAAATCATGGATGATAGTAGACCATACCCAGCACTTTTAGGAATCGACTAGGCATTTGATAATTTGGCTGTCATTAATTTAAAGAAAAGACAGATGACCTTTGAGGATGACCAGATTAGGGTCATCGCACCACTTGATCCTATTCAAGGACCAAGGTATATAGAACCCATTCGCGCAGAAGAGGAAGCGCGCCACATGGAAAGTTTGTACCAAATGACCACTAACCACAGTGATTATGTCAACCCCACAGCAGATGGCCATATCAGCTGGCGATGCGATAGCTCGTGCACATCAGACTCAGATGCAGGATTGGAAAACTGGCAGAATCGTCTACATGAGGTTTCTGCAAGACGTTGCGCCATGATGACTAAATCCATTCGATGGATTGGCACAGAATTAACTAGCACTCCAATTTTTGATGGCCTAACTGAAGCAACTAAATTCATACATGACTATGAACAAAAGCTTCCAGAACAGCAGCGCATACAGGCATTAGATGTAGCATTGCGCGCTACACCCACAAGATGGTGGGCTGCGCATAAGGAGAATATTCACACATGGAAAGACTGTCGCAGATTGATACTACGCAGATTCCAGGACACCACAGGCGATGTCCTACACAAATACGAGGGACAGAGTGACCCCGGGTCACACATTGAAGCATGCATTCAGCAATGGTCAGATATTCTGGAAGATGAATGGGTTCACCTATTCATCCACACATTGGATACAGTTCCAAGAAATTGGTATACTGACACAGAATTGCGCAGAGGCACTATCAGTTGGCCTCTTATGATAGAAAGCTTTCAACTTACCTTCAGTTTTGAGTCAGAACATCCGAGTATTGATCAAGCTTTGCAGTATATTAAAAAGAAGATATTTGAAGAATGCCCGTTATCAGAATATTCCCAACTAGATTGGGCTGTCCAGATAGAACATGCCCTGGAATGTTATAACTTCACCACTGAAGAGGAGGAGGACGATCCTCGCAACATCAATATCCCAGAATCAGAAGGGACGCGCAATATTAAAGGTCCTAAGCTTGATATTCCTGCCATCACAGAACACATCAAGCTCAAGAAGATTAACATTGGTACAGAAGCTGAACCAAAGTTTGCTTCTATAGGAGATTATTGGGATGATGAAACTGTTGGACATGTTTCAGAATTATTACGTGACTACCAGGATATCTTTCCCACCAAGTTCACAGAAATGAAAGGCATCCTAGGAGACTTAGGAGTGATGCGCATACCTCTGAAAGCAGATGCCAAGCCAGTAAAGCAGCGCCCATACAGGTTGAACCCGCGCTATAAAGAAAAAGTCAAAGAAGAAATTGATAAGATGCTCGCAGCAGGTATTATTGAGCCAGTAGAGGAAAGCGATTGGATTAGTCCTATGGTGGTCCAAGAAAAGAAAACGAAAGGTGAAATAAGAATCTGTGTCGACTTGCGCAAACTCAATGATGCATCAGCGCACGATCCATTTCCCACTCCTTTCACAGATGAAGTACTTGATAATGTTGGAGGACAAGAGGCTTACTCTTTCACTGATGGTTTCTCGGGATATCATCAGATCAGAATCCATCCGGACGACCGCCACAAGACTACTTTTGCAACTGAATGGGGCTCATTCCAGTATACGGTAATGCCCTTTGGTCTTAAAAACGCACCTGCTATCTTCTCTAGAGTTGTTGTTGCTGTTTTTAAAGAATTCATTCACAAGTTCTTAGAAGTCTATTTCGATGACTGGACTGTATTTGGCCTATTAAAGAACCATATTGCAAATCTGCGCATGATGTTAGAAAAATGTAGACAGCATCAGATTTCCCTTAACTTGAAAAAATGTATATTCTGTGCGCCCTTTGGTATTTTGTTGGGACATATTGTATGCAGACAAGGACTCCTGATGGATCCTGCGAAAGTTTCCATCATTGCTAATTTACCTGCGCCCAACTCAGTTAAGCAATTGCGCACTACATTGGGACATACAGGTTACTACAGAAAATTCATCAAAGGATACGCAAAGATCACAGCACCTATGGAAAGATTGCTGAAAAAGGATTCGAAGTTTCAATGGACAGAAGAATGCCAACAGAGCTTGGACACACTTAAAGAAAAGATGATCACAGCGCCTATTCTAGTTTTCCCGGACTGGAGAAAACCTTTTCATGTTCATGTTGATGCTTCTTCCATAGCATTGGGGGTTGTGCTTACACAGTCTGGAGAAGGAAGTATTGACCACCCGATTGCTTACTCCAGCAGAAAGCTATCTACAGCTGAGAAGAACTACACCACTACAGAAAGGGAAGGATTAGCTATGGTGTATGCCCTACAGAAATTCAGACACTATCTGCTAGGCGCTCATTTTAAAATGTATACTGACCATTCTGCTTTGAAATATTTGGTCAATAAACCAGTGTTAGGAGGAAGAATTTGCAGATGGCTACTGCTCTTTCAAGAATATGATTTCAAGGTTATTGTAAAGCCGGGCAGATTGAATGCAGGGCCTGACCATCTATCCAGGATAGAGTCAGGAGAGGAACCTACAAGTCTGGAGGACAATCTGCCTGACGCACAGTTGTTTTCTATTCAACCAGCAGACGAATATTATTCTGATATTCTTGAGTTTCTCACTACCGGGCAAGCACCGGCTGAGTTTACAATCCAGCAGAAGAAGCAACTTGTTGTCAGAGCCGCAGACTTCACTTTGATAGTAGGTCAGCTTTATAAGTTGGGCCCTGACGAAGTTTTGCGCAGATGTATCTTACCCCATGAAAAGAGCTCTATCATCGCAGAAGCGCATTCAGGTACCGCAGGAGGCCATTTCGCAGGAAAGCCGACTGCGCAAAAGATCTTAGCCGCAGGTCTTTGGTGGCCGACATTGCACAAGGATACTAAGGAATTTTGTAAATGTTGCGATGTGTGCCAGCGAACAGGAAAACCCTCAAGAAGAGATGAAATGCCGCTAAGACCCCAGATCACACTGCGTGCTTTTGATAAATGGTCCATTGACTTTGTAGGACCTATTAACCCACCAGGAAAAAGAACTGGCGCAAGATATATCATTACAGCTACTGAATACCTCACCAGATGGGCTGAGGCGAAGCCAGTTAAGAACTGCGACGCTGCTACGGCCGCACAGTTCATTTTTGAGAATATTATCACTAGATTTGGATGCCCAGTGATCCTCATGAGTGATCAGGGTACACATTTCCTCAATGAGACTATAGAGGCCCTTACTGAAGAATTTCAAATTAATCACCATAAGAGTACACCCTACCATCCTCAAGCTAATGGTACGGTGGAAGCATTCAATAAGATCCTTGAGAATTCCCTAACGAAGATCTGTAATCAACAAAGAGATGATTGGGACCTTAGAGTCACAGCTGTATTATGGGCTTACAGAACCACTTGCAAGAAACTAACAGGTCACACACCTTTCAGCTTGGTGTATGGACAAGAAGCAGTTATTCCCATGGAATACATTGTTCCCAGTCTTAGAATTGCGCAAATCACAGAAATGACAGATCCTGATACTGTGAATGAAAGACTTTCGCAACTGCTTGCCTTAGAAGAAGACCGACTTTTGGCCGGATTCCATCAACAGGTACAGAAGGCAAGACAGAAAGCTTGGCATGACAGGCACATTAGGCATAAACACTTTGAAGAAGGAGACTTGGTACTCCTTTATGATAGTAAATTCATCAAGTTTCCGGGCAAGTTTCGTGTACATTGGTTAGGCCTTTTCAGGTGATAAAAATAACAGAAGGAGGCGCAGTTCAGCTTGCAAAGCTGGATGGAGAATTACTACCCACAATGATCAACGGGAGTCGGCTCAAGATTTATCACGACGGCCACCCCGCTCCGTCGACCTAATATATTGCTAACGTGATGCAGATGCCCAGTGTAGTTGAAAGAGGCACCGCATTCAGTCTACACGGAAGTTGCGAGACTCAGTCTCCGGCTTCCTGCGCAGTTCCTAGAAACATCCGCGCATGTCTAAATTTTGGTTGGAGCGAACATAGTTGCGCTCTTGTGAAGCTTCTCCCCGGACTATTGAACTATCGCTCTCGCGGAGCTCCCTTTGTTAATTCACCGCTTGAAGAGTTCTCCTTGTGGACCCCTAGAGGCACAGTTTCCTAAGTTGAAATGACCCGCCAGAAAATTTTGAATTACAGCAGTTATGTAGCCGCGTCTGAATAAATGAAGGATAAGTCCGTTATTTAAGTCTAGCCGCTCTGACGGATTCGGCTTGATCTCCGATAGATTTGCATTTAACTCAGGCGCCGAAAGCATCAGCTTCTCCCGGAAGGCTGTCAGAGCCCGTCAATCACAATAAATGCACCACTGAGGCGAGGAGGATAGCGTGTTGTCAACTCATGTATAGCCGCCTACAGCTACGTAACCCCACTTGGTCGCATTTACTATCACCTATGGCTATAAATACCTCACACTTGTATAATTTTTGGGTTACTTCCCTCGAGTTGCTATCTTGTTTACGAATCCAAGTTCTTGTTTTTAGAGCCGAGCTGTGCAGAGTATTTTCCCTTGTTTTCAGCATCCATATCCTACGCAGGTCCGCCATTTGCTGTCTAAAGTTTTTGTTCCCTACATCGATTCATGAAGGAGAACCTGTCAACTGAAGAAGTTGTTCGTCAATTCCTGCGCCGAGGCTTAGATTTCGGCATGACTACTCCAGTCACGGCTTCGACTTATGTACATCCTGGTTATCAGGATCCCAGACAGTCTCCGGCTACAAGAGCGTCGCCATCGCAGCCAGAAGAACCTGTTCCAGAGCCGTTGGCGACCATGGTGAGCTATATTCCACCGCGTCCAGATGATGCGCCAGAAGTACAGATCCCGAAGAATGCAAAGTATCCTATTCCGTTACCGCCACTACCGGCTAGTGTGCGGGTAGAAGGACAACTATTGGGAAACATTCCACTGGTCAAGTTCTCTGACTTCAACCTCGGAGACTATAAGACATATCCTCAGTTCCAGCTCGACCGATATCTGAATATAGTGCATAATCCCACCAGAAAGGTTGACGAGTTTATCCCGAAGGGATTTGCAGCAAATCTTGAGCGCCCTGGACTCCTGAATTTGTTGAAGCTACCGCACTTTGGGCGTAGCAATGAAGTGAACGCAGTCGTTAAAACACTGCTATCCTGCGTTCATGGAGGTTACCTTTGGCTCGGGAGGCCAATTGATTTAAATGTTGATTTAATTCACCGCATTACTGGTCTATCTAATGCTGGTAAGGATCCCAATATTCATTTTGTGGGAAAGGACAAGGACAGAAGATTGGCTGCACGGCTGGTGCAGAAGTATAACTTGACAAGAGGAGGTCGGGCTTACGACCTCACTACAGTAGAAGATGAGGCACTTCGATTTACAGGAAGTCTGCTTGCAGGCAGACTTCTCACAAAGTGCCGACCGAAGGAAGTTACTGGAGCTGTCGTGGAGCTCGCCATCGCAGCTGTGGAGGGAGAGCAGTACAACTGGTCTCTCTTTCTGCTGAATTCTTTTTTGGCTGATTGCCTGAATGTGCAAGACAATGCAGCCCAATCATTCCATTTTTCTTGGCTTTTAATTTTATGCGCTCTCGTTGGGTGGAAGGAGCCCCCGAATACTCAGTTCCTTCCGCGCCGCGCAGGAGAGGTTGCCGGCATGCGCTACATCAACCTCTGGGATTCTCCCAATCCCGCGAAGCGCAAGATGAATCACGTTGTCTTTTGTGAATACTACTATCTCCTCCGAGACACCATTCAAGAAATGCCAAGGCTGAGCGAGGAGACAGCCACATTATATGACGGGAAGTTGGCTTTTACAGCCGACATACATCAACTTTACCTCCGCCCTTGCGGCATTCCATATGAATGGGCGCTAGGCCTTTACAGAATGACCACCGAGGATGTTGAAGAAACCATCAAGTCTTGGTCGGATGAGTGGAGGGAGGCCGCAGATCTCGCATCCGCGCTGCCAACCACCACTGCGAAAGAGAAGGATAAGGGCAAGGAAGCCCAGGAATAAAGAAGTGACGAAGGCTCCACAGAACCGGCCGCCAAGAAGCAAAAAGTGTCGTATCCCGCTGAGGCTATTCCCTCGGGGATCGACCAGTATCTGAAAGAGCAATTTCGTGAGATGAGGAACACGCACGCTCACATCAGAAGTGCTCTAGACCTACAGTTTGTGGAAATAAAAGGTCTCACAGGAAGGATTGCGCAGACCCATGCGCCAGCATCTACTTCGCAGACGCCACAAGAAATTCCAAGTGTCGAGCGAGTTGAAGAACTCATAGAAAGGCATACTGTCGTGCATATTCCGCCTACCAGCATGACACTTCCAGATCCGCTAGCTGCACTACAGGTAAGCGCCGTTGGGCCCGTTGAAATCAATTTGTCTCTAATTCCTATAGAGACTCTACAGCTAGTGCATGAGAAAGTTTCTCTTGAGTTGAGAGCTAGAGAGCTCTCTACATTCCAGGAAAATCAACGACTGCAATCGCAGGAGTTAGAGCTGAAGGCAATCCATAAGAATGTATCTGAGAAACTTGCACTTTATGAGGCGCAAGACATCGGCATCAGAAATGCAGTGAATGAGATTTCCCAGGAGTTGTCGACTTGCGAGATTCAACCAGACCTCCCTCTGGTTGCAAAAGTTCAAATTATCGGAGGAAGGGTGAAAACCCTGGAGCAAGAAATAGTTGATATGGCCGAGGACCATAGAACCCAGATCGCTGAGCTAGAAGCTTGAGTTGCCGCGCAGTTTACGGATGATGCGCAGGTACAATTTGAAGCGCTGAGCAGAGCTTCCACACAGATGAAAGATAGAATACAAGAAGCTGAGAACCTGATGAACCAAGCTATGGAAGCTTGGACGGAGCTTGTGAAGCTCCCCTTTAAAGTTGGTCTATCAGAACAGGTGCAAGCCGCAGAACAGTCCCTAGCCGTTCTGACTGAAGAAGCTAAGCCCTTAATAGGCTTACCAAAAATGAAGAAAATGGGTGAAGTGCGCAAAATGCAGCAGCAACTGCACAAGCTCAGAACTGAAGATGAGAAGCTCACCAACAGCATTCAGCCATTCATGGATGACTATGCTCAAATCGTTGCCCAGGTTGAGGCAAAAATCAAAGAGATTGCTGAATCTCAAGAAGTGATTGAGACCATAACGCAAGAAGAAGCCACCGCAGAAACGGTGCAAACAGCTGACGAGTGTGTTGAGGAATTGGACTCCGCTATTACGAAGTGGAAGAAAACACTCGCGGAGACTCAAGAAAAAGCAGATGCGCAAATCAAGCGACCACACGCTAGTGCGAGTGGCTCGAGGGCGAGCCACAAGTGAGTGTTAGGGGCCTGTTGGAGCCTAGGTCGTAGCTGTGGTAAAGCTGCGAATTTTGGGGAAAAAGACACAAGTATGAAAGGAAAGTGCTAATTTTGGGACAAGCACTAAGTTTTGGGCAAGAAGGAGACGGTGCGCAGTACGGTGCCAGATGGACAAGCTCAGCGAAGATCACGGACCGGAAATCGCGGAGCTCGGGCGCACGTCATCGAAGAATGAAGGTGGCTCAGCTACCATAATAAATAAGGCGATGGAGTAGAGGGCTCAGCTACCCTCATTTAAAGGCTTAGTACAGAAGTTATGGTTGCTCAGATCAAGGAGGAGCAATGGACCAGAGCATTGAAGGCGAAGGACGATCGCCCATACCCACATTCTGCGCCGGAATTCATGGAGCCTGCAGGAAGCGGCGACGTGACTGCAAGCGGCGCCTACAGTACACCTAGCCATGTGCGTGGTTAGGGTTTTTGGGAATCACTGTTGGGAAAGGCCCACAGTTTTGTAAAGGTGCGACCGCCATGGCCACCTATATATATGAATAATTGTAATGGGTAGACGTTAGAGTTAGCGAGTAAGGGTTAGATACTTTTGGGATAGTTAGATGGTTAGACTGTTAGATAGACAGTCTCGAGGATAGATCATGTGTTGATTATCCTTTGTTATGTTTTCTACCGAGTGTGTAGAACTAGAGTAGAATCGGATAGCCGAGGAGCTAATCCCTGAGTTGCCAGACAGTCTGAGCAGATGTCTGTGCCTTTGTAATCTCTGAGAGAAGAGACTAAATTGAGAGAAGGGCTCCCAGCTGTGTGCGTGGAGTTTCCTGTAAAGATCTAAGGCTGCAGCTGTGTGTGCAGCGTATTGTATAACTCTATGGTTTTCTGGTTAATATAAACTCCCGCGGACGTGGTTTTCCTCGAGGAGATGAGCTTCACATATGTCTTCTTGTTATAATGTTTGCATGAATGATTAACTGTTTAAAGTTCATTACCTGTATATGCAAGACTCTTGTATTATCTTTGCGACTGTTTAAGTGAGTTGGAAAGGTCCCTTGATAGCTATAAGTGTTAAGTACCGAAGAAGTAGTAAAGCGTTGTCGCTGCAGCGAGCGAGGAATGCGTTACTGCGCTGGATGCGCAGGGCGAGGAAGTACTTAACGCGTCGACGCAAGGAATAGTTGCCTTCTGCGCTAGAGAGGAGAAACTGCGCAGTGGGCCTGGAGAGGAAGGAATCCGCACAGTTGCGCCGAGTGGCCTGCGGGAAAGTCCGACCGCCGATATCTGAGAAACCGGAAGAGGAAGAGCAATCTCCGCGTCACCATGGTTAAGGAAATCTGATTCCTTAGCCCCCCCATAGCCACTTCGGGTGAGACCTCGAGCTGCTGCGCAGCTCGTTGCCGAGAGGGCCAGTGCGCCAAGGGGTTTGTTGCTGCACTTCATTAAAACCCGGGTCTGCCCAAGAAAGCAGCCAACAATGTCTCTCTTTGGAGGGAGTCCTGGAATCTCATCGGGAAAAACATCCCTGAATTCTTGCAATACATGATAGTCCTCCAATTTAAGAGTTTCATTCTCTGCTGCCTCTAAAATGTGGGCTGCATACAGTTGACATCCCTTCCTACAGAACCTCTTCAGCTGCATGGCCGAAACCTGTCTGATGGAAGTCATCTTTGGAATGCCTCTTACAACCCTCAGGTTTCCTTCTTCGTCCATGCATTCAAATGTCTTATTGTAGCAGTCAAGTTTAACCCTGTGTGCTTCTAACCAATCCATTCCAATGAGAATATCATAGGAACCAAGTGGAAAAATATTCATATCTGCATAAGTGAATAGCCCATCCATCTCTAATGGACATTTCTCTACTATTTCGCTAACTTTTCTCTTGGTTCCAGTGGCTAGTTAAACTAACCATGATTTACTATGCTTTAATTTCTTGAAAGCACAAATCTCAACAATTCTAGGAGTGACATAACTGTGAGTAGATCCAGGATCAATCAAAATAGAAACAGATTTCTTAGCAATCTTACCTTCAACTTCAACCACAGTTGATTGATGATCTGCCTGGCAGTCTTCTACTGCTGCATAGATTCTAGGGATTGCTCTCGCCACTTGACCCACAGTTTTAGCTCCTTGGATGTTGTGAACTTGATTTGCATTCCCATTCCGATGTGGACAGTTCCTAAGCATGTGGTCTCCTCCACAACCCCAACATTGAAGTGGTTCTCTTGGCTCCTTTGGATCTCTTGGCTTGTCTCCCATCATCCTAGTTGGCTTAGTCACAACCTGTGATGACTGCCTTTGCTGATTCTGGAATTGAGGCTTGAACCCCTTCTTCCTTTGATCAAAATTCTCATTTTTCTTATCCTTCCATGCCTTATGGAATTCTTGTTTGCTTCTGTTTTGATCAAAGCAATACTTGGCCTTTCTTATGGCCTCCTCTAGAGTTCGAGGTTCATCAAACTCAATTCTATCTTTATATGACTGGGGCAGTCCACTTAGGAAACGCTGAATTTTCACCTTATCATCTCGAATGTACCTGACATACCTCAGCAGCTCCAAGAACTTGTTTGCATATTCTTCCATGGTCGATTGTCCCAATCTCAGCTCATGGAACTCTTTGATCTTATCATCATAGTACCTATCAGAGAGGTACTTCTGCCTGAAGTATTTCTTGAACTGCTTCCACACGATCTTCCTTTCATTGATCTTCTTCACATGCCTGGTGTGTTCCCACCATATAGATGCTCTTCCATTCAAGTTGAAGATGGCTACCCTTGCCTTCATATTTCCCGAGTAGTCTTGGACTTGGAAATACTTTCTCATCCCAAGAAGCCAAGATTCAGCTTCTTGACCAGACTTTACTTCTCCATCAAATGTAGGAGGTTTTTCCTTCTTAAATTCCCCATGTGAATTGTTCTTGTAGTGCTTCTTCCTCTTGCTCCTGTGGGATGAAGAACTTGAACCCCCAATGGATTCTTCTGAGTCAGATGATTCATTAGAAGATATTTCGGGAGTATATGTCCTATCTATAGAAACTCTTCTTGGGCTATTGGCCCTCTTGCGGGAATTCCTTCTAGAGCTACTCCCGCCCCTTTCTAGATGCCCAGAGTTTATTTGCCTTTGGATGTCTGTCATACTCTGTAGCATGGTTGCATTCAGCTGATTTTGTTCTTCCTGAGCTTTAATCATCCTTTTATCATCTTCTCTGCAACTTTGCAATTCCTCCCTTAGGCTTCTCATGGTGGCCGCAATACCTGGAGGGGTCTCTTGTTTTGTCCTCCCATTAGATTCTGTTTCAGCATTTTCAACATGTATGTTTTCCCCCATGGCATCTGTCTCAGGCTCATAGGGATCCTGTGCATCATCCATGTTGATTTTCTTGGCCCAATCAAGATTCAAAACTCTCTGACTGTATTATCTAGAGTGCTACCCTGCTGTAACTGTGACTCTGTGAAGTGTGTTCATCCACACAATTGTTAGCTGCATTACATTCTTAGGAATTCATAACTTATTTCATGCACGTGGAAAAATGCCATACTGACAATTCGTCAAATTACAAACAACGACATATGAGGGGGAAAAAGAAAAGGGGGTCAAGGGGGCTTTCCCCCTTGTGGCAGTGCCCTCATTTTTTTTTTTTTTTTATTTTTTTTTTATTTTTACAAATTATGCCGTCGTTACGGGGCGGTTCGGCGACGGCTTCCGCAATTGCGGAGCAGTTCGCCGAACGCTTCCGCAATGGCGGGGCGATTTGCCGAACGCTCCCGCAATTGCGAAGCCATTCGGCGAAGGCTTCCGCAGTTGCGGAGCCATTCGACGAATGCTCCCTCAATTGCGGAGCCATTCGGCGAATGCTCCCGCAATTGCGGAGCCATTCGGCGAAGGCTTCCGTAGTTTTGGAGTCGTTCGCGGAATGCTTCCACCATTCGCGGAATGCTTTCGCCGCTGCGCGGAATGCTTCCCCGGTTTCGGGTGATTTTTTTTTTTCGGAACAATTCGGCGAAGTCTTCCGCAGTTGCGGAACGATTCGCCGAAGTCTTCCACAGTTGCGGGACGATTCGGCGAAGTCTTCCGCAGTTGCGGAACGACTCGCCGAAGTCTTCCGCAGTTGCGGAACGATTCGCCGAAGTCTTCCGCAATTTCGGAAGAGAATTCCTTCCGCAATTTCGGAAGAGAATTCCTTCCGAAAACTTGCTTTCGACGTCGAACACTTAGAAAATTTTTCCTCTTAAAAAATTTTTCTCCGCTGTTTCGGAGCAGTTTGCTGAATTCTTCTGCAATTTCGGGAAGGTTTGCGGAACTCTTCTGCAATTTCGGGAAGGTTCGCCGAAATCTTCCGCAATTGTGGGAAGGTTCACGGAACCTTTCCGAAATTTCGGAACGACTTCCCTAAACAGGCCTAAAACAAAAGTTTCCAAAACTCTTAAGAAAAAACTTTTTCTTGTAATTGCTATCAGATTTGGCCCATAGAGGCCCAATGCTGCAACGCAGCTCTGATACCATTCTGTCACGTCCCCTCCCATCCTACCAGCTAGATGTAGAGGATCGTGGGGTTAAACCGAGCATCTAGTCCCATACATTATAAACAAACATTCAAATTAAAATGAAAATATACATATACATGTGAAAGTGCAGAACGGACGTGATACTAAACTGGGCATCTAGCCCCATGAACTTATTACATAAGCATTCACATAACATAATATAATAGAGATATGTAGATGCATAACTATTTTTATAGCACAGCGGAAGTAATATCATTTACACCTTCACCATACATTCAGATATCCATCAATTAAATAATTTCAAGAATATACAGGAGAATACTTATCTTATAAGAAAGTAGTCCCAAGCAACTGGCTATGCAACTGCAACATTCCACCCAACCATAGGCCAGTTGTGCTTATCAACCTCTTGATACAACTGCCACCCCTGAGCTGGGCATGATCTCTACAAGGAACCAGGGAACAACAGACTCACACATAGCCAAGCATACACCAAGATGAGCCCAGCCAATCTACAATTGGGTTTATCAGGCTGCTAGGAAATGGAAAGGAAGAATTGCTAAGCTAGTGTGCTCAACCACAGAGCTAAGGATACCCCTCCCAGATCTATTCAGCTTGGCACTCACAATGCCTACACACCCAACACAAGGAATTATTCTCTTCACTGCCACACAGTCCCTCAAGCCATACCTTCCTTTCTAGTGCTCTCAGGGTGTGCATAGAAAAGTAGCCAAAGCCCTCTTGATCTTCTTGAGAGGTCACTCCCCCCACTAGGTTTATCAAGCCAATTCTGTCCACTACTAGTCCAAGTTTCTTACTCACAGGTTCAAATCCAAAACTGGATGCACTTAACAACAAAACTACACTTGCTGAGCATGAAGAAAACGTTTTACAGAGTGGAATGCATGAGATGGGGTTTCAACTAACTCAGAAAAACGTGGGAACCCACAAAAACGAAATGGGAAGTTGGGGAACAACCCAGGGAAGCCAAATCCGTTTTTAGAAAACGTCCTTGGACATTCGGGGGCAAAAACGATCTCCATACAGTCCCCAAGCTACTGTATATGCAAAAACGAACTCCCAGGCATGGAAAAATGCAGGATTTGGATGAAAAACGTATAGGGAAAGACCCAGCTAGCTCCCACTGCGTGAATGAGTGAAGACTGCCTATTCAGAATGGCTTTGGGCACCATTTCGTGGGTGTTTTCTTGCCCAAGGAGACAAAACACGAATTTCCAGGTTGATGGCTTGCCCATACACGAAAATGGCTACCATACTTCTTCATTCCCAAGGCATTAACTGCCTCAACCAACTCTTGGAATAATTAAATTATTGGGTCCATAACCCAAAATGGGTAGTTGGTGGTTTATGGGTTTTCTCATTGACACATGGATTAACACCATTGGCTCAAGGGTTTGAATAATTTCCCTCCCTATTCCTTGTAGAATCATGCCCCCATCTCTTTGTTGCATTGCATAGCTAGTTGTGGGTATTTTTCATTAAAATTCGTATTTACATGATGTCTTATTTACATCGTGCCCATCTAGCACAAGAACCATAGGCATCTATTTCTTTAATTGCCGATACATAAAGCGCTAAATCAATGGTGGGGCCTTGGCCTTGAGCTCCTCACCATGATTAAGTAACAATATTTACATCATTTACGATTTAATGTGAAGGGGGTCAAAATGGGGACGTGACACAGGTGATCTTCCCCACAAAGTTTGCAAGGGAATTTCACTTTACGTCTCGGCTTACGGTCCCCACCAGCATTTCCGTCGTCCCAATTAGGGTTGGCATTCTCTTTCCTAGAAGTGTTTCGATTACTTTTTTTATTCGAATTGTTCCCACCTGTATGGTTATTTATCCCCTTCTTCTTACCACCAGGTTGATGGTTACCTAATTGGTTCACCATCTATATAGAATGAACATCAAACAATTGGGTATTATGAGCCATGTTATGTGAAGTGTTCCCACTAAAATGAGGGGCAGTCCTTGGGCGTGGTCCTCCTCCAATAGCTGTAGAAGCTGAAGGGATGTGACCAGACATGAATTGAAATGGAACGGAAAAGGTTGGTCCACCCTCAGAGGGGGCAGTAGAGGTTGTGTCACCCCCAGAGGGAGTGTAAGAGGATGCACCACCCACGGAAGGGGCAGTTCCCGTAGCTCTAAGGATAGTGTTAGCTTGACTACCCAATGAAGTGGATGTAACATTCAAATTAAAGTTGGGCATACCAATTGAATAAGGATTAGTGGTCGAAGGTTTCATGGTGTCATTGAGATCTAGCATCCCATATCAGAATCCCATAGTGTGTGTACCATATGATGGGTTTGTTTCCGGGGGTGGATATGGCCCAAAATTTGCGAAAGTGACGTGTGGGGGTGAGCCTTCCCCTCCAAGTTCCCTAGGAGTGGTGGGAATGGGTTGTCCATTGACATCCACCGAATGGGTTATTAGACTCTCTTAGGAAATTTTGTCCCAGTTAGGGTGAAAAGTCAGTTAGAATATGAGTATAAATAGAGGAGGTGTGTTCTTCATTTATCACTCATTCACTCACTTGTGTATTGCGCATAGGAGAGAGAGAGATTTTCATAGGAGGAGAAGGAGCTCTTGTTTGGAGACTACATCTTTGTATTGGTTGATTATCTATATTAAGGAAACCTTTGCTAGGTTTTCTACCCCATGAGGGTTTCCCATGGAAAATATTTGTCTATCTTGTGATTGTGTTTCTTTCAGTGATCTTTCTTGTGAATTTAGGATAAACTTAACATGGTAGGCATGGCCTCAACCCATTTGGAAAAGTAGTCCATGGCCACAATGATATGGTGATGCCCCCCAGCCAAAGCTAGTTTGCAATCCATGAAATCCACCCCCCACTTAGTGAAGGGACCGAAGGTGACGATCGGATGAAGGGGCGCTGGATGTGAGTGTATATTTTGAGAAAGAACCTGGCAAGGGTGACATCTCTTCACAATGTTCATACAATCTTTAAAGATCGAAGGCCAAAGGTATCCAAATCGCATAATACATTGGGTTCTCGCAAGCCCAGATAAGTGACCACCACATGCCCCATTGTGGCAGTCATTCAGCACACGCTCCGCTTCTTCATGAGTTAAAGAATGACAGATAATGGAGTTCTTTCCTTGACGACACAAAGTGTTGCCGACGATGACATAATGTTTAGCATGATGTCTCACATGCCATCATTCGTCCCATGAATAGTACGAAGGGAACTTCAAAGTTTGACGATATACGATGATATCCCCATACCAAGGGTGCACCTACGAGATAAGAAATAAGTACTCATCCACAAATGAATCTTCATGGACGATGTTATCATCAAGTCACGAAAAATCTAACATGAGCTCAATGAAAACCAAGGATTTCACTGACTTCGCCGAAGTAAAATTGAGATCAAACTCCTGAAGAATAACAATCAATTTATTGTACTTCCCCCCTATCAGAAGTCGTGATAGCATGAACCAAAATGGATTGATATGTGCTATAATAGTGGTTTTCCTAAGCATGATGTAATGCGGTAAACATTGGACTGCATGAACAGTTGCAAGTGCCAACTTCTCCACATGAGTGTATCTTAGCTCAATGTCTACTAAATTTCAACTAAGATAATAGATGACATGCTCTTGGAGCACATCATCTACCTGAACTAAGACCATGCCAATCGTCTCAAGAGACATGGCCACATAAAGCAAGAAATCTCTAGCAAAGTCAAGTGGACTAAGCAGAGAGGCCAGTACCAAAGATTTCTTCAAAGCATCGAAGGACTGTTGGGCTCACTCATCCCAGATAAATGGTTTGTCCTTCTTCAACAGATGCGCGAAACCTTTGGTAAGACTAGCATAATTCACTACAAAGCGTCGTAGAAAAGTGGCTCTCCCTTGGAGGCTCTGAAGTTGAATTAGGTTACGTAGGGGAGGAAACCGAAGCATTGCCTCAACCTTAAGAGGATCGACTCTTATACACTCTTGTGAAACTATGAACCCTAAAAGGTGACCCTTTCTCATGAAAAAGATGCACTTATTGGGATTCAAACGAATATTGTACCATCGGCATCTTTCGAAAATAAGACAGAGGTGCTTGAGGTGGTCCACTCTCTTGCAAGAATGGTCGGCAAGATCATCCAAGTATGCCTCCACTATGCGCTTAAGGTCGTGAAAAGCATAGGTGATAGCATCTTGAAATGTAGCTCCGGTGTTTTTAAGGCCGAAGGGCATTTTCCGGTACGCAAATGTACCCCAAGGACAATTGAAAGCAGTTTTATGTTGGTCCTCAGGATTTATTTGGATCTGATTATATTCAGAGAAACCATCCATAAACAAGAAAACCTCACTTCTGGCACAAGCATCCAAGATTTGAATTTTTATGTGGGGAAGTTGTCTTCCATACATGCACGGTTCAAATCTCGAAATTTTGTACATACGAAGATGGTTCCTTGCTTTTTATCTACAGGAACAGGATTTGACACCCATTCAGTAAAGGGAACTGGGTAGATGAAACCATCTTTAAGTAGTTTCTCCACCTCTGCCTTGATCATGGATTCCTTCCTAGGATTCACAACACGAAGTCATTGCCGAAACGGCTTGGAATTGGGATATGTCTTAATCTCGTGTTCGACAATACTAGGGTCTTTTCCTGGCATCTCCTCATATGACCAGGTGAAAACATCCTAAAATTCCTTGAACAGTTCAGTGTACAGCTGAATCTCTTCAGGGGAACAGTCAGCACTGATGTAAACGTTCTCTACCTTTCCGGGTGTATGAGAGATGTTGATCGATATGGTTGAGGAGATATTAGCCATATTCCTCTCCGCGTAAATCCCATGCGAATCCAAAGGAGCCACAGGGTGACCAACCTTCTCGTCAAGAGTCATCCTAAACACTTCCTGCTCAATGAGATCGAGGTTGGGAAGAAAATAAGAATGATGATGCAAATATACCCAAGGTCTCTCACTACCATACATGGCCTCATAGATGGCTTCATCGGAAGGAAAAACACTGTCAAGACAATCGTGCGAGCAAGATGAGTCGGCTACCCATGCTGGCAGCATAACGGGATCTTCCTCCTATGTTCGTGAAGGGGATGGATCCATCTTCGCAGTGGCTTCTTGAATTTCATGGTATGCAAGATTAGTTGTGGATAACGGCATAGCCATTCCGATGTGCGAAATGTATTCATACAAAGCACTCATGGATGGTAAAGTCTATGAGTCATTAAAATAGGAGATCCAGAAAGGTACATTATTTAACAAGGATGACGCACTATCATAAATGGTTCCAATAAACGCAATTGGTGCAAGAAAATCGAATGATCCCATCAAGGACAGATACAATCCTACACCAATGTTCCCAGTAGTCGGCTAAGAATATTTGATTTGGGGAACAACAGTTCCTGGTGATGCTACAGAATTAGAACTAGGGAAGTCTAGCTGATCGACTGTCACGATTCTACCTTCATGAGGAAAGCAGATAACTCTAAATACGGAGGATACGATCGCCTTCATTGCATAGATCCAATTCCATCCCAGAAGAAGGTTGTAGTCAATGGGCGCATCAACCACCTCGAATTCAATAGGCACAGATTTCCCACCCAAGTGGACTTCAAGGGAAAGGAGAATACCATGCGGCCTAAATGACCGACCATCAAATGTAGTAAGCAACTTCATAGATTTAGACAAGGGAGGAGATCCAAGAGCCTTCCAACAATCCAATGACATTACTGAGGTGGAAGCACCTTCATCAACCACTGTGCATTTTAAAAAACTTATCCAAACACCTCACATGGATTTGAAAATCCACATGATAAGGTAAGCGAGGTTGGACATCAGTAGTGTCGAATTTAATGATGCTAGCGCTACTCTCATCCTGAACTCCTAAAGCAGGCAAAAGGGCGTGCCGTTGTGAAGGGAATTCCTTTAAAACCTCAAGAGCTGAAATGGCACACAGAGTTTGGCCCAAATATTCTACAATAGAGTAGTTTTGGGAAGCTCGGGCATTGGGATTGTGCACCAAGTGCTTGAAAACACCTTTTGGTATCCACGACATAGTAGTGGGCTTCTTGATATGCAAGGAAGTATCAAGAGGAAGAGGAGGCTCATTCCCCATATTCAGTTGTTGTGCGCCATAATCACATTGACGAGTAGAAAAACTAACCTGAGATTGAACCATTTTCATGCATCCGTAACCACCAGCATGAGAGAAGGATCTTGTAGTTTCATTTGTCCCATAGCCAGTAGCGGGAGCATTCAAAGCCATATTTTGATGATGCGGAAGGGGATATTTCAACATAGCTGGGCGCTGTGAAAGATGCTTCGATGCTTCTTCAATTCAAGGACACAAGTGAGTCAGGTGATCTTCCCCTCAAATTTTGCAAGGGAATTTCACTTTACGTCTCGGCTTACGGTCCCCACCAACATTTTTGCCATCACGAGGAGGGTTGGCATTCTCTTTCCTAGGAGTGTTTCGATTACTTCCGTTATTTGAATTTTTCCCACCCATATGGTTATTTCTCCCCTTCTTCTTACCACCAGGTTGATGGTTACCTAATGGGTTCATCGTCTATATAGAATGAACATCGGACAGTTGGGTAGGGGTGGATGAGGTGCAAGCCTGTCTGGTGTGGATTGGCCAATAGCCAAATTTTTCATGGCTGGTGACCAAATCCAAGGGTCGAGTACTTGTATATCGGACAATGTCGTCAGCATGTGGTCCAAGAACTAGTTTGGGCTCATGTCGCGACTGTGGTGCGTCAGGAATAATATCATATAGGATGCCAGACTAAGCGTAGACTAGGTCTAGCTATTGGACTTTAAGTATAGCTTGTTCCTCGGTCATAATACTAGATACGGAAATGTCTTTCAAAATATATGGAAGCAAAGACTTAAGAAACCATTTCAACAAAAAATCTGGAGGAATGTTGGCTATCACCATCCTCTTCTGTCAATTCCACTCTTGCACATGGTTAGATATGTGCGTGGCCTTGTCTTGCTGGAAGGTAGAAAAAATCTCAGTGCCAGTATCGTAACGAACCGGCAGCTGAAAATGGTCTAGGAAAACCAAAGATATCTCGTTGAAACCTCTATCAGTGCCCCCAGGAAACTCGACATACCACTTCGCAGCTGCCCCCGTGAGGGTGCGTTGAAACAGTCTCAAACGAATAGATTCATGATTTAATGAATTAGAGGAGCAACAAAGGTGAAAATTCATAACATGATCACTCGGATCCTCACCATTCTTCCCTTAAAACATTGGAATGTCTGAAAGGGATCTTGGTAGGGACTGGAGGCCAAGAAGGATCATGACACACCGGATCATTCGTGAGCTTCGAAAGAACTGGCACATTCAATCAAACAAGAAATGGGAGATGATGCTATGAAGCTGGATTAAAGGCTCCCAAAATAGGCTGACCTTGTGGATAGTATAGATGATATAAACCGTGACCATGACCATAGGGCTGATAATCGCCTCCACCTTGACCCGTGTAAGGGTATGAAGGCATATATGGATTTTAAGCACCATAGTGAGGGGGGTTATAGTAAGGGCCAGAACCTGCTGCATTATGAGAAGGATTACCACCATAATTATGGGGCATATAGGTGCTAGTTGTAGCAGGAACAATCGAGTAATGACCATGAGTGTAGGGTATGTTTCCACCCCCGGTGTTGGGAATGTTCCCACCCCGAGGGTTAGGAATGTTCCCACCCCCAGTATAAGGTATGTGTCCACCTCCTATGTTGGGAATGTTCCCACCACCAGTGTTAAATTTCAACTAAGATAAAAGATGACATGCTCTTGGAGCACATCATCTACCTGAACTAAGACCTTCCCAATCGTCTCAAGAGACATGGCCACATAAAGCAATAAATCTCTAGCAAAGTCGGGTGGACTAAGCAGAGCGACCGATACCAAATCTTTCTTCAAAGCATCGAAATACTGCTGGGCTCGCTCATCCCAGATAAATGGTGTGTCCTTCTTCAATAGGAGCATGAAACCTTTGGTAAGACTAGCATAATTCACTACAAAGTGTCGTAGAAAATAGGCTCTCCCTTGGAGGCTCTGAAGTTGAACTAGGTTACGTGGGGGAGGCAACTGAAGTATTGCCTCAACCTTAAGAGGATCAACTCTTATACCCTGTTGTGAAACTATGAACCCTAAAAGGAAACCCGTTCTCACGACAAAGATGCAATTATTGGGATTCAAACGAATCTTGTACCATCGACATCTTTCAAAAATAAGACAGAGGTGATTGGGGTGGTCCACTCTCTTGCGAGAATGGACGGCAAGATCATCCAAGTATGCCTCCACTATGTGCTTAAGGTCGTGAAAAGCATAAGTCATAGCACGCTGAAACGTAGCTCCAACATTTTTAAGGCTGAAGAGCATTTTCCGATACGCAAATGTAGCCCAAGGACAAATGAAAGCAGTTTTATGTTGGTCCTCAAGCTTTATCTGGATCTAATTATATCTGGAGAAACCGTCAAAAAATGAAAAAACCTCTCTTCCATCACAAGCATCCAAGATTTGATATATGAATGGTGTGGGGAAGTTGTCTTTCAGACATGCATGGTTCAGATCTTGAAAGTCTATGCATATGAGGATGGTTCCTTGCTTTTTATCTATAGGGACGAGATTTGACACCCATTCAATAAGGGGAACTGGGTAGGTGAAACCAGCTTTAAGTAGTTTCTCCACCTCTGCCTTGATCACGACTGCCTTCCTAGGATTCACAGCACGAAGTCATTTCCAAACCGGATTGGAATTGGGATATGTCTTGATCTCGTGTTCAACAATACTAGGGTCTATTCCTGGCATCTCCTTATATGAACAGGCGAAAATATCCTGAAATTCATTGAACAATTAAGTGTACAGCTGAATCTCTTCAGGGGAACAGTCAGCACCAATGTAAACGTTCTCTAGCTTTCCTGGTGTACGAGAGATGTTGATCGATATGGTTGGGTATGTATTAGCCATATTCCCCTCCGCATAAATCCCATGTGAATCCAAAGGAGCTAGAGGGTGACCAAACTTCTCGGCAAGAGTCTTCCTAAACTCTTTCTACTCAACGAGATCGAGGTTGGGAAGAAAATAAGAACGATGATGCAAATATCCCCAAGGTCTCTCACTACCACACATGGCCTCAATGATGGCTTCATCCAAAGGAAAAACACCATCAAGACAATCGTACGAGCAAGACGAGCTGGCTGCCCATGCTAGCAGCATAAAGAGATCTTCCTCCTCTGTCTGTGAAGAGGATGGATTCGGCTTCACAGTGGCTTGTTGAATTTCACAGTATGCAATCTCAACTGCGGATAACAGCATAGCCATTCTGATGTGCGAAATGTATTCAGATGAAGCACTCGTGGATGGTAAATTCCATGAGTCATTAAAATATGAGGTCCAGAAAGGTACATTATTTAACAAGGATGATGCACCATCGGAAATGGTTCCAATAAACGCAATTGGTGCAAGAAAATCGAATGATCCCATCAAGGACGGATACAATCATACACTAATGTTCCCAGTTCCCGGCTAAGAATCTTTGATCTGGGGAACAACAGTTCCCGGTGATGGTACAGAATTAGAACTAGGGAAGTCTAGTTGATCGACTGTCATGATTCTACCTTCATTAGGAAAGCAGATAACTCTAAATATAGAGGATACGATCGCCTTCATTGCATAGATCCAATTCCTTCCCAAAAGAAGGTTGTAGTCGATGGGCGCATCAACCACCTCGACTTCAATAGGCACGGATTTCCCACCCAAGTGGACTTCAAGGGAAGGGAGAATACCATGCGGCCTAAACAACCGACTTGCAAATGCAGTAAGCATGGTCACAGATTTAGACAAGGGAGGAGAGCCAAGAGACTTCCAACAATCCAATGACATTACTAAGGTGGAAGCACGTTCGTCAACCACCATGCATTTAACAAACTTATCCAGACACCTCTTATGGAATTGAAAAGCCACATGATAAGTTAAGTGAGACTAGACATCAGTGGTGTCAAATTTAATGATGCTAGGGCTACTCTCATCTTGAAATCCTAAAGCAGACAAAAGGGCGTGCCGTTGTGAAGGGCATGCCTGTAAAACCTCAAGAGCCAACATGGCACACGGAGTTTGGCCCAAATATTCTACAATAGAGTAGTTATGGGAAGCTCGGGAATTGGGATTGTGTTTCGAGCGCTTGAGAACACCTTTTGGTATCCGCAGCATAGAAGTGGGCTTCTCAATATGCAAGGAAGTATCAGGAGAAGGAGGAGGCTCATTCCCCATATTTGGTTGTGGTGCCCCATAATCATGTTGACGAGTCGCAACACTAACCTGAGATTGAACCATGTTCACGCATCTGTAACCATCGGCATGAGAGGAGGACGTTGTAGTTTCATTAGTCCCATAGCCAGTAGAGGGAGTATTCGAAGCCATATTCGGATGTTGCGGAAGGGGATCTTTCAACACAGCTAGGCTCTGTGAAAGATGCTTCGATGCTTCTTCGATTTGAGAACACAAGTGAGTCAGGTGATCTTCCCCACAAAGTTTGTAAGGGAATTTCACTTTACGTCTCGGCTTACGGTCCCCACCAGCATTTCTGCCATCCTAAGGAGGATTGGCATTCTCTTTCCTAGGAGTGTTTTGATTACTTTTGTTATTCGAATTGTTCCCACCCTTACGGTTATTTCTTCCCTTATTCTTACCACCAGGTTGCCGGTTACCTTAAGGGTTCGCCATATGTATAGAATGAACATCAGACAATTGGGTAGGAGTGGATGAGGCACGAGCCTATCCGGGTGTGGATTGGCCAATAGACAAATTTTTCCTTTGGTTGGTGACCAAATCCACAGGTCGAGTACTTGTAGATCCAACAATGTCATCGGCATGTGGTCCGGGAACTAGTTTGGGCTCATGTCATGACTGAGGTGCGTCAGGAATAATATCATATAGGATGCTAGACTAAGCATAGACTAGGTCTAGCTGTTGGACTTTAAGTATAGCTTGTTCCTTAGTCATAATACCAGATACGAAAACGTCTTTCAAAATATATGGAAGCAAAGACTTAAGAAACCATTCCAACAAAAAAGTGATAGAAAATATGGAGGAATGTTGGCTTCCACCATCCTCTTCCGTTGAGGCCACTCTTGAACGTGGGAAGATATGTGCATGGCCTTATCGTGGCGGAAGGTAGAAAAAATATCCGTGCCAGTATAATAACGAACTAGTAGCTAAAAATGGTCTAGGAAAACCAGAGCTATCTCATTGAAACCTCTATAAGTTCCCCCAAGCAACTCGACATACCACTTCGCTTCTTCCCCCATGAGGGTGTGTTGAAACAGTCTCAGATGAATAGAATCATGATTTAATGAATTCGAGGAGAACCAAAGGTGAAAAGTTGTAGCATGATCACCCGGATCCTCACCATTCTTACCTTCAAACTTTGGAATGTCCGAAAGGGAGATTGGTAGGGAGTGGAGGCCAAGAAGGATCGTGACACACCCGATCATTCATGAGCTTCCACAAATCTGGCATATTCAATTGAGCAAAAAATGGGAGATGAGGTAGTGAAGCTGGATTAAAGGCTCCCAAAAGAGGCTGACCTTGCAAACCGTATGGATGCTATAAACCATGACCATGACCATAGGGATGATAACCGCCTCTACCTTGAATCATGTAAGGGTATGAAGGCATATATGGATTGTAAGCACCATAGTGAGGAGGGTTATAGTAAGGGCCAGAACCCACTGCATTATTAGAAGGATTGCCACCATAATTATGGGGCATATAGGTGCTAGTTGTAGCAGAAGCAGTCGAGTAATGGCCATGAGTGTAGGGTATGTTTCCAGCCCCGGTGTTGGGAATGTTTCGACCCCTAGGGTTAGGAATGTGCCCACCCGTAGTATAAGGTATGTGTCCACCTCCAGTGTTGGGAATGTGCCCACCCCCAGTGTTGGGAATGTGCCCACCCCCAGTGTTGGGAATGTACCCACTCCCGGTGTTGGGAATGTGTCCACCCCTAGTATAGGGTATGTTCCCACTCCCAGTGTTGGGAATGTGCCCATTCCCAGGGTTAGGAATGTGGCCACTCCTGGTGTTGGGAATGTTCCCACTCCCAGTGTTGGTAATGTGCCCACTTCTAGGGTGAGGAGGAACATGTTGGTTAGCAGTCATAGTCATAGTCATGGGTATATGCGTAGAAGCATGCGTGTTAGGTTGTGTATTATGAGCCATGTTATGTGAAGTGTTCCCACTAAAATGAGGGGCAGTCCTAGGGCGTGGTCCTCCTCCAATAGCTGTAGAAGCTGAAGGGATGTGACCAGACGTGAATTGAAATGGAGTGGAAAAGGTTGGGCCACCCCCGAAGGGGCTGGTAGAGGTTGTGTCGCCCCCGGAGGGAGCAGAAGAGGATGCACCACCCACAGAAGGGGAAGTGCCCGTAGCTCCAAGGCTAGTGTTAGCTTGAATACCAGATGAAGTGGATGTAACATTCGAATTAAAGTTGGGCATACCAATTGAATAAGGATTAGTGGTCGAAGGGTTCATGGTGTCATTGAGATCTGGCATCCCATATCGGAATACCAGAGTGTGTACCATATGATGGGTTTGTTTCTAGGGGTGGATATGGCCCCAAATTTGCAAAAGTGACTTGTGGGGGTGATCCTTCCCCTCCAAGTTCCCTAGGAGTGGTGGGAATGGGTTTTCCATTGACATCCACCGACGGAGTCACGGGAATTATTCCCGGTGTTCGAGATGCAGAAGTCATAATGTACTTGTGAAGTTCATCATAAGTATCAAAAGTATCAGAGGGGATCCTCCAGTGTCTCTTATGAAAAGGATGTGTTACCTCATCAGCTGTTAAACCATATAAATGATGAGACTGACGGAGAGGAAGATCTCACTCCATGATAACTCCAAATAAATAGAACGCCTCCTAATGGCCAACTATCGATAAAAAAGCACACACCTAAAGAAAACTACAACCAAATTCACACAAACAGGACTGGCTCAAGGGACCTCATGACACTACAGCTGGTATGTCTCACCTAAGAGAGGCTTGAGGTCCTCCCAAAATATAACCGGAGGTAACAGAATCAGTTATAAGGGCTCTCAGACTTCACTGCGTGCACAGGCTCAAATCCCTATACAACAGAAAACTGTGTTGTCCAACCCCTATCTGACTCAAGATACATACAGTATAACCACTGTAAGCACCCTATGCGATACCTAGGTAAAGCAACTAAGGTCACCACAATATAGCCAATGCTCAGGCGGACAGTCACAGTTGGGATCCATCGCATGGGCAGGGTAGCTAAGCCCAAAACTCAAGAGGGTCAAATGCCCCAAGAGCCCCCGTACACGAACAAATCCTGGAAATATCTCCCACGTTTAGTCAGCATTGGAGGTCTATCTCCGCAACCAACCTCCCGTGACCTCATGCTTAAATCTGGTTTTAGCAGAGCTTCCTGAGAACAATGATGTATACCATGGGTTTCACCACTCCCTGGTCAGACACATAATGTTGGTTCAATAGTCTTGGATTGTTAACTCACAATGATCTATTCCAAGACTCTAAACCTAAGCTAGTTGGTGCACCCTATAAAATGAAAATCATTTCTAATCAATTTTAAGATTAAGCGTTGATTTTAATGGCTGTAATTACTCAAAGGATATGGTCATGAAACTGATGATGTATAGGACTCAATAATATGCACAACCAAAAAACACTAGACTCATCTAATCAATAAAAGAGCATGCCACTAATATGACAATCAATCCAATGATTCAAAATAAAATGCAATCTCTTTAATGTTTCAATGCACAAGCAAGTCCTAGATGAAATCACAAGCACTTAGATGCAAAATGTAGTACATAAATCAAATATTTTTGTATTTTCTTTTCTAAATGCAAGGAAAATGCAAAACAATGTTTTTGTATTTTTTCAATATAATGGAATGAAAACATGCAAGCAAAATCCAACTATTCAGTAAAGAAATGTAGAGTACATCAAGTAGACAACCCAGCAAGACCCGAACAGTAAGATTCAGCCAAGCTAATGAGCTAGAAAACAAGAAAATGTGAAAAAAATTCAAAGCTCAAAAACTAAGAGAAAGAGGAGTCTCTGGTCATAAACAGAGCATGGAACAGTCAGGAAACAAGCCAACTAAGACTCAGGAACACTCATAATCAACCCAGCAATCACCCAAGGCCAAACATCAAACAATCTCGGAGCTGTACGCAACTGTTCAAAGAATAGTTGCGGGTACACGCAGGCTACAGTACACATAGAGGCGGGTTGACGCAGTCAAAACAAAGTTGACTCGCGTATAGGGAAAGGAAAATGAGCCGTAAGAAGGTAAAAAAACCCAGAAAAAGATAGTTTTCTACTATGGATCCCGACGGCCAATCAAAGACATAGAAGCTCAACAAACAACAACTCAAAATAAGGACAAATGCCTAAAAATCCCCAAAAATAGATGTTCTCCCTAGTGGAGTCGCCAATTCTGTTACGGAGAAAACTTCCTATGGCTTGGGGTAGACCACAACATACAATTGACTACTAGAAAATAACTCAATTCCCAATGCAATTCTATATAAATGACAATGCTAAGATAATGGAGAATCAAACCAACCTTCAACCGGATGTTCGAAGAAGATCCCCGTTGAGCTTTCAATCTCTACACTTGGACCTGCAGGTTAGTATCAAAAACAAATACAAGCAAGTGCATATAACATGTGAAAGGTATTAGCATAATCAATAGCATGATCCATGATATTATAATCAAATGTAACCCAATGTAATTTAACAACATTCACAACATCAACTGGACGGGAAAATGAGTATTTCCATTAATTAATAACAAGAAGTACAATGATACGACCTCTTGCCAGCAACCAATCTGAACCAAGAACTAGGTCTCTCCACTTGTACCTCCACCACTTCAATCCCCCATTCAATGGCAAACTCAAACTATGAAAGGAGTTTGGTATGTGAACAGAAGGAGTTCACAACAATAAGGATCAATGAGTGTAGACTCAAGTCACAACAAAAATACACTAGAGTTATCTTGCTCTCGCTTTCTCCTCCCTTCCATACACCATAAGAGATCAATATATAGCCTTCCAGAGGTAAGTGAAAGGTCGAATTGAGTCGTTTCGGGGTATAGGGAGGGCCAAAGGTCACCCTAAGACCTCTTTTTGGGAGTAAGAGGTAATTTTCTATTGGTTTTTACCATTTTACTTGGTGTCCGCGGGATATGGTGGAACAGCCTGCATGCACGCTGGATATAGTGTAATAGCTAGCGTATATGATAAAAAATGAGGATTTGTGTGTTCCTAGAGGACAAAATGTTGAATCTGAGTCAATGAAATGGATCCTGAAGGCCAATCAATGCTGATGCTCACAAGGTGGAAAATTACGCTATAACAAAGGTTGGGAAATAGAAGAAGAGTGAAAAGTTAGAGATTGTGCATACAGATGTGTGGGGACCAGATCAGGTACAATATCTAGATAGCTCTCATTATTATGTTACTTTTATTGATGATGAAACTAGAAAAACTTTGGTTTATTGCATTAGATAAAAATTTGATGTGTTTTTTACTTTTAAGAAATTGAAAGCTTTGGTTGAGAATGAGACATGAAAAAGGTTGAAGTGTCTCAGATCTGATAATGGAGGTGAATACTACGGCAAGGATTTTGATAGTTATTTTTCATACCATGGGATTCATAGAGAGAAAACAACCCCAGGAACACTACAAGAAAAGTGTGTAACAGAAAGTATGAACAGAACAATCATGGAGCATGCAAGGTGTATGAGATTGCATGCAGGGTTTCCCTTACAGTTTTGGAAAAGATCTTGTAGATACTATTGTTTACTTAATAACAGGGGACCTTCAAGTACTTTGGATGGTGGTATTCCAGAGGAGGCATGGACAGGTAAAAATGTAAACTACTCATTTCTTAGAACTTTTAGTTGTGAAGCATTTTTCCATATTAATAAAGAAAATAGAACAAAGATTGAGGTTAAATCCAAAAATTGTACATTTATTGGATACAGGGTTGATGATTTTGGTTATCGCTTATGAGATTATGAAAATAAAAAAATCATTAGGATTTGAGATGTGGTATTCAATGAAAAAGTCATGTATAAATATTAGTTGCAGCGAAAGAACGGGAAAAGGAAAACACAGAGTACATAGTGTTTGATGAAATCAAAGAAAATGAAGTTACAAAATTACCAGAAAATCAAGAACAACAGAAGGCGCCTAAAACTCCTACAAGTGTTAGAATATCTACCACATCAAGTAGACCCGTAGAACGATAATATCCTTCAATGTATTATTTATTGATGACTGATTCTGGTGAACCAGAATGTTATGAAGAAGCAATGCAGGTGGAAAAATTAAAGAAGTGGGAGCAAGGCATGAATGAGCAGATGGACTCATTGGTAAGAAACTAGACTTGGGATTTGGTTCAGTTTCCTGCAAGTAAAAGAGCATTGCAGAATAAATGGGTTTACAGGTTGAAGGAAGAAGATGGAGGAAAGAAGCAGTACAAGGCCAGACTTGTTGTAAATGGGTTTGCACAGAATAAAGTTATAGATTTTGATGAAATATTTTCTCCTCTTGTTAAAATGACTTCAATTAGAACTATTTTAAGTCTAGTGGTAGTAGAAGATTTGCATCTTGATAAGTTAGATGTAAAAACAAACTTTCTCCATGGGGATTTGGAGGAAGAGATTTATATTTAGAATCCATAGGGGTGTGAGTTCAAAGGGAAAGAGAATTTCGTATGCAGGTTGAATGTAATGTCCCCATCCAAATAAATATCTAGAAGGGAAAATTCCACCAATCTACTAGTTCCCTAGGTTGGGGTGGAAACATTTGGATTTGGAATAAGGGAGATAATAAACCCCAAATCGACATTAGATTGACATAAACATATTAAAAGGGTCTAAATAAATATTTACAATAGAAAAATAAGGTGGCACTTGGTCATGAAGGCACATTGGTGGTGTGGGACCCACACAAATCAAGATTCCCCATGCCACATGGCATCCTATTCTCACCCATTCGAATCCAAGGTGGAGTCTAATGTTCTTGGGGGAGTTGGAAGTTCATTATACTTGGCATGACTCAATGAAGGTCGAATTGGAGTGGAAGAGTAAGTCCCATGGAAAACGGAGAGGCATCTTAGAGATATTGAGACACTTGGGCTAGATTCCCTAGCTTCTATGACAACAATAATGAATATGCTATGACACTTATGACAAGAATAAGACCTAATTGCTGACATCTGACCTATATGACATGTTAGGGCTAAAAATAGCCTCCAAGAAGTCACTCAATGGATTTAGGGAAGCCAAGAATCTTCCCCATTCGAATTGGTGGAAGATGGAGACTAAGAATTGTTGTACAAGTGGCACACATTGGAATCTCTTCCCAACTCGAGTTGGCATGAAGATTTTGGAAGGAATTTGAACCATGGATGGCTTGGGAATTTTATAAAATACAAGAACAAAGAAGGAGAGGATACTTTGATCATTTATCATTTTGCAAATTGGAGACCATAGCTTGTCCATGCTAGTGGAGTTTTACTCTACTTGCCTTTGTACCAATTTCCAGGGTGAAAGATTCCAATCCTAATTGGAAATTGGAGAAGAAAATTGGACCTTTAATTTGGAAATAAAATGGAGTCATTTTTTTCAACTTTAATCTACATGGATGCTCGTGACCTTTTCTTCTTCAACTTGCTTCCACACCTCTCTCACATTTCTCTTCATATTTTTGCTCTTGGAGGAAGGGCGCATTTGGTGAGATGCTGATCTATTTGGGGGATCTCATGAGGACCCATTTATTTTTAATATGATGTATTTAATCTGTATTTGATTCTCATAATAACCACAGGTCAAAACTCCAAGTGAAACTATGTAAAAATGCCAAACTATGTATGAATGGTGCCATTTTCCCCTATATCTAGTTGTGAGAACTTGAAGTTGCTTGGTTTCAATTTTTTTTAGTCAATATATGTGATTTTATTTCTTTATGGAGAGCCATTAATGTAATGAATAAGTTTAATAAATATCATACAAGTCATTGGAACAATTATCTCAAAATTCATAGCAAGTTGTGGAGTTTTTCTATAATTTTCCCCTATGTGAAAGCATGTCTACAAACCTCTAATTTATGGGAGTTGAATAAGAATTTAGGAAATAATTAATGATTCATTTGGGTATCCATTGAATTCCTATAACTATTCCATGTCTCTTTTATGAAATTTGTGAGGTTCCTACTTCATTTGGGAAGCCATTTGTGTCTTCTACCCTTGGGGGTTTGAACCTCAAAATTACTAGTAAATTTCCCTATTTTCTCCTGAACTTAAATGACTATTGAAGAAGTATTTTGAGAGTGTCCAAGAATACATCAGATTAATTTTTATGTCTTAATACCTTTAAAACACCTTCATACCCAATTCAGAATCATTTGGATCCATTTGGAAGCGTTGGAGTCATCACTATTCTAAGGGTCGAATTGGCCAAAAATTGCAATTTTTGCAAATTTAACAAAAGGGAAACTACAAGTAGTATTAGATAATTTTCCTTGCGCCTCATTTGGGTTACCATCTATGAGGACAATAATTTAGGTCCCACCCTTAGAAACCCACATTGAAAGTACATTTGGTGAAGAGGAAGAAGAAGGAGAAGAGGTACCCTCTGTTGAAACTATTGCTAAGGATGAGAAAGGAACTTTAGATATGGAGGAGAAACAAGAGTTTAGGAAATTCATGAAACCATTTTTTGAATACATGACAAGGAATATAATGCAAGGTTTTTAATTGATAGCTAGTCAAATTGGTAGCAAATTGGAAATAGGAGGCAACACTACTTCCCCTAGTGAGGAAAAGAAGAAATTTGGTGGAAGCATTTTCTCAAGGACAATGCCTCATAATTGACCCAATGAATTTCAGAGCTCAACAAGAGCTAGCACACCTATTTTTCTTGATCCCAAAGAATATCCTAACACCCAATATGGCATGAATGAAGTTCTAGCATAATGGAAGCAGTTGAGTGAAGATTGTAGAAGGACATTACCATTTGATCAATTCTTTACTGTGTCAAACAAGCTCAAAATGAGAGGAGGTAATAGAACTCATTTCCAAAATAAAGAATTGAATTATGCCATAGGTAAAATGCCCCTTCCTACCTTTGATGGATCATCTCAAAGTTCTACAAATACTTGGATACAAAAGTTAGATGTGTATTTTCAGCTAAATCCAATGGTTGAAGAGGATGCTCTAAAAATGGCTATTTTGAATATTGAAGGAGAATACAATGATTGGTGGTTCCATAGGATTAAAACCTTGGGACATTATCAAGTCACAACATTTGAATAATTTTTTAACATGTTATTGGAAATATTCGAGCAAAAAGACCCTGAAATGCCTTTCAAGGAACTAGCACGGTTGAAGCAAATTGGAACGCCTGATGAGTACATGTTGGAATTTCAAAAACTATCAGTTAAGGTGGCTGATATATCTATGTTTCAATTAGTATTTCTCTTTACTTAAGGTTTTTCTGAACCTTTGAAGGGTTTAGTTAAATCTCACAAACCTACTTCATTGAAAGATGCCATGAACTTGGCAAGAGATCTGCAAAATGTGCTACCCAAGACAAGGTTTCCTCCCAAGCCCAAATTTCCTTCCAAGTTCAAATTTGAAAAGAAGATATGGAAAAAATATGCATTTGGAAAGGACAATAAATAGGGACCAAGCAAGGAAGAACTCAGACTAAAGAGACTATGTTACACATACTTCCAACCATGGGTACCAGGGCATAAATGTGCTAAGGGGAAAGCATAATGCATTGAAGTATTTTCTAATGATGATGAAGGTGAAGGTGACATGGAGGAAGAAGAAAATAGTTCATCCCAAGAAGAGGGGTATGACACAGCAGAAGAAGATCACCCATCACCTGACAAAGGGAGAATGGGAGTACTTTCAGAAGTGCCTCATTTTCACACCATTTGATGCAAATGAGTGGTACAAGGGAAAAGCGTTTTGGTATTGGTAGATGGAGGAGAAACTCATAACTTCATTTATGTATCCATGGTGGAGAGGATAAAGTTACCTACTAAACCATTTAATGGGTTCACAGTCATCATTCCAGGTCACAATACTATGGAGTGCAAAACATGGATTCCAAAGCTACAAGTCACCATAGGTAATTACACATTTTTTTATAGTTTTTATGTGGTTGATGTTGCTGATACTAATGTGGTATTGGGAGTGCAATGGTTATACTATATAGGGTAACATACAGTGAACTACCAAACACCTGAAATGAAATTCAAAGATTCGGAAGGAAGACAAAGGGTGGTGAGAGGAATGCACACATATCTGAATCAAGTGGTGTCTTCCGACAATATGAGGTCCATATTGAGGAATGGGGATATTGAATAGGTTTTTGAATGTTTCATCACCTCCCCCAAGCCAAACATTAATATTGCATAACATCCAAGGGAGATAAAGCAACTACTACACAAATATGAAAAGGTTTTTGGAGACCTTCCTCCTAGAAAGCCACTTGATAGAGGAGTTGAGCACACCATTGTTTTGGTGGTGGATACTTAACCTATAAAATAACCACGATATAGACACCCAGAAAGGTTCATAGATGAGATTGAGAAGGCTATTCAAGATATCTTGTAATTGGGACGCATTATACCAAGCTCTAGTCCCTATGCTTCTTCAGTTTTTTTGGTGAAGAAAAAGGATGGGACCTTGAGGATGTGCATTGGTTTTAGAGCTCTAAACAAGAATACAATTAAGAATAGATATCCCATCCCTAGAATATATGAGCTCATGAATGAGCTATTTAGAGCAAATTTATTCTCCAAAATTGATCTTATATATGGTTTCCATCAAATTCAAATGGAGGAGGATGTGCAGAAAAAATGCTTTCAGATGTCACTATGCCCATTTCAAATTTATTGTCATGCCTTTTGGTTTAATCAATGGTCCAACCACCTTCCAATCATGCATGAACAAAATATTTTGCAAGAAGCTCCGTAATTTTTTTTTGGTTTTCTTTGATGATATTTTGATTTACAGTAATACATGGGAGGAACATTTACACCATTTGGAAGTTGTGTTGAAAATATTGCATGAACAATCTTTGTTTGCTAAGTTGTCCAAATGTGAATTTGGGTTGAAATAAGTTTTGTATCTTGGGAACATCATTGGGAAAGATGGAGTAAAGGTGCACTTGGAGAAAATAAAGGCTATTCTTGAATTTCCATCACCCAAAAACATCACAGAATTGAGAGGCTTCATTGGAATATGCACTTACTATAGGAAGTTTGTGAAGGGGTTCTCCAAATTAACTGCTCCACTCACTTATGTGACCAAGAAGGATGCATTTAAATGGGATGAAGAGGCTGAAATGGATTTCCAAAGAATGAAATAGGTAATCAGTAGTTGTCCAGTACTTTCATTACCATATTTTTCTAAACCTTTTGTTTTGGAATGTGATGCATCAGGAGAAGGAATATGGGCGGTCCTAAAGCAAAATCAACACCCAATAGATTTTGAGAGAAAACAATTGCAGCCACATGATGATCTCTACTCCATATATGACAAAGAAATGTTAACCATCATGCATGCCTTGGGAAATTTTAGACAATATCTGGTGGAGAACAAGTTTGTGGTCAAAACTGATCATAAATACAGTTTAAAGCATTTTCTCACACAAAAGGATCTCAATGAAAGGAAACAAAAGTGGGTAAGTAAGTTCCACGCTTTTGATTTTGACATTGAATATGTAAAAGGGAAGAATAATATTGTAGCAGATACTTTATCTAGGAGACATTCATTTTCCCTTATGGACATTTCAAAAGATTGGAAAGATCTGCTAATAGTTGAGTATGCCAAAGATAGTTTTTCTTGTGATGTGTTAGATGGGGTCAAAGGATATGATAGGTAAAATATTTTGAATGGCCCGACCTACTATATGGACTGGATATATTTGGTTCATGGTTCGAATATAAAGCACAAGATTTTGAAGGAAGCTCATGATTCCCCTTTAATAGGCCATCCTAGTTTCTTCAAAACATATAGGCAACTAAGGAAAAGGTTTTCTTGGAAAGGGTTGAAGGAATATGTTATAAAGTATGTGAATGAATGCAATATATGTCATCAAAAAAAAAATTGAACACACACATCCTGCTGGTCTATTGCAACCATTGCCCATTCCACAACAAAAATGGGAAAGTATCTCAATGGATTTCATCACAGGTTTGCCCAAATATTTGGGTAAGGATTGTATTTATGTTGTGGTGGATAGACTCACAAAATTTGATCATTTCTTTGCAATTACATCATATTTTACTGCTGCACAAGTGGTTGATCTATTCTTTAGAGAAATTTTCAAATTGCATGGGCTTCCCAAGAACATTGTGAGTGATAGGGATAGAATATGTATGAGTGGTTTTTGGAAAGAAATTTTCAAGTTGGTGGGCACTAAATTGACTCCAAGCACAAGATATCATCCAAAAAATAATGGAAAAACAAAAAGAGTGAACCAATGGTTGGATTGGTACTTGAGGAACTATGTTGGTGAGCACCAGAAAGCATGGGTTAAATGGATACACTTGGGTGAGTTTTGATACAATACTAATTTCCATATGTCCATTGGCATGTCTCATTTCAAAGAACTTCATGGTTATGAAGAACTAATCTTTGTTGATCACATATTTGGTGATAGTAGATCCCAAAAATACAATGATTGGGTGGAGGAAAGTCAAGAGATTTTGAAGCTTCTAAAAGACAATTTGCAGGTTTCCCAAAATCAACAAAAATAGTATGTGGATCAACATACGGAGGAAAGAAATTTTCAAGTGAATTATTTGGTCTATTTGAGGCTTCAGACATATAAACAAACCTCCTTGAAAGGGAAAGGATCAAAAAATATCAAACCAAGGTATTATGGCCCATACAAGATAGTTCAAAACTTTGGGGAGGTAGCTTATGAGTTATAACTTCCAGAAGGTAGCAAAATCCATAATGTATTTCATGTCTCATGCCTTAAGAAGGCTATTGGTCAGAAAATTTATATTTCAGAAACACTCCCTCCATTGGATGATGAAGGACAAGTCATACTTATTCCAGAAAAAAAATTGAAGACAAGAGAAAGGAAATTGAGGAGCAGAACCATAAGAGAATATTTGGTACAATGGAAAGATTTTCCAAGTGAGGATGCCACATGGGAAGAGGAAAAAATTTTGCAACATCCTAATTTATATTTGCTTGAGGGAAAGAAATATTGTGTGGGGAGGACTGTAATGTCCCCATCCAAATAAATCACTAGAAGGGAAAATTCCACCAATCTACTAGATCCCTAGGTTGGGGTGGAAACATTTGAATTTGAAATAAGGGAGATAATAAAAACCAAATTGACATTAGCTTGACATAAATTTATTAAAATGGTATAAATAAATATTTACAATAGAAAAATAAGGTGGCACTTCGTCATGAAGGCACATTGGTGGTGTGGGACCCACACAAAGCAAGATTCCTCATGCCACATGGCATCCTATTCTCACCCATTCAAATCCAAGGTGGAGTCTAATGTTCTTGGGGGAGTTGTAAGGTCATTATACTTTTAATGACTCAATCAAGGTTGAATTGGAGTGGAAGAGTAACTCCCATGGAAGAGGAAGAGGCATCTTAGAGATATTGAGACACTTGGGCTAGATTCCCTAGATTCTATGACAACAATGATGAATATTCTATGACACTTATGACAAGAATCAGACCTGATTGCTGAAATATGACCTATATGACATGTCAGGGGTAAAAATAGCCTCCAAGAGGGCGCTCAAGGGAGTTAGGGAAGCCAAGAAGCTTCCCCATTCGAATTGGTGGCAGATGGAGACTAAGAATTGTTGGACAAGTGCCACACATTGGAATATCTTCCCAACTCGAGTTGGAATGAAGCTTTTAGAAGGAATTTGAACCATGGATGGCTTGGGAATTTTATAAAATATAAGAAAAAAGAAATAGAGGAGCTTTTTATCATTTCTGATTTTGAAAATTGGAGAGCATAGCTTGCCCATGCTAGTGGAGTGTTTACTCTACTTGCCTTAGTACCAATTTCGAGGGTGAAAGATTCCCATCCTAATTGTAAATTGGAGAGGCCATTCAGAACTTTCATTTGGAGATAAAATGGAGTCATTTGTTTCAGGTTGAAGCTACAGTGTTGCTCATGATCTGTTCTTCTTCAACTTGCTTCCACACCTCTCTCACATTTCTCTTCATATTTTTTCTCTTGGAGGAAGGGCGCATTTGGTGAGATGGTGATCTATTTGGGGGAGCTTATGAGGCCCCATTTATTTTTAATATGATGTATTTATTCTGTATTTTATTCTCATAAGAACCTCAGGTCCAAAATCCAAGTGAAACTATGTAAAAATGCCAAACTATGTATGAATGGTGCCATTTTCCCCTATATCTTGTTGTGAGAAATTGAAGTTGCTTGGTTTCGATTTGTTTCAGTAAATATATTTGACTTTATTGCTGTATGGAGAGACATTAATGTACTTAATAATTTTCATAGACATTATACAATTCATTGGAACAATTATCTCAAAATTCATAGCAAGTTGTGGATTTTTTCTATCATTTCCCCGTATGTGAAAGCATGTCTACAAACCTATGATTTATGGGAGTTGAAGCAGCCTTTAGGAACTGATTAATGATGCATTTGGGTGAAAATTTAAGTCCTATAACTATTCCATGTATCATTTCTGAAATTTGGGAGGTTCATACTGCATTTGGGAAGCCATTTGTGTCTTCTACCCTTGGGGGTTTGAACCTCGAAATTACTAGTAAATTTCCCTATTTTCTCCTGAACTTAAATGAATGTTGCAGAAGTATTTTGAAAGTTTCCAAGCATCCATAAGATTCATTTGTATGTATTAATACATTTCAAACACCTTCATACCCAATTCGGAATCATTTGGAGCCATTTGGAAGCGTTGGAGTCATCACTAGTCTAAGGGTCGAATTGGCCAAAAATTACAAATTTTCCCAATTTTTTCAAATTTAACAAAAGGGACACTACATTGAAGAAGAGCTCATATGGACTGAAGCAAGCTCCAAGGAAATGGTATTTAAAATTTGGTAGGTTTATGACATAACAAGGTTATAGTAGATGTCATTCTGACCACTGTGTTTATTTCAAGAGGCTAGATAATGGAAAATATATTATCTTGTTCTTGTATGTGGATTACATGCTTGTTGCAGGGTATAACATGTAGGATATACATGTTCTCAAAGGAAGTTAGATAATTCATTTGCAATGAAGGATTTGGGTGTTGCAAAGAAAATCCATGATATGAGAATAACAAGAGACGGAAAAAATCGCAAATTGACATTGTCTCAGGGTGAGTACATACAAAAGGTTTTGGAGAGGTTTAGAATGCAGAATGCAAAACCACTTAGTACATATTTGGCCATCCATTTCAAAATAATTAAGGATATATGTCCTAATACACAGGAAGATATAGACTACATGTCCAAGGTTCCCTATTCATCATCAGTTGGTAGGTTGATGTATGCCATGATGTGCACAAGACCATATATTGCACATGCAGTGGGAGTTGTGAGCAGGTATATGAACAATCCAGGTAAAGAGAATTGGAAGGAAGTACAGTGTATTCTCAAGTATTTCATAGGTTCTACCACTCATTCATTATGTTTTGGAGGTTCAAACATTGTTCTACAGGGATATGTTGATGCATATATGGCAGGTGGTAAATATAGCAAGAAGAGCACCATAGGGTCTGTTTTATTGTAGGTGGAACAACCATAAGTTGGATTTCCAAACTGCAAAAGGTTGTTGCACTTTCAACAATGGAAGTAGAGTATGTTGTTTCTACAAATGCTAGTAAAGAGATGATTTGGTTATAGAGGTTCATGGAGGAATTGGGTAAGAAGAAGGAGAATAGAAGGTTGTACAGGGACATCCATAGTTCCATTCATATTGAAAAGAACTCATCCTTACATTCTAAGACTAAATATGTATGGCTTAAGTACCATTTCATACGGATTGTTCTAGAAGATGAACTATTGAAGCTGGAAAAGATAGACACAAGCTAGAATCCTGCAAACATGTTGATAAAGGTAGTAACCAGAGAGAAATTGAGTTCCTGCTAAATTTCAGTTGGCCTTCAAGAATTAAGGTGAAGATGATAAATTTTCCATGTCTAAGGTTTAGAGCATATTTCAACAGATACAGTAGCGGTGGAGTTGTTTTGATCAGTCTCCAAGTGGGATATTGTTGGTTGTGGAGCCTTATATTCCTTATTCATATGTCTTTTTCCATCTGTGTCTGGATTCCATCCCATGATATGGGGGTTTGGGGGGGTATATCCCCCCAATATAGTCATCGCCCCCCTGGAAAGGGTTCGGGGGAAGCTCCCCCGTAGCGAAAATTTCAAAAACAATGCCTTGTAAAATGTTGTAATTTCATAGTCATGACTTGGTAAATAATGGGTGATTTATGGGCCCATGGTATTGGGTGTCCAATAGTATTTTCCCATGGTAATCCATCTTTAAAAGGAAGGAATTGTAATACGGTTGTGTATTGTAGCATTGTAAGAATGTCTATGATTGTGTAAGAGATATTGTGAGAGAGTGAAGAGGAAGTTGGAGCATATGTGTTGTAGGTTGTATCCCTTCATTTGTTGGATGGTATAATAATAAGGAATAGAAATTTATGTGTGAACATAGCCCATATTTGGTGAACCACGTTATACTGGTGTCTCTCTTGCAATGTGTCTTATGTGATTTATATTTGCATCTTGTTTATTGTTATTGATCTGCAATCTTGTTTTTCCAACAATAAGAGGGTGGGAAAACAAGAGTGGTTGCTACACAATCAATTAGGGATACAAGTTGCTTCAGCTTCCGCAATGTTCCTCCTCCACTAACCCCCTATGCAAAAATGTATGGAGACAAAATTCCCCCCCCCCGAAGATAAATTTCTTCTGTTGGTTAGTGGATCATGGAAAAATATTAACAAGAGGTAAACTTAAAAGAAGGGGTGTTGTTGGTCCTTCAAGATGTGTGTTGTGTGAAGCAAAATAAAAATCAGCCTCTCATCTTCTAGTGTCCTTCCCCTTCTCTAGGGAAGTATAGAAAGAAGCCTTGGGTCCCCTTTTTCAATTTGTCTCTTTTCCTACAAACCCCACAAGCTATTTAAATAATTAGGAAAGGTATTACTCCCATCGGTTCCATGATAAACCCCTCCTCAAATATATAAGGTTATATTTTCCCAAATTTATCTATTGGAAGATATGGCTTGCCCGCAACAGAAAGATATTTGAAAAGTAGTGCTCCCCCCCTATTTGGTATCCATTAGAGTGAATTTTCTTGTCGTTGAATTCTTCATAGAAAAGTGGGATCAAATGATCCCCCCCTCTCCTTCTGTAGAAAGAAATTATCTAGGTAAACCCCTTAAATATTAAGTTCAAATTCCCCCCCTTCGTCCCCCTCTATCAAGACATGGGAGCTTATCATGAATGATGAAGAATTTACTACTTGGAAGCTGATGCAAAAAATTTCCATTCTATTCTTTGAAGGAGCATCGAAAGGGAACCCCAGGGCGACATGAGTGGGTGGGGTACTCTTAGACCCTGGAGGAATCAAGGTGGATTCATTTTCTTGTAGTCTAGGCATGGCATATAATAACCAAGCAGAATTGTTATCCTTATGGCAAGGGACAAACATAATCATCAAGAAAGGATTCTCAGTTGTCCTAATTATTGGAGACTTTAAGTTGGAAATCAATGTAGTCAAAAGAAGAAATTGCTTGCAAAATTCTGATCTAGAAAGGATTTAAAGTCGAATTCTAGAAAATCTGAAGAGAATTTCCAAATTCAATCTCTTTCATGTATTAAGGTCCTAGAATAGTGACGTGGACGCTTTGGCTAGAAATTGCTTGAGTGGGATAGAGGTGTTGGAATATTTTCACCATCATCATTTTTGTTTGCATGCATGCATCTAGTCGTTAGTATGGTAGTATCCTAGCACCTAGTCCTTAGTTTTGGGCCCCTAGGAGCCTTTTTTCTGCTCAGTATTAGCTCTCCTATCCACTTATGCGCCCTTGTATCCATCACTAGAGTATAACTGCGCCCTATTCCACTGATTTAGGAGATCTATCAGTCAGTTCCATGATTTGGGGATCAACTCCTTGATTTGAGGACTGATTACTCAGTTAACTAATTGTATCTCTTAGATTGAATGCTATAGAGACTAAAGTATCTCTACTTGACCACTAACAACTATACTGCGCCCTCCTTGGAGTCTAATTCTCTATATTTGTGCTCACATGCATCAGTTAGACTCAATTAGAATCACATTGACTGATCTTTGACTATTTGTGGCCACTAATCCTGATTGGGTAATGTCTCCAACGCATTCCAAGCCATGCCTTGAGGAGAATTCGAATCACCTTCACTAATATTGAATTCATTCTATTGTACTGTCATCCTTTTTCCAACTTACAGCTAATGAATGTATCAACAACAATTTCTCACATTATTTGAGTTTCATGTGTGAATTTTGATCATCTTCTGTATATTCTTATCTGCAATTATCTAAGTGAAATTGTGAGTTTTGTTCAATCTAAAGTGATCTCCACCTATTGAATTTCACAAGAGGGTGGCTACATAAACTATATTGGTGAAGCTCATTATGAAACAATCCCATTAAAAAAATAAGGTTTCTATCCTATATCGGGAGAAAGGTTATATAATGGGTTATGATCTTAATTCCATGTGGAATCATCAGTTAGAATCTCTCATTGAAGGTAGGAAAAGGATGATCCATGCTCCTCATTCAAGCGGCCTCGACCTTCTCTCCTTAAGTGCTGATCATTATAGAAGATGGGTTGATTTCTCCATTACTCCACTTCATGCGATCTTAAATGTATTCAATACTTGGAAGGATGGGATGACATCAAGAGGATGCAATCCCCTGCTCTCCCACGATTTAGAATGATTAGGTTGCAATAGAGGAATAATGGGAACTTCCAATGTCCTTGGTTTTATGTACAGTGGATCAACATCTGGTCGCTTCATCGTAACCAGAGATGGAAATGCATTGAAGTGGGCAGCAATTGTATTTATTCCCATGATTTTGGACTCCCTAACAAATTTCCAGTTCTGAAATCCTTAGAATCATTATCTAGATGTATTAAGTAGTGGATACTAGAGTCCTCTGTGTGCTTGTTCTATGGTGACGAGTGAAAACACAGACCAACTCCTCGCGACAATGAAAATGGATAGAGCCGGAGAACTAGACAAACCCTTTTGTTATAATAGGCATGGCCTGCATCGAGTAATCTAGGGCCTACATTTCTTTAAGCAATGAATTTGTGGCATCAAAATAGTTATCAAAGACAGGGAACATCGTCGGCAGGAGTGGCAAGACAAATATGATGAGCATATGTATGATGGTAAGAGAGACTTCCAACTCCAATTAGGCCTGATGAATTTCCAATTGGAACAACGGGAAGACAAATTTGACACCATGAAAGAGAAAATTGGAAGTCTAGAAGAAAAATTGGAAGCTCTACATTTGCAGCTAAAAGAAAAAAGACTCTATATAAGTCTCCTCCTTCAACCCTCAATAGAAGTTGGAAGACCAAGTTCCTTGTGCATTCCACTTCTAAATGCCTTTATGTTTTGCACTTTTGTAATTTTTTTGGGACATTTTGTTAGGAAATATAAGTATAAAATGTATAAGTTTGATATTAGGAGGAAGAATGGAATTCTTGTAGTTATGAAGGGTAGTTATGAAGGCTCTTTCCATGCTTATTTCGGACTCCCGGGTCTATGGAATCGTTTTGAAATCTATCTCTATTATGTTGGGGATTCTTTTAGAAAAATGAGATCACATAGAAATAACAATAAAAAAGATGCAAATATAAATCACATAAACACATTACAAGAGAGACACCAATATAATGTGGTTCACCCAATATGGGCTACGTCCACAAAGAAATTTCCAATCCTTATTACTATACCATCCAACAAATGAAGGGATACAACTTGTAGCACATCCGCTACATGTTCCTCTTCACTCTTTCAGAGTCTCTCTCACACAATCATAGAGATCTTTACAATGCTACAATACACAGTCATATTACAATGCCTTCATTTTAAATAGCGATTACCATGGGAAAATACTATGGAACACTCAATACCATGGGCCCATAAATCACCCATTATTGACCAAGTCATGACTATGAAATTACAACATTTTACAAGGCATTTTTTTCAAAAATTTCTCTATGGGGGCGCTTCCCTCGAACCCTCGCCAGGGATCCCAAACTAGTTGTCACCCCACCATGGTGAATATTTTTGGGGGGGAATCCCCCCCATCATGGGATAGGAAACAGAAACGGCTGAAACACGACCTCTGAATAAGGAATATCGGGATCCACAACCAACAATATCCCACTTTGAGACTAATCACAGTAACTCCACTGCTGTTGCACTTGCTAGAATATGCTCTAAACCTTGGATTTGTAAAATTTATCATCTTCACCTTCATGCTTGAATTCCAACTGAAACCAATGAAGGACTCAGTTTCTCTCTGGTTACCACCTTTGTTAACATGTCTACAAGATTCTGGCTAGTGTGTATCTTTTCCAACTTCAGTAGTTCATCTTCCATAACAGACCATATGAAATGGTACTTTAGATTTATATGTTTAATCTTAGAATGGAAGGATGAGTTCTTCTCCAGATGAATGGAACTCTAGTTGACACTGTACAACATTTTATTCTCCTACTTCTTACCCCATTCCTCCATGAACCTCTGTAACCTTATCATCTCATTACTAGCCTCTGGAGTAGCAACATACTTTACTTACATTATTGAAAGTGAAACAACCTTTTGCAGCTTCTAAATCCAACTTATTGCCATTCCACCTATAGTAAATGCATACCCTCCGGTGTTCCTCCTGCTATCTTTATCACCTGCCATATCTGCATCAACATATCCTGTAAAACAATGTCTAAACCTTGAAAACATAATGCATGATTGGTAGTACCTCTCAAATACCTGAAAATACGTTGTAATACCTTCCAATGTTCTTTACCTGGATTGTTCATATTCCTACTCACAACTCCCACTGCATGTGCAATATCTGGTATTTTCCACACCATGTCATACATCAAGTTTCCAACTGCGGATGAATAGGGAACCCTGGACATGTATTCTATCTCTTCTTTTGTCTTGGGACATATCTCCTTACTTATTCTAAAATTCCCAGCCAACGGTGTACTAACTGGTTTTGCATTCTGCATTCTAAACATGTCCAACACCTTTTGTATGTACTCACCCTGATTCAATATCAATTTGTGATTTCTCTTGTCTCTTGTTATTCTCATACAAAGGATTTGCTTTGTAGCACCCAAATCCTTCTTCGCAAATGAATTAGCTAAGTTCCTTTTGAGCACATTTATATCCTGCATGTTAACCCCTGCAACAAGCATGTCATCCACATACAATAACAAGATAATATATCTTCCATTATCTAGCCTCTTGAAATAAACACATTGGTTGCAATGACATCTACTATAACCTTGCTTTGTCATAAACCTATAAAATTTCAAATACCATTCTCTTGGAGCTTGCTTCAGTCCATACAATCTATTCTTCAACCTGCATACCAAATTCTCCTCCCCTTTTATCTCATATCCCTATGGTTGCTGCATATAAATATCTCCCTCCAAATCCCCATGGATAAAGGTTGTTTTTACATCTAATTTTTCAAGATGCAAATCTTCTACTACCACTAGACTTAAATAGTTCTAATTGAAGTCATTTTAACAATAGGAGAAAATATTTCATCAAAATATATACCTTTCTTCTGTGCAAACCCCTTTACAACAAGTTTGTCCTTGTACCGCTTGTTTCATCCATCTTCTTCCTTCAACCTATAAACCCATTTACTTTGCAATTCTGTTTTACTAGCAGGTAAGTGAACCAAATCCCAGATTTGGTTTCTTACCAATGATTCCATCTCCTCATTCATGCATTTCTCCTACTTCTTTCTAGTTTCCACCTGCATTGCTTCTTCATAACATTCTGGTTCACTAGAATCAGTCATCAATAAATAATATAGTGAAGGAGATAATCGTTTAGGGGGTATAATTAACCTGGTAGATCCTCTTACACTTGCAGGATTTTGAGGTACTTGTTGTTGTTCTTGATTTTTTGGAACCTTTGAAACTACATTTTCTTTGATTTCATCAAGAACTGTGTACTCTGTGTTTTCCTTTTCATGTTTCTTTCCCTCCAACTGATACATGACCTTTTCATTGAATACCACATCTCAAATCCTAATTATTTTGTTATTTTCATAATCTCATAAGCAATAACCAAAATCATCAACCCCATATCCAGTAAAGATACATTTCTTGGATTTAGCCTCAAACTTTGTTCTATTTTCTTTATCAATATGGACAAATGATTGCAACCAAAATTTCTCATAAAATAGTAGTTTAACTTTTTACTTGTCCGTGACTCCTCTGTAATACCACCATCCAAATCACTTGAAGGCCCTATGTTTATTAAGTAAACAATAGTATCTACAACATCTACCCAAAATTGTAAGGGAAACCCTACATGCAATCTCATACACCTTGCATGCTCCATGATTCTTTTGTTCATCCTTTGTGACACACCATTTTCATGTGGTGTTCCTAGGACTGTCTTCTCTCTATGAATCCCATGGTATGAACAATAACTATCAAACTCCTTTCCGCGGTACTCACCTCCATTATCATATCTGAGACACTTCAACCTTTTTCCTGTCTCATTCTCAACCAAAGCTTTACATTTCTTAAAATTAGCAAACACATCATATTTCTATCTAATGCGGTAAACCCAAGTATTTCTAGTTGCATCATCAATAAAAGTAACATGATAATGAGATCCACCAAGAGATTATACCTAAGCCAGTCCCCATACATCTATATGTAAAATCTCTAACTTTTCACTCTTCTTTTGTTTCCCAACCCTAAGAAATGTGACTCTATTTTGTTTTCCATAAATAGAGTTCTCACAGAATTCCAAACTTACCTACTTCAGATCTGGCAGCAACTTTCTTGAGTGGATAATTTGCATCCCCTTCTCACCCATGTGGTCAAACTTATGATGACACAATGTTTTATATATTCATGTGGAAGCTAAAGAGATAGAACAGTCAGAATTATGAGGGCATACATACAACGTACCTATCATGTCTCCTTTTTTTATCACCATTGATCCTTTAGTGATATTCCACCACGTTTCTCCAAACATAGATAAACAGCCACCATCTCCCAACTGCCTTGTTGAGATCATATTTCTTTTCATAGAAGGAATATGCCTTAAATATTTCAGTATCCATTCACCATTCTTTAACTTTATCCATACCTTACCCATTCCAACAATTTTACATGGTTCATCATCACCCAATAAAACATGTCAGAAATCGCCTGGAACATAATCATGAAACAATTTCCTATGTGGTGTAGCATGACATGAAGCCCCTGAATATACTACCTAGTAATCATTAGTATTATCTAATGCAAGAATCAAAGCATCTGGTAACACATCACCTTCTACATTTGCTTCCTAAGTAGTCTCATGCTGTCCATCTCCTTTCTTCTTTAGAGATCTGCAGTCTTTCTTCAGATGTCCTTTCTTTCCATAGTTCCAACACTCTATCTTTTCCAATATGGAATTGGATCCACCCTTCCTGGACTTGCTACAATTACCTAGGATATTTCCTCCCTGCCTTTGTCTTCCCCTATTCTCCATGGTCAATGGATTACCCGATGTCTCACCTGTGCTTTTCCATCGCATTTCCACACTAAGAATAACACCAAAAACATCGTCAAATTTCAAAGTGTTTGAACCAGAGACAAAGTTACTTACAGCCATTACCAAGCCATTCCAACTTTTTTGCAATGAGCACAATATTAGAAGAGCCCTAACCTCATCATCAAAGTTAAATTTTACAGAACATAGATGATTTGTAATCGTATTAAATTCATTTAAATGATCAGCAACAGATCCACCTTCTGACATCTTCATATTAAATCAATGATTCATTATATACCTTGTTGGATGTCGAGGATTTTTCATATAGCTTACCCAATTCTCTCATCAGACCCTCCTTTGTATTTTCTCTTGAAATATTGAAATCCAACGATGAAGCGAGGTACAACCGTATTGTTTCTAGTGCCTTTCTCTCAAGAACCTCCCATTCTTCGTCCTTCATAGTCACCGATTGTTTTTTTTTTCCTTCACAGTCTCTCTCACACAATCATAGAGATATTTATAATGCTACAATACACAGTCATATTACAATTCCTTCCTTTTAAAGAGCGATTACCATGGGAAAATACTATGGAACACCCAATACCATGGGCCCATAAATCACCCATTATTGACCAAGTCATGACTATGAAATTACAACATTTTACAAGGCATTTTTTCTAAAATTTTTGCTATGGGGGCACTTCCCCCGAAACCTTAACAGGGGGGTCTCCCAAACTAGTCGATGCCCCCCATCTAGAAAAATTACCTCTCCGACTTCCGCAATCCACCATCCGCCTTACAAAAGTCGGAAGTTAGAACCACCATTTCACTACTACGACAAATTTACTATTCTGACTTCTACAATCTGCATTGTCGGAGTCGGAAGTTGGAACCACCATGCATAACTCCATAGAATCACACTTCCAACTTCCGCAATCTGCAATCCGCATTGTGGGTTCGGAAATTCAGAATTCCAACTGCACAACTTCTTAGGCCCATAACTTCTTTATCATAAGTCCATTTTGGGAAAATCCGGTACCGTTGGAAATCGCTCAACGATCTCTACACAACTGTATGATCTTCAACCTTATCTAATAACTCTGATCATTTCCTCCTTACAACCCAAAATGTGGCCCCAAGCCTTATCAAGGCCTCTTTACCACTCTGCAAGGGCTCTTATTCTCCTCAGTCATGCCCCTTCCCTTCATCCGATCCACAGGGGGAAGCATGAACACCACAGGGGGGGTGTCCATTTCCTCCCCAAATCCCTAACTGGACCTTCTACACATCCAGGGCCTCAACCAAATGTATCCATGTTCATCAATGGACAAATATGGATATAAATAAAACACATAGATGTATTTGCATGCTCAAATAACAAAGTTGAATTAAAACACATTAACAAACACGCAGAATACATTTACCAACTTTCATTATATGCATAATAACAACATAAATACAAGTATATAGTTCCAGCAATCAATTGGATCATTCCATGCAATCTGTCATAACATACACTCATTCATGTATATAGAAATGTCATAATCAGATGCAATAGGAAAAACTTATCTTTAATTGAAACCACCAGGAAACTGGCTATGGACTGCAACGTTCCAACACAACCATAGGTCTCTTCCCAACCTGTAGTATTTCAGCACTCAGATACCACCCCCGATTTGGGACTATGTATCCACTAAGGAGGACCACTCAGGTTCACTCACAGCCTTGGATTCTCATTTGTTTCGGTCATCCAACACATAGTTGGATTTGTCAAGCAAGTGAGAGACGGGTAAGATTTTTCTAGGTCAATGAGCTCATCCACATAAATGTAGTCATAAACAAATGGCCTTAAACAGTCCAGGCACCCCCATCACATCCACTCTGCTACATGGTCCCTTGGGCGCCCCTTCCCTCAACGCTAACCTGGGAAGGTATGGCTCTCCCAAATTCCAAATCAAGGGTAAATGAGCCCACACGATCTCTACGGCCTAGTCTAAACCCTCATGTTCTCTTCCCACTGCAATCCACACTCGTATCTTGCTCAAAGTTGCGGCCAAAAGGATCTGTCCCGCAACAGGATTTTGGGATATTAAATATGGGTTTTATCATGAACTTCTACACATCTCACACTCCAAATCACACTAAGGTTTAAGTCTATGGATTCCCTAATGGATTTCACCTCTCACCCCAATTTCTAAGCAGTATTAGCTGTGTAAATCGTGGATTTCTCCCCAAATCGTGATTCTCCATCCTCTCTTCACTGCTCGGCTCTCCCCCCTCCCCCAAACTATGGTTTCTAGTCCCTAATGGAATGTGGATCAGTTAATACGAATCCCCACGAGTAGAGTGACTTGTGGGTCAAGGAAAACAGATCCCCATATCCTGCCATCCAAATTTTTGGGGTTTCCCACACTCCATCGACCTCATGAATAGTTTCTTCACTCACTTCCTGTAGTAGAATTAAATGTCAACAAGAAAGGTCAAAGGGGTTCTAAAGGTGAGATTTGGAATTCTATGGTCCAATCCCACAACCCCCTCACCTCTCCCTAGTGGATACACATAGCCCCCTCATTTAGTTTCATCCATATATAGCCCCTTAGTATTTTTATTACATGATATTTACATCATTTTACAATTTCCATGGCTTAATAGCACATGGATCACATAATGTAAAATACTTGCCTCTTAAAGCTAAGCATTCACTAGCGGGGCCTTAGCCTTGAGCTCCACGCTAGGAATTATACATCACTTATGCACAAAGTTTACATTAAAATCCAATATATCCTAAGGGTCAAAATGGGGACATTGAAATTCCCTCCCCCTTAGAATAACATTGTCCTCACTGTTCCAATACGTAGCAATACATACACAATTTACACATGTCCAAAATTCACAAAATGTGGCAGGTCTATTCTACATTTCATCTTTTACTTTGAGCTTCTAGGACCAAGTCCTTTGGTTTCTACAGGCTGCTCATGTTTCCTTTGACCTTCCACCTCTACAATAATCCTTTCCTTTTCTTTACCTTCCAGCTGATCCACAAGTCCGGAAACGTTATGGCTACAACTCTTCTTGATGTCCCTTGTTGGGAAGTTATGGAGGCAATGATTACCTCCACATTCTCAACATTTCAGTGGTTGCCTTTTCTTTACTTGCTCCATTTCCCTTGAGTCTTCCATCCTTGATCATTTCTTAATGGGATGATTGGGTGATTGCCTCTTCATCGATGCACTGTACTTTTTACTGTTGATAGCTTCCAGAATTCCCTTTACCTCATTTTGCATACAAATAGAGTTGTGCAAAACCTTGTGGTTCATCTCATTCTGTTGCTTTGGTAGCTTGAGCATCTCCCCAATATTTTATTGGGTCTCGGCATTTGTTTGAATAATACTTTCATCCAATTCTAATAGATTTTGGTATGCTACCATGGTCAATGTGTATAGCTGTCCACACTTTGCTTATTGGCAACACTTGTCATGTAACAGCTACAACCATTTGATTTAATTTTCACCTGTGAAATTCATCATTGCAAATATTGTTAGGCCAAGCATAACATAAGCATTAAGATCAGTCAATTACTTGCCCAATTGACATGGAAAGTTCATGCTTTATCCATGAGACTTCCACACATTTCATGTGTGTCCAACATACAAATGAACTCACTCATGTTCATCCTTTCAAAGGGAATTAACTAATTCAGCATTCACAATTTATTTCAAGCAAGATAAACATAATCAAATTTCATCCATAACATGCATTCAAGAACTTTTTTGTTTCTAGGATGCTTCAACCAAAAGGGAAAGAGAAGAGTAAGAGTTTCACCCTCTTAATCTTGTTCCAATCCGGAGTCCCAACACAACTATGATTCCATGCTCCTTGGTCTCTTTCACGTCAAATGTGAGTGCTTGACTCACCTTTTCCTAGTTTTGGCGATGACACTTGGTGTCTAAGGTCTGTTCAAGGCTTCTCATCCAGGGAACCCCTCCCCATGGTTTCCAATAGAACCTTTGGCTGATAGGACCCACACAAGTCCACTATCACCACTTCCATTGATACTCATACTGAGCTCTCTAGGACAGTCACATGTCCACATGCATCCTTAGAATGCCTTCAAGGTTCTTGCTTATGTCAATACCTACACTCAAACAATGAGTCAACTCACATGTCAAGTTCATTTTCATAGGGTTTATATCTAAAAAATAATTTAAAAACCATATACACATGCATATTCATATTAAATAAGCACGAAACTGCAAGATAACCAAATACTTATCTGTATAGGATGTATTCACTCTATTCCATAGGCTCGTTCTTGTTGGGTCTAGGAAATGCCCCTTTTTGGCCATCCTTATTACATCATTTTGCCCTGATTTCATCCTACTTTCATGAGCTATATCCATGTCTTTATCCAAATCAATCAATAATATTGACAGGTATAATTCGTTATTGCTTTTTTTATTTTATGCCTAAGATTGTTAAAGATTATGGATCTTAGTCCTTGGTTTATGTTGATCTGTGTGATTTCATTTAGTCAAGGTATAAAGCGCAGGTGTATCAGCCAATTGGCACCAGTTGTTACTCTTCCAGGTCCGATTTCTCATACTTCAAGGAACAACGCATCCTCCACGTGAGTTGTAACAGATCCTCACTATAACAGATTCTACTGAAACAGAACCTAGCTACGACAGACAAGTTGCATTCCAGTTGTTGAGTCTGTTGATCCATTAATTATCAGAGCAACAACATCCTTCACAATTAACAACCTTGTTTAATACGGCTAAATCAGTTAGCTATAAATCCACAGCATGAAGATCATAGATCTTCATTGCTGCACGATTATAGTGGATCTGAAGCTGTATTTTCCTTGTATAAATTCCAGAAGGGTCTCGTAGCCTGGGGTTGGACAATTACCATTTTACACAAGCTGTAACAAAGCACTGATACTGTCAATTTCCATCATTAATACGAGAGCAAAGTTCTTCATTTCTGTGTCTTAATTTGTTGTGATTCCCGGCGTTTTTATTAGAAGGCCAGGGCCCACCTTCTCACAGAGATAGCCGGTTTAAGTAGGTAGAATAATTTAGCTTTACTTCTGTTGTGTGGTGTGGAATTATTGTAGATGTTAGTGGTAGCTGCAACAGAGAATTAGCTTTCCTTTTGGTAGTTCATAATTGCATCTTGAATAGTTGTAGCAGATTGGTGTGACAGTCGATTGTGTAGGATAATTCATTTAATGCATGTGTGTTTGAATCAGTTGTAACAGCCAAGCTCAATTCCAATATCTTTTAGTTGTTTATACTTTCTAGTATTTCCAGTAATTATCAGTTAGAGTCCAAGCTTAGAATCTAGTTACTGTTGTATCTTCAAATGATTTAAAGTAGGCAGATTAGGATTGAGTAATAGTAGCTACTAGATGGATCATTTTGGTAAAGATCAATTATTGGTAGTTTGATAATTATAGGATTTAACTTCTTGCAAAAGCAATTTGGTTTATTTCTATTCTCAATTTTATAACTATTGGGTGATTTATGTAGGAAGGCAGTTTCAACCAAATGCTTAGATGTGTGAATTAGCTTAGTTTGCTTTCCAGAGTGAGTTTGGCTAGATATATTGGTAGGATCATTATCTACATTTAGTAAATCAACTGCTTGACATGTTTATGCGTAGATTATGCTCATTACCATTGAAATAAAAGACCTCCATGGGTTTGACAATTTATATTGACCATCTCGTGTGTTGGCTTTAATTAACTGACATATAGGGTGACCAACATTTTGGCGCCGTTGCCGGGGATGGTAATAGATAGACAGAGTTGGTAGTTGGTTTCATTTGATTTTATTTTAGTTCAATTATTTACTGCATGCATGAATACAAGAAAAACAAATCAGGAACCCCCTTTGAATACTAACATTGCAGGTGGAAGAGGTCGAGGTCGTAATGCAGGTCAAGGAAGACACACATACATTGATGAGATAATTGCTAGAGTTGATTCTTCCACTAGACCACCACGAAACTCTACAGGAAGGAGAAATTATGTTCCTTCCAATCTTGAACATTCAGCATCCACAGTGGAGAATACAACGGGACATTCAACTCCTGTTGCAGAAAGTAAACCTCCTGAAGATAAGGGAAGTGTTGTAGGTGCACCAGATAGAGAGGAGATTTATCATATCGATGGAACCAGAGTTAACAAAGAGGTGTGGTTGGAGACTCGCCAAATAGCAGAGGAAGAGAGAAGGCGAGAAGAAGAGAGGAGAAGAGAGGAAGAAGCTAAAGCAGAGGAAGAACGCATAATGGAAGTTGTTGAATTTTGGACTAGAACCATGGCTGGTAGAGAACAGGAGGGTGAGAACGAACATGGGAATAACCGGGAGGAAGAAGGAGAAAATAATCATCCTGGTAATACTGTGGCTACATTAGAATTCCCTATCCTCCAGATACTTGGAGAAACTCCTATGAAGAATATCTCACCATCAGTTCTCCTGAATTTTCATGGTAAGTCCTCTGAGGATCCTGATGAGTTTCTTTTCGAGTTTGATATCCTCTGTCACAGCTATGATTACACCTCTAGTGCTCAGAAGCTGAATTTATTCCCAGCCACCTTGAAGGCAAATGCTCTGCACTGGTTCATGAGTCTGGGTCGTGAGACCATTACTACTTGGGACCAAATGAAAAACACCTTCCTTTCTAAGTACCAAGAATATTGTAGAACTAGGGATAGAAAAGAGGAGTTGTTTAAAATGGTTCAGAAGGATGAAGAAAGTTTGGAAGACTTTGTGGAAATATTGTTGTACAATTTACAAAGATCTGGTCATGCTGATATTGGCAAGGATGTGCTCAAGATTATCTTACTAAGAGGAATTAGAGAAGATTACCTTGATATGTTAAATCTTCTAGGAAAAGGGGATATCTAGAAAGAACCTTTTGAAAAGATTGTTGAATTATGTCGAAGGTACTCTAGGGGATCCTCTAGAACCAGCAAACGAGACAAAGACCGAGACCAGGATGTCTTCACTAGGACTCAAAATTCAGCTAGTGGAGGAGCCACTCGAGCAGAAATAGGAAACTTACTGGAGAATTTTAAAACAGACACGATGAGCTCCATTTCCTCAAAGTTAGATTTCATGAGAGAAAAGCATAATCAAGTGGTAGAATATCTTACACTTGGTGTATTATGCCCTAGATGTAGGAAAAAGCACCCACTAAAGGAATTCCCGTTGGAAAAAGCAGAGGTATGTAGGATATGTGAACTCAAGAATGATACTAAGAAATGTCCTTCCTTACCTAAGGTCAAAGCAGTCCTGCAGGTATCTATTCCAGATGTGGAGCCGGCATACTTCATGGCAAAGAAGAAACCATGGCAGCCTCGAAATCAAGGTATGAATCCAGACCCGACATTTTTTCTGAATAATATGAATGGAATGAACAATATGCATAGTATAAATACACAATTCCCTTCACATTATTCTAACAACCAGTGGAATCCATCTCAGAACCCAATGCAAAATCCTAATTCATGGACACCATGGTCACGGCAGTCAAACCATCCTCCTTGGAATTCCAACTAGAGAAATTCTTACCAAGGAAATAACTTTCCCCATCACCAAACTCAGTATCAACAGTACCCTCCTCAACAGTATCAGCATCAGCAGTATCATCACCAACAGTATCAGCAACCACAGCTCCCTTTCTAAAACAATACCGCACCTATGAATGCACCACTTCGACCACAGCTGCCTGCACAACCTAACCCGAACCCAAACAATAAAGCAATCCATCAATTTGAGATTGCCAACATGCCTACGTATTCCATCACTCAGATTCCCTGCAATGATATACAATTACGATCAGGGAGGGTGGTGGAACCTATTATCACTGAAGATGTTTCATCCCCAGTGATTGAAACTGGAGTAAATCAGCAATATGAGAACATGGTTAATTCAGTAAGCCCCATCATTGAGGATGCTGATACTCCTACTGAAACATTAGCTGAAACTCAAAAAGTAACACACGATGTGTCACATCCTACACGGTTGAATAAAGAACCACCATACCCTGAATGATTGGCCCTGCAGAAAATAGTGGAACAGCCCTGATTTGATCTCATGGGAGAACTAAAAAATTTGTATGTTAAAATTCCACTATTACAGGCCCTTCATGATGTGCCCATTTATGCCAATACTATTAAAGATTTATGTGTCAAGAAACCAGGAAAGAGGCCCAGGGATCCCCCCACTGTCCACGTGTTGGGAATCTTTCAGAATTAATAATGGGGAAGGCCCCTGTAAAAAAATACGATGACCCTGGGAACCCGACTATTACAGTTCACATAGGGAACACACAAATTCCAAATGTCTTGGTGGATTTAGGCACAGCTATTAATGTTATGACCAAATAAACTGTGAAGAAATTGGGACTCACTAATCTTCAGCCAACCCCTACCATTTTGGAACTTGCTGATAGATCAACGATCAAGCCTGAATGGATCCTAGGTGACCTCATGACCTCAGTCAATTCATGGGAATACCCTACATATTTCTTGGTGTTACATCCTAAATCCCAGTTGGGGGGACACCGACTGATCCTGGGAAGACCGTGGTTGGCCACAACAGATTCCTATATCAGCTGTCGGTCAGGATCTATGACCATTTCAGATGGAACTGAGATCAAGATCCTAACCCTGTACCCTCCATCTCAACCAAGCACATAAGCTGAGACTCCATTATGGGCATATTTGGAGGAGGGAGAGGGTGTGCATCCATTACTAACCATAGGGAGAGCCTTAACATTTAAATATGAAACAGAGGATGATTCCATTAATAGTTTCATCAGTGAGCCCATGTCAGTCAATAAAAATGTCTATCAGATCTTGGACAGCACTCTAGCTGCAACAGAACAAGAAAAGCTTACAGAAGAAACTCTAATCAGTGATGACAGTATAATTCCAGTACTTAAGAATTCGAAGAGTGTTCCAGTAGAAATTGGGCCAGGAAAAACATTGAATATCAATCCTAATCTGGCACCTAGCGAGCTAGAACAACTAGTCACTTTGTTGAAAAAGCATATGGGAGCTTTCCCTTGGGAGTACACAGATATGAAAGAAATTCCTTCTCATCTGTGCACCCATCACATTTATATTAAGAGTGACTCTAGGCATGTATGTCAACCACAACGAAGGATGAAACTGAACCTAAGAGACATAGTGAAAGAAGAAATCCAAAAATTTTGGAAGCATGATTCATATACCCAATTTTAGACAATGAGTGGGTTTCTCCACTTGTGATTGTGCCAAAGAAGATTGGGAAATGGAGGGTCTGCATGGATTACAGAGAATTGAATAAAGCGATGCAGAAGGACCATTTCCCCTTACCTTTCATTGATCAGGTCCTTGATACCTTGTCTGGGAAAAAGTATTTCTCCTTTCTGGATGGCTTTAGTGGCTATAACTAGATCCATATTGCTCCAGAAGATCAGGACAAAACCACTTTCACCTACCCCTAGGGAACTTTTGCCTACCGAGTACTTTCTTTCGGGTTGTGTAACGCACCAGCTACATTTCAGAGAGCAGTGATTGGAATCTTTTCAGAAATGGTGAATGATTGCATGGAAATTTGTATGGATGACTTTACTCCATATGGTGATAGTTATGAAGAAGCACTGAAAAATTTAGAAAAGGTTTTGAAATGCTGTGAACAAAGCCATCTCTCTTTAAGCACTGAAAAGTGCCACATGATGATGAGTGAAGGCATAATATTGCGGCACTTCATCTCTTCTGATGGTATCCAGGTAGATCCATCCAAAATCAAGGTAATTGAAAATATACCAACTCTTGGAACACAGAAGGATGTACGTAGCTTCTTGGGGCATGCTAGCTATTACAGAAGGTTCATAGAAATTTTTTCCAAACTAGCTTCTCCTTTGTTCACCCTGTTGATGAAGGAGGCAAAGTTTGTCTGGAATGATGCATGCCCCAAACAACGTTTACTGAGCTAAAGAGAAGGCTGTCTACAGCACCCATCTTACGAGGGCCTAATTGGGCTCTTCCTTTTCAAATTTCTTCGGATGCTTCAGATACTACCATTGGAGCAATTTTGGGATAGCATGAAGGTAATGCTCCTTATGCCATTTACTACATTAGTAAAAATTTGTCTCCTGCTGAACTAAATTATGCTGTCACAGGAAAATAATTTCTTGCCATTGTTTATGCCATCAACAAATTTAGACATTATATTACTGGATATTCTACTTTTGTGCACACTGATAATTTTACTATCAAGCATTTAATGAATAAACCGATCACGAATGCTAGAGTTACTAGATGGTTGTTACTGTTACAAGAATTTGATATCACAATTATTGATAGACCAGGAAAGGAAAATGTTGTTGCAGATTTTTTATCTCGACTTACTAACATTGATGACAATTTACCAGTTGAAGATTCCTTCCCTGACGAACATTTGTTTGCAGTATTAGCTCATTCCCCATGGTATGCAGATATTGCTAACTTTCTGGCTACAAGTAAGCTTCCAACACATCTGTCAAATAGAAAAAAACGGAAGATCATACAACATAGTGCTAGGTACTATTGGATTGATGGCCATCTTTTCTACACAGGGCTTGATTTAGAGATCAGAAGATGTGTTAGAGAAGATGAAATCTTTAGCATTCTTAAAGCTTGCCATGATGAGCCCTGTGGGGAACATTTTGCTGACAAAAGGACAGATCATAAAGTTTTGAGAATGGGCTATTTCTGGCCTACATTGTTCAGGGATGCGAAGAAGTATGTTCAGGCATGTGATAGTTTCCAAAGGATGGGCCAACCCAACATATTAGATGAGATTCCTTTGCAGCCACAGCTTGTGGTTGAACCATTTGATAGGTGGGCTCTAGATTTTGTAGGGCCTATCAACCCTCCCCTAAAGAAAAAAGTTCACCTCTTGGTTTGCATGAATTACGTGACCAAATGAGTAAAAGTTGTAGCCTTGGTTAAGGCCAATGATCAGGTTGTGATTGATTTCCTGTATGAAGAGATTTTTATTCGGTTCGGAGTACCTAAGGAGATCATTACAGATGGTGGACGACAGTTTGTGTCTCACAAGCTGGAATCACTATTACAAAAATTTCATATTCAGCATAGAATAACCTCTCCATATCATCCACAGGCCAATGGCCAAGTGGAGACCACAAACAAGGTTATCGAGGCCATTCTAACAAAAACAATGAAGAGCCATCGTAAAGATTGGGATGAAAGGCTTCCAGAGGCACTATGGGCCTATCGTACTACGTGGCGTAACACCACTGGTTTTTCCCCATATGAGTTAGTGTATGGTAAGAACATTGTTTTTCCAATTGAATTTGAAATCAAAACCTTGAAAACAGTTGTGGAAGCAAACCTGGATTTATCATAGGCATAGAGGAACCGACTTAATCAACTCAATGAATTGGATGAGAAGCGCATGGCTACAGTACATCATACAGCTTTAATCCAACACCAATGCTCTAGGTGGCATGATCGATTTATAAAGAAGAAAGTATTCCAAGAGGGGGACTGGGCCCTGTAGTATGATTCATGGTTTAAGAGGGACTTTAAAGGCAAATTGTGCACCCGTTGGTTGGGACCCTATCAGATAGATCGGGTATTTGATAATGGAACAGTCCGGTTGATCACCATTGATGAAAACAAAGTACCATTATTCGCAAATGGTCATCGGCTGCGATTGTATCACAAGCCGATCTCAAGGGAAGCGTTCATTTCGCAGGTGGCAGGTGATCCAGAGTATCAGTTAACACCAGGGTAGGGATCTTTCTCAAACCATGTGAATTCCTAAAAACTGCAATTTCCATACATATTTTGTACATAAATAATTGGTTTTTCTTTCATTTTGTATTTTATCTATTTTTACTTTTTTGCACTTGATCGGTTTGTTTTGAAGAACTGTGTGCAGGAACTAATTGGAAGAACAACAGTTGTGACTGGTCCAGACGATTGCAAATACCCCAGATTGTTTCCTGATTTAATAAAGCTCTCTGAAAAATATGGATGATTCGTAGTCTTCGACAGCTAGCTAAAATTTGCTTGTTACTTCATTCTAACACAGCTACGACTCCTTGCCTTGCTCATTCTTCCTATTTTTGTAGCTGTGACTCCGCCATTTTCCCTTTACTTCACTTTTTTGCACCTTTACTTCACTTTTTCGCGGCTGCGAATCCACCACTTTTGCCTGTTCTGCCAAATGCAGTAGCTGCGACTCCGCTATTTCCGCTCACCTTTCTAAGTTTGGCAGCTGCTACTCCGTTATTTCCATTTCATTTTTACCCCTTTCCAGCAGCTGCGACTCCGCTACCTTTGTCCATTCTACTAAACCTAGCAGCTGCGACTCCGCTACCTTTTCCCATTCCCCTAAACCTAGCAGCTGCGACTCTACTACCTTTTCCCATTCCGCTAAATCTAGCAGCTGCAACTCTGCTATCCTTGATTATTTTGCTAAATCTAGCAGCTACGACTCTGTTCTTTCCACTTCATTTCTACTCCTTCCGTATAGCTGCGACTCCACCATTTTCGCTTATTTTGCTAAGTATAGTGGCTGTGACTCCGCCCATTTGTCTGCTCTCTGATTGTTGATGCCAATAATTATTTGATTAGGCGTCAATTTTACGCTCGCTCCACAAGATCCAATCATGATTTGCCACGAAAGAAAATTTTGAGTGCCTTGAGTAGCTGTCATCCTGGCTGGCAGTGGCCACATCACTTCCGCACATGTGCATTCATACTCGCAAGGACAACGGCCAGCTGTAATGATTGATCCATGGCTCAAAATCATAAATGCAAAGGTACAGATCGCATCTTTTACATGATTTGGCAGAAAAGTAAATACGGTAATAATGATTATGTACTGTCGTAACCCTCGATTAATGAACCCATACGAATTAACCTCTAGGGATTATGTCAAGGTTGTGGTTGTATTTATTTCCCGTCACCTTACCCGATTTGCACCTGTTACTCCAATTATGCCAACTTCATCGTTTCAACGGAATGTTCATACTGGTGCAGACTTGCCTAAAACCTTATTTTTGAACCCCAACGACCCTTTGCATGTTCATAAAACTTCAACTTCCACGTCTAGACCAGATATTTTTGTGTTTGTTCTGAACTTTGAGGAGGGATTAAAATGGGAAACCTAGTCCAACATGAGCCAGTAATACAGAAGCTATACGTGCGAATGCAGCAGTCCTTAATATTTTTTCAGCAGCAGGTTGGATGGCATACTTTGAACGATTGAACGGTTTTCACACAGAAACCGCATTGCAATTTTCCCTCAACTTGACTGATACTCACTCTAAGGTCAGGGGACTGCATGTGGATGTTACAGAAGAAATCATAGCCGAGGTTACTGGCTTACCCCTGGTTGGGAAGAAGTTATTTGAATGGAAGGCACATAATGCAAATGCGGTGAGGGAATTTTTGGCAGTTGGAAAGCAGGTTATTCCAAAGCACCGTGGGCTGGAACTGGCATCTTTACCACCACCCTGGAATCAAGTGGCAATCTTTGTGAAAAGATACATCTCTTATGGAGGTAGGTACCAAATTTTTTCCTTCTCTGAACTTCCCTTATTGTCTCATTTATGCCATGGCAATTTGGTGAATATACCATTTTATCTGCTTAAATCCCTACAAACTATGGTTGGATATGCAAGAACTGCCCAACACCCAGTTTCCTCCCTTACTAATCATGGCCTAATTAAATTACTAGTCCTAAGAGCCATTGCAAATCATAATTTAACCTGGAAACAATTTCTGGCTGGAGATAGGCCAATCATACAACCTGTATTAGAAATGGAGGGTGTTGGTGAAGATAGTGAGGACCGATGCTCCTCAAATCCAGTTGGGGGGGGCGGCCAGAGCATTAGAAAACTAGACTAGTGATGAAGAGGAAGTAAACAAGGGAGAAGTAGCATCAACAGAAAACCTTGTTGTTAAGGAAATTGTGATGGGAACCATGGAGCAAGAGGAAGAAAAATCAGAAGCTGTAAATACAGAAGAAGATACTCAAATAAAAGAAGTTGAAACTGGAGCAGTTGTTGAAGCTGCGACAGTAGAAGCTGCAATTGCAGAAACAAGAATTCAAAAGGAAGGATATCAGACAGGAATGGTAGAAGAAGAGATTATGGAAATTTTGGAGGTTGTGTTCTCTCTGGAGATAAGGGCTACCATTATTGAAGAAGAAAAGACCGAGGTAAAGACCCCTGTGTCAAAGAAATGAAGAGTAGGATCAGGAAACAGGGGTCAGACACCCACTGCAACAAAGAAAAGGAGAACCAGAACTATCAAAGCAACAGTAGAAGTAGGTAGTGAGGAACACCTAGTGGGAATGGTGAGAAAAAGAAGGACTCGATCGGTAGTAGCAGCAGAAGCAGTTGTGACAGCAGCAGCAGCAGAAGAAGCTAATATAGTGGAATCAATTGGGGGTAATATTGAAGCACCCTTAACAGAGACAGTAGGAGCAGTCAGAGAGAGTAGGGAGTCACCTGTGGTAGAGAAAGCACCTGTAATAGGGTAGATATAGAAATTCCCATTTTGAACCCTAAGTCATCTGCTGCTATGCAGGAACCTTCTAGAGAAGAACCTCAAATCGAAAATCTCCTGCTTGAAAATGAATTATTAAAAGAGGAGGTGCATATATTGCGAAATGAGTTGGAAAGATGGAAGGGAGTAGTTGGAAAACAAGCAGAGAAAAATTTGAACACATTAGCAAATGCTGCAAATTTATTAGAAAATCCATCTTTTGCATTTGAAAATGAGAAGTATGGATAGACTGTTTGTCCAGAGAACATAGGAACATAGGAATGTCATTAAGGGGCTGAGAGAAAAGTGGGTTGAGGAGTTATTCTTCCAGAAACTCTGGTGGGAGAAACTTCAAGAAAAATTGGAAGGATTGAAGAAAGTTAAGTCCCTGCAGCAAGAAAAAGACACAATGTATACTCTTTCTTTAGAATTGTTGAGTTGCAGGGCTCCATCCCCCTCTTACCCTGTCTTTCTCCATGAGCAGACAACATTATTTCAATTAAAGGCTCTTAAGGAAGGAAGATCATTTGATGTGGCAACAGCTACTTAGTTTTTGGAGACTTTTCTGAAGAGTGATTTTGAGGATCAACATTTGTTATGTGAATCGTATTTACATGACAGGGCTTGTTATATTTACTTTCCATCTAATCCATTACCTTGTCTAGGGTATGTTCAGCTGAGGGCATTTGCCTCTTTTTTCATTAACCATGTGAGATGGCAAGATGCTTTCCAAACCATCCTCGGGAATGAGGAAAATTCTACTCTTTGGATTAGGGGGGAACCTCAGGATCCAAAAGAATTCATGGAAAATCATGCTGAATCTCTCAGGGTTCCTTCAATTGCCCGATACTTTGAGATCCTGCGAGATAAAATCCTTACCACATGTGTCCCAATGATTCTTAATATGCAGCAGGATGCCCTTGAAGCTAGTGAATATAGATGGCTATACTCTTCCTCATCTCTAAAGGAAATGGATCCATATGGCTTTGAAAATTTCAGGCAAGCTTTGACAAGGATTCCTAGATATGTGCATTGTATGGAAAAGTGTGGGTCTTGGTGGATTGGCTTAAGATTCAAATTCCCTCTCATATGGTTTCCTGTGAGTCCATACAGAAACAACTATGCTTTGTCATTAGAAGAAGAAGAGTTGTGGTGGGGGCATTGGATATCCTGCTATGGGTTTGTGCCTCGAGGGGAGACACCAGAATTTTCCTATAATCTTACAAATCTCCACAGATTCAACTCAGACTCAGATTCGAACTAGGAGAGGTTGTTGCATGAGGACATGCAATTGGATAGTTGGGGGGAGATGTTGGGTCAAGGAAATGTCCCTTTTGGCCATCCTTATTACATCATTTTCCCCTAATTTCATCCTACTTTCATGAGCTATATCCATGTCTTTCTCTAGATCAATCAATAATATTGACAGGTATAATTCGTTATTGCTTTATTTATTTTATGCCTAAGATTGTTAAATATTATGGATCTTAGTCCTTGGTTTATGCTGATCTGTGTGATTTCATTTAGTCAAGGTCTAAAGAACAGGTGTATCAGCGAATTGGCGCCATCTGTTACTCTTCCAAGTCTTATTTTTCATACTTCAAGGAATAGCGCATCCTCCACATGAGCTATAACAGATCCTCACTGTAACAGATTCTACTGAAATAGAACCTAGATGTGATAGACAGGTTGCATTCCAGTTGCTGAGTCTATTGATCCATTAATGATTAGGTCAACAACATCCTTCACAATTAACAGCCTTGTTTAATATAGCTGTATCAATTAGCTGTAACTCCTCAGCATGAAAATCATAGATCTTCATTGTTGCATGATTATAGTGGATTTGAAACTGTATTTTCCTTGTATAAATTCCAGAAGGCTCTCATAGCCTGGGGTTGGACAATTACCATTTTACACAAGCTATAACAGAGCATTGATATTGTCAATTTCCATCATTAATATGAGAGTAGAGTTCTTCATTTATGTGTCTTAATTTGTTGTGATTCTTGGCGTCTCTGTTAGAAGGCCAGGGCCCACCTTCTCACATAGATAGCTGGTTTAAGTAGGTAGAATAATTTAGCTTTAGTTCTGTTGTGTGGTGTGGAATTATTGCATATGTTAGTGGTAGCTACAACATAGAATTAGCTTTCCTTTTGGTAGTTCATAATTGCATCTTGAATAGTTGTAGCAGATTGGTGTGACAGTCGACTGTGTAGGATAATTCATTTAATGCATGTGTGTTTGAATCAGCTATAACAACCAAGCTCAATTCCAATATCTTTCAGTTGTTTATGCTTTCTAGGATTTCTAGTAATTATTAGTTAGAGTCCAAGCTTAGAATTTGGTTATTGTTGTATCTTCAATTGATTTAAAGTAGGCAGATTAGGATTGAGTAACAGTAGCTGCTGGATGGATCATTTTGGTAAAGATCAATTATTGGTAGTTTGATAATTATAGGATTTAACTTCTTGCAAAAGCAATTTGGTTTATTTCTATTCTCAATTTTATAACTGTTGGGTGATTTCTGTAGGAAGGTAGTTTCAATCAAATCCTTAGATGTGTGAATTAGCTTAGTTTGCTTTCTGGAGTGAGTTTGGATAGATAGATTGGTAGGATCATTATCTACATTTAGTAAATCAACTACTTGACATGTTTATGCACAGATTAAGCTCATTACCATTGAAACAAAATACTGCCCTGGGTTTGACAATTTATATTGACCATCCTGTGTGTTAGCTTTAATTAACTGACATATAGGGTGACCAACAGTTCTTTGCTTTACAAGCCTTGGATCTCCTATGGATACAATAACAAATGTTGGGACAGCACGCAGGCTGCACCACAATCATTCAAATAGGAAATTCCAAGCCAGTACACTGACTAGGTTTATTAGGCATCCCATTAATCAATATGCTAAGCCAATATGTCGAATGGGTTTATCAAGCATTTAAGGAATCTTTGGCCAGCACATCGGTTACTCCACAACATTCAATGCCCAACCAATGCATCAACTAGATTTACCAAGCGTTTATGGTGCCAAAATAGTCCCATAACTGGTTTTCCCTCTCCATTTCCAAGCCATCACTTCCATCTGGGTCAACAGGACGACGGAAGGAAACTGCACCATGACCATTCCAGGTCAAGGCTCTACTGTTAATTTTGAGCATTAATTCAATATACTCTAGGATCTTTACTGAGAGAATAACATGTACAACATATCAATCACAACAAGTAATCACATGAGACAATAGACACACAGAGTTTCACTGGGGAAAACCATAAGGTGAAAAACCCCACAACTTCCTCAGAGATAGAAAGAGCAATGATACAACCCAAGTACAAGAGATAGTCCTCCTAGCAGCTACTCCTCCTTCCTCGCTTGTGCACCACTTTCCAATGAGTGTAGAAGTGAATAATGAGATGAGCAAATAGAGTGCCTCCCGCACTCTATTTATACATGACCTGACCTGCCTAATAAACTAGCAGGGCCGACTTGTCTAAGTCAGTCTAATAACCCATGGTAATATTAATTAGGGCCGACCCCACACTTGGTGGTCTAATAACCCATCACATGCAAGTTGTGACACTTGCGACACTTGTCAATACAAATGACGACACTTCCGTATAGAGGAATAATAACATCTCTATAGAAATACAATATACATAGGTGAAATACATTCTGAAGTTAAAATTACATGAACACTCCTTCTTGACTAGGAAGGTATTTCTCGACATAGATCTGCTAGTACAAGTCTTCTTCTCTGGATCATCGTCACTGGATCATTGTCATCGAATCATCGTCATCATCACGGCTATTGCTATCTCAATCAATCTTTGATCTACTCATCATAGGAATTTCTACAGAGCCAGTCCTTTTTCATACTGGATGTAGGCCCACCACCTGTAGATCTTCATCATCACTGGCCATACTGTGGATCTTAGGACTAATTACATGCGTCAACAAAACCTCAAAAGAGCATCCAAGGCATTTTACGAGCACACAGCTCAACCTATCGGATCTCCCAGGATCTTTTACATGTGACTGTCAAAAAACCTTAATAGAGTGTCTTGCCCAACAAGATCTCTAAAGAGAATCCGAGGCCTTTTACATGTCTAACACAACCTGTCTGGATCTCCGGGACTTAGTACATGTGACCCCTACCATAAAACCTTAAAAGAGTGTCTTGCTAAGCAAGATCTCTAAAGAGCATATGAGGCCTTTTATGTGACTAGCACAACCTGTCCAGATCTCCAGGACTTATTACATGTGGTCCCCACAAAACCTTAAAAGAGTGTCTTGCCAAGAAAGTTCTCTAAAGAGCATCTGAGGCCTTTTACATGACTAGCACAACTTGTCCAGATATCCAGGATGTATTATATGTGGTCTAGCAAAACCTTAAAACAGTGTCTTGCCAAGCAAGATCTCTAAAGAGCATCTAAGGCCTTTTACGTGACTATCAAAACCTGTCCAGATCTCCCAGACTTATTACATGCTACCCTTGCACAACCTATCCACGACCACGAAGTATCACCCTAATACTCACCATACATCATCTTGATGTACATCATCACATGATCAACCTGATCATCATCATAGCATCATCCTGATGCATATCATCTGGAGCAACATCCTAAAGCTCTTCATCCATGATCATCCTGATCATACAATGCATGCACCTGATGCATACCAAGTATCTACCTGATACATATCATCATACATGATCTACCCGATCATACAATGTATCCACCTGATACATATCACCATACATGATCTACCTGATCATACAATGTATCCTCCTGATACATATCATCATACATGATCTACCTGATCATACAATGTATCCACCTGATACATATACAAATCCATAATCCAACTGATCATATCAAGCATCCAATATGATGCATACATAAATACATGATCCAACTGATCATATCAAGCATCCAACATGATGCATATACATATACATGATCAACCTGATCATAACAAGCATTCAACATGATGCATATACATATACATGATCTAATGTATATACATTATCTAACTTATCCTAACAAGCATACAACATGATGCATATACAGAGCAGTAACTAGAGCATCATCCTGATGCTCATCACATAGCACTTACATCCACAACCATGGGAAGGATCTTCCTCTCACCATGCTCGAAATGGCTTCTGCAAAGGTGTCCATCACTTCTTCCTCAAAGTGTCATCAATCTGAAGAACACCAAGCCTCTCTCTGAATTACTTGAACTTCACTCTGGCTAGTGGTTTCATCAACACATCTGCAACCTGCTCATCCATCGCAACATACAGGAGCTTCACTGCTCCTCTCTGCACCATATCCATGATATAGTGATATTTGATCTCAATGTGTTTTGACCTATCGTGGAACACTGGGTTCTCAGACAGCTTCACACAACTCTGGTTGTCACAAAAGATACCAGTAGCCTCCAATGGGAGATCAAATAACTCAGATAGTAGCTTCCTTAGCCATACTACCTCACAACTAGCCGAACAAGCTGCAACATACTCTGCTTCAACTATACTCAGTGCTACACAGGATTGCTTCCTGCTAAACCAAGAGATCACATATGATCCCATACTGAAGCAGCACCTAGAAGTGCTCTTCCTACCTGCAGCAATACCTTCCCAGTCTGAATCAACATAACCCTGTAGGTTAAACTTTTGATTCACATCATGCTTGAGCCCATAGTCAATTGTACCCTTCAAGTACCTCACAATATGCTTTACAGCAACCAAGTGAACACCTCTAGGATCCGTTAGGAACTGGCTCAATGTATTCACCACAAAGAAAATGTCTGGTCTCATGTTCGTTAGGTACATCAAGGACCCAATCATCTGATGATACACCGTGACATCAACTGGCTCAGATGAAGCATCACAAAAAAGCTTCAGGTTCGATGTCATAGGTGTGGCCATGGCCTTGCAGTCCATCATCTCGAACCTCTTCAGGATCTCTACTGCATACTTCCCTTGTCCAAGGAATATCCCATCTACACTCTTCCACACCTCCATGCCTAGGAAATAGTGCATCATCCCCAAGTCCTTCATCTCGAACTCGATATCAAGCTTCCTCTTGGTATCAACAATTAACCCATCCTCACCTATTACAAATACGTCATCCACATACAATAGTAGTATCACTGGATTTCCTTCCTCAACCTTGTAGTAAAGGTTGGAATCTGCTTTACTCTTGGTAAAGCCCAAACTGGATAGAAAGCTGTCTATCCTACCATACCAAGTCATAGGAGATTGCTTCAAGCCATACAATGCTTTCTTAAATCTGCACACATATGACTCCATGTCATGTGTCTCAAAACCAATGGGCTGTTCCACATACACTTCCTCCTCGACTACACCATTCAAGAAGGTTGTATTAACATCCATCTGGTGTATCTTCCATTTCATTACTGCAGCCAGGGCAAGTACTGATATGATGGAAGTGTACCTGTCTACAGGAGCAAAAGTATCTTCATAGTCTATCCCCTCTTTCTGGGAGAAGCCATGAGCTACAAATATTGCTTTGTATTTTTCTATGCTACCATCTGCAGCATGCTTGATCTTGTGGATCCACTTGGAAGTCACAAAAGACTTCCCTTTAGGTCTTGGGACTACATCCCAAACATCATTCTTCATGATCGACTGGTATTCCTCGACCATGGCATCCTTCCATTCTTTCTTTTCTGCTACTTCTTCATAACTGGAAAGTTCTTTGTTCATAATATCACATAGTAGGGAAACATAAATGGTATGTGATCTAGTCCTCTTCCTTTCTCTGTGTTCTTCTTCTGGAATGCCATATCTTTCTGCATCGTGAATGAGCTCTCTAGCCCATGCAGGTTTCCTCTTGTGAGAGTTCTTTTCACGGGGTGGATCTACAAGTTCTTGTGGATCTTCAACTTCATGATTTGCTTCTGGAATTGATTCAGTCATGATGATGTCTTGGAATCTATTTTCCTTTGGTTCTTCATGATCCTCAATAGGTGCCTTCTTTGATTTGATGTAGGATGAGTCCTCATCAAATGTTACATCCCTGCTGACATCAATCTTCTTAAAACCTGGAAAGTATATTCTGTAAGCCTTCAAGCTTTCACTATACCCCACAAAGATACCCTTCTTTCCTTAAGGATATAACTTTGTCCTATTTTCCTTTGGAACATGAGTGTATACTGGACAACCAAATATTATGAGATGGCTGACTTCAGGTTTCTGACCAGAGAAAACCTCTTCTGGTGTCTTCTTGTCCAATATCTTGTGAGGTGTTTTGTTCTGCACATATACAGTTGTCCTAGCTTCTTATGCCCAAAGATGCATAGGTAGATCCTGGTCATGCAACATTGCTCGTGCTACTTCCATGATTGTTCTATTCTTCCTTTCTGCAACTCCATTCTGTTGTGGATTGTAGGGAGCAGTCAACTCCCTCTTAATCCCTGAATCACTACATAGCTTCTTGGAATCACCCGAAGTGAATTCTCTGCCATTGTTGGATCTGAATGTCTTGATGTTCTTATCAGTTTGATTTTCCATCAAGGCTTTGAATTCTTTGAACTTATCAAACACTTCATCTTTGTTCTTCAAGAAGTAAACCCGGGTCTTCCTAGAGAAATCATCAATGAAAGAGACACAGTATACATACCCACTCAGAGAACTGGATGACATTGGACCGCATACATCAGAGTGGATAATTTCCAAGATTCCTTTGGCTTTGCTTTCACTGCTTGTAAATGCCTTCTGAATGTTCTTTCCTTTTGCAAATCCTTTGCAAACCCCTTCATGCTTTGTCTTGATTTCAGGAAGACCCTCTACAACTGTACTTGCAATTGGTAGTGCTCTATAGTGCACAAGTGCAAGTCTTCTATGCCAAAGTTCACTTGGCACCATGGATTCATGTACCATAGCACGTTCAAGCTGTCCCTTCAATTTGTACAATCCACCCTCTTGCTCTCCAATCACTACTGCATCATCTATAGTTTTGCCTTTTGGTCACATTAGGACTTGACCATCTACAAATGCAACCCTCATGCGTTTTGCATCCAATGCAGATATGGAGAGTAGGTTCTTCTTGAGCCCAGGTACATATATAACATCTTTCAACTTCAAAGACTTCCCAGAGTCTAGGTTGTAGGAGGCTTCACCGCTTCCCTTGATAGGATATTGATAGTCATCCCCAAGTTTCACTTTATGGGGTGACTCATGTTCAGATAGATTCACAAAATATTCTTTAAACCTAGTCATGTGTTTGGAAGCCCCACTATCAATAAGCCAGTCATTACATCCATGAGAGATAGTACCTATGAGAGCATAGATTAGAACATATCCATCTTCACTAGATGAGTCATCACTTTTTGCTCTAGCCTTCGTCTTGGGAGGTTCATCATCCTTAGTAGCATGAGCATGATATCTCTTCTTTTTTCCCTTCTTCTTGTTGTTGTTGAAGCCCTTTTGTTCTTGGGACAATCTGCAGCAAAGTGTCCCTTCTCATTACATGTGAAGCATCTCAGATCCTTCTTACCCTTTTGATGATTGTGAAAAGGTTTCTTGTGATGAGAGTGCTCCTTCTTGGACTTGTTTCTTTTGGTGTGAGTTGTGAGAGCTTGATCTTCACTTCCCATATTTTCTTCTCGGGCTACAAGCCTAGACTCTTCTTGTGAGCATTCCTCCCACAGTCTACTGAAGGAGAACAACTTCCTTCTTGCACATATTCCTTGAATGAAGGAATCCCATGACCTAGGTAGGACATTCAAAGTGGTCATAACAATTTCACCATTCTCCACTTCTGCATCCACAGCTTCAAGTTGTTCCTTGATCTGAGAGACCTTAGAGAAATAGGATTGAATCGTCTCTTCATTATGAAGCTTTACCCCTTTCAATTGGTTCCGCATACTCATCTTCTGATTTATGTTCTTTCCTTCAAATAGCTTGGTTAGGGAATCAAACATCTCCTTGGGTGTCTTCAGAGATGACACATGTGGAATGAGATGGTCTTTGATGGAATCAACAATGATCCTCTTTTCCTTGACCAAGTTATTCTTATGTAAGGCCTTATCCTCGTCTCCCTCTGGGACAGGGACCTCTTCACTTATGTAAGTGTCCAATTCATTTTCTTCTAGGATTAACCCAATCCTATACTTCCATGCTTGGAATTTATTATCCCTTCAAGCTTATCCTCAAGCTTGGTGTGGTGAGACATCTTTAAAGAGTACTTCAAATGGAAATAGAAAAGATTTAGGTCTTACCACTTGATTTGCAAAAATCTAAATTTGGTGTCGGATTAGGGTTTGTTAGAGAAACCCTAAAAATTCAAAATGTGAATTTCAAGCTTCTGAAAATATAGAAATATGCGCCTTGATGAGCTGATCATCCTGGTATACTTAGAAATTGAAAACTGCAAAGTTTCACCCTTCAAAAATGCTTTTCAATCTCCCGGATTCATTAGGGAGGACCCTAAATTAGGGTTTGAGTTTCCCGGAGCTTCACCCAACCAAAAATTTCAATCCAAAGCTCTAAACTTCCATTTTTCCAAGGAGCTTCCAACTATGTTCTCAGAATTTAGAAATGCCTATTTTTGTAGAAACCCTAATTTTTAGGGCCAAAAATGAAATTGCCCAGAATTGAATTCTGATTGGACAGAAAGATGCGCCTTGCTGAGGAGAGTCAAAATAACCTACTTCCTTTCAATATCTGTGGAGGGAAACCCAATAAACAAGAAGCCCTAGCTTTCACAACTGCAGAGTGTCTTTTTCTCAAGTTAGCTCTAATACCATGTTAATTTTTAGCATTAATTCAATATACTCTAGGATCTTTACTAAGATAATAACATGTACAACATATCAAGCATATCAATCACAACAAGCAATCACATGAGACAATAGACACATAGAGTTTCACTGGGGAAAACCATAAAGGTGAAAAACCCCACACTTCCTCAGAGATAGAAAGAGCAATGATACAGCCCAAGTACAAGAGATAGTCCTCCTAGCAGCTACTCCTCCTTCCTCACTTGTGCGCCACTTTCCAATGAGTGTAGAAGTGAATAATGAGATGAGCAAATAGAGTGCCTCCCGCACTCTATTTATACATGACCTGACCTGCCTAATAAACTAGCAGGGCTAACTTGTCTAACTCAGTCTAATAACCCATGGTAATACTAATTAGGGCCGACCCCACACTTGGTGGTCTAATAACCCATCACATGCAAGTTGCGACACTTGTCAATACAAATGACGACACTTCCATATAGAGGAATAATAACATCTCTATAGAAGTACAATATACATAGGTGAAATACATTCAGAAGTTACAATTACATCAACATCTACTACAGAGCCATAGGTATCTCCATGCATTCCATCCAGTCTCGGAACCCACCTCACTTTTCTCCTTAGCATGCATCGCCAATTGCGGGTGTAATACTTGACAACACAAGATGGGTAGGCAAGCTCGTCAGTATCGCTGATATAAAATTGTAACATGCTTCTTACAAATTCACTCTCTACTATTGAAACACTAGGAATGCATCCATTTCTTTAGGGTGTAGTCAATGTTGACAACCATAACGCAACACAGCACCCAAAAGGTGTGCCCCCCTTTCCGATGTGAGGCATGTAGGCCCTAATCAAACTCAAGCAATCTGAGATAAAGCATGCACACTCAAGAAGTCTGAAATAAAAATATACAATCACACTCAAGAAGTCTGAAATAAAAACATGCCCTGGACATTAATTCTAATAATCAGACATGCATAATTTTAGCAAGGGTCACAAATTAATTATTTGTTTGCAGATTTATTTTCTCTTCTTGCAATGTGTCCTCCTGACACACTTCTCAAATAGCCAAACAATCAGCACTATTAATGATCAAGATCAAATCTAAATTTACAATTATGTTCACTACAGAATTTTGTTTTATTCAACCATGAGGCCATCCTCATATTGTTTGGTTCTTGTAAGTGGTATCACTCTGTCCATTATGGTCTAGCCTTTCTCCCATATCATATACATCCACCTTCAACCAATCCTCTTGACACAATTCTGTATTAGCCAAATAGTCATTAAAAATTATTAACAAAATCTCCAATCTGAAATTCAATCATCCAAACACTTGGTGTTTATCCATGTAGATAATCATTTCATTTTTACAACAATCAGTGAAGTGATCTCAGAATTATAATACTTAATAATTCCAACACTATCAGTTGTTTTTATTTCAAATGCAATGAAATACAATTACTTTAGACGCACTTTTGTCACAATTAGATTCCAAGATATAGTCACATGGTCTATGCAATTCAACAAAATTTTCAATACTTAAGATTACACAATCATATCCCTTCATGCAACTCTATCCTCCCAATAGATCACTCTAGTAGCCCATCAAACACAACTACCTTCTTCATGCAATTCTTTCCCTTGCATTCATAGTATATCATGAAAGGATCTTAGATTTTTCAACAATTCTACCATTTCATCTATTATCTAATTTCAATGAAATGTACACCATAGCCATGCATACACACAATGCATATTAACATATATGTAATCACACATGTGCATGCATAATCAACAAGATTTACATAATATCTTTTAATTGTACATTTACTTAGTGCACCCAATGCACTACAACATTGATCTTAAAACATTCTTGTGCCTACACAAGTTTATTAACATGGTAAGTTGGACATCCTAGCCAATGCTTCAACACAATACCCATCTATCTCCTAATCACTTGGTTCACTAATTGGGTGCCTTCCTCCTTCAACCAAACAACACATCAAGATTTTTCTCACTCCTTGGTTGTTTGCAAAGAGATTTCATCCCAAATTAACACCAATACGGAGTTCATGGGATACTTGTTGAGCACTGCAAGCTTCACAACACATCCTCATGGTTTCACACATGGCATGCTCTTATTTGCTATGGATGCATTCAAAAAAATTAAACAATTACATGGTATAATTCTCATTTCCTTTACTACCACATACCCCACCATACCCTGTGGGATGCCATTCACATAAATGCATTCACTATTGCATGCATACCATTTAATGAAACAAAAACAACTTTTCGTCATTTCTCAAAGCAAAGTGTAAGCAACGCATTCCAAAAATATTTTTTTTTCATATATTTGTGCAACATTGGAAGAATCACAGGCATGCAACATAAGATTTTCCCGGAATCCCTTTAGTGGGTGTGCATCCTTGTTAGGTGTGCATTCAAATTGAAATGTGGTATGCATTATCTCTTAATATGCCTACTATGCATACACATTTCATCTATCTAATCTCTTACATTTTCAACATCCTATGCCATAATACCATATATATATATATATATAAATCAAAAAATGTAAATATAACAACAAGAGAAGAGTTGAGGAATTCTCCCTCTCCAATTCCTCATCAAAGTATGGAATTCATCTTCCACATCATAGTTGAACCAATTTCATGGCTTCTCTACCAGGCACAAAAGGGGTTATTAGCTACGATCTTCTCTACAAAAAGCAATTCAATACATACACATATGTATAACCTTTATACTTGCTACTTTCTAGTCATGCAATTCTGATGCTATAAACAGAAATAGTTTAATGTGAGAATAGCCCTTTTTATCAACATTGTAATATGTTCAAGTCCAACTCCATATGGAGTCCTTCAAGGCACATTGTATGCCCTTGCACCTCATTCAAATCCTGGTTACCTGCATGTAACTCATACTTTGGCCCAAGTATCCCCAGTGCTGCAACCTTGGGCTCTGATATCATTATTTCTCGTCCTCAATCCCCTTGGTGCCCTTTAGAGTGATGGGGGAACAACCTAATAATTTTTTTAATACCAAAGAATTCAAATTATGCACTTTTACACAGTCGCAATGATCTTAGTCCGCAATTCTGCAATCCACAAATCGGAAGTCAGAAGTCAGAACACCAATTACATGGCGTTGAAGAACACCTCCCAGAATTCCGCAATCTGCAATCTGCAATGTGGGATTCATAAATTTGGAACGCCAATTACACGGTGTCAAATAACACCTCCCCGACTTCTGCAATCCATAATGCGGGATTTGGAAATTCGGAATTCCAATTACATGGCGACGAATAAATGTGCCTTCAACTTCCGCAATCCGCAATCTGCAGTACAGAAATTGGAAGTCGGAACACCAAATATTCTACCTTGTCAAATCACACCTCTGACTTTTGCAATCCGCAACCCGCGATGCAGAAGTCGGAAACCCAAAATTCTCAACTTCAATGAATTACGTCTTCGACATCCACAATCCGCAATGCGGAACTCAGAAGTCGAAACTCCAAATTCACCAATCCGAAAAAATTACCTCTCTGAATTCCGCAATCCGCAATCCCCCTTGGGGAATTCAGAAGTTGGAACCACCATTTCACTACTCCAGAAAATTTACTCTTTCGACTTCAACAATCCGCAATCTACGTTGTGGGAGTCAGAATTTAGAACCACCACGCATAACTCCATAGAATCACCCTTGTGACTTCCGCAATACGCAATCCGCATGGTGGGTTTTGAAAGTCAGAATCCCTACTGCACAACTGCTTAGGCCCATAAATTCTTCATACTAATTCCATTTTGGGAAAATCCACTACCATTGGAAATATCTTGGCGATCTCTACGCAACCACATGATCTTCAACCTCATCTGAGAACTTTGATCATGTCCTCCTTCCAACCCAAAATGTGTCCCCGAGCCTTATCAAGGATTCTTTACCACTTTGTAGGGGATATTATGCTCCTTAGTCATGTCCCTTACCTTCATCTGATCCACAGGGGGAAGCATGAACACCATAGGGGGGGTGTCCATTTCCTCCCAGAATCCCTAACTGGACCTTCTGCACATCCAGAGCCTTAACCAAACTTATCCCTGTTCATCAATGGAAAAATCTACATATAAAGAAAACACATAGATGTATTTTCATGCTCAAATAACACAACTGAATTAAAACACATTAACACAGTCCAGGAACCCCCATCACCTCCACTCTCAGCCTAAGTAAGGTCCCTTTCTCTTATTCATAGTCCCTTGGGAACCCTTTCCCTCAGCGCTGACCTGGGAAGGTATGGTTGGTCCCGACTGCTAAATGTTGGCAGGCGGTTTGGTAAGAAAGAATCGCAGCACCGTCGATGCTGCGACACGTCGAAAGAGGTCACAGAACGAAGAAGGCTCTATTATTTTATGTACTTTTTGAGTTGTTTGTACCGTAGAATGCAAGTTTTTGGGTCATTGGACCATATGAAATGTAATTTTGAGCTAAGTATACCGCAATAGGTGGGTTTTGGGTCATTTGGACTGTGTCAGTTAGATTTTGGGTCATTTGTCCAGGAGTCGGTTAGGAAGTTGTTAGTAAGTGGACAAGCATTGTAAAGGCGGAAGCCTATATATAGACAGAAAGTGGTAGGTAATAGGAGATCTTGAAGATGCAGTTTTGGCATATATTCTGAGATCAAGAGACATCGCTGAGATCTGGTTCTGCAAAGATGTGTATCAGGGTTTTTTCTTAAGTAATATGACATGACGAAACTGTTTGGTGAAATTCCCTGCGTACCTTTTGTGTTAATGCCTGTTGTTATGATTTCATGCTGCAATTTAACCTTTTAATATTATATTTGTTTTAGTTGCGATGAATGACTCTATTAAATAATGCTATGAATACAAACGATGTTAATCTTGAATGCATAGATTTGTTTTGGATGTTGCAATAAGTTGAGTAATTGTTCCCACAATCATCCTCCTTCATTCAGCGGAAACATGGTTTCGTCCACTCTCCCTTGATCGTCTCGGGTGAGACCTCATCTACTATGCAGGTGTTGCTGGGCAGGCCAAAACTTGTCTGGGCCGGTGCTCAGGGAGATCACGGTGGGTTGATGTCAACAGTGATGGGAACCCCTTTTGACTGGGTTTGAGTCAACAAATGGTTTCATTTCTGGGACCATGTGCGAAGTGAAAGGAGGATATGTTGTGGCATCCGACACAATCGAAGATACAGAGCTGGTTTGATCAGAGGTTGTAGGAATTTTCCGAAGAAGAAAGCCGAAACACTCGACTAATGGTAGATCAGTGGGTGGATAGGTATATTCACGACGGTCCACACGAATGGTTTTTCTGTGAATTTCCGGTCCTTTTGTTCGAATGGTTGGAAAAGTTGACCTATCATAAGAGGAATCACCAGGGTGGTGAGTTGACGACCTAAACCCCTGAGCTGATCCAAGAACTGCATGAAGTCGACAATAAAGCATCGCGGGCTGTCGAAGTGTGGCTTGATAGCATCTTGGAAGGGTATATCACTGAATTCGCGGTTGATACGCAGAAATATTATAGTGAAGCCGAATGATATTTTTTTCGTGAACCTCAGGGAAGGTTTCTGCTGTCGCTCCAACTGTTCATTAAGATTCTTATTTGCGAAAAGGGTATATTGAAGATGCATATAGATTAGTAAGTAACCTGGTGGGAGGAGGCCATGGGTATCGTGACAGTAGGGGGGATGGTGCATGGAATGATCAAGGGTAGATGAGTGCGGGTCACGACGAGAGTGTGAGTGACGTCGAGGAATAGAGTGGTCTTACAAGGGGAGGAGCGAGGTTTCGACAGGAAAAGAGGCAGAGGATAAGAGAAGGTCCTGCTACGATTGAACCGAAATTTCATGAAGGAAGACCACATGGGATGAAGCGAACTCACTGTCTAGACAAGGACACATAGGCTATGCCCAGGATAGAGGCAGGACCTAACTCCAGCAGCAACATACCCACACCTCTGCTCACTATCTATCAACCAATGAGAAACATTGCTTCAACCCCACCAAGTCAACAAAACTTGATCACTAGTAGTTCAGTACCTACAGGAAGGAATCCCAGGATGGCGGGCGATGATGCTAAGTTACCGTTGTTCCACAGGAGTGGGATAGACAACCCAAAATACTATTGGTTTTTGTGTGAAGCGGTCTGGACCGTAAAATAGATCACTGATGATGCCGCCAAGAAAGGACAATTAGCGACAACTCTACGAGGTCATGCATTAGATTGGTTTATGAAGTTTGTTCTAGTCCCTACAGGAGCCCTAGAGAAGTCACTAGATGAGATCTGGGATGGGTTGATTGCAGAAATCAGAAAGCCCAAGTCTGAGGCTCAATATATTACGGAATTGAAATAAATTAAGGAGTATCCCAATGACACGGTGTGGGATTTCGACCAGCGGTTCAAGACGTTGATGGAAAGGGTTAGTTTCGATATGAACGTTGTCCAACATAAAGAGTGGTTCATCGCAGCACTGCTACCACATATTCGGCTACCATTGATGAAACAAAACATCTTAATGCCTAGTGAAACTCTGGAGATTGCAATGAGATTGGGGGTGTCACCGATTGGAGAAAATGCAGTCGGGATGTCGCAAATATAGACATAGCTCGCTAACTTGACCATACAACTGTAAGATTTGAAGAAGGGCAAGGAGCAGCGCGAAGAAGTATGGTGTACGCGATGTCAAGGAGAAGGGCATACGAAGGACAATTGCCCGAACTTCCACAACTATTTTGTTTCAGGAGCACCAAACCTGTTAAATGGTGTTGGCATGCCATATTGTCGCATTTGTCAGTTATTTGGGAACCTCCATGAAGAATGTCCATATATGCAGAATATGGTCACCAAACTGATGAATCTATATTTCACTTTCTACAAATCGGTGGGACATGATGACAAGGATTTCTAGGCATATGGGTTGCTTCATGAGAGAACAAACGACACATTCTATGTAAAGGATGACCAGCGTGCCGTACAACAACCACCACTACAGCAGCAGGTAGCTTAGCCGCTACCTCAACCGCAGGTACAGTTTGTATCGCAGCAACAACAGCAGCAGTTTACAATATACTCCGATGCAAATAGATCCACAGCAACCATAGTACGCAGAACAAGGGCAAGGCATGATGCAGCAACAATACAATCAACAACAATACCAACATCAGGGTGGATTCCATGGAGGATTCAGGGGTGGATGCAGTGGAGGATCTAGTCACGGAGGAGGACAAGGAGGTCATGGACCTGTGCATTGCTATCACTGTGCGCTCGGGGACACTATCAGCAAGATTTCCCACTGTTGCAAATGCAGTGTACATTTTGATTCGTTACAGACCATATAGTAGAGAACTGTCCGCAGTTGATTGCACGATGGCAGGTAGGGAATATTCCATAATTACAGAACCAGGCTCAACAACCTGTGCAGAATCAGGTGCAACAATCGATACAGCAACCCGTCCAGAACCAAAACCAGTGACCAATTCAGAATGCTAATCAAAATGTGAACCAACCGCGGAAACCATCGCTAAACCAGAATCAGGGTGTGAATGTTTCAACAATCTCAGCAGAGCTCAGGCCACATGATGCAGCTATTGCGGTGTTCACTTGGGGAGGTGCAAAAAAAGGAGAAGACACTTCACATCCGCTGATCCAACTGGCTGGGCCGATGAAGGTGTCATTTGACAATAAATTAGAGCGTGATACATTCTAGCAGGAACAACGGGCGTTGGACAAAGGCAAGGCTATCGTCTATGACATGCCCCCTGTCTTTGATGACACATCAGACACTGATCCATCAGCGCAGTCTGGAACCTTATAGAGATTCCTAGAAATTTGTTTGTTGTTGGAAAGAGATCCTGCTGCGCTTGCCGAGATTAAGGGGTTGTTGCAGCAATTTCCAAGGGGAGGCCAGGAATCCACGGTGAATTCCTTACAATGGAGGAAAACTGGCAAGGAGATGTGGATGAATATTCAAATTGGAGATTACGATGTCGATTCAGTTATTTTGGATCTTGGTTCGGATGTCAATAGCTTAACCAAGCAGGCATGGTAGAAAATGGGGAGCCCCCCATTGAGCTGGTCCCCTGTCCAGCTCCGGTTAGCTAATCACACTAAAGTGATGCTGATTGGGAGAGTCCCCCGGTTAGTGGTGGAAATTGAAGGCATGAAGACCTACACTGACTTCGATGTCATTGAAGTAGTCGAAGGAGGAAGCTCTTATCCTGCGTTGCTAGGGATTGGATGGGCTAATGATAGCAGAGCGGTAATCAACTTCAAGTGACGAATGATGACTTTTGAAAATCGCGATCTCAAAGTTATCGCCCCTTTGGATCCGGCTGAAGGACGCAGATACCTTGAACCAGTGAAAGATGAAGATCCCAGTGGATGGGACCATGCATTCAATATTTCAGAAGATTACATTCATCCAACTGACAATGGTGAGCTTGGCTGGCTCAGTGACAGCTCTGCATCTTCTGACTCTGATGACGCACTAGAACACTTGAAGAACCGCTTGCATGAGGTGTAGTTACGGAAGTGTGGATTGATCACGTAGTCACTCTGTCGTGTCATGACTGAAATGATCACACTCCCAACATATGAATGACTACTTGACTTATCTGAATTTCTGATGGAGTTTGAGGAAAGAGTTTCAGAACCACAACAATTGTTGGCATTGGATGAAGCACTGAAGGCTACTCCAGCAATTGAGGGATGGTCGAAATGCAGAATATTGATGATGGTATGCTTCGACGATACCAAGGTCTACCATGCACGGAAGTATGATGGTCAGAACGATCCTGGCGACCATTTGATGGAGTGTCAGACGTTATAGGCATCATGACCAAGAGATGAGTGGGTCCAGGAATTTATCCATACTTTGGATGAAATGTCACAGTCATGGTATACGACCGCTGAATTACGGGGAGAAACCACTACTTGGTTGGATTTGACTATCTATTTTACTCATACATTCAGTTTTTCTAATTCCAATCCAGATGTCTATAATGCTCTGCAGATCATTCGCGATGTGGTGCTAAAGGTTGTTCTTGTAGCATACTCGGCAGATCCACATATGCACTGTTGATGTATATGTAACTTTGGAATGTATTTCATCTATGTATTTTATATATATTTATTGTACCCTTCTAAGAGATGTGTCATTCCTCTATAAGGAAGTGTCGTCATGTGGATTGACAAGTGTCGCAAGTGTGTGTACTTTCCGATGGGTTATTAGACCACCATGTGGGGTCGGCCTGAATTATATATATTATAATGTGGATGTACCTAGCTAGACAAGTCGGCCCCATAAGGTCACTTGGAAAAAAGGTTAGTATAAATAGAGATCGGAGATCTCTATTTTACTCACTCGGAAAAGTAACTCACTCTCACATAGAAAGTGGCGCACTAGTGAGGAGGAGGATCATCTGCTACTAGGAGACTATCTTAGTGTTATTTGCTTGTACTTTGGTTGAGCCATTGCTCTCTCTATCTCTGAGGAAGTTGTGGGGTTTTTCACCTTAGGGTTTTTCCCACGGAAACTCTGTGTCTCTTGTCTCTTATGCTTTTGATTCTTGTGATGCTTGTCATATTGTGATTGTCATGCATTGATATAATGTAGATGTTATTCTCTCAGCAAAGATCCTAGAGTATTGTAAATTAATGCTCAAAATTTAACATGGTATCAGAGCTAACCTAAGAAGAAGACATTTTGCAGTGACGGAAGCTTGAGTTTCTTGTTTATTGGGTTTCTCTCCATAGTTTTTAGACAATCAGTATAGTAGATTGACTCTACTCATCAAGGCGCATCTATCTGTCCAATCATAATTCAATTTCGAGCATTTTCAGATTTGGCCCTAAAAATTAGGGTTTCCACAAAAATAGGGATTTCTGGAATCTAAAGACACAGCTGGAAGATCCTTGCAAAAATTGAAGTTTAGAGCTTTGGATCGAGATTTTTGGATGGGTAGATCTCCGGGAAACTCAAACCCTAATTCAGGGCTCTCCCTAGTGAACCCAGGAGGACAAAAGATCAAATCTAAAGGGTAAAGCTTTGCTGATCTCAAATTCTGAATGCACCAGGCTGATTAGCTCATCAAAGCGCATCTTTCTATCCTTTCATAAATTTAAAATTCACATTTTGAAATTTTAGGGTTTTTCTGACAAACCCTAATACGGGACCAGATCCAGTTTCCAGCATTTCAAGTGGTAAGATCTAAATCCTTTCTATTTCCATTTGAAGTACTCTTTAAGATGTCTCACCACACCAAGCTTGAGGATAAGCTTGAAGGAGCTGATAACTTCCGGGCTTGGAAGTATAGGATTGGGTTAATCTTGGAAGAGAATGAGTTGGACTCATATGTGAAAGAAGACATCCCTATCCCAGAGGATGAAGAGGCCAAGGTATTGCATAAGAAGAACTTGGTCAAGGCAAAGAGAATCATTGTTGATTCTATTCAAGTTCATCTCATACCCCATGTATCCTATCTAAAGACACCCAAGGAGATGTTTGACTCTTTGACCAAGCTATTTGAAGGGAAGAACATAAATCGGAAGATGACCCTGCGGAACCAATTGAAAGGAGTAAAGTTTCAGAATGGAGAAACCATTCAATCTTATTTTTCAAGGGTCTCCCAAATCAAGGAACAACTAGAAGCAGTGGATGAAATGGTGGAGAATGGTGAAGTGGTGATGACGTCTCTGAATGGCCTACCCAGGTCATGGGATTCCTTTATCCAAGGAATTTGTGCAAGGAAGAAGTTGATCTCCTTCAGCAGACTACGGGAAGAATGCTCACAAGAAGAAGCAAGGTTTGTGGCACAAGAAGAAAAGATGGGGAATGAATATCAAGCTCTCACAGCTCACACCAAGAAAGGGAAGTCCAAGAGAGAGCCATCTCACTCCAAGAAATCTTCGCATCACTTCAAAGAAAAAAGAATATGCTTCACCTATAATGAGAAAGGACATATTGCCATAAATTGTCCCAAGAACAAGAAAGACAACAACAACTCCAACAAGAAGAAGAAGGGTAGCAAAAGAAGGTTTCATGCTCATGCTGCCAAGGATGATGAACCACCCAAGAAGAAGGCTAGGGTAGAAAGTGATGATGACTCATCAAGTGAAGAAGAGTATGTTCTAATCTCTGCTCTCACATGTACCATCTCCCATGGTCGTAATGATTAGTTGATTGATAGTGGGGCCTCCAAACACATGACTGGGTTTAAGGAATCTCTTGTGAATCTATCTGAACATGAATCACCCCATAAGGTGAAACTTGGGGATGATTATCAATACCCAATCAAAGGAAGTGGTGAAGCCTCCTACAACCTAGATTCTGGAAAATATTTGAAGATGAAAGAAGTTCTTTATGTACCTGGGCTCAATAAGAACTTACTCTCAATCTTTGCATTGGATGCAAAAGGTATGAGGGTTGCATTTGTGGATGGACAAGTCCTAATGTGGCCAAAGGGAAAGACCATAGATGATGCAGTAGTGATTGGAGAGCAAGAGGGAGGCTTGTATAAATTGAAGGGACAACTTGAACATGCCATGGTGCATGAATCCATGGAGCCAAGTGAACTTTGGCATAGAAGACTTGCTCATATGCACTATAGAACACTTCGAATTGCAAGCAAGGCTGTAGAGGGTATTCCTGAAATCAAGACCAAACATGAAGGTGTTTTCAAAGGATGTGCAAAAGGTAAGAACATTAAGAAGGCTTTCCCAAGTAGTGAAAGCAAGGCAAAAGACATCCTGGAAATCATCCACTCAAATGTATGTGGTCCTATGTCATCCAGTTCCCTAAGTGGGTATGTTTACTATGTCTCATTTATTGATGACTTCACTAGGAAGACTTGGGTATACTTCTTGAAGAGAAAAGATGAGGTGTTTGATAAATTCAAGGAATTCAAAACTTTGAAGGAGAATCAAACTGACAAGAAGATCAAAACATTCAGATCCGACAATGGTGGAGAATTCACCTCAAGTGACTTCAAGAAGCTTTGTAGTGATTCAGGGATTAAGAGGGAGTTGAATGCTCCGTATAATCCTCAACAAAATGGAGTTGCAGAAAGGAAGAACAGAACCATCATGGAAGCAGTAAGCGCAATGCTGCATGACTAGGATCTACCTATGCATTTATGGGCAGAAGCAACTAGAATAGTTGTATATGTGCAAAATAGAACACCCCACAATATATTGGACAACAAGACACCAGAAGAGGTATTTTCTAGTAAGAAACCTGAAGTCAGTCATCTCAGAATATTTGATTGTCCAATATACACTCAAGTCCCAAAGGAAAAGAGGACTAAACTAGATCCTTCAGGAAAGAAGGGTATATTTGTGGGTTACAATGAAAGCTTGAAGGCTTACAGAATATACTTTCCAGGGTTCAAGAAGATTGATGTCAGCAGGGATGTAACATTCTATGAAAACTCAGCATTTATCAAATCAAGGAAGGCACCTATCGAAGTTTATGAAGAACCTAAGGAAACCAGATTTCAAGACACTACCATGACTGAAGCAGTTCCAGAAGTTGTTTGTGAGTTTGAAGATCCAAAAGAACCTATAGATCCACCCCGTGAGGATAACTCTCACAAGAGGAAACCTGCATGGGATAGAGAGCTCATTCAAGATGCAGAAAGATTTGGCATTCCAGAAGAAGAACACAGAGCAAAGAAGAGAACCAGATCACATACCAGTATGTTGCTTTACTCTGTGACATTATGAACAAAGAACCTTCCAGTTATGAAGAAGTAGAGAAAAAGAAAGAATGGAAGGATGCCATGGTTGAGGAATACCAATCAATAATGAAGAATGATGTTTGGGATGTTGTCCCAAGACCTAAAGAGAAGTCTGTTGTGACTTCTAAATGGATCTTCAAAATCAAGCATGTTGCAGATGGCAGTGTAGAGAAATACAAGGCAAGATTCGTAGTTCGTGGGTTCTCTCAAAAAGAGGGAATAGATTATGAAGAAACTTTTGCACCTGTATCCAGGTATACTTCCATCATAACAGTACTTTCCCTGGCTACAACAAGGAGATGGAAAATACACTAAATGGATTTCAAGACTACTTTCTTGAATGGTGTAGTTGAAGAGGAAGTATATGTGGAACAACCACTCAGTTTTGAAATACATGATAGGTCGTCATAGGTGTGCAGATTGAAGAAAGCCTTGTATGGCTTGAAGCAAGCTCCCAAAACCTGGTATGGTAGGATGGACAGTTTCCTATCTAGTTTGGGCTTTACCAAGAGTAAAGCAAATTCCAACCTTTACTACAAGGTTGAGGAAGGGAATCTTGTGATTCTACTCCTATATGTGGATGACTTATTTGTAACAGGAGATGATAGACTGATTGCAGATACTAAGAGGAAGCTCGCTGCTAAATTCGATATGAAAGATTTGGGAATGATGCACTATTTCCTAGGCATGGAGGTGTGGCAAAGTGCAGGTGGGATCTTCCTTGGTCAAGGGAAGTGCACAGTAGATATCCTGAATATATTCGAGATGATGGATTGCAAGGCCATGGCCACACCTATGGCATCGAATCTGAAGCTTCTATGTGATGCTTCATCTGAGCCGGTTGATGTCTCTATGTATCGTCAGATGATTGGGTCCTTGATGTACCTAACGAACACAAGACCAGATATTTGCTTTGCTGTGAACACATTGAGCCAGTTCCTGACGGATCCGAGAAGTGTTCTCCTGGTTACTGTAAAGCATGTTCTGAGGTACCTGAAGGGTACAGTGGATTTTGGGCTCAAGTATGAAGCGAATCAAAAGTTTAACCTGCAGGGTTATGTTGATTCAGATTGGGATGGCAGTGCTACAGATAGGAAGAGCACATATGGGTGCTGCTTCAGTATGGGATCAGGTGTGATCTCATGGTTTAGAAGGAAGCAGTCCTGCATGGCACTGAGTACAGCTGAGGCAGAGTATGTTGCATCCTGTTCAGCTAGTTGTGAGGTAGTATGGCTACAGAAGCTACTGTATGAGTTATTTGATCTCCCGTTGGATTCTCCTGGTATCTTCTGTGATAACCAAAGTTGTGTGAAGCTGTCTGAGAACCCAGTGTTTCATGACAGGTGGAAACACATAGAGATGAAATACCACTATATCAGGGATATGGTGCAGAGAGGAGCCATGAAGCTCCTGTATGTTGCAACGGACAAGCAGATTGCAGATGTGCTGACGAAGCCACTAGCCAGGGTGAAGTTCGAGTACTCCACAGAGAGGCTTGGCATTCTTCAGATCGAGGACACTTTGAGGAAGAAGTGATGGACACATTTGCTGAAGCCATTCCAAACATGTTGGAAGGAGGATCCTTCACATGGCTGTGGATGTAAGCGCTGGATGATGATGAGCATCAGTATGATGTTCTAGTTTCTGCTTTGTATGATCAGTTGGATCATTTATATGTATATGTATGTACGCATCATGTTGGATGCTGGATATGATCAGTTGGATCATTTATATGTATGTACGCATCATGTTGGATGTTGGATATGATTAGTTGGATCATTTATATGTATGTATGCATCATGTTGGATGCTGGATATGATCGGTTGGATCATTTGTATGTATTTTGTATATGCATCATGTTGGATGCTTGGACCATGTATCTATATATGTATCAGGTATGATCAGGTAGATCATGTATGTTGATGGATACATTGTGTGGATCATGTATCTATGTATTAGGTGGATACACTATGTATGATGATATGTATCAGGTAGATACTTTGTGTGCAACAGATGGATTCATTGTATGATCAGGATGATCTTGGATGATGAGCTTCTCCAGATGACATGCAGCAGGATGTTGCAGTGATGATGATCAGGGTGATCATGTATACATTAGGATGATGTATGGTGAGTATTAGATGATACTTTGTGGCCGTGGATCAGGTTGTGTAGGTAAGAATGTAATTTGTGCCCTGGGAGATTTGCAGATGGTCTTTTGAGGTTTTGCCTATGGCATGTAATTCGGTGCCCTGGGACATCTGGAAAATGCTCTTTCGAGGTTTTGCTTTGGGAGGACATATAATTTGTGCCCTGGGAGATCTACAGATAGTCTTTCGAGGTTTTGCCTATGGCATGTAATTCGTTTCAATGGGATATCTGGCAGATTCTCTTTCGAGGTTTTGTCCTATGGCATGTAATTTGCTCCTGGGAGATTTGGACAGGATGAAAAAGGCCTCAGATGCTTCAGCCAGGTTTTGCCATGACCACATGTAATTTGCTCCTGGGAGATCTGGACAATATGAAAAAGGCCTCAAATGCTTCAGCCAGGTTTTGTGGTGGACCACATGTAATGTGCTCCTAGGAGATCCGACAGGTAGAGCTGTGTGCTCGTAACAGCCTGGAATGCTTCAGCCAGGTTTTGTGGTGAGATCACATGTAATGTGCTCCTAGGAGATCCGACAGGTAGAGCCGTGTGCTCGTAACAGCCTGGGATGCTTCAGCCAGGTTTTGTGATGGGTGACATGTAATGTGCTCCTGGGAGATCCTATAGGTAGAGCTGTGTGCTCGTAATAGCCTGGGATGCTGCAGCCAGGTTTTGTGACGCACGTAATAAGTCCTGAGAATTCCACAGTATGGCCAGTGATGATGAAGACTTGCAGATGGTGGGCCTACATCCAGTATGAAAAAGGACTGGCTCTGTAGAACTTCGTATGACGAGTAGAGTCAGAGATTGGTTGAGATAGAAACAACAGTGACAATGATGATGATGATGCATCGATGATGATGATCCCAAGAAGAAGACTTGTCTAGCAGATCTGTGTCGAGAAATACCTTCCTAGTTAAGAGGGAGTGTTGATGTATATGTAACTTCGGAATGTATTTCATCTGTGTATTTTATATATATTTATTTTACCCTTATAAGAGATGTGTCATTCCTCTATAAGGAAGTGTTGTCATGTGGATTGACAAGTGTCGCAAGTGTGTGTACTTGCCGATGGGTTATTAGACCACCATGTGGGGTTGGCCCTGAATTATATATATTATAATGTGGATGTATCTAGCTACACAAGTTGGCCTCGTAAGGTCACTGGGCAAAAAGGTTAGTATAAATAGAGATCAGAGATCTCTATTTTACTCACTCGAAAAAGTAACTCACTCTCACTCAGAAAGTGGCGCACTAGTGAGGAGGAGGATCATCTGCTACTAGGAGACTATATCAGTGTTATTTGGTTGTACTTTGGTTGAGCCATTGCTCTCTCTATCTCTGAGGAAGTTGTGGGGTTTTTCACCTTAGGGTTTTCCCCACAGAAACTCTGTGTCTCTTGTCTCTTATGCTTTTGATTCTTGTGATGCTTGTCATATTGTGATTGTCATGCATTGATATACTGTAGATGTTATTCTCTCAGCAAAGATACTAGAGTATTGTAAATTAATTCTCAAAATTTAACATGGTATCAGAGCTAACCTAAGAAGAAGACATTTTGCAGTGACGGAAGCTTGAGTTTCTTGTTTATTGGGTTTCTCTCCACAGTTTTTGGAAAATTAGTATAGTAGATTGATTCTACTCATCCAGACGCATCTATCTATCCAATCATAATTCACTTTTGAGCATTTTCAGATTTGGCCCTAAAAATTAGGGTTTCCACAAAAATAGGAATTTCTGGAATCTGAAGACACAGCTAGAAGCTCCTTGAAAAACTCAAAGTTTAGAGCTTTGGATCGAGATTTTTGGCTAGGTAGATCTCCAGGAAACTCAAACCCTAATTCAGGGCTCTCCCCAGTGAACCCGGGAGGATAAAAGATCAAATTTGAAGGGTAAAGCTTTGCTGATCTCAAATTCTGAATGCACCAGGATTATTAGCTCATCAAAGCACATCTTTCTATCCTTTCAGAAATTTAAAATTCACATTTTGAAATTTTAGGGTTTTTTCGACAAACCCTAATCCGGGACTAGATCCAGTTTCCATCATTTCAAGTGGTAAGATCTAAATCCTTTCTATTTCCATTTGAAGTACTCTTTAAGATGTCTCACCACACCAAGCTTGAGGATAAGCTTGAAGGAGCTGATAACTTCCGGGCTTGGAAGTATAGGATTGGGTTAATCCTGGAAGAGAATGAGTTGGACTCATATGTGAAAGAAGACATCCCTATCCCAGAGGATGAAGAGGCCAAGGTATTGCATAAGAAGAACTTGGTCAAGGCAAAGAGAATCATTTTTTATTCTATTCAAGATCATCTCATACCCCATGTGTCCTATCTAAAGACACCCAAGGAGATGTTTAACTCTTTGACCAAGATATTTGAAGGGAAGAACATAAATCGGAAGATGACCCTGCGGAACCAATTGAAAGGAGTAAAGTTTCAGAATGGAGAAACCATTCAATCTTATTTTTCAAGGGTCTCCCAGATCAAGGAAAAACTAGAAGCAGTGGATGAAATGGTGGAGAATGGTGAAGTGGTGATGACCACTCTAAATGGCCTACCCAGGTCATGGGATTCCTTTATCCAAGGAATTTGTGCAAGGAAGAAGTTGATCTCCTTCAGTAGACTACGGGAACAATGCTCACAAGAAGAAGCAAGGCTTGTGGAATGAGAAGAAAAGATGGGGAATGAAGATCAAGCTCTCACAGTTCACACCAAGAAAGGGAAGTCCAAGAGAGAGCCAGCTCACTCCAAGAAATCTTCACATCACTTCAAAGAAGAAGAATATGCTTCACCTGTAATGAGAAAGGACATATTGCCATAAATTGTCCCAAGAACAAGAAGGACAACAACAACTCCAACAAGAAGAAGAAGGGTAGCAAAAGAAGGTTTCATGCTCATGCTGCCGAGGATGATGAACCACCCAAGAAGAAGGCTAGGGTAGAAAGTGATGATGACTCATCAAGTGAAGAAGAGTATGTTCTAATCTCTGCTCTCACACGTACCATATCCCATGGTTGTAATGATTAGTTGATTGATAGTGGGGCCTCCAAACACATGACTGGGTTTAAGGAATTTTTTGTGAATCTATCTGAACATGAATCACCCCATAAGGTGAAACTTGGGGATGATTATCAATACCCAATCAAAGGAAGTGGTGAAGCCTCCTACAACCTAGATTTTGGAAAATATTTGAAGATGAAAGAAGTATTTTATGTACCTGGGCTCAGGAAGAACTTACTCTCAATCTCTGCATTGGATGCAAAAGGTATGAGGGTTGCATTTGTGGATGGACAAGTCCTAATGTGGCCAAAGGGAAAGACCATAGATGATGCAGTAGTGATTGGAGAGCAAGAGGGATGCTTGTATAAATTGAAGGGACAACTTGAACATGCCATGGTGCATGAATCCATGGAGCCAAGTGAACTTTGGCATAGAAGACTTGCTCATATGCACTATAGAGCACTTCCAATTGCAAGCAAGGCTGTAGAGGGTCTTCCTGAAATCAAGACCAAACATGAAGGTGTTTTCAAAGGATGTGCAAAAGGTAAGAACATTAAGAAGGATTTCCCAAGAAGTGAAAGAAAGGAAAAAGACATCCTGGAAATCATCCACTCATATGTATGTGGTCCTATGTCATCTAGTTCCCTGAGTGGGTATGTTTACTATGTCTCATTTATCGATGACTTCTCCAGGAAGACTTGGGTATACTTCTTGAAGAGCAAAGATGAGGTGTTTGATAAATTCAAGGAATTCAAAACCTTGATGGAGAATCAAACTGACAAGAAGATCAAAACATTCAGATCCGGCAATGGTGGAGAATTCACCTCAAGTGACTTCAGGAAGCTTTGTAGTGATTCAGGGATTAAGAGGGACTTGACTGCTCTGTATAATCCTCAACAGAATGGAGTTGCGGAAAGGAAGAACAGAACCATCAAGGAACAAGCAAGGGCAATGCTGCATGACTAGGATCTACCTATGCATTTATGGGAAGAAGCAGCTAGAATAGCTGTATATGTGTAGAACAGAACACCCCATAAGATATTGTACAACAAGACACCAGAAGAGGTCTTTTCTGGTAAGAAACCTGAAGTCAGTCATCTCAGAATATATGGTTGTCCAGTATACACTCATGTCCCAAACGAAAAGAGGACTAAACTAGATCCTTTAGGAAAGAAGGGTATCTTTGTGGGTTACAATGAAAGCTCGAAGGCTTACAGAATATACTTTCTAGGGTTCAAGAAGATTGATGTCAGCAGGGATGTAACATTTGATGAAAACTCAGCATTCATCAAATCAAGGAAGGCACCTATCGAAGTTTATGAAGAACCTAAGGAAACCAGATTTCAAGACACTACCATGACTGAAGCAGTTCCAGAAGTTGTTCATGAGTTTGAAGATCCAAAAGAACTTGCAGATCCACCCCGATAGGATAACTCTCACAAGAGGAAACCTGCATGGGCTAGAGAGCTCATTCAAAATGTAGAAAGATTTGGCATTCTAGAAGAAGAACACGGAGCAAAGAAGAGAACCAGATCACATACCGGCTATGTTGCTTTACTCGGTGACATTATGAACAAAGAACCTTCCAGTTATGAAGAAGCAGCGGAAAAGAAAGAATGGAAGGATGCCATGGTTGAGGAATACCAATCAATAATGAAGAATGATGTTTGGGATGTTGTCCCAATACCTAAAGAGAAGTATGTTGTGACTTCTAAATGGATCTTCAAAATCAAGTATGCTGCAGATGGCAGTGTAGAGAAATACAAGGCAAGATTCGTGGCTCATGGATTCTCTCAGAAAGAGGGAATAGATTATGAAGAAAATTTTGAACCTGTAGCCAGGTATACTTCCATCAGAATAGTACTTGCCCTGGCTGCAACAATGAGATGGAAAATACACTAAATGGATGTCAAGACTGCTTTCATGAATGGTGTAGTTGAAGAGGAAGTATATGTGGAACAGCCACTCGATTTTGAAATACATGATAGGGAGTCATATGTGTGCAGATTGAAGAAAGCCTTGTATGGCTTGAAGCAAGCTCCCAGAACCTGGTATGGTAGGATGGACAGTTTCCTATCTAGTTTGGGCTTTACCAAGAGTAAAGCAGACTCCAACCTTTACTACAAGGTTGAGAAAGGGAATCCTGTGATTCTACTCCTGTATGTGGATGACTTATTTGTAACAGGAGATGACAGACTGATTGCAGATACTAAGAGGAAGCTTGATGCTGAATTCAATATGAAAGATTTGGGAATGATGCACTATTTCCTAGGTATGGAGGTGTCGCAGAGTGCAGGTGGGATCTTCCTTGGTCAAGGGAAGTACACAGTAGATATCTTGAAGATATTCATGATGATGGATTGCAAGGCCATGGCCACACCTATGGCATCGAATCTGAAGCTTCTATGTGATGCTTCATCTGAGCCGGTTGATGTCTCTATGTATCGTCAGATGATTGGGTCCTTGATGTACCTAACGAACACGAGACCAGATATTTTCTTTGCTGTGAACACATTGAGCCAGTTCCTAACGGATCCGAGGAGTGTTCACCTGGTTGCTGTAAAGAATGTTCTGAGGTACCTAAAGGGTACAGTGGATTTTGGGCTCAAGTATGAAGCGAATCAAAAGTTTAACCTGCAGGTTATGTTGATTCAGATTGGGCTGGCAGTGCTACAGATAGGAAGAGCACATCTGGGTGCTGCTTCAGTATGGGATCAGGTGTGATCTCATGGTTTAGTAGGAAGCAGTCCTGGGTGGCACTGAGTACAGCTAAGGCAGAGTATGTTTCTGCCTGTTCAGCTAGTTGTGAGGCGGTATGGCTACGGAAGCTATTGTATGAGTTATTTGATCTCCCGTTGGATTCTACTGGTATCTTCTGTGATAACCAGAGTTTTGTGAAGCTATCTGAGAAGCCAGTGTTTCATGATAGGTCGAAACACATAGAGATCAAATATCAATATATCAGGGATATGGTGCAGAGAGGAGCCGTGAAGCTCTTGTATGTTGCGACGGACAAGCAGAATGCAGATGTGCTGACGAAGCCACTAGCGAGGGTGAAGTTTGAGTACTTCAGAGAGAGGCTTGGCATTCTTCAGATCGAGGACACTTCGAGGAAGAAGTGATGGACACATTTACTGAAGCCATTCAAAGCATGTTGGAAGGAGGATCCTTCACATGGTTGTGGATGTAAGCGCTGCATGATGATGAGCATCAGGATGATGTTCTATTTTCTTCTTTGTATGATCAATTGGATCATTTATATGTATATGTATGTACGCATCATGTTGGATGCTGGATATGATCAGTTGGATCATTTATATGTATGTAAGCATCATGTTGGATGTTGGATATGATCAGTTGGATCATTTATATTTATGTACGCATCATGTTGGATGCTGGATATGATCGGTTGGATCATTTGTATGTATTTTGTATATGCATCATGTTGGATGCTTGGACCATGTATCTGTATATGTATCAGGTGGATACATTGTATGATCAGGTAGATCATGTATATTGATATGTATCAGGTATGATCATGTAGATCATGTATGTTGATGGATACATTGTGTGGATCATGTATCTATGTATCAGGTGGATACACTATGTATGATGATATGTATCAGGTAGATACTTGGTGTGCATCAGATGGATGCATTGTATGATCAGGATGATTGTGGATGACGAGCTTCTCCAGATGACATGCAGCAAGATGTTGCGGTGATGAGGATCAGGGTGATCATGTATACATCAGGATGATGTATGGTGAGTATCAGATGATACTTTGTGGCCGTGGATCAGGTTGTGCAGGTAAGCATGTAATTTGTGCCCTGGGAGATTTGCAGATGGTCTTTCGAGGTTTTTCCTATGGCATGTAATTCGGTGCCCTGGGACATCTGGAAAATGCTCTTTCGAGGTTTTTGGGAGGACATATAATTTGTTCCCTGGGAGATCTACAGATAGTCTTTCGAGGTTTTTCCTATGGCATGTAATTCGTTGCCCTGGGATATCTGTAGATGCTCTTTCGAGATTTTGTCCTATGGCATGTAATTTGCTCCTGGGAGATCTGGACAGGATGAAAAAGGGCTCAGATGCTTCAGCCAGGTTTTTCCATGACCACATGTAATTTGCTCCTGGGAGATCTAGACAAGATGAAAAAGGCCTCAGATGCTTCAACCAGGTTTTGTGGTGGACCACATGTAATGTGCTCCTTGGAGATCTGACAGGTAGAGCTGTGTGCTCGTAAAAACCTGGGATGCTTCAGCCAGGTTTTGTGGTGAGATCACATGTAATGTGCTCCTGGGAGATCCGATAGGTAGAGTCGTGTGCTCGTAACAGCCTGGGATGCTTCAGACAGGTTTTGTGATGGGTCACATGTAATGCGCTCCTGGGAGATCCTACAGGTAGAGCTGTGTGCTCGTAATAGCCTGGGATGCTGCAGCCAGGTTTTGTGACACACGTAATAAGTCCTGAGAGTTCCACAGTATGGCCAGTGATGATGAAGACCTGCAGATGGTGGGCCTACATCCAGTATGAAAAAGGACTGGCTCTGTAGAACTTCCTATGATGAGTAGAGTCAGAGATTCGTTGAGATAGCAGCAACAGTGACGATGATGATGACGATGATCCCGAGAAGAAGACTTGTCTAGCATATCTGTGTCGAGAAATACCTTCCTAGTTAAGAGGGAGTATTGATGTATATGTAACTTCGGAATGTATTTCATCTATGTATTTTATATATATTTATCTTACCCTTATAAGAGATGTGTCATTCCTCTATAAGGAAGTGTCGTCATGTGGATTGACAAGTGTCGCAAGTGTGTGTACTTTCCGATGGGTTATTAGACCACCATGTGGGGTCGGCCCTGAATTATATATATTATAATGTGGATGTACCTAGCTAGACAAGTCAGCTCTATAAGGTCACTGGGCAAAAAGGTTAGTATAAATAGAGATCGGAGATCTCTATTTTACTCACTCGAAAAATTAACTCACTCTCACTCAGAAAGTGGCGCACTAGTGAGGAGGAGGATCATCTGCTACTAGGAGACTATCTCATTGTTATTTGGTTGTACTTTGGTTGAGCCATTGCTCTCTCTATCTCTGAGGAAGTTGTGGAGTTTTTCACCTTAGGGTTTTCCCCACGGAAACTCTGTGTCTCTTGTCTCTTATGTTTTTTATTCTTGTGATGCTTGTCATATTGTGATTTTCAAGCATTGATATACTGTAGATGTTATTCTCTCAGCAAAGATCCTAGAGTATTGTAAATTAATTCTCAAAATTTAACATGGTATCAGAGCTAACCTAAGAAGAAGACATTTTGCAGTGACGAAAGCTTGAGTTTCTTGTTTATTGGGTTTCTCTCCACAGTTTTTGGAAAATCAGTATAGTAGATTGACTCTACTCATCAAGGCGCATCTATCTGTCCAATCAGAATTCAATTCCGAGCATTTTCAGATTTGGCCCTAAAAATTAGGGTTTCCACAAAAATAGGAATTTCAGGAATTTGAAGACATAGCTAGAAGCTCCTTGCAAAAATCGAATTTTAGAGCTTTGGATCAAGGTTTTCACAGGTTGTTGTTGCTGCATTAATGGATTTCATCCAGAAGTTCTTACAAGTATACATGGATGATTGGACAATTTATGGTTTGATCCGCAATCATCTGGCCAATCTGCAGTTGATGCTGGAATGCTGTCGCTAACACCAAATATCGTTGAATTTGAAGAAGTTCATTTTTTGTGCCTCATTTGGGATATTGCTAGGCCACATCGTATGCAAACAAGGGTTGTTGGTCGATCCAGCAAATATTGCGCTTATTTTGATTTTGACACTGCCAACCACTGTGAAGCAGCTGAGGGTGACTTTAGGACATAGTGGGTATTACCGCAAGTTCATCAGGGGATATGCAGTGATCAACGCCCCTATGGAGAAGCTATTAAAGAAAGACGCAGTATTTCAATGGAGCACTGAATGTCAGGATATTTTTGAGCAGCTGAAGGCTAAGATGGCTTTGACACCAATATTAGTATTCCTGGACTGGAGTAAAGAATTCCATGTCCATGTTGATGCATCGTCAATTGCACTCGGTGTGGTGCTAACGCAACTAGGAGAGGGAGATCTTGATCACCCTATTGCTTCCGCCAGTCGAAAGCTGTCATCCGTAGAACGGAACTACACCACTACTGAGCGGGAAGGATTGGCAATGGTGTATGCGCTACAAAATTTTCGACACTACTTATTAGGTGGACATTTCAAAATGTTCACATACCATTCTACCTTGAAGTACCTAGTCAATAAGCCTGTGTGGGGGGGGAAGATATGTCATTGGTTGCTTCTCTTTCAGGAGTTCGACTTTGAATTCATTGTGAAGCCAAGGTGGCTGAACTATGGTCCTGATCACTTATCGCGGATTGACATTGGTGAGGAGCCGACTAATATCGAATACGGGTTGCCTGATGCGCAACTATTTAGGGTTGAAGTCGTTGATGGCTATTTTGAAGAAATCATTCAGTTTTTGGCAACAGGTACTGCACCAGAAGAGCTCACCACTAGTCAGAAGAAGCAGTTGGTGGTTAAAGCTGTAGGCTTCCATCGCATCGTCGGAGAGTTATACAAGATGGGTGCAGATGAGATATTGCGACGATGTGTCTTGCCAAGCAAGCACAGATATTGGCAGAAGCACATGGATGAGTGGCTAGAGGACACTACGGCGGTTGGGAATCTACCAGGAAGGTTCTTTGTGCGGGGCTCTGGTGGCCCACGCTCCATAATGATGCAACCGACTATGCGCGGTCTTGCGACATATGTCAGAGAACTAGGAAGCCATCCAGGAGGGACGAGATGCCGCTGATGCCTTAGTTAACACTACAGCCATTTGACAAATGGGCAGTGGATTTTGTGGGACCAATCAATCCATTAGGTAAGCGCACTGGTGCCAGATATATCATCATTGCGACAGACTATTTGACCAAATGGGTGGAAGCTCCACCAGCTGTTGATTGTTTCGCAGCCACGGCTGCGCGGTTTTTATTTTATAAAATTATCACTCGTTTCAGTTTCCCCAAGATATTTTTGAGTGATCAAGGCAGCCACTTTCTCAATCACACCATCAGCACACTGGCAGAGGAGATGTAGATTCAGCATAAGAAGAGAACGCCATATCATCCGCAGGAAAATGGCACGGTGGAATCTTTCAATAATATATTGGAACATGCACTGACAAAGGTGTGCAATGCGAACCGCGATGACTGGGATCTGAAAATCCCAGCAGTGTTGTGGGCCTATCGCACCACATGTAAAAGGCTGACGGGTCAGACACCATTTAAGTTGGTATATGGACAAGAAGCAATCATGCCCATGGAGTACATTGTTCCAAGTCTGCGCATCGTAGCAATGACAGGCATGGATTCTGCGGCAGCATTAGCAGAACGTCTAGTGCAGGTAGTACAAATGAAGGGAGATCGCTGTATCGTCAGTTTCCATCAAGGTGTGGAGAAGGATCGCCAGAAGGCTTGGCATTATTTCCACATCAAGAACAAATAGTTTCAACAGGGTTATTTGGTGTTGTTGTATGAAAACAAGTTTATAAAACATCCAAGAAAATTATAGATGCATTAGCTTGGTCTGTATCGCATTAGTAGCATCACCTCAGGAGGAGCGGTACAGTTACAACAGTTGGATGGAGCGATGCTTCCCAAAGTTGATTATTGGTAGCAGGTTGAAGCCCTATTGGTTGGACTTGGAATAGCACAATGCTTGAGTCACATCGGATATGAAAAAAAAAAAAACAAGTGTATATTGATTGGTGGCAGGGTGGTGCACCAAAAGGGACGGAATGCGGAAGCAGGGAGGCTTCTGCCGCAAGTTAGGAGCAATCCGTGACAAGTGGCATTGTTGTGACTAGGTCACATCAGAAATCAATATGCAGATGGGACCTTTTCCTTTTGGGCAGATATGATCGTTATTTGATTCAGATTGTGCCAGAAGAACGCACGTTTGGAATAGGGAATACACCGAGGCAGCATGGCCGATGACACCTGGAGTGATGGTTTGCATGGTTGGCATGAGGCATCCACCATGGAAACATGGCCAAAGGGTCCGGGGGGTGATGCTTTGCACATTTTTGCATGCAGGGAAACAGACGGAAGTACGATTGCTCTGCCCACCTCAGAAGTCCAGCTGATACTCACACGGAGCAGCGGAATATTATGATTACCCTGGAGCGTGAGCAGGTGGTGCAAAGGATTGCCGAGGCAGATGAACAGCTAAATGCAATGTATAAATATAGGATCCGAGGATAGTAAGAGCATAGAGGTTGTTTCAATTAAGAGGGGTTATGTTACGAGAGGATCAGGCATCTAGCTAAGTTAGGAATTCCAAGGAGGTTGTGGAAATGATCCATTTTATTTCATGTGGTAGCACACTAGGTGCGCTAAGGGCCCAAACCACGAGTGTACATGAGCGTTTGGAGCAAGCTGTACCTCGGACACTCAAGGGTTACAAGCATGAAGTCTCATCCGAGATGTATAGCCAGTTGGTGATGGTTCGAAGTCTCGTGGTCCCTGTGACCACACAAAAGGGGCGGGTCGTCGCCCCCAGGTCCCTGTAACATGTGCTTACTAGTGCGAAACAGATGTTCCAGAACCATTGGCTGTTTTACACCTTGGTGTTTCTCGCAAAATTCCTCTCCATCTACAATCGATCTCTCGAGACTAGAGGATGAGTTTGCAAGGTCCCTGACAGTAAGCCGAGAAAAGTCCACTTTTGGGAAAGAAGTACATGACAGTGAGTAGATGATCAGTGTAGCAGAAGGAGCAGGACAACACCGCGTGATCCAGATAGCAAGAATAGTTGTATAACTATAGTTCATCCCTAGTAGAGTAAATACCATAGAATACACCATGTCTAGTTGATGTGGCTCGAGGGCAAGCCACAAGATTGTGTTGGGGGCCTGTTGGCAGGCGGTTTGGTAAGGAAGAATCGCAACATCGCCGATGTTGCAACACATCAGAAGAGGTTGCGGAAGGAAGAAGGCTTTATTATTTTATGTACTTTTTGAGTTGTTTGTACCGCAGAATGCGGGTTTTTGGGTCAATGGACCATATGAGATGTAATTTTGAGCTAAGTATATCGCAATAGGCAGGTTTTTGGGTCATTTGGACCGTGTCAGTTAGATTTTGGGTCATTTTTCCAGGAGTCGGTTAGGAAGTTGTTAGTAAGTGGACAAGCATTGTAAAGGCGGAAGCCTATATATAGACAGAAAGTGGTAGGTCGTAGGAGATCTTGAAGATGCGGTTTTGGCATATATTCTGAGATCAAGAGAGATTGCTGAGATCTGGTTCTGTAGAGATGTGTATCAGGGTTTTTTCTTAAGTAATATGACATGACGAAACTGTTTGGTGAAATTCCCTACGTACCTTTTGTGTTAATGCTTGTTGTGATGATTTCATGCTACAAGTTAAACTTTTAATGTTATATTTGTTTTAGTTGCGATGAATGAATCTGTTAAATAATGCTATGAATACAAACGATGTTAATCTTGAATGCATAGATCTGTTTTGGATGCTACAATAAGTTGAGTAATTATTGCCACAATCATCCTCCTTCATTCAATGAAAACATGGTTTCATCCACTCTCCCTTGATCGCCTCGGGTGAGACCTCATCTGCTTTGCAGGTGTTGCTGGGTAGGCCAAAACCTGTCTAGGCCGGTGCTCAGGGAGATCGCTGTGGGTTGGTGTCGACAGTGATGGGAACCCCTGTCAACTGGGTTTGAGTCAACACTAAATCAATGGTAAATGATCCCACATTGGCTCTACCACGCAATCTAAACCCTCCTGGTCTCTTCCCTCTGCGATCCCCCTTCGGATCTTCCTCAACATTGCGGTCGAATGGATCTGTCATGTAATAGGATTTCGGGCTATTAGATCTGGCTTTTCTCATAAAATTCTGGGAATCTCATGCTCCAAATCGCACTAATGTTTGGGTCTATGGATTCCCCAACGTATTTCACCTCTCACCCTGATTTCTGAGCGATCTTGGCTCTGTAAATCGTGGCTTTCTCCCCAAATCATGATTATTCCTCATCTCTTCACCGCTTGTCTCTCCCCCCTGCCCCCAAACTTTGGTTTATAGTCCCTAATTGAATGGGGATCAGTGAATACGAATCCCTAGGAGTAGAGCGACTTGTGGGTCAAGGAAAACAGAGCCCCATACCCTGCCATCCAAATTTTTGGGGTTTCCCACACTCCATCAAAATCATCAATAGTTTCTTCACCCACTTCCAGAATTAAATGTCAGCAATAAAGTCAAAGGGGTTCTAAAGGTGACATTTCGAAGTCTATGGTCCAATCCCACAACCCCATCACCTCTCCCTAGTGGATACACATATCTCCCTCATTTAGTTTCTTCCATAGCCATCCCCTTAGTATTTTTATTACATGATATTTACATCATTTAACAATTTCCATGGCTTAATAGCACACGGATCACATAATTTCAAATACTTGCCTCTTAAAGATGAGCATTCACTAGCGGGGCCTTAGCCTTGAGCTCCACGCTAGGAATTATACATCACATATGCACAATGTTTACATTAAAATACAATATATCCTAAGGGAAAAAATGGGGACATTACATGTACTCACCCTAAGAAAACGTCAATTTGCGATTTTTGATGTCTCATGTTATTCTTAGATCAAGGATTTGCTTTGCAGCACCCAAAACCTTCATCGCAAATGAATTAGCTAATTGTCGTTTCAGCAAATTTATATCATTTATGTTAGACCCTACAACAACCATTTCATCCACATACAATAACAAGATAATATATCTTCCATTATCTAACCTCTTGAAATAAACACAATGGTCAGAATGACATCTACTATAACCTTGTTCTGTCATAAACTTGTCAAATTTCAAATACCACTACCTTGGAGCTTGATTCAGGACATACAAGCTCTTATTCAACCTGCATACTAAATTCTCCTTCCCTTTAACCTTATACCCATGTGGTTGCTGCATATAAATCTCTTCCTCCAAATTCCCATGGAGAAAGGTTGTTTTTACATCTAGCTATTCAAGATGTGAATCTTCTACCGCCACTAGACTTAAAATAGTTCTAATTGAAGTCATTTTAACAACAGAAGAAAATATTCCATCAAAATATATACCATTCTTTTGTGCAAACCCCTTTAAAACAAGTTTGGCCTTGTACGACTTCTTGCCTCCATATTCTTCCTTCAACCTATAAACCCATTTATTCTACAATTCTCTTTTACCTGCAAGCAATAAAACCAAATCCCATGTTTGGCTTCTTACCAAGGATTCCATCTCCTCATTCATGCCTTGCTCCCACTCCTTCCTAGTTTCCACCTACATTGATTATTCATAACATTTTGGTTCACCAAAATCAATCATCAATAAATAATACAGTGAAGAGGAGTAACGCTCAGGGGATCTACTTAACCTGGTAGATCTTCTAACACTTGTAGGAGTTTGAGATACCTGTTGTTGTTTTTTATTTTTTGGAAGCTTTGGAGTTTCATTTTCTTTGATTTCATCAAGCATTATGTATTATGTGTTTTCCTTTTCTTGTTTCTTTCCCTGTAACTCATATTTATACCTAACCTTTTCATTGAATACCACATATTTAATCATAATAATTTTATTTTATTTTCATAATCCAATAAGCGATAACCAAAATCATCAACCTCGTATTCAATAAAGATACACTTATTTGATTTAGCTTTGTTCTATTTTCTTTATCAATAAGGAAAAATGCTTCACAACCAAAATTTCTCATAAATGAGTAGCTTACCTTTTTACCTATCCATGCCTCCTATGGACTGCCACCATCCAAGGAGCTTAAAGGCCCTATGTTTATTAAGTAAACAATAGTATCTATATCACCTACCCAAAACTGTAAGGGAAACCCTACATGTAGTCTCATACACCTTGCACGCTCCATGATTGTCCTATTCATCCTTTCTGACACACCATTTTCTTGTGGTGTCCCTAATAATGTATTCTGCCTACGAATCCCATCGTATCAATAGTAACTATCAAAATCCTTGCCGCAGTATTCACCTCCATTATCAAATCTGAGACACACTACTACATATCGCTCAAAAGTCCCATGAAATTTTGCCACGAAACAGTTAAAATTGATGTTTTCGTGGAAAAACAGTTTAAATTTTTGGAAAAAATTGAAAATTTCCCAGACGAGCATCACCATAGTCACGAATGGACTTTTCATCTCTATAGCCACGAACGTTCGTCTCTATAGCCATGAAAAGTCCATCTGTCCCTATAGCCACGAAAAGTTGGATATCATATATGTCAATATGGGGAAGGTCTGAATCACCCCTCTAATAAATGGAAGGTCAATTAATTTCTTTAAGTAAACAAGAGGGATGCATTAAAGTCTCCTTGGCTTCTTCCATTTCTGTTCATTTTGATGCTCAAAATCCTTGGAATAAACCTAAAGGAACTAAACTCACAAAAAAAATTCCAAAAATTGAAATAGATAAGAGAGTCAAGCTGGTAAACCATTCCCAATGTGTAGATGATACTCCCTTTTTAGGGGGTTCTATAATTAGGGAAGAAGGCCTAAACCATGTCTTTTACTCTAGATATTCTTGTGGATTGCTAAAAAGTGAGAAATGAAAGGTGCTCAACTTGAGTGGTGCTTCTCCTCAATAGAAAAGAACAAAGGGATTGGAATTTTACTATTGTTTTAGTTTCTTTGAGAAATAGGAATTAAATATCATTGTAGATTTTTTTTTCTTTCCTTTAGGGATGAAGATGTGGTTTTCTTTGGGCATACCCTCATGTTATATTATGTTTTCCCATTTGTAAATAATCAATATAAATATAAGAAGCATTTAAAAAAATAAAAAGAGAAAATAACTATTATGGAGCTTCAAGTTGAAATACATCGGAAAACAAAACCATATTTGAAAATCCCTCTAGTAAGATGAAGATTCATTGTTAAACAATGGGAGGCAATTCTATAAAGAAAGGAAAAATAATAATCAATGCATAGAGACATTAATGGCTTAATTTTAATGTAGGGTGACCCCTAAAAATAATTTTATTTGCATGATCTCCCAATCTATCAGCCTTTCTAGATTACAACCCCAATAAGAGATTTCAAAGTCCTAGGACACAATTAAACTCTCTAAACAAGAGGGTGGTCTAGGTGTAAATTATTTTCATATAACAAGTCAAGTTTTTGGATTTGAGCTTGCTTGAAAGCTCATGATAGGTGTAAATGGGTGGTTGAAGGATTTTTTACTCAATTTATGTTGAAGAATGATACACCATAGAAGGATAATCAAAACTTAGTCTCATATGCATGATGGTTCACAACCCTATAAATCACTAACCTAGGTATTCTATGTATAAAATAATTCCATTTTGGGGAACTTGTAGGGAGTATTATCAATATCATGGGATGATAAATTTTCATAGCAAAAATTTTAAATAAGGGAGGAAGCCTATCATCTTCGACCACAATTTAACACCCACAACATCCCATTAATTGTTGAGTTTGTTGTTAGGAACATGGAAGACCTGTTGATAGATTGAGACAAGGAAGTGGGAGATTCCCTAATTATAAAATCGAACTATTCCACTCTGATAAGGATTTTTTTTTGGATAAAAAGGAATTATTTAGATATTTCACATATGTGGTGAATGCAATGAGAGGGAACGTTGGATTCAAAGGCTTAACTTTATCTTGAGAATAGTGTCCAAAATCAATTGATTCGAACATGTGACCTTTCGCATCCCGACGATTCGAACTTGTGACCTTTTGCAGCCCGACCATTCGAACTTGTGACCTTTTGTAGCCATGGATGGAGTGAGTAACCCTTCCACGACACTGTCAATTCCCAAGGTAAGAAGAGGATCGCATTCAAATTTTGGTTTGTTCGACAAATTCATTAGGATTTTAATGGTACAAAGATCGCATTTACATTGGAAACCCTTTTGTTGCAACCAATTAGTTTTCAAGAAAACTGTTATTTATTTATTTTTCAATCGAAAGCTATATTCTGGACACCTATTTGCTTCGTTCAGTGTGAAAAGTTGCACTCATAGAACCATTTTTCTCTATGCCATTATCTTCACAGTAGGAGGGCTCACAAAAAACCCTGCAAATGTACTTGTAAAACCCTTATCATGAAAGGGGAAGCGAAGAAGAGAAAGAGAAAATACATATACATTGTCTTTGTTTTTTAGTGTAGGAAACACCATTGATTACAGGGGTTTTGATGGCCGCAACTGCATTGAAACAAAGAGATGACATTTAGGTGTCGAAAGCAGTCAAAGCTCGAATGCCATATCTTTATTTCCCCAAATTATACGATCCCAAAATATTCATATGCAGCCTACACAAACAAAAAATCGCAGATAAGAGTTTGCTTGCAAAGTGTTTGTCAAAATATTTGAGAGAGAATTTCAATTTTTGTTATATAGATCCCAAAATTCAATTACTCTTGTGCTTTTCCTTCTATTGTTTGGATTTTCCTTCCTCCATTTAATGGATTTTGTTCTTCCATTCTAGTTAAAATAATGTTGAGGTTTCGGTGGGTTAAACAATGTTGAGTTAAGAGCAATGTTGGGCAGGTAGTTTCTCACTTCAGGGTGTCACATGGCAGTTGCTGCAAGTTTTCATGTGTATGAAATTCCATGTGGTCTAGTCCTAAAACCTTGACTCATGTCAACATCATGGTCAAATTTAAATGGTGGGTTTGATTTGCTCTTTTTGGTTGATGCTTTGCATATGAAATAGTCTTAGGAAAGATAGAAGAGTGCTTAATTGACTGCTTTTCCCAATATAGCGATGTTGCCTAGTTGGACCAGCTGAGAAAAATCCTAATATAGGCACTTTCTATTTCCTTTTCATGCAAAGAAAGTTGTTGATTGGAACACCAAGTCAAAGGCTAGTTTGACTTTCTAAGGAAGACTATTTCGTTGTCCTTTTGCATGATGGAAAAACATTCTAGTTAAATTTACCACTGTTGTTAAAACACTGCATGAGAATTGATTAGTTGGCATGGCTATGTATGGTTTTCAAACTGTTGTTACATAGCAAGTAGGGATAACCAAGAGATTGAGGAATGGAAAAGCTTGCTACAATGTAATTTCTTAGGTGAGATATGTTTTCACCTTATGGCAAAGAGGAAGTTCACATGCTAGCAAACAACAAACCAAAAGATTCAAAAACAACATGTGACCATTATAGAGTTGGGAAATAATTGATGGAGGTTGTTTATGGTTTAGATTGGGGTGTATTAAACATAGGAAAAATGCACTCTAAACCAAGCTGCACATGAGGATAGTGCCTTGGTTGCATATTAGTCCTGGTCTAAAGAAGGGCACTGAAAATTGACACAGACATGCTTTTTAGGATGTTGAATTTGTAACAACCCTCATATACGAATATAGGGCATATTTAATATAATAAATATAATATAAGATAATATAAGATAAGATAATAAAAAGAAACATGAAAAATAAGTAACAGAAAGCAAATTTTGCATAAAGAAATAAATTAAATAAGAAATTAAGAAATTTGGGAGAATGAGGATATAAAAGGGGGAGAAGAAGTGAAGAGGGGGGCTTTTTGTCTTTTGGAATTGGGAAGAGGAGCTCTAGAGGAGAGGAAAGCAAGATAGCACTGGCATAGGGTTAATCGTTGGGGGCTCGGGGGCCTCAGCCTTTTTGGTTGGGGGTTGCTTGGGTGGAGAGTCATCCCCCCACCTTCAGTTGTACATTTTGGAGCCATCAAGGTAATCACAAGGTCTTCTAACTAGGTATGTTCTGATTTGTTTTCAGATCTTCTTGCATGTTGTAATATTTTATGTATTATTAGTTTTTCAGAAATTTTAGGGTTCTACATTTGGTATCAGAGCTTGGTTCAAATGCTGGGACTTGAATGCACATTGATTGCTTTCCTGGGACTTGAATGCCCATTGATGTCTTTCCCTTTCTGTAACTGTTTTGATCCAAAAGAAAAGGGTTGGAATTAATCTATTAAATTTTGTATTGCATGCTGGAATACTGAACCAATTACCCATTTAAAATGTTTGTGGCATGTGATAGATACCATAGAACTGATAAATAATGTTCAGTCAATTTTTCTGGGTTCGACAGGGTGCTTCTATACTTGCATGATGGTATATTTTCAGGGTTGTAAAAATGCTACTGGTCTTATTGCCATCAGCTTCCTGGAAAATGAATGGCCACTACACAGTATAGCTTAGGTCTCTGCTCTACATGTTGTTTATTGTGTATTGGGCATTGTGCATTTGTTTGATTCACAGAGTTATGACAGAAGAGCGTGTTTCCATGAGAAGCTCCATATATTATTTTGTGTTTGAAAGAAGAAGGGCACTCTGCATTGCATGTAATTATATTCCTGTGTTATTTAATATCGTTGGATTTATGAAGGGTGTGCTTCGATTGAATTGAAATTATTGTTGGACAGTGGGGACGCCTTATATGGAATGATGTTTCCTTAGTATATAATACAAATAAACTCTCAAAGTCGATGACAATATGTCAAATTTATTTAGGGTTTGTTTCTCAGTTGATTACTGTATGTACCCAGAGCTGATAAAGATCGAGATCAATTAGAAAATTTAGTGATTCCCATGAAAAGTCCTTAACAAAAATTAATTGTAAAATGTAGTCAAGTAAGCCTGACAAAATAATGGCTAGGCACATTTTGAAATGTGTAGTCGTCCAATATTACTTGCATGTTCTAATTAATTTTGTAACCGTAAGAGTATTCAATATAGTTCTCCAAATCACTTGACAATGACAAATACCTCTCCTGTGTGAACCCATTACATTTAGATTCAGGCATTCTTGGTATAATTAAACTTGGAATCGACTAACAGTGGCTCTGCTCATTTTACTATGTTGGATATTTAGACTGCAACTGCCTAAGGATCGGATTAATAACATCCCAGTTGAAGCCTCGATATTGAAGCCAACTCACCATTCTTTCCTTTCGAGTCTCCAATGAAGCATTTCATCCTCGAAACCACTGTTTAGTTGCTTGAGCTATGAGATGTGCCTTAGCAGACTTCCACATGTCCCAATTATGATTTTTTTTTTTTTTCTCTTCATCCAAATGTGAGGAAAACGAGCATGATGACAACCCAAGAATATACAATATTCTCCTCCATTCCCGAGGCATGCTTGCATTGATCCATCTCTCTATAAGTGACTCCTTACATTATTATTGCAATTCAGTGCTCACTATTATTGCTTAGTGCTGCACCACTAAAAATGAGGGATTTTTGTTTGTTTGTTTTATATGAACCCTGGATTACACGTATTGCCACTCAGTTTATAATGTATATATGGAAAGGGATCTATGACTTTTCTGTTTTTAACAAATCCGGGATTACACGGATTTGCCACTTGGTTTTATTTTCGTCTGTAGATGTATATAAATGCATGTGGAATGAGATATCTAGTTCACTCCAACGTTTATAATCTATCAATACGTTTATAATCCCGTCCACTCCTCATTTCCGTTTGAGCCTCTGACATGTGGCCGTTTGCATCCGTTTTGAGCCTCTACATGTGCCCATATCTATCAATACGTTTATAATCCACTCCACTCCTCATTTCCGTTTGAGCCTCTGACATGTGCCCGTTTTCATCCATTGTGAGCCTCTCACATGTGCCCACATATATCAGTGCGTTACATTGGGTGCTCACAGATAATCTTCAGGATATGGTGAACAACCCAATATCTAGTATCGATCCACAAATATCGAAATGAAAAGAAACGGTGTTCTTGAAAATCCAGACTTCAAACACATGGCAGATTCTTCAATCTGCTAATGCAACAGATTTTAGGGAAACAATTCATGTAACCTTGAATGTAATTCATTTATTTCATGATCCTTTGAAATGGTGATGATGGCGCAGCTATCTCCACGTTGAACTCAGCTTTTATAACTTGGGTAATTAATAGTTACAATATCAAACGCAATAACCGATCCTTCTCAAAGATCCATTTTATCCTTTATGATCACTGCATGTGAACAAAAATAGATAATAATGAGAAAAGGGAGAATAAAACAAACTCTTACATGTGACCAATATTATATTGATATACCTTTTCCTCATGTTAATTATCCGTCAACAATGATAAAATTTTATCATCCATCCATCCATCCATATGTATGGTGATAAGATTTTTTTTTTATAAATCAATTGCATGATAACTTTAAAAGAGTTAATTTAATAATAAAAGAACTTTATTATAAAAGGCATTATGTAATTTAAAGTTCTTTTATTAGAAAAGCATTAATTTGTCACATTAAAGAGTTCGAAAATTTAAGTTTGGTCAAATAACATGAAGATTATGAACAAACTACACTACATAGTATAGTTTTTAATAACATTAGGTTGGCACAAATTGAGAAAATATTGTAGGAGATAAACTATTGATAGCCACATTAAGCAAGTTCTAACTAACTTCCCTACCTTGAATTGCAGTAACTCATGGCCCCAAAATGAAGAAAGAAGGCTCCTACACCGCCTCAAGTTGGCACTCCAGTAGAGCAGGCTATTTTACGCTCCTTGGGTGAAGTATCTAGTATACTCAAGAATGGGTAGTCGGTCAAAGTCAGAATCAAAATATGGGCCAAAACCTCGACCAAAGCCCAAGATAGGGAACTTGAGCAGAAACAGAAACAAGGTCATGACTGACCGTCATCCTCGAAAGATGGAAAGGCACCACTCGATATCATGAAGGAAATTCACAAATCTAATTTTTCAGAGTTTACAGGTATGCAGGAAGGGCAAGCAGCAAAATCCTGGCTACTTGGAGTTAAGCAAACCCTTAGTTTTAAGGATTATACCACTAATGAGAAGGCACATATCTCTATGAACCTTCTAAAGGAGGATGCGTTGTTATGGTGGGTGAATGAGGAGAGTAAACTTCACATAGAACCACCACAAGCCACTTGGGAGCTCTTTGAAGAATCCTTTAGGACCTGTTTCCTGTCTAATGAATATAAGCACCAACAGAGGGCAGATTTCCATGTGGTACAACAGAGAGGGAGACCCATAGAAGAATATGAAGCAGAATTCTACTCTCTAGTACATCACATTGACTATATGGCAGACGATAGCAGGAAAGCCGAAAGATTCCTGCATGGGTTGGACTTGGAGATTCGTAATGAAGTAGCCATGTGGAAACCCACTACCATGGCTTAGACCTCCAGCATAGCTGGGCAAGTAAAGATGAAGATTGATTTGGGAAAACAAGCTCAAGCACAGGCACCAAGGGAGAGAACCATACCTTATAGTGCAAGGAAGGTTGGAGGTAGAAGATTCAACTATCGAGGGGGGCACTCTGGAATGGCTAGAGTGACCAGTATTTCAGCTGCCATCACCCCTTCAGAAACCCCTCGTGGTGGGGAGGGGAGATTCGAACCATGGAAATGGCAAGGCAGTAGCAGAGACAGAGGTCGAGGTGGCCGGGAAAGCTCGAACCACATAGTCCCAGTTGGAATTAAATGTTTTGAATGTCAGGGTCCCCATTACAAACGAGATTTCCTAAAATACTGGAAGGGGGAGGACAATACAGGGCCAGGGACAGTCGCAGGGTCAACATCAGATTCCTGTTGTGGTCAACCATCACCAAGTAGAGCACCAAGCTACAATGATGGAGTCACCATGTATGATAAAAAAAATTCCATTAACTATTCTCATAGACCCTGGGGCTACTAATAGCTTCATTTCACCTTCCGCACTACAAAAATGTGGGTTGGCAGCCCGAGTTCAAACCGATTTTGACCAGGTAGAGATGGCTTCATGATGAAAACAGTCAGTACGAGTTTTGGTAAAGAACTGTATAGTTAAAATAGGGAATGTATGTACTAAGATGAGTTTGTATAGCACTACCCTAGGGGCTTACGACTTAATAGTGGGAATGGATTGGTTGGATTCTCACCAAGCCGTAGTGGATTGCTTTGAGAAGAAGGTCTTTTCCATTGATGACCTCGGCAAACCAGCAATGATTGAAGGGATTAAACGCGATGTATCCTTACGCTTCATCGCGACAACCAAGGTAAAGAAGTGTATAAGGAAGGGATGCAGAATCTATGTTGTGGAAGCCGTTGACACTAGCCCTAACCCAAACCCAGAAACTCACTCTGTCCTCTCTGAATTTGCAGATGTTTTCCCTCCTGAACTACCTGAATTACCTCCTATTCGAGAATTTGACTTCACCATTTCCTTAAAACCCGATACCGAACCCCTATCCAAGACACCCTATCAGATGACAGTGCTAGAGCTCAATGAATTGAGTATTCAACTCAAGGAACTCATCGATCAAGGAATGATTCAGCCTAGTGTTTCACCGTGGGGAGCACCTGTCATTTTTGTCAAGAAGAAGGATGGCACCCTTCATTTGTGCATTGATTATCGATATTTGAATAAATCCACCATCAAGAATCGTTATCCCATGCCTCGCATTGATGACTTGTTTGATCAGCTGAGAGGTGCATCCATATTCTCCAAGATCGACCTTCGATCAGGATATCATCAATTAAGGATCAAGGAAGAAGACATTCCAAAAACAAATTTCTGTACTAGGTTTGGCCACTATGAATTTGTGGTTGTACCCTTTGGATTATCGAATGCACTAGCAACATTCATGAACTTAATGAATAATGTGTTCCAAAAATACCTGGATCGCTTTGTACAAGTATTCCTTGATGACATTTTGATCTACTCCCGCAATGAACAAGAACACCAAGAGCACTTAAGAATCGTGCTTCAATTCCTTAGAGAGCATAAACTATATGGGAAATTGTCAAAATGCTCCTTTTTCCAGAAAGAGATCCAGTATCTGGGACACATAATCAGTGGTGATGGAATCTCGGTAAACCCAGGGAAGATTGATGCCATATTAAGTTGGCCGAACCCTAGAAATTCCAAGGAAGTTCGTAGCTTTATGGGATTGGAAGGCTATTACAGGAGGTTCATGGAAGGGTTCTCTAAAATTGTAGGACCTATCACCACTTTACAGAAAAAGGCGGTAAAATTTGAATGGACAAGTAAATGTGAAAAAGCCTTCAATGAGATAAAAGAACGTCTAAATAGTGCCCCAATCCTCAAGGTTCTGGACATGGATAAGGATTTTGTGGTCTGCACAGATGCATCTGGAGAATTTTTAGGCGTGGTCTTAATGCAAGAAGAAGGAGTCATTGCCTATGCTTCTCGTAGACTCAAAGGACATGAGATCAATTATGCCACTCATGACCTAGAATTGGTTGCGATGGTGATGGCTCTCAAGTTGTGGAGACACTACTTGGTAGGGAGCCATTTCTAACTAACAACAGATCATTGAAGCTTGGAATACATATTCCCCCAAAAGGATCTTAATGCACGCCAAAAACGATGGAGTGAACTATTTAGTGAGTATGACTTTAAAATCTCCTTTATAAAGGGGAAGGAGAACAAGGTAGCAGATGCACTAAGTAGAAGACCTCACATACATGCTTTGGTATCATCCATAATGAATCTTAAGGATAAGATTAAAGTCCATATGGTAAATGACCCTTGGTACCATCAAATTCAAGTGGCCCAGTCAAAGGGTAAGTCAACCTCCCCAAGGCTTGAAGGGTACTCATTAACGAGATATGGACTCCTTAGATTCAAGGAAAGGGTGTATGTACCAACCACTGGTGAAGTTCGAAGGCTAGTAATGGATGAAGCACATCGAGCACCATACCCCACTCACCTTGGAGTTAAAAAGATGTATGAAGGTCTAAAAAGGAAATTCTTCTCGCTGAGAATGAAGAAGGATATAGCACATTATGTGGCACATTTTTAGAATGCCAACAAGTTAAGGCTGAACACCATCACCCAGCAGGACTTCTTCAACCCCATGAGATACCTGAAACTAAGTGGGATGTGATATCTATGGACTTCGTGACTGGTCTACTGACCTCACCACAAAGGCACGATTGCATTATGGTGGTGGTGGATAAACTAACTAAGAGTGCTCATTTTATTCCAGTAAAAAGTACCTTTGATGCACCTGTTGTCGCACAGGTTTTCCTCCGAGAAATAGTCTTCCTACACGGAACCCCTCGTAAAATTATCTCTGATAGAGATTCTCGATTCACCTCCAGGTTTTGGAAGAGCCTTCAAGAGTCCCTGGGTACTCAACTCAATTTTAGCATTGCATATCATCCTGAAACTGATGGTCGGACAAAGAGAGTTAACCAAGTAATGGAAGATATGTTGAGAATGTATGTCATGGACCAACAAAATAAGTGGGAGAGGTATCTTCCACTGGTGGAGTTTTCTTACAATAACAGTTACCACAGCTCCCTTGGTGCTGCCTCGTATGAAGTTTTGTATGGTAGGCCTTGTAGAACCCCTCTTAGATGGGATAGTCTAGAGGATCGGGTCATGCTAGGGCCTGACCTACTTCAAGAGATGAAGGAGCAGATGGTCACCATCAAACAAAGGCTTAAGGAAGCCCTTGATAGTTAGAAAAGTTACGCTGATTCTAAATGTATTGATAGAAGCTACGAGGAGGGGAGCCTGGTGTTTGTCCGAGTGAGACCCATGAAGAGTCCCTTTAAATTTGGAAAAGGTGCCAAACTCACCCTAAGATTTGTAGGACCATTCAAGATTCTAGAACGAATCGGTCCTGTTGCATACAGAATTGAGCTGCCCCCCCACTTGCGGAGAATGCATAATCTATTTCATATTTCTGTGCTTAGACATTACATTTCTGACCCCTCTCACATTTTCAACTTGGATGGATTGCAGCTTTCCAAGGAAGGGGTTTTCCAAGTCGAACCATATAATATACTGGACCACAAAAGTCGACAGTTACACAATCGCATCCTTGACCAAGTTAAGGTCCAATGGGATCAATATAGTCCAGGGTCAGCCACTTGGAAGATGCAGACATTATGCATCGTGAGTTTCCTTATCTTTTTGAGTAGTCTTGAGCTTATGACACATGGATTGGTTCGATTCAGACACTTTTTTTTTTACAGTTCTAGAGTTAGAAGACGTATGCTACATATTTCATGATTGATACTGAGTTAGTATTTTAGTTCTTATGGTTTCTGAAGTTAGAAGACATATGTTGCATATTTTAGGATGATACCCAGTTTTTTCATGCTGCTACTAAGTTTCCATGATGCATATCTTATGATGATACTCAGTTTATTATGGTTTCCAGATGCATATGACATGAAGTACATGATGTGTTAAGTGTTGATACTTAATTGGTAATTTATAGTTTTATTTTGGCATCTTGAAATGTAAGTTATGTGGTACATGATATGGTGTTATTACATGTTGTTCTTAGAATGATGCCTTATAAACATGTGATTCATGGTCATGCATTATTTTGAAGTTGTTATTTCTAGCCATGCGATTTATAGCCATGGGTTGTGCATGTGATACTTCTTGATGTTATTTTATGACGTTATGGTGCTTTATAAGATAGATGATGTGTGGAACATAAAATGATTTTATAGCTTACCATTGCATCTAGAGATAAATGACATTTGGCACATAAATAGTATCAAAGCATGTTGTGATTAATTTTGGTATTTTACAGCTATGTTATGTGTTAGTGAAGAATAAGAGAATATATCATATATTTGGTATCATGTATGTTATCGTTTCATGCTAACCCTTATTGCTCCCGTAGAATGAATATTTGACATGATGATGGATTATGTTGGTTGTTACTCCATGTTGATAGTACTAATGTTGAAAAATGGCAGCTTATGATGACATGTTTATGAGATGCTTAGTGAAACTATGAAAGTACCATGACCAGTTATGTTATAATGGTAGCAAAAAGCACCTAAATGGATTAGATGTTAAACTTGGCATGACTTATCACGACAATGGCTTATGATGTAATGCAATGCAATATGAACTGGTGGCTAGACATTCTTGTTAGCACAGGATTCAAGGTTGATCCATGATATTATTATATTGAGTGTTGATGTATCTGTAACTTCAGAATGTATTTCATCTATGTATTTCATATATATTTATTGTACCCTTATAAGAGATGTGTTATTCCTCTATAAGGAAGTGTCGTCATGTGGATTGACAAGTGTCGCAAGTGTGTGTACTTGCCGATGGGTTATTAGACCACCATGTGTGGGGTCGGCCCTAAAATATATATTATATTGTGGATGTATCTAGATATACAAGTCGGCCCCATAAGGTCACTGGGAAAACAGGTTAAGTATAAATAGAGATCGGGAGATCTCTATTTGGATCATTCAAAAAGACACACTTCTCTCACTGAGAAAGTGGCGCACTAGTGAGGAGGAGGATCATCTGCTCTAGGAGACTATCTCAAGTGTATTTTGGTTGTACTTTGGTTGAGCCATTGCTCTCTCTATCTCTCAGGAAGTTGTGGGGTTTTTCACCTTAGGGTTTTCCCCATGGAAAATCTATGTCTCTTGTCTCTCATGCTTTTGATTCTTGTGATGCTTGTCATTCTTATTGTGATTGTTATGCATTGATATACTGTATATGTTATTCTCTCAGTAAAGATCCAAGAGTATTGTGAATTAATGCTCAAATGTTAACATGGTATCAGAGCTAACCTGAGAAGAAGACATTTTGCAGTGACGAAAACTTGAGTTTCTTGTTTATTGGGTTTCTCTCCACAGTTTTTGGAAAATCAGTATAGTAGATTGACTCTACTCATCAAGGAGAATCTATCTGTCCAATCAGAATTCAATTCTGATCATTTTCAAATTTGGCCCTAAAAATTAGGGTTTCCACAAAAATAGGAATTTCTGAAATCGGAAGCCATAGCTGGACGCTCCTTGCAAAAATCGAAGTTTAGAGCTTTGGATCGAGATTTTTGGCTGGGTAGATCTCCGGGAAACTCAAACCCTAATTCAGGGCTCTCCCTAGTGAACCCGAGAGGACAAAAAAAAAATATGAAGGGTAAAGCTTTGTTGATCTCAAATTCTAAATACACCAGGCTGATCAGCTCATCAAGGTGCATCTTTCCATCCTTTCAGAAAGTTGAAATTCACATTTTGAATTTTTAGGGTTTTTTCGACAAACCCTAATTTGAGACCAGATCCAGTTTTCAGCATTTCAAGTGGTAAGACCTAAATCTTTTCTATTTCATTTGAAGTACTCTTTAAGATTTCTCACCACACCAAGCTTGAGGATAAGCTTGAAGGGGCTGATAACTTCTGAGCTTGGAAGTATAGGATTGGGTTAATCCTAGAAGAGAATGAGTTGGACTCATATATAAAAGAAGACATCCCTATCCCAGAGGATGAAGAGGCTAAGGTATTGCATAAGAAGAACTTGGTCAAGGCAAAGAGAATCATTGTTGATTCTATCAAAGACCATCTCATACCCCATGTGTCTTCTCTAAAGACACCCAAGGCTATGTTTGACTCTTTGACCAAGCTATTTGAAGGAAAGAACATAAATCGGAAGATGACCCTGCAGAATCAATTGAAAGGGGTCAAGATGTCGAATGGAGAAACCATTCAATCCTATTTATCCAAGGTCTCTCAGATCAAGGAACAACTTGAAGCTGTAGATGAAATGGTGGAGAATGGTGAAATTGTTATGACTACTTTGAATGGCCTACCTAGGCCATGGGACTCTTTTATCCAGGAGATCTATGCCAGAAAGAAGTTAATCTCCTTCAGCAGATTATGGGAGGAATGTTCTCAAGAAGAAGCAAGGCTTGCGGCAAGAGAAGAGAAGATGGGAAATGAATATCAAGCTCTCATAGCTCACACTAAGAAGGGCAAGTTCAAGAGGGAGCCATCCCATCACAAGAAGAAATCTTCTCATCATTTTCACAAAGACAAGAAAGATATAAGGTGTTTCACTTGTAATGAGAAGGGTCACTTTGCTTTAGAATGTCCCAAGAACAAAAGGGACAAACACAACAACAACTCCAGCAAGAAGAAGAAGGGTACCAAAAGAAGGTACCATGCTCATGCTGCCGAAGATGATGAACCTCCAAAGAAGAAGGCTAGGGTAGAAAGTGATGATAGTAATGATGACTCATCAAGTGAAGAAGAGTATGTTCTAATCTCTGCTCTCACAGGTACTATCTCCCATGGTTGTAATGAATGGTTAATTGACAGTGGGGATTCCAAACACATGGTTGGGTTTAAAGAATCCTTTGTAAATCTGTCTGAACATGAATCACCCCATAAATTGAAACTTGGGGATGATTATCAATATCCCATCAAAGGAAGTGGTGAAGCCTCCTACAACCTAGATTCTGGAAAATCTTTGAAGATGAAAGAAGTCCTTTATGTACATGGGCTCAAGAAGAACTTACTCTCCATCTCTGAATTGGATACAAAAGGTATGAGGGTTGCATTTGTGGATGGCCAAGTCCTAATGTGGCCAAAGGGAAAGACCATAGATGATGCAGTTGTGATTGGAGAGAAAGAGGGAGGTTTGTATAAATTAAAAGGACAACTTGAACATGCCATGGTGCATGAATCCATGGATCCAAGTGAACTTTGGCATAGAAGACTTGCTCATATGCACTATAGGGCACTTCCAATTGCAAGCAAGGCTGTAGAGGGTTTTCCTGAAATCAAGACCAAACATGAAGGTGTTTGCAAAGGATGTGCAAAAGGAAAGAATATTAATAAGGATTTCCCAAGCAGTGAAAGCAAGGCAAAAGATATCCTGGAAATCATCCACTCAGATGTATGTGGTCCTATGTCATCCAGTTCTCTAAGTGGGTATGTTTACTATGTCTCATTTATTGATGACTTCTCCAGGAAGACTTGGGTATACTTCTTGAAAAACAAAGATGAGGTGTTTGATAAGTTCAAGGAATTCAAAACCTTGATGGAGAATCAAACTGAAAAAAATATCAAAACATTCAGATCTGACAATGGTGGAGAATTCACCTCAGGTGACTTCAAGAAGCTTTGCAGTGATTCAAGGATTAAGAGGGAGTTGACTGCTCCTTATAGTCCTCAACAGAATGGAGTTTCAGAAAGGAAGAATAGAATAATCATGGAAGCAACAAGGGAAATGTTGCATGACTAGGATCTACCTATGCATCTATGGGAAGAAGTAGCTAGAACAGATGTATATGTGCAGAACAGAACACCCCACAAGATATTGGACAACAAGACACCAAAAGAGGTCTTTTCTGGTAATAAACCTGAACTCAGCCATCTCAGAATATTTGGTTGTCCAGTATACACTCATGTCCCAAAGGAAAAGAGGACCAAACTAGATCCTTCAGGAAGGAAGGGTATCTTTGTGGGTTACAGTGAAAGCTCGAAGGCTTACAGAATATACTTTCCAGGGTTCAAGAAGATTGATGTCAGCAGAGATGTAACATTTGATGAAAACTCAGCATTCATCAAATCAAGGAAGGTACCTATCGAAGTTTATGAAGAACCTAAGGAAACTAGATTTCAAGACACTACCATGACTGAAGCAATTCCAGAAGTTGTTCGATCCGCAAGAACCTGTAGATCCACCCCGTGAGGATAACTCTCACAAGAGGAAACATGCATGGGCTAGAGAGCTCATTCAAGATGCAGAAATATTTGGCATTCCAGAAGAAGAACATAGAGCAAAGAAGAGAACCAGATCACATACCAGCTATGTTGCTTTACTCTGTGACATTATGAACAAAGAACCTTCCAGTTATGAAGAAGCAACAGAAAAGAAAGAATGGAAGGATGCCATGGTTGAGGAATACCGATCAATAATGAAGAATGATGTTTGGGATGTTGTCCCAAGACCTAAAGAGAAGTCTGTTGTGACTTCCAAATGGATCTACAAAATCAAGCATGCTGCAAATGGTAGTGTAGAGAAATACAAAGCAAGATTTGTAGCTCGTGGCTTCTCTCAGAAAGAGGGAATAGATTATGAAGAAACTTTTGCACCTGTAGCCAGGTATACTTCCATCAGAATAGTACTTGCCTTGGCTGTAGCAATGAAATGGAAAATACACTAGATGGATGTCAAGACTGCTTTCTTGAATGGTGTAGTTGAAGAGGAAGTATACATGGAGCAGCCACTCGGTTTTGAAATACACGACAGGGAGTCATATGTGTGCAGATTGAAGAAAGCCTTGTATGGCTTGAAGCAAGCTCCCAGAACTTGGTATGGTAGGATTGACAGTTTCCTATCTAGCTTGGGATTTACCAAGAGTAAAGCGGATTCCAACCTCTACTACAAGGTTGAGGAAGGGAATCCTGTGATTCTACTCTTGTATGTGGATGACTTATTTGTAACAGGAGATGACAGATTGATTGCAGATACTAAGAGGAAGCTTGCTTCTGAATTCGATATGAAAGATTTGGGAATGATGCATTATTTCCTAGGTATGGAGGTGTGGCAGAATTCAGGTGGGATCTTCCTTGGTCAAGGGAAGTACACAGTAGATATTCTGAAGAGATTTGGGATGACGGATTGCAAGGCCATGGCCACACCCATGGCATCGAATCTAAAGCTTCTATGTGATGCTTCATCTGAGACAGTTGATGTCTCTATGTATCGCCAGATGATTGGGTCCTTGATGTACCTAACGAACACGAGACCAGATATTTGCTTTGCAGTGAACACATTGAGCTAGTTCCTGACGGATCCGAGGAGTGTTCATCTGGTTGTTGTAAAGCATGTTCTGAGGTACCTGGAGGGTACAGTGGATTATGGGCTCAAGTATGAAGCGAATCAAAAGTTTAACCTGCAAGGTTATGTTGATTTAGATTGGGCTGGTAGTGCTGCAGATAGGAAGAACACATTTGGGTGCTTCTTCAGTATGGGATCAGGTGTGATCTCTTGGTTTAGCAGGAAGCAGTCCTGCGTAGCACTGAGTACAGCTGAGGTAGAGTATGTTGCAGCCTGTTCAGCTAGTTGTGAGGCAGTATGGCTATGGAAGCTACCGTTTGAGTTATTTGATCTCCCATTGGATGCTACTGGTATATTATGCGATAACCAGAGTTGTGTGAAGTTGTCTGATAACCCAGTGTTTCATGACAGGTTGAAACACATAGAGATCAAATATCACTATATCAGGGATATGGTGCAGAGAGGAGCCGTGAAGCTCCTATATGTTGCGATGGATGAGCAGATTGCAGATGTGTTGAGGAAGCTACTAGCCAGGGTGAAGTTTGAGTACTTCAGGGAGAGGCTTGGTGTTCTTCAGATCGACGATACTTCGAGGAAGAATTGATGGACACATTTGTTGAAGGCATCCCAAGCATGTTGGAAGGAGGATCCTTCACATGGATTTGGATGTAAGCGCTGGATGATGAGTATCAGGACGATGCTCCAATTACTGCTCTATATATACATCATGTTGGATGTTGGATATGATCAGTTGGATCATTTATATTTGTATGTATGTACGCATCGTGTTGATGCTGGATATGATCAGTTGGATCATTTATATTTGTATGTATGTACACATCATGTTGATGCTGGATATGATCAGTTGGATGATTTATATGTATGTATGCATCATGTTGGATGCTGGATATGATCAATTGGATCATTTGTATGTATTTGTATATGCATCATGTTGGATGCTTGGACCATGTATCTGTATCAGGTGGATACATTGTATGATCAGGTAGATCATGTATGTTGATATGTATCATGTATTTGTATTTGTATCAGGTGGATACACTGTATGATCAGGTGGATCATGTATGATGATATGTATCAGGTAGATACTTGGTGTGCATTAGGTGGATGCATTGTATGATCAGGTTGATCATGATGATGAGCTTTAGGATGTTGCTCCAGATGATATGTACCAGTATGGTACAAGTGATTATGATCAGTATGATCATGGGCATCAGGATGATGCCTCATGCGATGATGATCTATTGGATCATGAGTATTAGGTTGATACTTGGAGATCAGAGATGATATGTGGCAGGTTGTGCAAATAGCATGTAATCATTCCTGGGAGATCTTGCCGGTCATGCTGCGGCACATAAATGTTCCTGGGGTACTCTTTCTAGTATTGCTATGTAGTATGTAATCAGTCCTCAGATATCCGATAGGTTGATCTATGTGCTCGTAATCAGTCATGGGATGAGGTATTACTACGGAGACATGTAATCAGTCCTGGAGATCTGAGAGGTTGAGCTGTGTGCTCGTAATTAGTCCCGGGATGCTCTTTAGAGATCTTTCCGATCGTGTTGCAGCACATAAATGTTCCTGGGATGCTCTTTAAAGGTTTTGTCTATCCACATGTAATCAGTCCTGGAGATCCGAGAGGTTGAGCTGTATGCTCGTAATAAGTTCTGGGATGCTCTTTAGAGATCTTGTCGATCGTGCTGCGGCACATAAATGTTCCTGAGATTCTCTTTAAAGGTATTGTGGAGGAGATGCATTTAATCAGTCCTGGGGGATCTTTCCGGTCGTGCTTAGGCACATAAATGTTCCTGGGATACTCTTTCTGGTATTGCATCCGCACATAAAATTAGTCCTGAGAGGCCACCTCTATCAGATCGTTCGCACAGATGATGAAGACCTCCAGGTGGTGGGCCTACATCCAATATGAAAAAGGATTGGCTCTGTAGAACTTCCTATGATGAGTAGAGTCAGAGATTGGTTGAGATAGTAGCAACAGTGACGATGATGACGACGATGAACCTGAGAAGAAGACTTGTCTAGCAGAACTGTGTCGAGAAATACCTTCCTAGTTAAGAGGGAGTGTTGATGTATATGTAACTTCGGAATGTATTTCATCTATGTATTTCATATATATTTATTGTACCCTTATAAGAGATGCATTATTCCTCTATAAGGAAGTGTCTTCATGTGGATTGACAAGTGTCGCAAGTGTGTGTACTTGCCGATGGGTTATTAGACCACCATGTTTGGGGTCGGCCCTAAAATATATATTATATTGTGGATGTATCTAGATAAACAAGTTGGCCCCATAAGGTCACTGGGAAAACAAGTTAAGTATAAATAGAGATCGGGAGATCTCTATTTGGATCATTCAAAAAGACACACTTCTCTCACTCAGAAAGTGGCACACTAGTGAGGAGGAGGATCATCTGCTCTAGGAGACTATCTCAAGTGTATTTTGGTTGTACTTTGGTTGAGCCATTGCTCTCTCTATCTCTGAGGAAGTTGTGGGGTTTTTCACCTTAGGGTTTTCCCCATGGAAACTCTGTGTCTCTTGTCTCTCATGCTTTTGATTCTTGTGATGCTTGTGATGCTTATTGTGATTGTTATGCATTGATATACTGTATATGTTATTCTCTCAGTAAAGATCCAAGAGTATTGTGAATTAATGCTCAAATTTTAACATTGAGAAATGGTTACTAATGATTATTCATTATGGAAAGTGTCAGTTGTTCCAGGTGATCCACTCAAATAGCGTGATGAGGCTAAGTATTCTATGATTTTGTGGGATCCCATAACCAAGAATGAGAATGGTTACTATAAATAAATTATGGGCTGGGGGACAAGCCCAACAATTAGACCTATGCCAGGAGCGCTTGACTTTTGTACCAAAATTTGGGAAGGTGGCAGTGCCACATATACTTCCTAGAGAACTTCTGATGTAACTAGAGTCAACGGTTGGAGACATACCCACTGGGAGCGAGGTTTATGGAGAAGGACTTCTGATGCCTAGGTCTAGTGCCTTGAGGGTGTTGTGGAGGATGTTTAGGCTAGCCTTCCGAGATTCCTGGGGTATAATGATCCTGATATAAGGATCGGGGATACCAGGAGTATCAAGATCGGGGTACCGGGAACCAGATGCCGGCTAGTACCGATGAGGCCCAGATTCCGGTTAGAATCTGATGAGGCTGTATTATTACCAGACGTTGGGAAGGTGGCAATGTCATTGTAACTTCCCGGGGAACTTATGATTCCTACTGTATGATCCACGGACAGGTTACAGTAGAGGGTCCGTGCCATGGCGAGCGATACCATCTGGATTTGGAGGGGAGGTGTAGGGAGGTTGATCGGATGGTATGATTCTGAGGGAGAGGGTGAGTAAGGAAAAGAGGAAGTAAACAAACACACAATCATTAATTATTAATTAATTATCTAATGCTTATGTATGTATGATGCATGATTGTTGATATGGTTGCATACTAGACTCACAGGGAATTACTTAAGAGCATGTTGTAACTTAGGGCGTTTGATTGTATTAGTGCGGTTTGAAGACTTCTATGTGGTGGCCGCACATATAAATCTCTAAACTTCACAATAGTACTAGCTACCTATATACTATAGTATTTACTTGATTGATTGATTGAATAAGTATTGTATTTATTGCTTGAAGATTATAACTTTGGGACGAAGTTTCTTGAAGGGGGGAAGTATGTAACAACCCTCATATATGAATATAGGGCATATTTAATATAATAAATATAACGTAATATAATATAATGTAAGATAATAAAAAGAAACGTGAAAAAGAAGTAACAGAAAGCAATTTTTTCATAAAGAAAGAAATTAAATAAGAAATTAAGAAATTGGGAGAAGGAGGATATAAAAGGGGGAGAAGAAGTGAAGAGGGGGGATTTTCGTCTTTTGGAATTGGGAAGAGGAGCTATGGAGGAGAGGAAAGCAAGATAGCACTGGCATAGGGTTAATCGTTGGGGGATCGAGGGCCTCAGCCTTTTTGGTTGGGGGTTGGTTGGGTGGAGAGTCATCCCACCACCTTCATTTGTACATTTTGGTGCCATCAAGGTAATCACAAGGTCTTCTAACCAGGTATGTTATGATTTGTTTTAAGATCTTCTTGCATGTTGTAATATTTTATGTATTATTAGTTTTTCAGAAATTTTAGGGTTCTACAGAATTAGCTATAAAAAGCATGGATTAAACCATATAACATCAATCATCTAGTAGTTATAACTTATAACATTACCATCAAATGATCAACCATAATAGTTTTTATAGGAGCTTGGAAAAGAAGGGAGGTACCATAACATTGTCATAAAATGATCAACCTAGTATAGGAGCTTTTAGTATAGGAGAGGCAGGGAGCACCTCGGGAGCATGCTTTGAAATGTGAACGAATATATAGTTTATTCCTTGTGATACTCTTTTATAATCCTGCATATTCGCTTCTTAGATTCCTTTTATGCATTCTTGACCAATGCAAACTTTTCAGATTCTATATTTTATCTATTTTATTTGTTGGATGGTTGGACATATAGTATTGACCCCTCATTAATATATTGGTTTCAGCACAAGGGTGGGGGTTTATTTTTTTGAACTTTTATTACTCTAGTGTGAAGGTAAATGATGGTGCATATTTGATGGGTCCTTTAAAAGAGGTAATTGAGGATTTTGTTAGAGAAAACGTGGTACATATTGCAAATTTGCAACAAATAGTGCTTCTAACAATGTACTTGCAGGGAGGGTGATTGAGGATAAGTACCCATATAGTTTTTGTTCCTTGTGTTGGTCATTGTGTGAATGACTTAGAGAGATAGTGGTTGTCCTTGAGTGGTAGTGATGGAAGGGGTCCAGGACTAGTGATGGTACAAAAGTCAAGGACCTTATCGTAGGTTGCTCATCTAATGAATTTTCTGTAAGGGTGGTGGAGACAATGGTTATCTTTAATACTATCATGGATTCTCTTTTCATATTTAAAAAATGAGACTAGTAATTGGGGGATGCTTATAAGGGTATTAATCAGATGAGGCAGAGGATTCTAGAAATAAAATAGATACATGGATAAATTTTGTTGTGTTATTATGGACTCCTGGAGAGGCATAAGATGCTTCACACCCCTTTTCATTTCGTGGCATTTCAATTCAATCTAAAATGGTTTGACAAAAAAGGAAATGAAGATGCATAGGTCATGCAAAACTTATCAACAAGTGTTATGACCTCGATGATTGCATAACAATATGGATAGATCTGGGGACACAATCTGAGTTTGGAGTGTCAATTATTAGATAAGGATTGACCAATATGGATAATTGACTCTCTTTATTTGTCAATTGGGTATCCCTTTACTTTCAAAAGTAAATTCAAAATGTTTTTGAAACTTCTAAATTGGATTTTTAAAATATTTATAGTTCCATGTTATTCAAAATTAAGTTAGCAAAAATAAGGTTGAATTCCATTTCACTTTACACACAAGTCACTAGTTGATTAACATGTGAGTGAAATTAGAGTGAATATTCATACTTTGTCAAGCTTAATTGAAATACCAAGAATACGATTTGGTGTTTTTTCATTGAAATCTGTGCCTCCTTTCTTGCAATTTCGATAGTACTGAGTTGGAACCACTAGTATTAAGTATGTGTGTACATGGTGGCTCACAAGTGGATGGTGAGTATTACATTCCCATGGACGTTTTTCAGTATAATGCAGATGCTAGATAGAATGGTATGACCTCACCTAAGTTGGTGAAGGTCAAGTGACAAGGCAGAAGAGGACATGCATTAGAATGAATTTCATACTAGCCTACTATGGCTTGTCCAATGTCTCTTCTATGCTAGATCTATCATTTGATATTTTATCATTATATACTTCTAAATTTAAAATTTTATAAAATATTGCATAATACTATATGCACGTTGTTATATTTCCATTTTCCAATATAACAAGGTCTATCATGAAGTGAATATGAGTTGCTTTACTTTTATTTTCTAGGATTTGAGCTGAATTATTATGTGACTTCATGTTGTATGATGCATGATGATTTGAATTATGAATTTAAAGTTTAATTCCATCTATATTGTACAAAATTGATTCATTGTATCTTTTGGTCGTTGGAATGGATTTCTAATATTAATAATATGCCAATGGAGAGGGGTGGAATGTGTTTTCAGTCCCATGTTTCTCATTATGTTTCCTTTTTCTACCTCTTGTTTATGGTAACATAGTTCCATGCATATTTCTCTCCATTTTAAAATAACTTTACAGATATGTGAACTATTTGATAACTGTGAATGGTAATACTAATAATGTTACTGTGAATGTTTTAGATCTTGTAAAATATGTTTTTCAACACTCTTTAGAAGTCTTCTGTTTAGTGACCTGGATCTGTAGTTATTTTCCCTAAAATATTGGTTGATACTATTGAGGTGTTTGGCATTTTCCCTTTTGATTTAATTGATTTTAAAGGGCATATTTTGTGGTTGATAGTTCATGGTTGAAGGCTACAGTAATAGGCTAATATATTCTTTGTATGAAAGGATTACAAAGAAAGCCAAATAGATTATAATTTCCACAAGGAGCTTCACCATTCAATAATAGTGCATGGCAGTACCTGTCTTCCTCCAATTGGATGGCAGTAACTTCGCTAGCATAGCTCTGTTTAGCAGCTATAAACTTTACAAATCTTGTCATAGGAGATAAATATAATGCCATACTCCACTATCTTACATGATAAGTCACTTTCATATGTCTAATTAACGAAAATGTCAAGGTTGTATGCCAAAGGAATTATGACGAAAACTGTCATTCAAAGCCATTAGTAGATTCAAACCACACTTTTTATCCATCCTAAAAAGCAGCTTGGCATCTTATACAGTCGAACTATCATAACTATCTCAGCAGGTTTCCATCAACCTAACTCAAAAAGAGCCATGTGGACATCAAGTTATAAAGGAGTAACTGTTGTAAGAATCATTCATGGTGAATGGCTGGTAGGATAAGTCATTGGAAACTAATGATAACTTTTGTTGAGATATTTCAGAAGGCTGATAATTATAATTCTGTAGGATAATAAAGTCACTATTAATAGACCATAGGAGCAGCAAATGGTAGAATGATTTCTAGGGAAGTCGACGTCATGCTTGTAGTGACAAACAACTGTCATAAAAAATTTTCTAAACAGTAGTTAACCACAACAGCTAGAAGCCCATCAAGAAGTTTTAGGTGGAAATAAAGGTGACACATTTTGTGGTGAAAGAAAGCAAGGAGAAAACATGCCAAAAGCAGTAAGCAGGTCGACCTTAAGGAGATAATCTGATAAAGTTATAAATTTTTCATAGTGCAGGAAGTTGTAACTAGATATAGTCTTAAAATAAAACTAGAACTATGAGAAAATTACTCATTGTTAACTGTGTACAAAAGCAAGCCACTAATCAAACCGAGGCTATAATAAACCTACAACCAAAAATTGCATATAAAACCAGTCAAATACTTAATTCAATTCAGAGAGAGGGAAGCCATTTCAAGCCTGAGAGATGTAATAATGATGGGCACTGGGTTCCTAAGAAAAAATAATACATAGCTTAGAAAGCATTAAAAAAATCCTCCATACCAAGCAAGTTAGTAAAGCTAGAATCATAGGGGTCGGGGTATCAAATTTTGTTGTTCAATATTTGTCATGACAGCATACATATATAGGATGGAGGGGAAATGGAATCAAGCCTAAGTGAATTGGATCCTTGCAACTTGATGCATGTTTGAGTCTCAACAATCTGCCTTTTAAAATTGAACCAAAACACCAAAGGAAGTTTTTTAATGGCTCGATTTGAGAAAATTCTAAATGTGAGTAATTAAGTGCTTGAAAAGATCTGGACCTGTCTATGGAAACTGTTTCCAAGTGATTCATATTTCCCGTAGTTTCCTACACAAACCATCTGAAAGTTTTTGATACTTTTGGAGCCTTTCCACAATCAATTCTGAAAACTTCATTCCCATTTTCAATACTTGGGGACACAACTTACAACACAAATATTTTGTGTTTGTTTGTTTGTTTGTAGCCCCTTTTTTCTTCAAATTTTTGTGGCCCTCTAATTTAAGTACTTTTTTTTTGTGAGATACTTCTTATATTTAGAAGGCCATAGTTACAATCATACCCACGGAGGGTTTTGAACCCGGGTCTCCATGTTAATACAAACTTTATCACCTTGCTGCTTGCGAATAAACGACATTCTCATGGGTTGATCCAAGTATTTAATTTATGGTAGAAAACCAACAAAAATAACTATCAACAAATTTCTATTTGCATTTACATATGCCATAAATGCGTTATCCACTTCTTCCTTATTATTTAAATTAAATCTTTAGAGTGCTTACCTCTACATATTTTTTCCCCATGCAATGGGCTAGAGTTTTCTGGAGCAAAAACAATTGCAGAATTTCCCACATTTGGTGTTTTTTTGCTTGGCAATGGCTACTTGGAGAAGTAATTGTTTGTGATAGCAGATATTCTTCTTTCCATATATTTTGTCAATAATTCCTTGTGCTTTGAGTGGCTTGAAAAAAATTTGGTTTGAATTTTGAGTACGATATTGTGGGGCTATAAGCTAGCAATAGGAAAAGTTTAGTTTGCTTTTGATCAATCCACATGCTCACCAAGGTTGGAGGGTTCAATGAGGGTTCAAATCTAGATTGGTAATGCTTGTGGTCACACTTGGTATTTTGACAAACACTTTTCCCACTTTACTAGATTTTCCTGTAGGTGCTTAAAGCCAAATTTGATATGTTATTTGCTTGATTTGGAGAGTTGTTAATGGTCATAAGGATCTCACATAAGGTTGGCGGAAGATTAAGAGGGTTTGCAAACCTCATGTCTCGGTCCTTGTCTCCAAAGCATTAGAAGACCATGCATTAACATAGCATGAAAGTTATGTGATTTGTCATATGTGGTGGTAGAAATCAATAATGAGTGAATGGGGAACCTTTAAGAATCTCATAAGTCATAGTTATTTCTAACAAAAATACCCTTTAACCTCCTAATTAACCACTTTACTCTTAACCAACATCTGAATGATTCCAGTGAGGCATCATTTTCCTAGTTCTAAATTTGTATGCCTAATCTACAAAGGGTGCAAGTTGCATAACTCCTAGATGCATAAAATCCACTGTCATGCATTTATGATCAGATTCTATTTCAATATGATATCATTCTTATTGTATTGTGGCAGGGAGTCGGTACTATGAGCACACCTAGAGCTTCTGGACAGGTAAAGTTGACTCTCATAGTAACAATAAAGTTTTTTTATATTAATCAAGTTTATTATACATGGTTCAATTTTTAGTTATCGATATTAACATGTATTGCTTATTGTATTGTGGCAGGGTGACCGTGGGATGGAACCAATGTCGTCACATCAGGTAAATGATAGCGTAATAGTACCTAAACATGATTATAGTAATTTTTTTATTTATTATTGTTGGCTTGGTTTTGCAACCAAGCTTTGTGCAATGGGCACCTATCAACAATGTGATAGCAGTTTCAATATTGAAAGCAAAAACAATTATAAATTAAATCTAAATCTAAACTAGCATGTGCATATAACAAATAAAATTTTTAAAAATGATTCAAGAACAAGAAATAAAAGAATAAGTATTGTGTATTAAGATAACTCAAATGGCGAGGATTTGTGTTGAGCAACTCCCAAGGTGAGTAGATCCAAGCTCCAAAGGTCTCTTCTCCAAGATGCTGAAAATGGCCAAAAGTCTCATGAGAGATTTTGACAGCATGAGAATAGGATGATGGATGGATGGAAAGTGAGGAGCCCCTACCACCTTTTTATAGTTTTTGGTGGTGGGGAATACCATTATGGTTTTGAGGAAACCAATGGTATTGACCAACATGGTTTAGGTACATTTTCCCTCTTTTTTCCTTTTTTGAATATTTTGAATATTTTAATTCCCTTTTTAATATTTTTGGGAATTTTGGACCCTTTTTTAGGGTTGTTTTATGCTTTTTGAGGAAAAATATTCATTTTAAGGGGAAAAAGGGGTGTATTATGGTCTTTTGGTGACCTTTTGATGGCTTTAGAGGCTCAAATGGTGGAAAAGTGGACAAATGGGTCATGTGAATAAGGAAATGAGCTAGTGAGCACTTTTTGGGTGTTAACAGATTACCCCCTGATGTGTGAGGGCAGAAGCTCATCATATGGCCGATAGACATCATAGTTCTTTTTTCTTTTTCCTGGGGTTTGGGGAAGAGAAGAGACTAGTTGGAGACTGGATCCATGACCCTTGGAAGCTGCAAAACAAGTAATATTACATGGCCTCAATATGAATGAGGAATAATCCCTGATAATGGACGAGGCGGGCATACCCATGCTCGTATATATACATAAAAATTAGTCCCAAGAAGGGGGACCTGAATAATACATAAAAAATATGCTGGTACATCATGATGGTTCAAAGGGGACACCATTTTGGGATGTACTCATGATCATGACATGATTGATCTCAATAACTGATATACTGGAATAAAGCGACAACCGTTCTAAACAAGGTCTCAGAAGGGTTGATGAACTGCTGAATCTAAAGGTGTCCAACATTTGTAGGGAGTCAATGACTCTGAGTCAACTCTAAGAAGTACATGTAACTGTATACTCGAGGGAGTATAAAACTAGGGTACATCTAAATACTGTCGCCATGCGCAACCCGGATATGTATAGGAAAAATGTAACTGGTTGTTTCCATAAGTAGACTCGCAAATGTGGAAGAGTCAGGTGGTATCCGGGGTCTTCAACAAATAAATGAAAGGACCAATACCCTGTGTGAGTCTCAACAATGCAATCAAGGTGTTGAAGTCGAGCATGTGAGAAACAACCATTTGGAGAGGCACTGAGGACTCTTCTCGAAATGATTCGTAGGAACTCATCATAAATGGTGATGAGTCCAAGACACAGGGACCTCTAGGTCTATCGTCTGGAATAAATTTGGGTGTCGTCGATAGAGGGAGACCAGCAACTAACAAGGCAATGATGTTTCCTTGATAGGAGAACGAGGTGTAGAACTGAAGTGTGGTAGTACTGATGGTAGGACTGACATACTTGTGGGGATGGGAAGTAACTGGGGTCATAGAGTGGGTAGACTCAAACTTCCTTTGTTCAGAGCACGATGACATGGTTGACCTGGCAGCGTAGGGAACTGACTTGTAGGTGCGGGGATCATAGCTTTTAAGGACTGAAGGGTATGTACTAACTCTGGGGGGGACGAGCTGATGGGTGCTGTCGAGGGATTCTCAAGGTGACATACTGCAGAATACTCTGAACAAAGGCGACCAAAATGGGGAAGCTGTCATATGATTAGACGTGATCTGTTGTTGCGCCGAGAAGCACCATTGGGTCCTTCTTCGTAGTTTTAATGAGCTCCAAGAACGGATAAAAGTGTGCTATGAAATGGTAGTGTCCTGTGGATTTTGTGAGCCCAGGACTGTTCGTGCTCATGGGTGCTTTCATTTTTAAGGATTCTGAAAACGATAAGAAGACTCTGCAATGGTTGTGAGTACCGTCCTATGGATTTTTACGAGCCCAAGATGGTGATTGCTCGTGGTTGATTTCATGTTTAGAGAGTCTGAAAGCGGTAAGTGGACTCCATTGGTTTTCTTTTTCGTAAGTTATTCTCCAAGGCCCGAAAACGCATAAAATGATGCAAATGGAGAACTCTTCTAGCCGATGTGACTAGAGTATTCCTTTTTCGTAATTAGTCTACAAGGTACAGAAAATGGGTAAACTTATACCAGGTAGACGCCCTTTCAGATACGTTTAGTGAGCATGAAAGGAAGCAAGGTTGCTCGACGATCTTTTCATTGTTTTAGGAGTCAGAAAAGAGCTTAACAGAAACTCCCTAAGTGCCTTTTTTCGTAAAAGGGATTGCTTGGCCCGAAAAAGGGGTAAAACTATACCGAACAAAAAGGGATTGATGAGAGCGAGAAAAGGTCTCAAGCATCGTCATGAGTGCAAAATACTGAATCCGGTGACATAAAGATTGTCAAAAAGGGGCAATGGCCAATGTGGCATGCAAACCGAGGTGATGAGTGGCATTTTGAAAAAATGCCCAAAAATTATGGGGTGAGAGTGAGAAATGATCTCAAGCATCATCACTAGCGTGAAAAACTGAATTCGACGATATCAAACTTGTCAAAAATGCTAGACGACCGATGTGGCACGCAAACTGAGGCGATGGGGGGGCATGGGAAAAATGCCCGAAAAATATGGAGGTGAGTGCGAGAAATGATCTCAAGCGTCATCACGAGCATGAAAAACAGAATCCGGCGATATAAGACTTGTCAAAAATGGAGAACGGCCGATGTGGCATGCAAATTGAGGCAACGAGGGGGCATGGAAAAAATGCCTGAAAAATCTAGGCGTGAGAGCGAGAAATGATCTCAAGCATCATCACGAGCACGGAAAACTGAATCCAGCGATATAAGACTCATAAAAAATGGAGAACGGCCAATGTGGCATGCAAACCAAGGCAACGAGGGCATGAAAAAATGGTCAAAAAATGAACCTGGTGAAAACAGGAAAAGGAAAGGACTATCATGAAGTTCGCGCTGTGCTGATTCCAATGGTACCAACGGTTTGAGGAACGGACGTCGTATGATACCGCAATGGTTGTTTGAAAAATGGTGAAATTTCTATAAATAGGGTGTGGGGGCCATATGATGTGTCATTGTTACGTGTGAGTTTGGCAGAGCAATCAGGGCTCTTTCTTGATTTCTGGGAGATTTGACCATTGGTTTTCGATTCCGCGAGTTTCAGGTAACCCTATTCGCCTTAGCCTTTTTAATTATGTCTTTTTGGTTAGCAGCGGGACCTCGAAGGCCGCAAAATTCCATGTTGGCCTTCCAACGTGGAATATTGCGGGTTTCGTGTCTTTTTCCGCGATGAACATCGCGGGTTAGGGGCTGACAGTCGCGATGTTCATCGCGGCTGTCGGGCTGAAAGTCATGATGTTCATCACGACTATGGGGTTGATAGTCGCGATGTTCATCGCAACTGTGTGGTCAATACCCGCGATGTTCATTGCGGGTTCTTGGATGAAAGACGCGATGATCATCGCAACTTTTGATGGAAAAGCCACAATGGAATTTTTTGAAAAAAAATTTCCAGTTCTAAAAAAATTCTTTATTTTTTGGCAGGATGTTGAGGAGACCATTGGTGTCATGGCGAGAGCGGGAGATGGAGGAGGATTTGATGATTCGGATTCAGACCCATCAGGGGGTCCGGCATGCTCTGGCTATGAGTGGGCTCCTGAAGTTCACTCAGATTCCACCGATGCGTTCAGTAGGACCACTACTGAACAAATTGGTGAGTCTTTGGGTCCCTGCAGAGGGTGCGTTTATTGTTGGGGGTGAGAGGTTAGAGATCACCCTTACTGATGTATACTTTCTTACTAGGTTGCCTCTCTTAGGGGAGGTAGGGGATCTTCTACTAAGGATCCCGACAGGTGTGGATATCGAGGATCTCCTGGAGACCTTCTATGTTGCTTGGGTGATTGTGCAGAACAACGTTTTGAGCCTGAGATCTTTGCGAGAGTGGGACATGCGGGTTGTTAGGGCTTGTGTTCTGCGGGTGTTGGGTGTCGCGGTGCCACATCGTTTGTCAGGGGGACAAACGATGATGGTGGATTCTGTGCTGAGGGGGACCTACTATGCGTGGGGTCAGATGTTTCTGGATGGTGTCCGAAGAGATATGGACAAGGTCAATTGGGAGGGGGGAGAGTTTTGCTATGCCTCCTTCCTGTGTTGTTTTTTCTTTGAGTAGGTACCGACTTTGCGGCCACGGGTGTCAGTTCGAGACAGGTTGGTGAGCGAGCCGCGCATGGTGTGGTGGGGGCAGATGATGCCCCGCGGTGGTGGTGGTATCTGTGGATTCTTTTCACAGGATATGTATGAGCAGTGGGAGAAAATGCCCTTGTTGATTGATGACTATCCATATGCTGGTATGGATTATCGAGGAGATCCGGAGATGCCTCGAGCCCAGGGACAGGCCTGGGGTTTAGATGGTATGTTTTTGTGTGTTGTTCTCTACTATATCATGTGTTTTAGTTGTGTTTGTTATGATTATAGTTAGATATCTATATGATGGTTCATTTGCGTGATTGTGCAGATGTTGGTCCTGTACCACCATCCGACCATGTGGTTCGTAGGGGACAGGCGATGGTGGTCATTCCACCTCCTGTAGTGGTACTGCCTCCTCATGCTCGAGGAGTTGGGTCTCGCGGTCGAGGAGCTGGGCCTTGAGATGATGCTGTGGAGGGTGTCCGAGAGACACTAGACATGATCTTGGCAGGATTTCCAGAGGATGGGTGGGATTTGGATCGGGACATTGTTGAGCGTTGTTTCGATACGCCTCATGAGTGGCGCTCGATCTTGCTCAGAGCAGCATTGTTGGTGGCTGAGTGGAGGGATGGGGCTCGGCATGATCTAGTAGGGCCAGTGGAGGGGAGGATTCATGTGCGAGATGATCCAGCGGGGCTGGCAGAGAGGAGAGTTCGGGCTCGGCATGATTCGACGAGGCCAATGGAGGTGGCGCCAGAGGAGCCTGGAGACCATGATGATTAGATGATCTTGTATCTGCCCCCAAATACTGATGAGCATATGGGGAAGTACCTTTTTGTACGACTGATGTATTTTTGTATATTGGGTGTTGAAGGCACCTATGACATGTTTGACTATATTATGATGTATATATATATATATATATGATTTGGTATATATTCATGTATGCACATGGATGCATTTATTGTCTATTTGCTTTCCTATGGAGGCATGTTTGATTTTCTGTATGCCCGTGGAGGCACATGTTATGCACGTGGATGCATTTTTGTTTAAGCCTGTGAAGGTACATTTGTGTTTACTATATGGTTTGGTTGGTGTTCCAGTCAAGAATGTTGTTAGCCATATGGTCTGCTACCCTGTTGAGATTCCTTGGGACATGTGTGAATGAAATGGATTCAAACTATCGAACCATTTGTTTAGTGTGTCTTAATGTACGGGGTGACGATAAGTCTACAATGGCTTGGACTTTGAAGGGGTCTACAGTGATGCTTTTTTCTGAAATGACGAACCCTAGCAGGCGACCTGATGTAACGCAAAAGCACACTTGGGAGGGTTCAAGCAGATGTTGTATTTTCGACAACGCAAGAAAACTTGTCGAAGGTCATCTAAATGGTCAGATCGTTTCTTGGATCGAGTGGTGAGGTCATCCAAATAAACTTTTATGATTCTGTGTAGATCGTGGAAGCAATAAGTCATGGCGCATTGGAAAGTGGCTCCAGCATTCTTGAGACCGAAAGGCATGACGCGATAGGCGAAGGTGCCCCATGGGGTAGTGAAAGCTGTCTTGTATTGATCTTCTTTACGGATTTTGATTTGGTTATATCCGGACCAAAAGAAAGAACCTCATGTCCCGCACATTCATCGATTAGTTGGTCAATGAAAGGTGTGGGGAAGTTTTCTTTCGGACAAGCGAGGTTGAGGTCTCGGAAATCAGTACAAACGCGTATGGTGCCCACTTTTTTGTTTACTGGAACTGGGTTTGAAACCCAGGTGGTGTAGGAAATACGATATATGAATCCTGGTTTTTGGAGTTTCTCAATCTCAGCCTTAACAGCTGGGAGCTTGGACGGGTGAATTGGTCGTTGTTTCTGTCAGACAGGAGGCACATTGGGCCAAGTGTTGATGTGATGTTCCACAATTTTGGGATCGAGACCAGGCATCTCAGTGTAAGACCAGGCGAAGACATCACGAAACTCTTGGAAGAGTTTCTTATATGCCTGAGTTTCCACTTGAGTGCATGATGCACCTAGCGAGATGAGCTCAGGTTTTCCAGGTGTGGTGGAAATGTCGATTTGTATAATAGGGGAAATGTTGGACATGTTCCCTTCTTCGAAGGAATCTGGTGCTAGGATGGGGTCTTTGAACCAATCAACCTTAGTTGGTAGGAAATCTTTCGATTCGACTGATAGTTGGTTTTCTGCGGTGGATGTAGATGCCTCAGGGAGGAAGTATGAGCAATGATGCATATCGTCCCAAGGGTAGTCTGGTGTAGTGAGTGGTTCTAGAATTTGCTCATCAGTACGAAAGTAATCAGACCATAAATCAATGGGTTCTGGTTTGTATGTGGTTGAAATCATATAGATGGTATTGATTTCTTCCATAGAAGATGATTTCAGAGGCTAGATCTCCTCGATGAGCGGAGGAGATATATCTAAGTCACCATTGTTCATCTCGTATAAGGCTACTCTATAATCTGGGAGATCAGGGTAGTGGTGTGAATAATGGCCATAAATGCCGCATATCGCACAAGGGTGGTTAGTGCGGAGTGTTTTGTCGCGAGGTTGAGGAGGTGGCTCAAGTCTTACCATTGGAATTCTCGTGTCGTCATCCAACATATTCATGTGTTCTTGGAGTGCAGGTAATTGTGGACATTGATGAGTGGCATGGCCTACATCATCACACAACAAGCACTTAGGGGGAATGCGAATAGTTGGGGTGGTTTTAGCTACCTTAGGGGTTGTTGGGGGGGTTCGAGTTGTGGGTCTAGTATTATAAGTTGGTGGGCCTCTGCCCCCTATGTTCCGTAATGGAGGTGGGGCGTTTCTAGACGTTGATGTCGTAGTCACTATTGGGGGTGGTCTGTTTTGCAGATGAGCGACTGGAGGGGGTGGGTGGTTGGTAGTAGGGATAGGTTGTACCAGTTGTAAAATAATAGTCGGAGTCGGCGGGGGGTTCAGAGCAGGTAAGTACCATACATGTATCCTTAATGTTAAACCAGGAGGGTTGAGTGTAGCCATTAATGGAGAACTAACAACTCCGAAAAATGGGAACAAGAATGGGATAGTATGAATTGGCGTTGTGCCAATATGAGTAGGCACTAAGGGTGTTTGTGATAGTGACGAAGGCTCCTGTGTGGTGTGCGATAGGGTGCACAAATCCGATTTTTTTGTTATCGGTAAAGGTGGTGAGATCGATGGAAATGTGGAAGTCATAGGTGACTCGGTGTAGATTCCAAGACCAATTGACGACATAAATGATGTTGGTGCGGTTTGAATGGTTTGTTCAATCATTGGTAGCACATTTTGAGGGGCTGCGGGGGCGTTAGGATCATAATATGTGAGTTGATCAATCTTGATAACGCGTCCTTCATGTGGGAACATCATGAGGCAAAAAACAGATGAAGCCACTGCTTTCATTTTGTACATATAGCTACGTCCAAGAAGGAGGTTGTAGTCAAGCTGGGCATTGATCACTTCGATGTCGATAAGAACTAATTTTCCGCCTAGTTCTATGGGTACATTTGCTAAGAGGCCTTGTGGTTGAGCTGAGCATCTTTTGTAAGCTCGTAATTCCATGTTGGATGGTTGTAAAGCAGGGGAGCCGAGTTTCTACCACACAAGGGTGGACATAACGCAGGTTGAAGCTCCTTCATCGATGATGCATCGATGCACAATAAGGTTTTGAATGTTTACTGATACTTGGAAAGCCAAATTTGATGGAAATCAAGATTCGGCTTGGTCTAAGTTGAAAGCCATCATGTGTGTGTCGTCAGGGTCTACTCCTCCGATGGCAGATAGTAGTAGTTTTCGTTGTGCAGGGCATGTTTTCAGTACCCCTAAAGCAGACATAGCAGTGGGGGATTGTGCTAGGTCTTCCACGAAATTATAATTGGATGCTGCGCGAGCATTAGGATTGTTGTTAATCCTTCGCAAAGGGATGCGAGAGATTTTAGGTCCTCCGTCCAATTGCATATTTGGTATGCATAGTGGTTGATCTGGTGGAAGGGAGGTGGATGCGTCAGTGGGAGGAGTTTCTGGGGGTGGGTCGTACTGATTCCTGCGAGTTTGGAGGTTAATGTCATTGGATGACATCATTAATAAATGGTGTGTGCCTGGATCCATATGCTGATAATCAGTTGCGGCATAAGTGATTTGCTGCTGGGGTGCAGCAGATCCTTGTGGGGGGTCCATAGGGCGAGTATTTACTACTCCTTGGTTTGGCAATGGGTTTTGTAATATCATGGGTTGCAGTTGATTAAGTGGAGCTGGTTGTCCAGCATATCCCTGGCATTGGGCATCGTTAGCCCAAAGTTTACGTGCTTTCTCTAAATGGGGGCGGTTGTGAGTGTAGTGTCCATAGACTCCACATATAGAATATGGATGGTTTGTTCTCAGGTTATTGTTTTTTGGCTGCTTGGGATGACGATCAGGATTCTGATTGGGAGGAGTAGCATTGTTATTATTTGGAGGATTGGGAGGTGGTGGACCTTGACTATGTTGTTGGTTGTTGTTGCAGTTACATCCTCTTCCACGGTTTTGTTGTCCACCCTGGTTTTGTTGGTTGTTTTGATGTTGGGGTTGATTGTGTTGTGTGTACACTTGCCTTTGAGTAGTGGGAGGATTATGGGGTGTCATAGGTGCGGGAGCAGGTTGCCGTGGATAATAAGCTGGTGGGGCTGGAGGTGGTCCAGTTGCTTGCTGGGGTTGTTAGTAACCTTGACCTATTGGAAGTGATGGGTTACCTGGTGTAGCTTGCTATGGGAAATACATTGGTTGGGCTAGTAAATGAATTGGGTTCTAGGTGGCCAGTTGGTTATAGTATGTGGGTAGTACATATGTCGTTGGCGCTTTCCCATAGCAATGTTGTGGACAAGAGGGTCCATGAGTGCGATGAGTCTAATTCGTTGGAGCATAAGAAGTTGTTGCTCCAGAATTAGATGTATCCCTAGAGAGGTCTGGGGAATTTATGGTGCTCACCATGCTAAAGGGTTTATTTTGTGCCGTGACTTGGTCGATAATACCATCAGTGGCATGTGATGCCCCTGGAGCGTCATAGTGTGAAGAATGGCCTCGTGGGGCATCTGGTATGATGGTGTAGAGATAGCCTGACTGGGCATAAATCAGGTCAAATTATTGAGCTTTTAAGATAGCTTCTTCCTCTGACTGGGGTCATTTGGAAGCTACGTATTTGGCTATGAGGGGTAGGAGTGATTTATGAAACCAGTCCAAAAATATACGGTCATTTATTTTTATCTTACAGAGGCTACGACGCTTGTGCCACTCATGGATATGGTCGGTGATGTGGGTGGATGTGTTTTGTCTGCAAGACAATAGTATTTCAACTCCTGCATCATAGCGTACAGGTAGATGAAAAAACTGAAGGAAAGTGGAGGTGAGAGACGTAAATGTATGGTGGGTCGCATGTGGTTGTTCGATGTACCACTTGGCTACAGAGCCAGTGAATGTTCGTTGCAACAGTCTTAGTCTAATGGAGTCATCCACTATGGAGTTAGATGAACACCATAGGTGAAATGACATTATGTGGTTTTGGGGATCCTCCCCAGGTTTTCCTTCAAACTTGGGGATGTCCGAGGGGAGCTTTGTGGGCATGGGTGGCCATGTAGGGTTGTGCCTGATAGGATCGTTGGTTAGCCTGGCTAGGTCTGGTAAGTTCAGACTAGCCATGTAAGGTAAACTAGCAGATGGGTGTGGCGTAGTGACTGGGACATAACTATTAATGGTGGCATTATGTAGTGGTCTAGTAGCCCCTAAGGGTATGCTAGGTATTGAAGGTATGTGTCCTCCAACCATTGTGGTTTGGGATGGGTCAGCGCTCCCAAGTGCAACATGGGTTACAGAGGGGTTAGGAATAGTGCCAGGAATTCCTGGGATCTGGGTTGTGGTAATGAGAGGTGGTATGATTCCTATGTTGGGCATACCCATACAAGGTGGTGGCCCTATGTTGGGCATACCTAAAGGAAGAATGGCCCCTATATTACGCATGCCTAATGGGGTTGTTGTTACCATGGGTGGCACAGTAGTAGTAGGGTTTGTCGATGTATCTCCAATAGCATTGGTAAAAAGGGGATCGTATGGTGATCCAGCCATGGGGTTGGTTGGTGATATTTCAGTAGGGTTTTCGGATTCAGCCTCAGAATCAGATGTGAAGTGAGGCGTGTCAGAATCGGATGACTATGTGTTTGGCTGATGATGTGTCGAGTCAAGGGATAAGGCTCTACATCAATGAAGTGTAGAGCCAAGTATACCGAACTGAGGGGGTTCACCCTGAAGACGACGAGATCGCCTTAAACTCTCAATGGTGAGAAATATTTTAAAAAATTTCAGTGTAAGGTGGTGATGTAAAAAACTTGAAACCCTAATGCAACGATGAGTGCAAGAGGGTAGTGAAAAAATACAGGCTCTCAGGCCAACAACCAACCTCAAAAAGCACTTATTATAGCAGCTGCGTTATAATAAGTGGAGGGATGCAAAAAAATTGGTTAGAATACCAAAATTCAAACAGTTCCTAGAAAAAAGGGGTGTTACTAGACCAAAGGTGGGTAATGTATCATGCAAATACCTAACTAGAAGTATTGTGAGTCAACAAACAATATCCTCTGCAAGGTGATGAAATCCAAGTCAGACAATATAGAGTGTTGAATCAACAGCTAGATATCCCCATACCGGGAGGGATACCGGGTAGACAATCCTAAAGAGTGTCAACTAGGATACCCCATTCATGACACGTTCGGTTGGGTGAATCTGCAGTTTGGTTCTATCGCCGCTGTACACCCTCTTGGGTGTACACCGAGAATTTTGAAAGGTATCCTTCGGTTACTGAATGGATTGCGGTATTCCACTCAGACTTCCAGAACCAGTCTGACTACTTCAACCCTCCTAAGGGAGAGTCCTTCCCGATAAATTGGTTGATAACCGTGTCAAGATTATAAGGGATTTTGGTACCATAGAGGACAACCACTATGTTTCAAATGTAATGATTGAGGGGTGTTATTGGAACACCTATCCCCTCAATTCTACCTAACTACAAAATTCTTTTAAGTGCTCCCCAAGTGGGCTTAAAAGTTTGTTGAGTTTAAGGTAAATTTTAAGGTTCAGTTTAAATTATGTGTTAGAGTGGGTGCAAGTGTGGTATTTAAACTAAAATTGATTTTCCTCGCTTGGACGATTGATTACAAATGAATGAAAAGACGCTTCCAGTTTTGCAAAAAATAAAGGCGTTTTTGAGATGTAAATGCTTAAAAAAACTATTAAAAAATAATGGATCTTTGAAATAATTTGAAGGAAAGCAAATAACATAAATATTTCAAGAAATAAATGGATCTCTTAAAAATTCCTTGGGCAAAGTATTGAGCAAATAAACAGTAAAACCTTGATCTAAATAAAATGCAGAAAATCTTTCTTTTAATTACTGAAAATTTTTAAAAAAGACTTTTAATGGAGCATATATAAATAGTAAAAGATTTAATATGGTTGTAAAAATGCAGAAAAATAATGTTGTAAAATATGCTAAATGGGCAGAAAATACAGCAAAAACTATTTTCAAAAAATTGGCCGAATTCAAAAAAATTGCATTGCGGGTTTTGGGAAAACAGTCACGATGTGCAGCGCAAGTTTCGGCCGCGAAGCCACGATGTGCAGCGTGGGTTTCGGCTGCGCAGTCGTGATGTGCAGTGTGGAAAATGGCCGCGAAGCCGCGATGTGCAGCGCGTAAAATGGCCCCGAAGTCACAGCGTGCCACGTGGAAAAATGCTGCGAGGTTGCAATGAGCCGCACGACTGTCGGGCGAAAAGCCACGAGGCGAAAGTAGAAAAACAGACACTGAAAAATGAACTCGAAAATGGAAATTCCAGGCTGTTAATGGCAATAGAAAGGGCCAAGATCTAGCACAACAATGGATCTGCTATCTAGGATGGCAGATCTATGAATTAAAATGATTAAAACTAACAAAAACTAATATCTAAAGCAAAAAACTGAGATCTAAGAATTCGAATCCAGCGGAGTCACCAAAAACTGTTGGCTTGGTTTTGCAACCAAGCTTTGTGCAATGGGCACCTATCAACAATGTTATAGCAGTTTCAATATTGAAAGCAAAAACAATTATAAATTAAATCTAAATCTAAACTAGCATGTGCATATAACAAATAATTTTTTTTAAATGATTCAAGAACAAGAAATAAAAGAATAAGTATTGTGTATTAAGATACCTCAAATGGTGAGGATTTGTGTTGAGCAACTCCCAAGGTGAGTAGCTCCAAACTCCAAAGGTCTCTTCTCCACGATGCTAAAAATGGCCAAAACTCTCATGAGAGATTTTGATAGCGTGAGGATAGGATGATGGATGGATGGAAAGTAAGGAGCCCCTACCACCTTTTTATAGTTTTTGGTGGTGGGGAATACCATTATGGTTTTGAGGAAACCAATGGTATTGACCAACATGGTTTAGGTACCTTTTCCCTCCTTTTTCATTTTTTGAATATTTTGAATATTTTTATTCCCTTTTTAATATTTTTGGGAATTCTGGACCCTTTTTGAGGGTTTTTTTTTATGATTTTTGAGGAAAAATATTCATTTTGAGGGGAAAAAGGGGTGTATTATAGTCTTTTGGTGACCTTTTGATGGCTTTAGAGGCTCAAATGGTGGAAAAGTGGACAAATGGGTCATGTGAATAAAGAAATGAACTAGTGAGCACTTTTTGGGTGTTAACAATTATATGCATTATATATTTTTTACATGATTTTTTTATTGACGTTCGTAGAGCACACCTCATCAAGGTGATGATGTGATCAATGAAGTAGAGATACGTTATTCAACCGACCCAATGGTTATTGTGAAAATGTCTTTGAATAAGTGCAATGACGACCTTCTTGAACTGATTTTAATCGATCCAATGACTGAAGAAATACAAGCTCAAATTGATGAATTGAGGAGAAATATAAAAAAATACGGGGTAAGGGGCATCTTTGAAAGTTTTTACGAACTACATATATTCATTTATGTTATTTTAGTTTTCTTTTTTTGATATGTTCTAATCAATTGAAGTTGTATTCCTTAGAGTTTTTTGGAGCCAACACCCATGTGTTAAGAATAGATTGCAGAGGGCGGTATAGTTAGTAGCGATGCTTCAACACTTCGTAAATCTATCGTACCAATGAGGCTATTTTCCACTCATACACAATAGGGCACTTTAGATGCCACGCCCTTAACGGATGTTGGAGGTGAAGATGTCCCTTCCAACACCGCTACTCCACATGATGATAGAGAGGAAAATGGCATCGATTGTGATAGTTTCTATCCTAGCTCAATGTGTGTGGTTAGAAAGGGATCATTACTCATTGGCTTCTTGGTGGACGATGAGTGTATTCCAATCAATATACCGAAGATTGCAGTTATTATTTAATTTATTATGTGTTTTTTATTCATGTAATACAAAGCCACATAACTCAACCTAGTTTTAATTAATGATCATATGTTTTTTGCAGGAAATAATTTCTTTTATAAGAACCTGCATGAAAAGGTGTTAGAGATTTTTGAGCCCACCATTCGTATACGGTGGAATTCCCAAAATGACAAATTGAAAGATGATTTGATGAACCATGTGGTCAGCTTGTTTAGTGAGACCTTCAACAAAAAAGGTGTCACCGTAGAAGCTGGGGTAAATTTGAAATATGTCAAGGCATATTATAGGGAGAATCTGCAAATTAACCATAAGTATGAGCGTCCTCCGATGGTTCCAGACAATGAGTGGAAGGCACTCATCGAGGATGCAAAGGAGAAGGCGTTGAGAAAACAATGAAAGACTAAGCCAATTGGCTCAAGAAGGTATGGCACATATCATATTTTTTTTTTAACTTTTAAATATATTTAAGTTGCAATATCTAACGTATTTTCAACCTTTCATAGGCTCCCCCACACATCTAAAGCAACTAAGGAAAGAATGGAAAAACATGGGCAGCACAAACTGGGCCAGGGTGGATATCAGAAGCTAAGGGCACGAATTGTAAGAATCATTTGATCATTATCTGTAGCCAACAATTAATTAATTTTTCTAACTGTAGCAAACAATTAATTGATTTATCACAAGCACTTTACATGGTGTTATGAATTGTAGGGAAATTCCTTTCTTGAGGCAGCCACCGATGAAGACTTGAAGCTCGACTTTAAGTACGGTTTTCAGTATGTGCTGGAAAATCGAAAAAGCTTGGGGAAAACCCCAATTTCCCCATTCATTCACACTGAGGTAAATAAAATCAATAAGGAAATCATTATAATGAACTTCCGTAATCTATCCATGAATGATTACATCGAAAAATGAATGTCTTTTTTTGTTTTCAGGGTGAGACCTACAAAAGCAACGAGGGTAGCGATACCGAACCAGTACCACGCAATGGTGGTGAGCTTCCTAGCCATTTAGGTATGTATGCTATAAAAAAAATGTATTCAATATGATTTTAAATACATAATTGATGACGTTTACTAATTAATATTTTTCTATGAATGGCAGAGCATGTACCTTCTCATGCTCAGTCAGGAGAGGAACAAATGGTAGAGCCAATGAAGACTCCAATTGACTCGGCTAGTCAGCGAGAAGGTAAAGATCATTGTAATGAAATTGAAAATAATGAAAAACGTATATCAATAATAACTTCGCACTTATATCTATATAACTATCTTGGTTTTTGTAGATGATGCCCCTATCCATCCACCTCCACCCCCTCCTAATCGACGTACCCAAAGTATGGTGCGGGAGTGCTTATCCACACAATCAATGGAAAAAGAGGGCACAACAACTACAACGGAGCAAGACACCAAAGATGAAGTCCCTCTCTTACAATTTATGAGAAAAAAACAAAAACATAAAAAATGTAGTTGTAAACATTTAAGATTGGTATTTGACTGAGTGAAGCCATGAACCCTTTTTAGTTTTGTAACAAGTTTATTGATCTAGTCGTTTCATGGTGATATTTTGGAATTGAGGTTTCATATCTGTATGTTATTGCTCATATCATATGTCTGAATATGTGTGACCTCTTTAGATGACTATGGTTATCCTCAAGGGACTGGCCACCCCTTCCTGAGTTAACCCGAGGAATATGAGATGACCATATCGTTTATAATTGGTTTATTGCTATTAATTCTTTTGTTTTCAGAACTTTGATTATTTATGTATCTCTATGTTTGACAGTACTGTGCTTATTAGAACAATTAATATAACTATGTTTGTGCTTTTTGAAATTTATATGTGAAATGTTTGTTCACTTTGTTGCATGGCTTATTATTGAATATGTGTGACATCTTCCGAGGAATATGGTTATCGTTAAGGGGATGGCCACCCATTTATGAGTTAACCTGAGGAGGATGAGATTACCACATGACCTTCCTTATCCTGGGATGATGATTATGAGCTTCCTCTCATTGCATGAGACACATGAGACGTATGACCACATACAATTGAGAAGGCCCGTAAACCTACCTTTGACAATGACTTGATGTGCATGAGACTAGTATGACATCGTGTTGCCTTATTATGATACGTTGACTTGCATGTTTACTTGTATGTGATGTTTAGCCTTGCATGTTTACTTGACTTGCATGTTTATTTGACTTGCATGTTTACTTGTATGTGATGTTTAGCCTTGCATGTTTACTTAGCCTTGCATGTTTAGCCTTGCACGTTTACTTGACTTGCATGTTTACTTGTATGTGATGTTTAGCCTTGCATGGTTCATGACTGTTGATTCATGATGGTTACCTGACTTGCATGTTTATGTTGACTTGCATGTTTACTTGTATGGTATGATCTTTTTTAGGGTTTCTTCCAGTTCAGCATTCTCTCCTTTAACTTGTATGTTGGTCTAGTTGAGTCTCATGCAACTAACCTAAACCTAAGAGGTTGAAGTCTAAGGATAAGGGAGGTCTTCCCCAACATCTGAATAAATTTTCTTTCTCCTTAGTCATTTCAGCATTCCAAATGATAATGTCACATGTCCACAATAATGAATTTGTTTTTTTTCTTGGTGTCAATGGGCATGTTGTAGTTTCCATATTCAAATGTAACTCAAAATAGCAGTGCAATTATTGAACTTTTATAATTCCTTATATTTCTAGTATGTTTATTTGTATAATTCCTTCTATACCCTAATATATGCTTCAGTTGTTTTAAACTATACAAAAATATCAAGAAGAACTAAGTAAATTTATGACCTTGTTTCGTAGACCTAAGGTAGCCTTTTACTGTATTTCAGATGCTTTGTTTTCACTGGCTACTCAAAGCAGGAATTGGATTACATTGAATTCACATTACTTGTACTTATTTCAAAATTAATTTTGTTGTATTCCATCAATTAACGTTTAAAGAATGAACTAAATACTAAGTTATGAAGTGTTTAAGCCACGAGCATTTATAGATGATTGGCAATCTTAGAATGTGGTTGAGTCATATATGATAACCATTAGTCAATATGCAATAAGTTTAGGTCTGAAATAAATGATGCACATTACAAACTACAAGAATAGTTGTAGCCATGGAGGCCAGGCGGATATATTAAGCTCTTTTTGTTTCCGATCATCGGGCTTTTAGTCCTTTATATTAGGATTTTCAAGATTCTTGTATTCATTTCAGTTTGTTTTCATTGATTCTTTGTATTGTTGGCTTGGTTCATTTGAGAAAAGTGACAAAATAAGTGCTTAGTAGTAGGCCTGTGAAAAATACTTCAATACTCTATTGTGGGAAGGGTTTTCTATTAAAAATTGAGTGCAATTCAGAGAGATTATAAAGATGTTGGTCCTATTTGAAACCCCTGCGAGGTTTGCACTGTTCAAAGTACTCGATGAAGAGAAGCTCGATAAAGTGGAGGTATGACCTTATTTGAATGTTACATTCTCTAGTTCATGGTAATGTACAATGTTCTAAAAGACGTAATGGATGAATGGATACAATGATAGAAAAATAGCTGCTGCAAAGTTGTTTATATGCTTATATACCTTTGATTGAGTTAAATGAGGGAATTTCTATTGATATTATTCTTTCCAATTTTTGAAGCCTTCCAACTCTCTCTTATCTTTGCTATTTTCAGGGCTACAATCTAATAATTCTGTTTTTTGTTTATTCAGGACTTGTGGAAGGATTTTCAAACATCATATTCTGACAGGAAGGTTAGTTATCTTTACCATGTCGTGGGTACAATTTTTTTATTTTCTTATGTTTACTCTTGCTACCAGTTGATCTCATTATTCAATGGGCTAGCTTCTTGTTCATCTCCCACCATATAATGTACATTTAGTAGAACCTTCCAACATATAAAAAACTCCCAAGTTCCAAAATATACAAAATAAACAAGTTGATAGCTTTTACATTGTCTACGTGTGTGTTTGAACTTTGTACTGAAGAGTGGGGGAGGGTTAATACTTGATTTTCTTCTACCATTTCTAAATGAATGAGTTTTTTTCTAGTATTTTAAACTATTGCCACTTTGTTGTACCTACTATCCTGAGACAAAGGACTTTATTAGTCTAAGTTGGTTGTGAATATGACCTATGTTCACAGGATAACAAATGAACATTTGTGGTTGCAGGTGGTACTAGATTCTGATGAAACAAAATTTGGCGGTTTTGGCATAATAGATCATAGTGCCAGGTTTTACACTACCGTAAGTGACATATATGACTGTTTCTAGTGTTAGAATGCTAACATTGGCTTGTGTGCTATTATTTTACATAATGATAAAGCGCTTGAATTATTCATAGGGGCTTTAATGACTAAATACTTGTAGATTGCATGACTTTTCACATTTACATGAGTCTTAATAACTTTGTGAAATTGCATGATTATAAAAAAATACAATAAAACTAAAACAGGCACACCACTGAAATATTGCCTCAAAAATATTTAGTATTACTGTTGTTTTTAGGTAATTTCTTGTTGTTTAACCCAGGACAGCTGCAGTCAAAGAAGTGGACCATGGTAGATTCTTAGAACTCCTTTCTAGATATTTTGTGTGTACAAGATAATGTTCCATATGTGCCTAAGTCATAGGAGATAAGATAAGATAATTTTATTAATGTCCAACAAATAACCAAGAAAGTAGGTCAACGGGATTGTTGAGTACACTTGTATCATTATAAAGTGGGAATGCACAAAACGAAGCAAGAGGCAGAATAAGAAGAATAAAATGAGGTACTTCCCTAATCTAAGATCTAAGTAGAGCTCTGAAAGCAAACTACAGATTTGGGTGAGATGAACCCGGAATCTAGATTGGAAAGGGTGAGACCCATTCAGGTTCTGCTCGTAACCGCTCTCCTAACATTTGCATCCAAATGGAGGAAGCTCTGGATTGAACAGTCTGGAAGAGAACCTTTCTATTTTAATCATTATTTATTGAATATATAATTCCATTTATTTGATGTAGAATATTTTGAAACTAAATGCCAGCTTTTGATGCCTCAGAATATCTAGTGTCCCTAGGATCTTAAGAAATCATAGGAAGACATCCATCTTGCTTTACTTTACTTTTTGCATCTTGCTTTTCATAGGGGTTGTTTTAGTGCTCCCACTTTCTATTGACATCATTTTCTACCCTGCAGTCCCTTTGACCTACTTCAGTGGTAATTCGTTGGACATTAATAAAATTATCTTATCTAATCTTTAGTTTCTTTTTCGAGTTTTCTGGTTACTCATTTTTTGGTTAATGTTGCCCCTAAACTTTCCATGGCATATTGGATTGGCCATTTGATTTTTTACTGCCATTCAGGGGTAGCGAGGTATACTTCCTTATAAGTATCAGAAGTATCTTCACCTTTGAAGTGGATGATAAAAATTAACTATTTATCTTGAGGATGCATGTGTTTAACATGATGGTGTTAAGATGAAATTATTTGTCCACAACTTGCAGGGGGAGGGCCAAAAATGGTTTAAATCTTTTCCCAGTTTAGCATTAGCTATTTTCGCTGCACTTGAGGATGCTTTTAGATCCGAATGGGGGTGATGAGGAGTAGCAATTCTTGCTTACTGAGTTCACTAACATCAAGAAGAAATAGAATGAGATTGTTTTCATGTTCAATGCGATTCTTTGAGACATATGTGATGAGTTATCCATCATTCCGAAAAAGAGAGGCTTTTTCTTTAGATATACAGTTTCATACTTTTTATTCTGAATTTAGTTTCAACTTTAGGGAAAGTGCCCAGGAAAATGCCTTATGAAGGTTTAAGAAATCCTTTGCTAATTTGTTAGCTAGATCACTGATTTGTATGGGGGATACTTGACATCAATACTAAAATGTTGATGTTAAGTGTTTTTCTTGACTTTTGTGCTACTTTAGCTTGCTTTTCTGCAACTTTTATTGCAAAAACAAGGGGAAAATATAGCGAATATATGAACTTTTTTCACTTGCTTCATCATATATGATCATATATTCAATATTTTAAGTGTTTTCTTTGCATTTTAGGCAAATTTACTTATTGTTCTATAACAAGGGGAGACTAGCCAATTTATGTAACTTTTGACTTACTTTATCATCTATGGTTATAAATAAGATATTTTGGCTTGTTGTTCGAACAATTTAGTTGCGGATTTCTGAGTTTTGTAGTGTAGAACCCCCACCTTTTCTTGCAGGTTTGAGGTCAAAGTTCTTCAGTTCAACAGGTTCCCCATGCTTGCATTTGTGACAGTTCTTGGGACAGATATGGGCAGGGAAGGACTCCAAAAAGGAAAACAGTTAAGAGTTTAAAGATTTGCTATCTTGGTAATATTCTATTTTTAGAAATTTCATGTTTCTTGACATCTGATCACATTTTTGGATACTCTTTATGAAGATATGCATAGGATTTCAAGTTTGGTAGCATTTGGTGAAAGTCAAAACTTGCATTTCCAGATGAAGCTAAAATTAGGTTTATGCACTTGCAAAAATAATTATATTTATAGATACCCTTTAATGAGGACAATGTGTTGGCCTATTTTGGTGATGATCCAAAATTGTGAAAAATTGGGTAAAAAAACAGGGTTTCTTTGTTTCAGGGCTTGGTCATATTTGGGTTCCCTTTGTGGTGAATAGCATGGGGGTCAAATTCATGTCACTCCAAAATACCCAAAAATTATATCAAAACTAGGGATTTTGCATGTTCTACAAGAAGTTTCCCAAGATTGCCTTTGTGATTTTTCATGACATTACTTTGGCCTACAGATTTGTCCTTCTTGATGATCAGTTTCAAAATATTTTGACCAAAAAAGTAGTGGGCCATAGTTAAGTGATTGCTTGGAGAGCAAGTTGGTGTGCAATTCATTGACATGTGTCACCTATTTTCATACTGTGCACCCTATTTTCAGGTTGACTTGACTTTAGTAACTTGATTGAGGGATTGTGTGCAGTAACATTGGCACTTTCCCTAGAGTTATCCAGACGCCTTTGGATCTTTTCGATGAAGGATTGGCCATTTGATTTTTTACTGCAAATTTGAGGGCTATTTTTTGCAGATCAGTGATCTTCCAGGGAAGCACACCCTCTTTCCAGACCTATCTGTCCACTCTGTCCTAGAATTTGCATGAATTGGTGACAGGAAATGGTTATTTGTAACTGGATTCAATGGCATCCAAACTGAAGATGGGTTTCTACAGTAGTCAAGTGTTGGCCTCCTGACAGTTGAACCAAATTGATAGTTCTCTGCAGGATGAAATTGTCCCAACCTCTGTGGCTCTGCATGAGCAAGGTACTGATGCATAGTTTGACTTCTAGAGGTCACTTCCATTTGTCCATTATGCAAATGAGCACGAGCAAAATTTGGGGTAGCATAGTCATTCCCAGTACTACTATATTGAGTTGAACTGACAGCCATAGATGAATGGGAAACTTCTATGTGCCCTTCATACCCTTCATGAACATAAGGAGGATGAGTAGTGTTTGGACATCCACTATTTTTTTGTCTATTTTCTTCTTCAAGTGGCCGTTGTTAATTGCAGTTTTCTTTCTTATTCAAACCAAGGTTCCATGGTGTCTTCTGGCTATCCAATTTCTCAAGTTTGCGCTGCTTTCCAGGTTGTTCAGACTCTAGCATGAAGTTGGGCCCCTCTAGATCCATAAACTTTGACCATGCTCAAAACATGGCAGACCTTGCCATGCACAGACTTGAAGTTCCTCATCAAACAAGCTAAAATGAAACTTTTGGCTAAGCTATTCAAGTTCATCCTTCATAGCCTTGTGGCATTTTTTCCAGACAGTTGCAATTTTGTCACCCAAATCCACACAAGAAGGTAACCACACAATTAATTCCATCCTCCCACCAAACTATCCAGCCATCCTCGCCTCGCCTCTTGTCCTAGGAATAAGATTCCAAAATATTTTCATAGTATTCAAACAACAAAAGTGTTGAACATTTAAGGCATTAAGCAAGAAGTAAGTCTTGTGAATCCTCGTTATTTTGTCCTTTAAGAGATTGAGAATATGATAGGATGATCATGATGGTCAAAGAGAATCATCTCTCCCAAAACCTAAATAGGTTGTCTTCTGTTGCACTGAAAGAAGGCGATATTATGCTCCAAGACCATGGCCTTATCCAGTCTTTCAAGAACTCTTTCATTGCCTCTTTGGAAGTTTGACCAAGTGAACCACAGCTTAGATGACTCATTTATCGTAAATTTGTTAGGGCCATAAAGGTGGAACCTAGCCTTCAGGCCATTCTAAGCTACATATTTCCTTTGGGGCATTCTGATAGGTGGCATACCTTCTTTATCATCTTGAGTTGCAATCATACTGAAGTTCCCATAGACCAACCAAAGATATTTTGGCAACTCATTAAACACCCAATTCCAAAAGGTAGCCCTTTCCTCATCAACATTTGGCACATAAATGTTAAAAAGGTCGAGCAATCAATCATCTACATTTAGCATGATCCAAACAAGTCTCCACAATGGGTTTGTGTGCCCCACCCCACAACAACAAAATCAAAGTTGGTAGAGACCAAAGTAACAGTTATTAAAATCTTTTCAGGCAAACCAATTAACAGTTCAAAATCTTGTTGTTCTTGCTAGCCATACATTTCTTTTAGCATTGTTAAATATACACTAGTTATGTGATTTATGTTAGAACCATGCTGTTGAGCCTGAGTATTTATTTATTCTTTTCATCCATTATGGGTATGTCACAATTCAAGGTAATTCACATCCGGTTCACCAACAAATTCTCATTCTGTTTTTTTCAATAAGAATAATGTTTTGCATTCGATATGTGCAATAAGTATGATCACTATTAATCATCCGTGAGCCAAAAAAGGACTCATGTTTTGGTGTTCTTTCCTATGTTTCTCAATGATCAATTACTAATAATAGCTCTTAACCAACAATTGATTCATTCTGCAGGTATGTCCTGTCTGTGCAGCCAAAGTTGAGAGAGACATCATTGGGCATATTACTCTTTAGCATGGTCATTTGTTCAAGATATCCTCTCTTCCATCATCCAAAAGTTTTATTTTTCTTTCCCGAAGTGGTTGAGTAGTATTTCTGATGTCCAATTTGGAAACATTACATTGGAGGATAATATTTCTCCTTTTTGTTATTGCGATCCAAATTTCTAAATAAGTAATAAAGTGTTGAGATATTGTAACTTCAAAGAATATTATATTTGTACTTTATTATTCTGGAGATGTTTCATTCCTCCTTGAAGATCTTATTGTATATCCGGAGATGTTTATTCCTCCGTCGGAATGTGGTAACTTGGGTTATTAGACTTCCTTAGTGGGGGTTGGCCCTGTATGTGTTATGTGGGTCAAAGGGTTATTAGACCACCCTAGAGGGGTCGGCCCAATCAGTTGTAGTGGGGTATTTAACCCATTGGTTAAATACGAGCCTACATGATTTGTGTAAAAGACAAGTTGGAGTAGTGTATAAATAGAGGAGGCGTATTCCTCATTTTACACACACACTCACTCACTTGAAAGTGGCGCACTTGTGGAGGAGAGGTCTGCTATGGAGAAGGAGGAGCTTATGCTCAGGGTTACATCTTTGTATATTGCTGGTCATCTATATTGAGGAAGCTTTACTGGGTTTTCTACCCCATGAGGGTTTCCCAGGATAAATTTGTGTCTCTTGTGTTTATGATGTGCTTGTTGTTTCTTCAATGATCCTGTATATGCTATTATTGTGAAATGGAATGCAATGCTGCTATTTTCTGTCTTAGAATATTAAATCCTGACATGGTATCAGAGCTAACCTGAAGGAAGGCAATGTATGGCATTTACGACAATTGCTTTACTTACTACAATTTGAAGGTTAGGGTTTTATATATCAAAAACCAGTCATCTTGGAACTTTTGCCATAAATCCATTTTGGAGAAGGTTCAGGATCTGAAACCTTTACAGGTCGTAGATAACATATCCACGTATCTTGTGTCCAAAGGGCACCTTCCGATTCGTTGTACTTTGTAAGTTATGATCAGTACACGTTAGGTTTCTGCCTCTTCCAGATCTCAGTCAAAATAAGGTGACCTAGGAAAAAAGGTCATAACTTGGGCTAGGAAGCTCCAAATGAATTTTCATAAAATGTGACTGGTAGTACACAGACTGTACTATATCAGGAAACGTTTTTAGAGGCCGAAGATGAACCAGTGGCACGTGGAACTCTGTACAAGTTCGCTCTCCTGGTTTATCCCATAAACAGGTTACGTTGCGACACTTGGGATAACTTGGTCTAGGAAGCTCCAAATGAAATTTCGTAAAACATGATAGGTAGAAAAAAGACTGTACTATCTCACGAAGCGTTTTCAAAGGCCGAAGTTGAACCAGTGACACGTGGCACACCATACAAGTTCACTCTCCTGTTTTATCCCATAAACAGGTCACGTTGCGACACTTGAAATAACTCTCTCTCAGAAAAGCCAATTGAGGTCAGACCTGTTAGGATGGAAAGATGACAGGTCAGGCTACCACAAAAGAATTTTTCAGACCCTGTGGAGCAAAAAGTTCAGAGTTACAGCAGAAACAATTAGGTACATATTTCTGTCAAAACAAAATTATTTTTGGAGCACCTTCATTCATGGCTTCCGGAATTTAGGGTTTCGGAGAAAGTTAGAATTTTTGGAATCGGAATCCACGGCTGAATGCTACTCAGGAAAATCGAAATTTAGAGACCAAGATCAAATTTTTTGGTTGGGTATAAGACCGGGCTTGATCAAACGCCAGTTCGGGATTTTGATCGGAAAGATGGAAAATTAGGGCTTCAGCAAAAGTTGGAATTTTTTGAAGTCTGTAACCACGGCCGGAAGCTCCTCAGAAAAATAAGAGTTTAGAGCCTTGGATCGAACCTTTTGATTGGACAGAAGGGTGGGCTTCATCAAACCCTAGTTTGGGTTCCTTTCCAGAAGATCCAGAATTTTCGAAGGCAATTTTGAGGGGTCAAATTTTGGAGATTTCAAAATTGAAGTACGCTAGCAAGACACATCCTTCCATCCATTCAGAAGTGTGAAAGTCAAAGATTGAATTTTTAGGGTTTCTCTAGCAAACCCTAATCAAGCTCCAGATCAATTTTCATGGGGAGTTGAGGCTAAGGCCTTACATAAGAAGACTACAAGAAGTCTCGACAGGTATGACTTAAGGAGGTTCAGGTATGTCTTGAAATCTGATTCTTGATTAAGTTCATAATGTGTTTGTCTTCATATTATTTATTAGTTCAATCTTGATTAATGTTAGAATTGTCTTATCACCCTAGTAACAGTATGAATGCATGTGAATGATCGAATAAATTCATTGATTAGGGCTATATGATTGTACTAATGCATTATGGTGTTGTGTGAGGTTGATGTTGTTTGCTAACAAGATACAGGTACATCACAAAAGACAAATCAAGTTCCATGACCATGACAACATGAAGACAAAGACTCATCCATAATCTTTGTTCTACTTACGAGGTATGTATGACTTTGTTATATTATGCTTAACCTATGAGACATGCAGGTTCTAGCTCAGGATCTCTAAATCATTGAAGAGATTGTTTAGGTATGTTGTACATAACTAAGCAGGTATACTAATCCATGTATGTTTTCCTATGTCAAGTTAGAATCTTACCTTGTGTTAGGATCTGTTATATAAGTATACTTGGTATGATTGGTTATGCTTATTCATAAAGTTAGTAATCAAGGGTTTATGCATATTATGTCTCTTATCTTGATGATTTAATTAACCAGAAGAGTACTATGATCAAACAAGAATATGCATGAGTAAAAGAAGACCTCCTTGAAACCCTGAATACTAATGATCATGACTATACATATTCAAGATTATTTAGAATTAGAATGTTTTGATAATATTGAGAATATACTAATGAATGTATGTTTGTGTATGAGATCATGCGGATGACACTAGTGCACACTTGAGCATGCACAGTGGTACATAATGAATAGAAGTTCAAAAGACATATAGAAGATCGAGCGGGAGGCAACCACACAAACATAAAAGATAAGTATTTGAGTTGTTATTTGAAATAGTAAATGATATTGCTTGTATGCATATTTGTATTCCTAGAATATATCATGCTGAGTGTAAACATTCATAGAGCATTGAACAGTATACTACTAATATGCATATGATTGGTAAGTTGGACAAACATTCCATTGTTGCTTGTCTAGAATGAAACCTCTTTGCTGACATGCTGAGAGCTATGCACACTCTCGATAGTATGTTCTGGTAGAGATGTAAGGAATCTAGATAGCCACTGTATGCATATAGGATATGGGAAAGTGTTGTGCCAAAGTATTGGTAAAAATAGTTGCATAACTATGTAAGTGATATCTGTATGCATAATAGGTTATCATGTCAATATGATTTGATGATTATGAAGTATTACTAATCATGTACTTAATTTTGATTTGTAGGAAAGATCATGATGAATGATGAACACTGAACAAGCGATGGATGTTCAACAAAAAGATTTACAAATCAAACACACTATAGAAGGCTTGTGGCTAGAAGATTCTTTTAGAAAGAGGAAGATAATCATGATGAGATATTTGCTTCAAGTGGCTAGATAAGACCATTCTCTTAATGGTGTAATTAAAGAAGAAGTGTGAATTAGGTTCTGTACAGGTACCCAGGATCGATAATCAATTGATGAGCTTAATGATCACCATGGGTGATGTGCATCTCAACCTTTGCTACAAGGTTGAATATGGTTTCTATACATAGATGACATGGATGCAAGAAGGAACTCACCATAGAGTTCGAATGATATTGAGGCTCATATCAGTAGACCCATCTAACAAGAGATGGCACAGATAGATATGCAGAAGATCATTCAATGCAGAGTGTGAATGATGTTCAGTCAAAAAGGGAGAATTGACAGTTTCTTGATAAGCTTGGACTTTACCAAAAGTAAAGTTGTTCCTAACATTTACCTTAAGGTTGTGGATGATGAACCTATCATACCATTATTGTATGACGATGATCTCTTTCTGACAAATAATGAGAAATAGATCATGAAAAGAAAGAAGAAGATGGCTACAGAAATGAAAATGAAAGATCTCAGATTGATGCATTACTTCCTAGGTTTGGAAGTATGGAAAGGCTCAGAAGGAATCTTTCTCAACCAAGGAAAGTATGCTGAGAAATATTAAAAGGACTTGATGTGTTGATGACTCATCAGAGTTAGTGGATAGAACTCTGTACAGACAAAATATTGAGTCATTGATGTGTCTAACAAATACTAGGTCAGATATATGCTTTGCTGTGAACACCTTGTGTCAGTATCTAGTGGAAACCAGATGTGTTCACCTGTTATTTGAAAAGCATGTGATGAGGTACCTAAAGGATACGATAGACTTTGATCTATGTTATCTTAGAGATCATTACTTCAGATGGCTACACAGATGTTGATTGGGCAGAAATTGTATCAAACAGGAAGAGCACATCGAGAGGATGTTACTGTCTGGGATTAGCCATGATCTCATGGTTTAGAAGGAAGCAATCTAGTGTGGCTCTCAGCACAAGCGGAATATATGGCTTCTTGCTCTGATAGTTGTGAAGCGGTATGGATTTAGAATGGACACAACTGTGATCCTATGTGACAAACAGAGTTGTACCAAAATGGCAGAGAATCCAGTATTCCATGATAAGTCAAAGCACATAGAGATCTGACATTTCTATATACAAGATATGGTGCAGGAAAGAATTAAAGTTCAAATTTGTAACAAGTTACCAATGTACTAACCAAACCTCTACGTCAAGTAAAGTTTTCCGAGAAAAACTTAAAATAGTTCAGAAGGACCCTCCTCGAAAGGGGGAGCGATGTGATCACTTATGATGAGATTTCCCGCATCGATAGTGAGGTCGATGATGTGGATACCTATATTGGTGATGCCGACAGAGAGGTTGGTGGATGGTCCTTAGACAGGGTCTAAGGTGACAAGGGGATTGCATCACCCTTGAACACATGTTCTAAAAGAGAGCCATAGACGTATGTCTTCGAGAATGAAGTCCTTGGTGGACATGAGGGGATTGGATCATCCCTGGACTCCAGTCCTAAAGAGAGATGTAGACGTATGTCTTCGAGAATGAAGTCCTTGGTGGACATGAGGGGATTGGATCATCCCTGGACTTCAGTCCTAAAAGGAGCCGTAGAAAGGTGTCTCCGAGAAAGAAAAAGGGATTGGATCATCCCTGGACTTCAGTCCTAAAAGAAACCATAGACAGGTGTCTCCGAGAAAGAAGAGGGATTGCATCATCCTTGAACACATGCTCTAAAAGGAGTCATAGACACGTGTCTCCTAGAAAGAAGAGGGATTGCATCATCCTTGAACACATGCTCTAAAAGGAGTCGTAGACAGGTGTCTCCTAGAAAGAAGAGGGATTGCATCATCCTTGAACACATGTTCTAAAAGGATCCATAGACAGATGTCTTCGAGAATGAAGTCCTTCGTGGACATCTGAGGATTGGATCATCCCTGGACTTCAGTCCTAAAGAGAGCCGTAGACATTATGTCTCCAAGAATTGAAGATAGGACTGCATCATCCCTGAACTAGGTTCAAAATGTACATGATGGGATTGCATCGTCCCTAGACATGAGACTTGTCTTAAAGTGATAAGGACTGATCATCCTGGAACTTGATCGGGATTGCATCATCCCTAGACAAGAGACTTGTCTTAAAGTGATAAGGATTGATCATCCTAAAACTTGATCAGGATTGCATCGTCCCTAGACATGAGACTTGTCTTAAAGTTATAAGGACTGATCATCCTGGAACTTGATCGGGATTGCATAGCCCCTAGACATGAGACTTGTCTTAAAGTGATAAGGACTGATCATCCTGTAACTTGATCGGGATTGCATCATCCCTAGACATGAGACTTGTCTTAAAGTGATAAGGATTGATCATCCTGGAACTTGATCGGGATTGCATCATCCCTAGACATGGGACTTGTATTAAAGTGATAAGGATAGATCATCCTGGAACTTGATCGGGATTGCATCGTCCCTAGACATGAGACTTGTCTTAAAGTGATAAGGACTGATCATCCTGGAACTTGATCGGGATTGCATTGTCCCTAGACATGAGACTTGTCTTAAAGTGATAAGGACTGATCATCCTGGAACTTGATCGGGATTGCATCGTCCCTAGACATGAGACTTGTCTTAAAGTGATAAGGATTGATCATCCTGGAACTTGATCGGGATTGCATCGTCCCTAGACATGAGACTTGTCTTAAATTGATAAGGACTGATCATCCTGGAACTTGATAGGGATTGCATCATCCCTAGACATGAGACTTGTCTTAAAGTGATAAGGACTGATCATCCTGGAACTTGATCGAGATTGCATCATCCCTAGACATGAGACTTGTCTTAAAGTGATAAGGACTGATCATCCTGGAACTGGATTGGGATTGCATCGTCCCTAGACATGAGACTTGTCTTAAAGTGATAAGGATTGATCATCCTGGAACTTGATCGAGATTGCATCATCCCTAGACATGAGACTTGTCTTAAAGTGATAAGGACTGATCATCCTGGAACTTGATCGGGATTGCATCGTCCCTAGACATGAGACTTGTCTTAAAGTGATAAGGACCGATCATCCTGGAACTTGATTGGGATTGCATCATCCCTAGACATGAGACTTGTATTAAAGTGATAAGGACTGATCATCCTGGAACTTGATCAAGATTGCATCATCCCTAGACATGAGACTTGTCTTAAAGTGATAAGAATTGATCATCCTAGAACTTGATCGGGATTGCATCATCCCTAGACATGAGACTTGTCTTAAAGTGATAAGGACTGATCATCCTGGAACTTGATCGGGATTTCATCGTACCTAGACATGAGACTTGTCTTAAAGTGATAAGGACTGATCATCCTGGAACTTGATCAGGATTGCATCGTCCCTAGACATGAGACTTGTCTTAAAGTGATAAGGACTGATCATCCTGGAACTTGATCGGGATTGCATAATCCCTAGACATGAGACTTGTCTTAAAGTGATAAGGACTGATCATCCTGGAACTTGATCGGGATTTCATCGTCCCTAGACATGAGACTTGTCTTAAAGTGATAAGGACTGATCATCCTGGAACTTGATCAGGATTGCATCGTCCCTAGACATGAGACTTGTCTTAAAGTGATAAGGACTGATCATCCTGGAACTTGATCGGGATTGCATAATCCCTAGACATGAGACTTGTCTTAAAGTGATAAGGACTGATCATCCTGGAACTTGATCTGGATTGTATCATCCATGGACCTATGTCCTAAAGAGAGCGAGATTGATCATCCTGTAATATGAGCGTGTGTGTTGCAGGGTATGCTACTATGTTTTGATGATAGATGTATTAGTGAGAATACATGCTTTTGATGATAGATGTATTAGTGAGAATACATGCTTTTGATGATAGATGTATTAGTGAGAATACATGCTTTTGATGATAGATGTATTAGTGAGAATACATGTTCTTGATGATAGATGTATTAGTGAGAATACATGCTTTTGATGATAGATGTATTAGTGAGAATACATGCTTTTGATGATAGATGTATTAGTGAAAATACATGCTTTTGATGATAGATGTATTAGTGAGAATACATGCTTTTGATAATAGATGTATTAGTGAGAATACATGTTTTGATGATAGATGTATTAGTGTGGATACTAATGCAGATGATCCAAATGCTATAGATTGAGATGATCCAGATGATGTAGATCGTGATGATCCAGATGTTGTAGATCGAGATGATCCATATGTTGTAGATCGAGATGATCCAGATGCTGTAGATCGAGATGATCCAAATGCTGTAGATCGTGATGATCCAGATGTTGTAGATCGAGATGATCCAAATGTTGTAGATCGAGATGATCTAGATGTTGTAGATTGTGGTGATCCAGATGCTGTAGATTGAGATGATCCAGATGCTGTAGATAGAGATAATCCAGATGTTGTAGATCGTGATGATCCAGATGTTGTAGATCGAGATGATCCAGATGCTGTAGATCGAGATGATCCCGATGCTGATGATCGTATGATGACGATGCTGATGATCGTGAGGATCCAGATGTTGATGTTGTTGTATTTGTTCGAGTGCTGCAGAAGATAAAGACTCAGTACTGAAGATGTTGATGTTCCAGTATTGAAGATGTTCGAGTAACTGCTCGAGTTACTGATGATGTTGAGAAAGCTTCCAATGATTTATAGATGTATCATGTATGATATTGATGACTCCTTGCTCGTGCAAATGCTGTTATAATATCCTTCTTGTTAAGGGGGAGTGTTGAGATATTGTAACTTCAAAGAATATTATATTTGTACTTTATTATTCTGGAGATGTTTCATTCCTCCTTGAAGACCTTATTGTATATCCGGAGATGTTTATTCCTCCGTCGGAATGTGGTAACTTGGGTTATTAGACTTCCTTAGTGGGGGTCGGCCCTGTATGTGTTATGTGGGTCAAAGGGTTATTAGACCACCTTAGAGGGGTCGTCCCAGTCAGTTGTAGTGGGGTATTTAACCCATTGGTTTAATACGAGCCTACATGATTTGTGTAAAAGACAAGTCGGAGTAGTGTATAAATAGAGGAGGTGTATTCCTCATTTTACGCACACACTCACTCACTTGAGAGTGGCACACTTGTGGAGGAGAGGTCTTCTATGGAGAAGGAGGAGCTTATGCTCAGGGTTACATCTTTGTATATTGTTGGTCATCTATATTGAGGAAGCTTTACTGGGTTTTCTACCCCATGAGGGTTTCCCAGGATAAATTTGTGTCTCTTGTGTTTATGCTGTGCTTGTTGTTTCTTCAGTGATCCTGTATATGCTATTATTGTGAAATGGAATGCAATGCTGCTATTTTCTGTCTTAGCATATTAAATATTAACATAAAGCTGTGTTAGATCTTTCACACAGTTTTTATGTGCATTTGTGAATTTTTAGGTGTGTATTTGTGCATTTTATGTGCATGGTAGAGGCAGTTTGGTATGTTCGTTGTTGCTTGGTAGAATTGTGGTCAATTCCAAGAGTTTCATTTAAGTGAGTTCTTCCATTTGCCCCTTAATTATAATGCATGTGCAGCGGAGGAGATGATTTCGTAAAGGAGGCTTGCCATCTAATTCTACAATGTCTTTTTTGGGGAAAGATTTGCGAGAGGTACAACAGCATTCTCTTCTCGGGGGAGGTTTCTCTTGCTCAGGTGGTACTTCCTCCAATGCAGCTTCAGATCCTCTATTAGCTTCTTTAGTTTATATGTTTCCAAATCTTGAGACCGAGGAACATCTACAGCCAATTTTATCTACAAAAACATGTTCAACTAAGGATTCTCCTCATTTGGATAACATAACAATCTATGTTCAAAAAGTAGATTCTTTTATTTTAGTTGTTTCATCATTGTTGTGATCATCTCTAATGAAATGACAAGGTAAGTGTGAATTTTATAAACCCATCTCTTGATTTTAGGATTAAGTCTAATGTTCTGTATCATCTAGTGTTCATCTAGATTAATGAATATGAAATTTGAATAATGTCTATGGGTTGGTTATGAATCCACCTATATAGTGCAATGATATCTAAAGGCGTGGGTTAAGATGCTAAATGACAACCAGTATACTCTCTTGAGCGATACCTTGTATCTTATAATTGAAACTATTAGTGGCCCAATGATTGTAAGGGGCAAAGGATGTAAATACTTATCTCCTCATTTAACTAGCTTTGATTCAGTACTTGGAAGGTTTGTGAGGGAGGTGCCTCGGTAAACTCTACACATGATTTTTTGACACTCTTTATGCCTTCTATTGTAATTTGTTATTATTCGGTGCCTTATCTGATGCATTGTGTATGCTTGTTATGCAATACTGATTATCTTTTATTATACAGTGATCCTAGTAATGTTCCCTACATCTTATTGATACAATAATGCCAGTAGAACATTTAGACCAATCTGCGAACTTGTGAAGTGATTATCTTGCTGCGATTTAAGATCATGCAGATATTGGCCTATTTTCAGCAAAGTTTATGGACACTCTAACCAGAATTTATACTTTATGATTATATCGTTGATGTAGCAATTAATTTTGAATATAATGCCCATGGAAGATGAAGTGGAAGATTTTTGTTAGTCTGACCTCCATAAATCACTCGTGGTCAACTTGAATAGGTCACTGCTGAGTTTAGATAATTGGAAATATCCTTATAATAATCAGAAGCATCTTCTCCAATATTTAAATAGTACCTAAGGCACTTCCCATTCTCAAAGCCATTAATTTCAAAAGTCGAAGGCGGAGCAGGTAGGATCATTGTTTTAAAAACCAGCGGCTTGGACTTTTAACCAACTGGTTTGACTGAGTTGCTGGGCAAGGGTTTTTGATGTTTGTAGAATCATACATGTTTTACTTAAAATTTTAACATTACCATTAATTGTTTCAGGATGTTTGAGAGTGGTTCCAACCTTATCAGACTTCATATGCAAAAAGTAGAATTTTAGATCCCATTCAAAATTCAACAGCGTTAACAGTTTCAAGATTTCATGATTGCAACCTTTTCCACTAGATTCTATCATGTATGAGGGTAAGGGATTGGAATTTAATCTAGCACATCAACCTCTCTATGTACCTTGATGTTGGTGGTGTTGATTCCTGATTTTTGAATTTGATTGAACTTCTCTTGTCATGACCTTAATAAAAATGTACCTTTCAGTCAATCCTTGGTGATTTTGACAGAAGAATTGTTGGAATTTTACTTTTTAGTATGTCAAAAAGTGTATGGAAGAGTGCCATTAATATCAATAGCATAATAGGAGACTTGAGTACACATTAGTTGTAGAAAAACAAGAAAACATAGATCTAACCATTTAGTACACATATAACATCAATCATCTAGTATCTATAGCTTATAACATTGCCATCAAATGATCAATCATCAACAATATCAACCTTCAAGTGTCAGCATTAACATTTTCCATCAACAAACTCTAATAGATAACATCAACCATGAAATGAAACAAAGCATAATATTCATTACCAAAGAGTTGTATGATGCAATCAAGATAGATTAGAGGCAACCAAACTCAGCATTCAAAAAGAAGGTTCCATGCAAGAGTTAGAATCATGTATAAATTGCACGGTCAAAGAGCACATCCAAACATTACCTAATATTGTTGAGCGAGTGAAATTGTCAATTGCTAAGGATGGAAACAAATAAGTCAATTTTGCTTGTAATAGGACTTTCATGTTTAATCTCTCTTTAATGTTATGTAGAGATTAGGAAATGCGTGAAAGGTGGATAAATCCCCAGTTTTTTATCATTACATCTAATAGTTTTATCATTACATCCATCTTTCATGGATCTACTACTAAGTCACCTATATGTCAAGAACGCGATCTGTATCAATGTGATCAGTTTGAAAGGCGATTTGAGGAGCAGCAGCTGGACAATTTCATCTATGTCCAGAGTTGAGAGTATGGGTCAGGAGAGACCTGTTGATCCAGATTTGCTGGTAGCTGTTGATGTTGCAGCTATAATGTATACAAGTGGCAGTACTGATTTTCCCAAGGCCAGTACAGATTCTTTGGTTGGATTTTATACTAGAAGGTGATACTAATAAGATGGAGAATGAAAAGCACTATCTTAAAATGTCCTCTGTAGGCCCACATTAGACATCAATAATCAATTTCAAGATATTTGCTACAATGCTGGCCCTCCTAACTTTTTAGCACATCAAAACTATAGAGATGTGGATAATCTTCTTTTCAATCTTTTTTTAGCATAGAAATAGAATCCTAAAGCAAACCAAGAAATAGAAATGTAATATGGTTTTCAAGTCTCTTTACATTAGAGTGTGTATACTGTTGTCAAATGCATATAGTTAGTCTAGTTTTGGGCCTTGCAAACAGGGCACATCCTTTACTATTAAATTTGCAAGAAAATACTTTCATGATTCCACATATTTCTTGAAAATTGCCAGTCCTTTGGTTTTTCTGCTCCTAGTTTCTTCATATTGATCTTTATATGAAATAGTTCAAAATCCAATCAATATTATCGAATTGATGCCCTCATATGCAATCACCGCCAATTTTTATTTATTTATTTTTTAAATAGACATGTCCGTCGCTATAGAGACGACAAGCGCTAGCAATTTTCGACGAACTTGCTATACTAGCGATGGAAATTTTCATCGCTAGTATAGCAAGTTTGTCAAAACTTGCCGGGGCTTGTCATTTCTATAGCGACAGACATATTTTTTTTAAATATGTGAATCCGTCTCTATAGCCACGAAATTTCGGTGCTATAGCCACGAACGTTCGTTTCTAGAGAGACGAAGATTGCTTTACTTATTTTTTTAAATATGAACATCCGTCGCTATAGCCACGCACTTTCGGTGCTATAGCCACAAACTTTCGGTGCTATAGCCATGAAATTTCATTGCTAGAGAGATGGAGATCGGTTCACTTATTTCTTTTAAATATGAACATCCGTCGCTATAGCCACGCACGTTCGGTGCTATAGCCACGAACTTTCATGGCTATAGCATCGAACTTTCATTGCTAGAGAGATGGAGATTGGTTCACTTATTTCTTTTAAATATGAACATCTGTCGCTATAGCCAAGAACTTTCGGTGCTATAGCCACAAACTTTCGTTGCTAGAGAGACGAAGATCAGTTCACTTATTTCTTTTAAATATGACCATTCGTCGCTCTAGCCACTAAATGTCGGTTCTATAGCCACAAATGTTTGTGGCTAGAGAGACGTAGATCACTTCATTTACTGTATTTTAAATATAAACATTCGTCTCTATAGCAACGAAATACAATGAGTCCTGTTTGTCGCTATAGCAACGGAAAAGTGTTGCAATAGCAACGATTTTCCGTGGGAAAAATCTCCACATGTACTAGTGACACTTCAACCTTTTTCTTATCCCATTCTTAACCAAAGATTCACATTTCTTAAAAGTGGCAAAAACATCATATTTATGTCGAATGCAATAAACCCAAGTTTTTCTAGTTGCATCATCAATAAAAGTAACATAATAAGGAGAGCCACTAAGATATTGTACCTGATCCGATCCCCATACATATGTATGCACAAGATCTAACTTTTCACTATCATTTTTCTTCCCAACCCTGATAAATCTAACTCTCTTTTGTTTTCCATAAACATGGTTCTCATAGAATTCCAAACTAACATGCTTCAAATATGGCAACAACTTCCTTGAATGGAAAATCTGCATCCGCTTCTCACTCATGTGACCAAGCCTATGATGGCAAAATGTTGTATATGTTCCTGGGGAATCTAAATAGATAGAACGGTTAGTATTATGTGGACATAAATACAACATACCTATCATGTCTCCTTTTTCAATTACCATTGCTCCTTTAGTGATCTTCCACCACATTGATCCAAATTTAGATAAACAACCACCATCTCCCAAATACCCTATTGAGATTAGATTTATTTTCATAATAGGAATATGTCTTACATCTTTCAACAACCATTTATTTCCATTCTTTAACTTTATCCATACCTTAACCATTCCAACAATTTTACATGGTTCATAATCACCCAATAAAACATGTACAAAATCACCTTGAACATAATCATAAATAAATTTCCTATGGGGTGTAGCATGACATGAAGCCCCTGAATATACTACCCAATAATCACTAATATTATCTAATGCAAGAATCAAATCATCTTGTAACACATCACATGCTACATTTGCTTTTTGAGTAGTCTCTTACTATCCATCTCCTTTTTTATTTAGAGATATGTAGTCTTTCTTTAGATGCCCATTCTTCCCATAGTTTGAGCACTCTATATTTCCCAGTCTGGATTTGGATCCACCCTTCCTGGACTTCCCACTACTACATGTTCTCTTTCCTCTTTCACTTTGTCTCCCCCTGCTCTCCATTACCAACGCATTACCTGATGTCTCACCTATTATTTTCCTTTGAGTTTCCTCACTAAGAATAAAACCAACAATGTCATCAAATTTGAGATTGTTTGAACAATAGATAGAGTTACTTACAACCATGACCAAGGAATGGCAGCTTTTTGGCAATGAGCACAAGATTAGAATATCCCTAACCTCATCATTGAATTTCACTCCTACATAACTTAGTTGATTAGTAACTGTATTAAATTCGTTTAAATGGTCAACAATAGGCCCAGCTTCTAACATATTCATATTAAATAAACGATTCATTAGAAATATCTTGATAGAAGACGAGATGTTTTCATACAGTTTACCTAATGCGTTCATCAGACCCTCTGTTGTGTTTTTTTTTTTAAATATTGAAAGCCACCGCTGAATCTAGGCACAGTCATATTGTTCCTAGTGCTTTTCTCTCAATAACCTCCCATTCCTCCTCCTTCATATCCACTGACTTACTTACTTTTCTTCACAATGGTAGGAATTGATCATTCTGATACAGATAATCCTCCATTTGCATCTTCCAGAACTAATAGTTTTGGCTATTAAATTCTTTGACCCTAAAACTTCCTTCTTCTGCCATTGCTCCCACTTGAACTAAGAACCCTTCTTTCCTGTGAGTTTATGTGCTAAATAGGCCTTCGGCTCCAACCCCATCTGTTAGAAAAATAGGATCATAGAACAATAGCATAAAACAAGATGCAGAAATAAAACACATAAACCCAATACAAGAGAGACACCAATATATGTGGTTCACCCAATATGGGCTACATCCACGTAGAAGTTGCCAATCATTTTATTATACTGTCCAAAAAATAAAGGGATACAACCCATAGCACATCTACTACAACTTCCTCTTCACTCTCTCGCAATCTCTCTCACACAATCATAGAGATACTTTTTCACAATACCCTACAGTTGCAATACATTCCTCTTGTACATAAAGAGGTTTTCCTTCTAGGTATAAGATCTCTAACATAGCTTCTATTGTCAGATCTAATTGTATTAGATCTAATGAATGGTTCATATGAATTAGTTACAGATCTAGGGATTAGTAACTATATTATATCTAATGAATGGTTCATATTAACTATGAAATTACAACATTTTACAAGGAAATAAAAATTTCTTTCAGGGGTGTTGGCCTCTAGACCCCCCAACTGAGGGGGATGGACCCCCCCGGGACCCTCACGGGGGGGTTAAGCTCCCATGTTGGGACGAGTGTACAGTCCACCTGCACAGCATATAAATTTGGGGTACAAACATGGTTGAACAACAATATCTTTGAATCAAGAACATAATCAGGCTCCACAACCATTAGTTATGAGGCCATCAATATGTAGGACACATGGACCACGAGTGTATCTAGGTGGAAGCGATCGGACCAAAGCTTGTGTCTCTCATATTGGTTTGCATGAAGTGAAGGATTACATTATAGTGAGGGAGGAGAAATTGAGGAGAGCAGAGGACTCCATTTCTTTCCTCCACATGCGCATTTTTTTCTTCTAAAAATGAAGTGACGTCTTGGAAATATTTAATGCTCAACCTCCAATCCGTCGTTTTATGCAACTTGTTCTATAGCTTTCGCAAATTTTTCCACAACTTCTACAACCTATTATTTAGTTTCCACAATTATCCACAACTTGTTTGCAAACTCCACAAACTATTCTTCAATTTCCACAACTTGTTCCACAAATTTCGTAGCTACCTCAACTTCCACAACTTTTTTCGCAGGTTCTAAAACATGTTCTTCAGTTTCTGCAACTTGTTCCTATTTGTTGTCAATTTTGTCATCATAGAACTATATGACTAGTACCTAGTTTCCCTGTCTAAGGGTAGTAATATCACACTTTCAAGTTGATGGGGTAGATTCTTGATTTACTTATGTACCATTGCACCTAAGTAATGTTTGAATATCTTGTAAGGACTTGCACCCCCTTCTATGGGTCCATACTATGGCCATCCATCCATCCATCCTTTTTCACCTCATAGTTTTGGTTTGTATCCTTGGTCTGAAGTTGATGAAGTTGACTCTTGCCTCCCCTCCTATGTTATCAATTTATAGTGTTGGTTGTTGGAAGATGTGTCTTAGAGTTGAATTTGTCCTAGGGATTCCTCTAACTAGGGGTCTGGTGGGATCGCAACCCATGTCCTTCTTGGTTTTTAGTCACTATGAACTATATAGAAATGAACCTTTACCAAAGCATGAAATAGAAAGTAAAAATAAAAAGAAAAGAAGATAAAAAGAAAAATGGGTGATACAAATGAAAAATAAAGTTAAGTCTCTTTGTTTGGAAGTATGGGTACTAGGCACCGTCAGGGATATAGATGCTTGATTGGCACAGATTGTTGAACACCCTAACACTTTGTGTGGATTCTATGCCACTCGGGAAATATTTAGTAGAATCTTGTTGGACTCCCATGAATGACTCCACTGATCTGATGATGAGTACTCCTAGTTGGAGCCAAGCTATTCCATGCAGTATATTCGAATGACCTCCTTGGTTAATTCGAATTGCTCAATCATTGTTACTGTATTGTATTGTATTATATCATTCTGGGTTCAATAGAGCACTGCTGCAATTCTTTTGCACAGTTTACACCATATTTTCTGAGTTTCATCTATTGTAATTGATTTACTTGTTCATTCGATCTGTTGTGCTTAATTTCACATCTTCCAAATTGACTAGATTCCACAGGGGCTTGTTTTCATTGTTAGCGGGAAACCTAAAAATTTCATGAACATGCATGGGAAATATGTATCCATTAAATTGGCAATGACTTGGTTGATTTGGGCACCCACTTGGCCCAACTACTCATTTCATTGGTTTCCTTGCAAGGCATTGTCCATTTGTGCACATTTCAAGGCATAGGGGGGTTTTAGAGGCTTATTTCGGGTTAATTATGGATTAATAGATGGAACACCTAAGGTTTTTCATTAAAAAACCTAATTTGGTGTTTAATAATTTATTAAGAGGAAAAAAGTGTACTTTGTGTTCTAATTTTGAGTTGAGTTGACACTTTTTTATTATTTGGGAATTATTAGCCTAGAAAACCTAAATCGACTTGCTCAAATTGGCTTGTTGCACACATGTTGAGGAGAATCAAAGTGATGTGGAACTTTGGCACACATATGGAGGTGTCTTGGGATCATATAAAGAAAAAATCAACATCAATTAAGTCCCATTTCTTGATTTGGCCTCCTAGCAGATGGATCGTCCCTCTTGGAGCAAATTGTGGGCCTCCAACAACTTGCCAAAAACATGGTTTTTGTTCAAATGCTTGAAGTTGGGAAAACAACACATGGTTTCAACAAACAAGACATGCCTTCTATAAACAACACATAGTATTTTTCCTCTTGTAATGAAGGGACCTATGGTATTGGGAAAATATTTTAATATTGTTGGGCCTAGAGCTTTTGCGGTACCATTTTTGGGTATTGTTGGGCCTGTCCCAAGTGGGGCATTTTTGTGCAAGTCATTTTTGGAACGATGAAGTTGAGCGCAGTTCAGATGAAGACTTTTTGGAAAGACAATTTTTGAGGAGTTGCGATGTGACCGTAGCGGAGTATCGGCAGAATGAGAACTGCGCAGCTGAGGACCGATTCTGCGAAGTAGAAGTGCTATGATGTGCTAGCATGGCACCTGTTTTAAGAAAGAATGATGGTAAGGTTGGCTGGGTGAAAGTGACCTATTTTGGTTAAGATACTCCCTGATTACCAAGCAGGCGGGTAAGGAGTAAGGAGAAAGGAAAGTGATTAGTTACACGCACAAAGGAAGCACGACGTGAACCGGTCCCATAAGGTCGTTAGAGAAGGAACGACCGGGTGAAAGCGACAGTCGACATGCAGTCGACAGGGCAAGCTGAAAGAAACATGACTATGCATAGAGGATGGCCAAGACAGAAGAGTCACTATCAGCACCTAACAGTCCGGTTAGGGGAAAACCGCGACAGTTTTGGAAACCTTAGGGTTTTTTCCTATGCATTGTAAAGACATGACCTACGGGCATGATCTATAAGAAGGAACAATTTTGTAAGGGAAAGGGTTGAATCTTCATTGTTAAGATTGGGTTTGAATCTCATTGTATAATCTTGAGAAATACCTATTTTGAGTCTGCCATTGTAAAGGATCTGCAAGCTATGTGCGCAGATACATATTGAGAGAGAAGAGAGATTGCAGCTCAGTGCATAGACTAGAACTGTTGTACCCTTCCCAAAGACTAATACAACAACAATTCCTATGGATGTAGCTCCCATCCTGGGGGTGAACCACGTTAAACTCTGTGTTGTGTGATTGTTTACATGTTTGCATATGTTATTTGATTAGAATGAATCTTTAAGATCTTGCTTATCAGTTTATGTGTTTTACTTTTATATGTATTCACCATAAGGAATGAGATGGGAATAATATGTTGAGTTTCACATATGTGGATGAATGCTAGATGCATAAGTATTTCTAAGTCTGAGTGAATGCATAATTCGGTTAGATAAACACTTAAGTAGGTATATATCGCGTCATGTGGCTCCCTCGAAGCGCAGAACCAGAAGTGCGCAGTATTTTGTGTTATGTCAAATTGTATAAGCCATAAGATAAATAACAAAGACAACTGATGAATGGATAAAACACTAAGTATAGCTTGTTGAAGCTAGTTAAGTCTGAAGAGGAAGTGCATTTATCCATTGCGTTGTACTGTTGTTGAGTAATTTCCAAACCACGTAGTCCTTGGATGCGCAAGTCGTGCAAGCGTCTGAGCTTGTGGAAGTAAGAAGGAGATCTTCGTGCAATCCTCAATCCGCAGCGTAAGCCCCGTGGTGCACTGTTCATCAGATATGTTAAAGAACTCATCACATGGTTGTGGAAACCTGATTCCAAAAGTCCCCCATTACTTCACCTCGGGTGAGACCTCATTCTGCTCGTAGATTGTTGCCGAAAGGGCCGGTGAAAAGGGGTTTTGTTGGTTCCTTGAACTACAAAGAACCCGGGTCTTTATAGAAAACATCAAGATAGTTATGTAATCCAACAAATGGTTCTGTTGTTGGGCTAAGAATTCGTGATGAGTTGTCATGCTTGAAAGAACTCAAAAGAAAAGGTTCTATTGATTGCAGAAATTTGGCATCCAGACAAGAAATAAATCTGGACTTCGCGTGACAAGACAGAAAGAGACTTCGCAAGGAAGGAAAATCGAAATCCGCATCTCTCCAACATAGATTGGTTGAACAAATACCGGTGGAAAGATATTCACGAAATATTTTGGGCATATTTTGGAAACGAGTTGCACGAGTGGTTGTCAAGGCTCATAGAGCGCAAGAATTGTTTCTCACCAAAAGTACCGATCGAGTGGACCCCGGATCTCATTGCGAGGCTCAAGGAAGTAGATAGCCCATTTTCAAGAGCAGACGACTTTTGGGTTGATAACATACTAGAAGGATTCATAACAGAGTTCGTTGTGGACACATTAAAGTCCTACAGCGCAATCGAAGCAGAGTTTTTCAAAGGTTTTAGATGTAAGTACCTGAACATTTGAGTTTATACATTAAAATGATTTTAGTTGAGAAAGGCATTTTAAGAATGTTTTAAAAGTTTACATAAACTTTTGAATTTGTAATGGTCAATAATTTGAGAAGTGGAAAAAGATATAATTATACCACTAAGAAGACCTCCAGAGAACATGGACTCCACGTAGACATTGATTTACAAACCGCGCCTGATAGCCAAACCACACCTCTATCATCCACCTATCAACCTATTACTCCACAGAACCTGTCGGTTGCAAGTACCACGCCCCCTATCTCTCAGACCCCTCCTTTTGTTAATATTCTTGATCCTCTGAGCGTCAATACCATTAACAATGTGGGAGTGAGTACTTAGACCATCTCGACTCAGAGCATTCTGAATCCAACAATCCCATCTCATAATATTCCACTTCAGAACATTCCATGCAATACAAACTTTACTTTTGCCGCTCATAACCCTACGCAGAACACTGTACCACCTAGGAGAAAGATGACTGATGATATTAAACTGTCGATATTCAAAGGAATGGGTCCAGAAGACCCTAAGAAACATTGGTTTCTATATGAAGCTGTATGGAGTGTTAAGAAAGTTCAGGATGATGTTGTGAAGCAAGCGCAGCTCATCACCACATTTAGAGATAGTGCCTTGAATTGGTTCATGAAGTATTATGTTGGACATCAGAGAACCTTAACAGAGATTAAGGCTACACTATTGAGTGAGTTCAAGAAACCAAAGTCAGAATCCCAATGTATAACAGGACTAAAGGAAATTAAGCAAAAAACTAATGAGACGGTTTGGGAATTTGACCAGAAATTTAAGACATTGTTAGACCAAGTAAGTTTTGGCATAGCACCGCAATAACACCAAGAATGGTTTATAGCCACGTTGTTGCCCCATATCAGACTGTTGTTGATGCAGCAGAAAGTGGCTTCAGAGGCAGAATCCTTGGAGATTGCGATGAAGTTAGAAGCTTCACCTATAGGAGAGACTAGCATTGGCATGTCTCAGATCCAAACATAGTTAGCTACCCTGACACTACAACTACAGGATATAAAGAAGGGAAGAGAATAGAGACAAGAAGTCTGGTGTACAAGATGCAAAGGAGAAGGGAACACTAGAGAACATTGTCCTTTATTTCAAGAGTACCTTAACAGTGGAGCATCGAATCCCCTGAATCTGAATCAAGCACTGTGGTGTGAAATCTGTAAAACGCGATGCCACGGGCCTAAAGACTCTTATCTAATACAAAAGTATGTGCGCACCCCTAAGAGTCTATATTGCAACTTTTGTAAGTCAGTTGGACATGATGAATCCAATTGTATGGCATATGAGCTCATGCAGGAAAGAAAGCGAGACATGGAGCATATGCATGTTAGTGGAGTATACAGAGTCCAAGAAGCAACTCCACAGAAGCAAGATAATGCACAGTATGACCAAAGAACATACAGAGGCCATGGAGGATTCCACAGAAGAGGAAGAAATACTAGTCTGGGACAAGGAAGGGTAAGAGGCCAAATGATCTATTACAACTGTGGCTAGGTAGGTCACTTATCTAGAGATTGTACTAATGAATGTACTACTTGTAATTACTGCAAATGTTTTGATCATGTTATTGAGGTCTACCCAGTGCTAGCGATAGAAATGCAGAAAAGAAAACAAGATGTTGCTAACCCAAATATTTAGTTGATCGCAGCAAAGAGAAGGACTGTGGATCCTAGTATCAATGCAGTGATGCAAAGTGGCACTGCCACAGGGAGAGATAGACAAGCAAAAGCCTCAACTTTTGGATATTTTGAAACTAAGCAGACCCCTCTTGAAACAATCTAGATCAGAAAAGCTATTGGGAAGACACCTTCTTTAAACTTGGAGAAAAACAAAGAAATTTTTGAAGAAGCACGGGACATTTTCAAAGAGTCAGCACCCAGGTCACCAAGAATCCCATTGCGCAGTGAAATACCACATATAGAGGATATGTCCGCCACTTATGACAAAACGGGCCACATAGCAGAGATAGGCACCTCTGTTGCACAGTTCCTATGAAGATGCATGAAGTTACTGAAGAGCGCAGATGCTGTAGCGAAATTACAAAAATTGTTAAACAAGTATGAGCCATGCAGTGAGAAGGAAACTACCGAGAGTGCAGTCCATCAGATTAAGGACCATAGAAGAACAAGCTGAGAAATGAGGGTCAGTGCACAGATAGGAGACTATGAGATGGATGAGATCATCCTTGATATGGGATCTCAAGTAAATGTCTTAACTAAATAGACATGGCAGCAGATGGGGCGACCAAAGTTGTTATGGTCACCTACACAGTTGAGAATGGCCAACCAGGAGAAAGTCATACCTTTTGGAAGGTTAACCAATGTTATTGTTGACATTGATGGAGTGAGAAGTCATGCAGACTTCAAGGTTATTGATATTGTGGATGATAGTTAGCCTTATCCAACACTATTAAGTATAGACTAGGCAATGGATAACCTCACCATCATAAACTTGAAAACAAAGACGATGATCTTTGAAGGAAAGCATCTCGGGGTCATCGCACCACTAGATCCTGCAGATGGCGAAAGATACAGTGAGCCAATTCAGGAAGAATCTAGAGCATAGGATCTTGATCGCCTTTACAAGATGACGACAAATCAAGATGACTATGTTAATCCTACGGCAGATGACACACTCAGTTGGCGATGTGACAGTTCTTGCATCTCAGACTCTGATGCAGGACAGGAGAACTACCAAGGGCGTATGCATGAAGTATCTGCAAGGAGATGCGCGCAGGTCAAAAAGTCACTGCATTGGATTGGAAAAGACGTAAGTCCAATCCCCACCTATGATGGTTCATCTAATGTTTATTCATTTATCCAAGAATATATTGTGTCAGTTGCAGACGAACATCGCATACCAGCACTATATATGGCACTGCGCGAGACACCTGCCAAATGGTGGGTTGCACATAAGCAGACATTGACCACATGGGATCAATGCAGACGCATGATTCAAATCAGGTTCACTGAGAAGGTTGTACTTCCCTTTGAAAAATATAATGGACAGATGGATCCAAGGGATCATATTGAAATCTATTCACAAGCATGGGAGGAGAGACCACAAACAAAATGGGTTCATCTGTTTGCACACACATTGGAAGAACAGGTTCCAAAAAACTGGTACCTAAACACGGAGTTGCGCAGAGGAACTACAGATTGTCCTACCCTAACTGCGAACTTCCAGATAAGTTTCAGTTTTGAAGATGACAACCCGAGTATAAATGAAGCATTGCAAGTCATCAAGGAAAGAATATTCAGAGCAGAATTCCCAAGTACAAATGAGGCATTGGAAGAACTCAAAGAGAGAGTGTTTGAAGATATAAAAGTACCTGTGAACCTACAGCCAGAATGGGAAAGAATGATAGAGCATGCCCTTGAATGCTATAACCTTGCTGAAAATAGTGAAGAACAAGAAGAAAGCGATGAGGAGGATCCGTGCAATGTCAATATACCTGAGTCAGAAGGTGCGCGCAATGTAGAGGGACCTCCACTGGAGATTCTAGACATGAGTGGACCTGTTAAAATGAAAAAAGTGAACATTGGAACAAGTGAAGAGCCGAAGTTCGTATCTATTGGAGACTACTGGGATGATTAGATGGTCGCGGAGATCCCATACGTGCTACATGAATATCAGGATTTATTTCTGACAAAGTTTATAGAAATGAAAGGTATTTTGGGAAAATTAGGGGTTATGAAAATACCTCTTAAGCCAGGCACGAAGCCTGTTAAGCAAAGGCCCTATAGACCCAATCCTCGATATAAAGAAAGAGTTAAGGAAGAACTTGATAAGATGCTTGATGCAGGGATCATTGAGCCAGTTGAAGAATTTGAGTGGATAAGTCCAATGGTTATCCAGGACAAGAAAACTAAGGGTGAGATCAGGATTTGCGTGGATCTCAGGAATATGAATGATGCTTCGCTACATGACCCATTTCCCACTCCTTTTACAAATGAAGTCTTAGATAATGTTGGAGGAAATGAGGCATACTCTTTTACTTATGGATTTTCTGGATACCATCAGATAAGAATTGATCCAGCAGATAGACACAAGACAACTTTTGCTATTGAATGGGGGTCATTCCAGTATACAGTAACGCTCTTCGGTCTGAAGAATGCACCTGCCATCTTTTCCAGAGTTATTGTTGCAGCATTTAAAGATTTCATGCATACATTTTTAGAAGCATATTTTGATGATTGGACTGTCTTTGGTTTTTTGAAGAACCATTGTGAGAACCTTAGAATGATGTTAGCTAAATGCATGCAACATCAAATTTCATTGAATTTAAAGAAGTGTGTTTTTGTGTGCCTTATGGTGTTCTATTAGGACACATTGTGTGCAGACAAGGTTTGATGGTGGATCCTGTGAAGATCGCAGTGATTGTAAATCTACCTACACCAACATCAGTAAAGCAGCTTTGCACCACATTGGGCCATACGGGTTACTACATAAATTTTATAAAGGGTTACACACAGATAACCGCACCAATGGAGAAACTGTTGAAGAAAGATGCGCAGTTCATATGGAATGTGGAATGTGAGCAAGGCTTAGACACATTAAAAGAGAAAATGGTAACTACGCCGATCATAGTGTTTCCAAACTGGGAGAAGCCATTTCATGTACATGTTGATGCTTCATGTATAGCATTGGGTGTTGTACTAGCACAACCAGGAGTTGGAGGTATCGACCATCCCATTGAATTTTCGAGCAAGAAGATCTCATCTACAGAAAAGAATTATACGACCTTTGAAAGAGAAGGTCTAGCTATGGTCTACGCACTACAGAAATTCAGGCACTATTTTCTCGGTGTGCACTTCTCTATGTACACTAACCATTCAACTTTGAAGTACCTGGTCAACAAGCCAGTGTTAGGGGGAAGAATCTGTAGATGGTTGTTACTCTTTCAGGAGTATGACTTTGAAATTGTATTTAAGCCAGGCAGATTGAACTTAGGACCTGAACATCTTTAGAGGATTGGGTCAAGTGAAGAACCCACCAATCTAGAAGACAGTATTCCTGACACACAGTTGTTTTCTATCCACATCGCATATGACTACTACAAATACATTGTTGATTTCTTGACTACTAGGTTAGTTCCAACAAAGTTTACTATGCAAGAGAAGAAGCAGCTGGTAGTACGAGCAGCAGACTTTGTTAGTTTTTCAGAATTTTCAATCTAATCTAAGATCTTAACTGAGAGAATAACATGTACGACATATCTACAACATATCAATCATGGACACAATAATGCAAGCACACAAGAGACACAGAGTTTCACCGGGGAAAACCAAGAAGGTGAAAAACCCCACAACTTCCTTAGAGATAGAAAGAGTAATGATACAACCAAAGTAGAAGAGATAGTATTCTCCTAGCAGTTGATCCTCCTCCTCACATGTGCACCACTTTCTGAGTGATGGAAGAGTGAGTAATGAGATGATCAAATAGAGATCTCCCAATCTCTATTTATACTTGTCCTGTCCTGCCCAATAAACTAGTGGGGCCAACTTGTCTAACTTAGCCTAATAACCCATGGTTACATTAATCCGGGCCGAACCCACACTTGGTGGTCTAATAACCCATTTACCCACTTGACTCATACAGGGTTGACCCCATCAAGGTGGTCTAATAACCCATCGACAAGTTACAACACTTGCAACACTTGTCAATACAAATGACGACACTTCCGGATAGAGGAATAATAACATCTCTATAGGATTACAATATACATAGATGAAATACATAGGTGAAATAAATTCCGATGTTACATATACATCAACACTCCCTCTTAACTAGGAAGGTATTTCTCAACACAGATCTGCTATCACAAGTCTTCTTCTCTGGATCATCATCACTGGATCATCGTCATTGAATCATCATCACTACTGCTATCTCAATCAATCTCCAATATACTCGTCATAGGAAGTTCTACAGAGCCAGTCCTTTTTCATACTGGATGTAGGCCCACCACCCACAGGTCTTCGTCATCACTGGCCATACTATGGAATTCTCAAGACTTATTATGTGTGTCACAAAACCTCGTAAGAGCATCCAGGCTGTTACAAGCACACGACTCTACCTGTCGGATCTCCTAGGGCTGTATTATATGTGATTGTCACAAAATATTAAAAGAGTGTCTTGACAAGCAAGATCTCTAAAGAGAATTTGAGGCCTTTTTCATCCTATCCAGATCTACTGGAGTTATTACATGTGACCCCTACCACAAAACCTTTAAAGAGTGTCTTGACTGGAAAGAACTCTAAAGAGCATCTGAGGCCTTTTTCATGTTGTCCAGATCTCCAGGGCGTATTATATGTGGTCATGGAAAAACCTCAAAAGAGCATCCCAGGACTGATTACAAGCACACAACTCAACCTTACGGATCTCCCAGGGTTGGATTATATTCCATAGGACAAAACCTCAAAAGAGCATCTTCCAAATATCCCAGGACCAGATTACATGCCATAGGAAAGACCTCAAAAGACTATCTGCAAATATCCCAGGGTTGGATTATATGTCCTCCCAAAGCAAAACCTCAAAAGAGCATTTTCTAGATATCCCAGGGCCACATTACATGCCATAGTAAAAACCTCAAAAGACTATCTGCAAACCTCCCAGGGCTGGATTATATGCTTATCTGCACAACCTGTCCACAGCCACGAAGTATCAACCTGATACTCACCATACATCATCTTGATGTACATCATCACATGATCAACCTGATCATCATCATAGCATCATCCTAATACATATCATCTGGAGCAACATCCTGAAGCTCGTCATCCATGATCATCCTGATCATACAATGCATCCACCTGATGCATACCAAGCATCTACTTGATAAATATCATCATACATGATCTACCTAATCATACAATGTATCCACTTGACACATATCATTAGACATGATCTACCTGATCATACAATGTATCCACCTGATACATATCATCATACATGATCTACCTGATCATACAATGCATCCACCTGATACATATACAAATCCATGATCCAACTGATCATATCAAGCATCCAATATCATGCATACATAAATACATGATCCAACTGATCATATCAAGCATCCAACATGATGCATATAACAAGCAGTAACTGGAGCATCATCCTGATGCTCATCATCTAGCACTTACATCCACAGCCATGGGAAGGATCCTCATATCACCATGCTTGGAATGGCTCCTGCAAGTGTGTCCATCACTTCTTCCTCGAAGTGTCATCAATCTGAAGAACACCAACCCTCTCTCTGAAGTACTCAAACTTCACTCTGGCTAGTGGTTTCGTCAACACATATGCAACCTGCTCATCTGTCATGAAATACAGCAGCTCCACTGCTCCTCTCTGCACCATATCCCTGATATAGTGATATTTAATCTCAATGTGCTTCGACCTGTCGTGGAATGTTGGGTTCTCAAACAGCTTCACACAACTTTGGTTGTCACAAAAGATACCAGTAGCCTCTAGTGGGAGATCAAATAACTCAGACAATAGCTTCTGAAGCCATACTTCCACACAACTAGCCGAACAAGCTACAACATACTCTGCCTCGGCTGTATTCAATGCTACGTAGGACTGCTTCCTGATAAACCAAGAGATCACACATGATCCCATACTGAAGCAGCACCCATAAGTGCTCTTCCTATCTGCATCACTACCTGCCCAGTCCGAATCAACATAACCCTGCAAGTTAAACTTTTGATTCGCATCATACTTGAGCCCATAGTCAATTGTACCCTTCAGGTACCTCAGAATATGCTTTATATCAACCAAGTGAACACCTTTGGGATCTGTCAGAAACTGTCTCAATGTGTTCACTGCAAAGCAAATATTGGGTCTTGTGTTCTTTAGGTACATCAAGGACCCAATCATCTGACGATACACAGTGACATCAACCGGATCAGATTAAGCATCACACAAAAGCTTCAGGTTTGATACCATAAATGTGGACATGTACTTGGATTCCCTCATCCCGAACCTCTTAAGGATCTCTACTGCATACTTCCCTTGTCCAAGGAAGATTCCATCTGCACTCTACCACACCTCCATGCCTAGAAAGTGGTGCATCATCTCCAACTTCTTCATCTCGAACTCGGCAGCAAGCTTCCGCTGCATGTCGGCAATCAATATATCCTCACCTGTTACAAATAGGTCATCCACATACAATAGTAGTATCACTGGATTTCCTTCCTCAACCTTGCAGTAAAGGTTGGAATCCACTTTACTCTTAGTAAAGCCCAAACTGGATAGGAAGCCATCTATCCTATCATACCAGGTTTTGCACATATATGACTTCCCTTCATGTGTCTCAAAACCAAGTGGCTACTCCACATACACTTCCTCTTCGACTACACCATTCAAGAAGGCTATCTTGAAATCCATCTGGTGTATTTTCCACTTCATCACTGCAACCAGAGGAGGTACTAATCTGATGGAAGTGGATCTGGCTACAGGAGCAAAAGTCTATATGCTGCCACCTGTAGCATGCTTGATCTTATACAACAGACTTCCCTTCTGGTCTGGGACCACATCCCAAACATCATTCTTCATGATCGATGGATCATGGCATTCTTCCATTACTTCATCCCAGATCCTGGTAACTTCAATATCTTCAATATCTTCAATAGATATCTTTGTTGCTAGAACAAATGTTGTAGTCCTTCTTTTGTAGGTGATGGTATACAATCCTTCCTACAAAACAAGTTAAATTGCATGATTATAAACATCTCATAGTTTTGAAAACAAATTCTTACACATAAGGAAATATGTCATACAGGCATGCAATTATTTTAGCCAATGCTTCAATACAACATTCATCCATATCCTGTAACTTTCTAGATGCCTTCCAATCTCTACCAGAACATTGTTAAGAGTTTGCACTACTCCCAACATGTCAGCAAAGAGGTTTCATTTTAGATAAGTAGCAATGGAATGTTGTACAGTGCCATAGGCCACTTACCCATTACATGCATATTAGTAGTATGTTGTTCATTAATGCAATTATTCTAATATGCCAAAATACACAGCCTAATTCTAGGAACATCAGTATATACATCATTGAACAATATTATTTAAACAATCAAATATGCAAGAAATGATAATTCAAATACTTATCTTTGTTTGTTTGTTGGGTTGACTCCCTCTCGGTCTTTGCTTCCTTTCTGCAACTCCATTCTGATGTGGATTGTGAGAAGTGGTCGACTCCCTTTGAATATCTGCATCCTTGTAGAAACTACTAGAGTGTGCTCCCTCTTGATCTTTTCTTCCTAGATTACCTGTCCTTGAACTTATATCCATCCTCGATCACTATGCATTATTACAAGTATCATTATTGTGATATCCTCGAGATCTCATACATAATCATTTATTAGTATAATCTCAATACTATTAGAAACACAATAGTCTTAAACATGTATAGTAATGATCATTTTAAACACAGATAATAAACATTAGTATTCAAGGTTTATATAGGACTCTTCTGGTTAGTCATATCATCAATTAAAGTAAGAAACATAATATGCCTAAACCCATGATTACTCAAACCTATAACTTCATGAATAATCATAATCAATCATGCCAAGTATACTTATATAAGATATCCTAACACAAGGTAGGATTTTAACTTGATATAGGAAAAACATACTTGGATTAGCATGTTAGCTAGCTATGTCTAACATACCCACATGATGTCTTCTTGTTCTTCAATGACTTGTGCTAGTAACCTGCATATCTCATAAGTTAACCATTATAGAACCAATTTATACATACCTTGTAAGTAGATCTTCTATGTGATCCATGATAATGGATGAATCTTCGTCTTTATGTCTCCATGGTCATATGTTCTTAAACTAGAACATGATTTTTCTTTCTTGATGTACCTTTCATGTTAGCGGACAACATCAACCTCATACAACACCATAATGCATTAGTACAATCATAAGTGTCAAAACCCTAATCAATGAATATCTTCTATCATGCATTCATAATTTTATTAAGGTGATACGACAAGTCAAAAATTAATCAAGATTGTACTAACATAATAATATGAAGACAAACATATCGTAAACTTAATCATGAACATATTTTGAAACATAGATGTAAGTCATACCTGTCGAGATTGCTTGTAATCTTCTTAAGTAAGGCCTTAGCTTCATCTCCTTATGAAACAAGGAATTCTTCACTTATGTAGGTAACCAATGCATTCTCTTCTAGGATTAACCCAATCCACTTTATTTGCAGAGACTAGATCTAAAGCTGGATTAGGGTTTGTTAGAGAAACCCTAAAAATTCAAAGTTTGAATTTCAAACTTCTGAAAGGATAGAAATATGCGCCTTTCTGAGCTGATCAATCTGGTATACTCAAAATTTGAAAACTATAAATTTTCACCCCTCAAAATTGCATTTCAATCTTCCGGATTCACGGGGAGGACCCTAAATTAGGGTTTGATTTTCCCAGAGCTTCACCCAACCAAAAGGTTCAATCCAAAGCTCAAAAATTTGATTTTTCTTAGGAGCTTCCAGCCGTGGTCACAAATTTCAAAAATTCCAATTTTTGCAAAAGCCCTAATTTTCCACTTTTCTGATCAAAGTCCCGAACTAGGGTTTGATCAAGCCTGGCCTTCTTCCCAACCAAAAAATTTGATCTTGGTCTCTAAATTTTGATTTTGATGAGTAGCATTCAGCCGTGGTCTCCAATTACAAAAATTCCAACTTTCTCCGAAACCCTAATTCCCGGAGCCATGAATGAAGGTGCTCAAAATCCAATTCTATTTTGACAGAAATATGCACTTGATTGTTTTTGGTGTAACTCCGAAATTATGAATCCACGGGGTCTAAAACTTCTACCCATGGTAGCCTGACTTGTCATCATTCCAACCCCATAGGTCTGACCTCAATTAGATTCTCTGAGAGAGCATTGTACCAAGTGTCACAACGTAACCTGTTTATGGGATAAAACAGGATAGCAACTTGTACGGCATGCCACGTATCCTTGGTTCACTTTCGGCCTTTGAAACTTTGGTCTGTGAAAGTGTAGTCCATTCCCTACCTGTCACATTTTACGAAATTTCATTTGGAGCTTCCTAGCCTAAGTTATGACCTTTTTTCCTAGGTCACCTGTTTATGAATGAGATTTGGAAGAGGAAGAAACCCTAGATTGTACAAATCATAAAACACAAAGTACAACGAATTATAAGTTGTGCTTCGTATACAAGGTACATGGGGATCTTATCTTCGACTTGTAAGAGTTTCAGATCTTGAAACCTTTCAGAAATGGATTTATAGCGAAAGTGATACGATGACTGGTTTTTGCTATATCAAGCCCTAGCTTTGCAAGTGCAACAAGTGTCATACATGCCATACCATGCCTTCTTTCAGGCTGGCTCAGATACCATGTTAGTTTTTCAAAATTTTCAATCTGATCTAAGATCTTAACTGAGAGAATAACATGTACAGCATATCAATCATGGACAAAATAATGCAAGCACACAAGAGACACATAGTTTCACCGTGGAAAACCAAGAAGGTGAAAGACCCCGCAACTTCCTCAGAAATAGAAAGAGAAATGATACAACCAAAGTAGAAGAGATAGTATTCTCCTAGCAGCTGATCCTCTTCCTCACTTGTGCACCACTTTCCGAGTGATGGAAGAGTGAGTAATGAGATGATCAAATAGATATCTCCCAATCTCTATTTATAGTTGTCCTGTCCTGCCCAATAAACCAGTGGGGCCGACTTGTCTAACTTAGCCTAATAACCCATGGTTACATTAATCCGGCTCGACCCCACACTTTGTGGTCTAATAACCTATTTACCCACATGAATCATACAGGGCCGACCCCATCATGGTGGTCTAATAACCCATCGGCAAGTTACAACACTTGTGACACTTGTCAATACAAATGACGACACTTCTGTATAGAGGAATAATAACATCTCTATAGGAGTGCAATATACATAGATGAAATACATTCCGATGTTACAGATACATCAACAGACTTCACCATAATCGCAGTTCAGATATACAAATTGGGACCGGATGAAGTGTTGTGTGTTGGTTGTGGAGCCTGATCTCCAAATTAAGAGACATTATTATTCAGCCGTGTTTGTACCCTAGCTTTATATGATATGTAAAAGGACTGTACACTCACCCCAGTGGGGGTGGTGTGGGGGGGTTCAAGCCTCCCCCAACCGGGGTATGGGGATAATTACCCCCAGCTGGGGGGTTTGGGGGCAGTGCCCCCGAGAAAGGGGGTTCGGGGGCGAAGCCCTTGAAGGAAATTTTTGGGGTTGTTTTACGAGCCCATGGTTTTGGGTAACCCATGGTATTTTCCCTTTGTATTTCCCCTTTATAAGAAAGACATTGTAATACGGCTAGGGTTGAGTTATTAGGTTTTATGCATTGTAAATATCTCTGAGATCATAAGAGAGACTATGAGAGAGTGAAGAGGAAGTGCAGCGTCTATGCTGCAGGTTGTATCCCTTCACTTTGCTGGATAGTATAATAATAAGGACTGGCAACTTCAGTGTGGATGTATCCCATCTTGGGTGAACCGCGATATATCTGTGTCTCTTTTGTAATGTGTATGTGTGATTATATTTGCATTTCTGTTTATTGTTATTGCTCTGCGATCCTATTTTTCAAACACTGTGCAGATGTGTACTAGACCATGAGAAGCCATTCATTTTGGTTAATGCACATTTAGGTGTATCAGGAGGTCACTATGCAGGAAGAGCCACTACACAGAAGATATTGTGAGCAGGGCTATGGTGGCCTACTATTCACAAATATGCAAAGGAACATTTCCAGAGTTGCGATGTTTGCCAAAGAACAGGAAAGCCGTTGCGAAGAGACGAAATGCCTTTGAATCTGCAGTTAACACTTCAGGCATTTGAGAAATGGGTCGTTGATTTTGTGGGACCTATTAACCCACCAAGAAAAAGGACTGGTGCAAGATATATTATTACTTCAACTGATTATCTCACCATATGGGCAGAAGCGAAGCCAGTGAAGGACTATAGCGCAGTCACTGCCACACAGTTCATTTTTTAGAACATCCTTACTAGGTTTGGATGTCTGAAGATTTTGATAGTGATCAAGGAACTCATTTTTTGAACAGAACTATTGAGGCACTGACTGAAGAGTTCCACATTTACCACCAGCAAAGTATGCCATATCATGCAGAAGAAAATGGAATTGTGGAATCTTTCAATAAGGTACTCAAGAATGTGGTAACTAAGGTATGCAATGTCAATAGGGATGATTGGGATCTGTGCATTCCAGTTGTTTTATGGGCATACAGAACTACTTTTAAGAAACTGACTGGTCATACACCTTTTAGGTTGTCCTATGGACACGAAGCAGTGATTCCTATGGAGTACATTGTTCCCAGCTTGAGAATAGTTGCATTTACAGGCATGGAAGATCAAGAGGCACTAGAAGAAAGGCTTCTACACTTTGTTGGGTTGGAGGAAGATCGCTTCATCGCAGGCTTTCACCAGTAAATGCAGAAAGATAGAGAAAAAGCATAGCATGATCGCCATATTAAGAACAAGTCTTTTTAGGTAGGTGATCTAGTCCTCCTGTATGATAGAAAATTTATGAAGTTTCTTGGAAAGTTTAAGATGCATTGGCTCGGTCCATATACTGTTGTACATGTTACTAATGGTGGAGCAGCTCAGTTAGCCACATTAGCTCCAGAAAATCTACCTGGATTAGTCAATGGAAGTAGGCTAAAACCATATCGGGATAGTCCTACTTCGTAGAACCCTCCGTAGACTGAAATCGCGAAGTTTTTAAAAAAAAGAGACAAAAGAAAAAGAGAAAAGAAGAACCGCGCAGCTTGAAGCTCAAAAAGGTAGCTGCGTAGATCCAATGAAGTAGAGAAGATGTAAATTCCACAACCAAGAAGCTCGACACGATGAAGTAACTCCACTAGATTAGTGACGGTCCACCGCGTAGTTTGGCGCAACACTCTAAGAAATTAGCCGCTAGAATGTCGGTCTGAAAACTAGCCATTATACAATGATTTTGCCGACAACCACTTGATCATTTAACACAGAAATAACCGTTTTGACGTAGTTAATGAAGGAAAGGACCCAAATCCGCAGAGGATTTGGCCAACAGACATGTCATTTAATGATTTTCTAGCCGTTGAGGGGCACGGCTGGGCCTCCCTGCACCTATAAATATCGTTGCAATTGGACTCGTGGGCGTTACCATAACTCTGAAATTTTCTGCAAGCCATACTTTCAAGTTGTTTACAGCATGCCTTAAGTGATCCAGCCAATTTTTTGAGCAATTAGCCAGTGAATGTCTAAAATTTCATCCATTGAGGAAGAATTCACAATCAAGGAGACTATGAAGGTGTTTAAATACGGTGGGATTGAAGCGTTGATGAGAACCCCTGCTAAGAAAGTTGTTATAGAGCAAGTTCAGGGCTCTCGAACATCGCCAAGACATGCTACAGTTATGCAAGACAAGGGAAAGAACCCGGTCGTGGAGAAGATGAAGCTGAAGGTTGTGAGCTCCACAGTACCAGGAGTTCCACTCAGTGACAAAGAAATTCCCTTGAAGTAAATGCCACATTATATCTCTCCGCGTGCAGCAGATGCAGCATCCATTAAACTACTCAAGAATGCTAAGTATGAGATTTCAATCCCACGTATGTCAAAGCATGTACAAGTGGAAGGAAATATGTTGGGAAAAATTCCAGAATGCAAGTTTGAAGATTTTGACCTGCTTCAGATGCAAAAATACCCAGCTGAACCAAAGTTCCCAAAGTTTCAGCCATATCAGTATATGTGCTGGAAGAAGGACATAAAATGCAACTTTGTGCTAGTCGTGCCAAACTGGATAACTGAAGTAGTCGAGTCAAGGTTGCTCAACCTGTTGAGGCTCTCGCACTTTGTCCAAACACCGGAATTGAATGCGGTGGTGCGCACTCTTATGTCGTGCATGCACCAAGGATATATTTGGCTTGATCATAATGTCAACCTAAATATTGATTTGATCCACCGGATTACTGGGTTAAGCAAGAGAGGCGAGGACCCCAAGCAATTTTTCCAATAAAGAACCAAGATAAGGAGGTCGTTGCGAAGATGAAGAAGACACAGCCCATCGTCAAAGGAAAAAGAGGATTTGTCATGGATGATATAGATGATGAAGCTACGCGGTTTGTCACACAACTGCTAGCTAGAAAAATTCTAAGAAAAGCAAGACCGTTTGAAGTACCCACGGGCGCAGTGATCCTTGGGGAAAAGGCCACGACAGGAGGAAGGTTTAACTGGTGTCAGTACCTGCTAAATGAGTTTCGAGAAGAGTTGAATGACACACAGACACATGGAAGTAACTTCCACTATACATGTTTGATAGTGTTGATTGCATTTGTAGGGTGGAAGGACCCAAAACATTACATTGGCCTAAACACCGACAGTAGTGATTGCAGAGGAGCCCGTTATGCAAACCTCTAGGAAAACTTAGTGCCAGAAATACAATGCGCCTCAGCTGAATTTTTCTAAACATATTACAAGTAGTTGCGTGAAGCCATTATCGCCATGCCATGGATATCAAAAGAGGTAACAGCTAAGTATATTTGCACCGTCAATTTTAAAGTTGATATGCATTCTGTCTTTATTTAGGCAAAGGCTCAAAAGAAGAACCCTAAATGGTTCCAAGGAAGCTACCACATGAACAAAGAAGACATGGACACAATTATAAAGGAATGGATACCTGAGTTTAAAGTAGAAGGAATTGTGGATATTGAGAGTGACTCTGAAGAGATTAATCCCATCCCTACACCTATTGTTGAAGAGCCGTGGTCGGGAAATAGAAAGGAAGATGGGAGCTCTTCACAGGAGAAGCCCCAAAAAAAGAAGCAGAAGGCTATAAAGACCCCATCTGAAGTGAGGCTCCACGATGATGATTTTGATATGATCGCATCTACAATCACTGCGCAGATGGAAGATCTGCTGACCAAGAAAGGGAAGAAGGATGAGGCGATTCGAGAAAGTCTACAGAAGAATTTGACTATGCTACAAGGCATTACAGAAATGTTTAAGCAAGTCTAGCGTAATTTTCCCTTGCCGCGAGACTCAGAGTCAAAAGGAAGGTCAGGGGACACTTTGAAGCCGAAGACAACACCTCTCGCCCTGACCTTTCCATCAAAGCCGTGCATAGTCAAACTTGATCCACTGAGTGTAATATTACCACAGCGCGAACAATTAAATTCGGGTGAGTAGGACATCCAGCATGTGGACATTGACATTTCAATGCTGCCAATGGAGGGTCTACAAAATATGCACCTGCAAGTTGTGGAGGAGATCCATGAGAGAGATGTAGTTGCTCGAAACCAGCACTATGAGTTAGTTGCAAACTATAAGCAGTTGCAGGAATCAAGATTGAAGAGCTCCATGCAACTTCAAGATGAGCACGTCTGCCGAATTAGATTAGAGAATATGGTCTCTTCGGTAGCCGAAGAGATATCGGAATGTGACGAGCAGCCAGAGCCTGCAGACACTGTCCTTAAGATTGGTGAAGTGGTCAGCGATCTTAAGGCTAAAATGAAAGATATGGAGATTAGTTACGAAGCAAAGATTGTTTCCTTGGAAGCGCAGAATCAACCGAAGACACCACCTGATCAACAACAGCTTCAAGCAAAAGAAGTGAAAGTTGCAGCATAAAGTATAGCCAGTGAAGTGGCTAAGTGCCAAACGTTTTTAGATAAGGCGAAAAAAACATTTACTACCTTGGAATAGGATCCAAAGTTGCTAGAAATCCAAAGTACTTTAAAGGATAGGCAGGAAGCATTAGAACTCCTGGACACAGAGGTCAAGGCCCTGCCACCAAGGGATCAAATCCGCAGATATATAGAAGTTAGGGAATTGAAGAAGGAACTGCAAGTACTACAAGAAGGGAAACTGAAGTTGGAGATAAGTCGCATCCTCTGCAAGAGGAAGTCCACGAACTCACACATAAAATTGAATAAAAGTTGAGGGAGCTCCACGAAGGACAAGATTCCATGTAAGAACAAGTCAATGATGAAATAACATCTGATGTGTTGGAAACCATCAAGAAAATTGAGCAGGACACCAAGGAAGAGGTTTCAAAGTTGACTACAACATACCAAGAGTTCGTTGCGAAGTTAGATCCACAGGAAGAAGAACAACTAGGAGAACTAGAAGTTGAAAGTTGCTCGAGGACGAGCCACATGTAAGTGTTAGGGGCCTTTCTCTGCAAGTTAGTTTTGGAACTACGAAGTTGAGCGCATTTCAGATGAATACTTTTTGGAAAGACATTTTTTGAGGAGATGCAATGTGAGCGTAGTGTAGTATCAGCAGAATGGGAACTGTGCATCTAAGGACTGGTTCCGCAAAGTAATAGCGTCGCGATGTTCCAATAGGGAACGTGTTTTGAGAAAGAATGAAGGTAAGGTCGGCTGGGTGAATGCGACCTATTTTTTTTTAAGATACTCCATGATTACCAAGCAAGCAGTTAAGGATTAAGGAGAAAGTTAAGCGACCGGACACACGCGCAGAGGAAGCACGTCCTGAACCGGCCGCATAAGGTTGTTAGAGAAGGAACAATCGGGTGAAAGCGACAGTCCGCATGCGATCGACAGGGAAGTCTGAAAGTGACATGGCCACGCGCAGAGGATGGCCACGATGGAAGAGTCACTATCAGTGCCTAACAGTCCAGTTAGGGGGAAACCGTGACAGTTTTGGAAACCTTAGGTTTTTTTCCTATGCATTGTAAAGACATGACCTACGGGCATGATCTATAACAAGGAACAATTTTGTAAGGGAAAGGGTTGAATCTTCATTATTACTATTGGGTTTGAATCTCATTGTATAATCTTGAGCAAGACCTGTTTTGAGTCTGCCATTGTAAAGGTTCTGCAAGCTATGTGCGCAGAGACCTATTGAGAGAGAAGAGAGTATGCAGCTGAGTGCGCAGAATGGAATTGTTGTACCCTTCCCAAATACTAATACAACAAATGTTCCTGTGTATGTAGCTCCCATCCTGGGGGTGAACCACATTAAACTCTTTGTTGTGTGATTGTTTACATGTTTGCATCTGTCATTTGCTTACAATGAATGCTTAAGATCTTGCTTATCAATTTATGTGTTTTACTTTTATATGTATTCACCATAAGGAATGAGATGGGAATAATATGTTAAGTTTTGCATATGTGGATGAATGCTAGATGCATAAGTATTTCTAAGTCTGAGTGAATGCAAATTTGGTTAGATAAACACTTAAGTAGTTAGAGCTCGCACCATACAGCTCCCTCGAAGTGCAGCACTGGAAGTGCGCAATATTTTGTGTTGTCATATAGTATAAGCCATAAGATAAATAACATAAGACAACTGATGAATGGATAAAACACTAATTATAGCTTGTTGAAGCTGGTTAAGTCTGAAGAGGAAGTGCAGTTATCTGTTGTGTTGTCCTGTTGTTGAGTAATTTCCGAACTGCACAGTCCTTGGATGCACGATTTGTGCAAGCATCTGAGCTTGTGGAAGTAAGAAGGTGATCTTCGCGTAGTCCTTAGTACGCAGTACGAGCCCCGCAGTGTGTTGTTCGTCAGATCTATTTAAGCACTCATCATGTGGTTGTGGAAACCTGATTCCACAACTCCCCCATTACTTTGCCTCGGGTGATACCTCAGTATGCTCACAGATTGTTGCCGAAAGAGCCAATGAAAAGGGTTTTTGTTGGTTCCTTGAACCGCAAAGAACCTGGGTCTTTATAGAAAAATTCAAGACAGTTATGTAAGCCAACAGGTATGAACAAAGACAAAGTGGAACCAGTTCAGCGATGCGATCAACTCCAATGAAGTGGCTAGGAAATGGGGAAAATGGTCATGTTGATAGTGTCAAAGGTTGAAGTTGAGTCAGTTAGTTAGAATTGGTCCACATTGTAATAATGAGTCGGTTAGGAAGTTAGCAGGTTAGTGGGAGGGGGTAAATCTTAGTGCACCCTATAAATATGTATTAAAAAGGATTTTTTGGGCTAGACATATGTGCTCAATAGAGATTGTCGAATTTGTGTGCTCTGTAATGGATATATCCGTCCTATCTGTCGGAGATATTTTTAGGAATTTGAGTCCCTGATCTACAGACTGTGTGCGTAGATCCTTGTAATACATGGAGAAATCTATAAGTCTTACCTGAAGTGCTTATTTGGTTGCAACTCTTAATAAAATACAAGTGCTTATGTGGTTTTTCCCAGATGGGTTTCCACGTTAAAAAATGGTGTCGTTATGTGTAATTTTTTGTGATGTGATATGTGTTCTTTCTTTTGTTGAATAAATATCAAATACATGATGGGCATCGTTGTATGAAATTTGGATGTGAATATATTAACCTAGCTAAGCAAAGGAACCTGTCGATGTTATGAACTTCTTGAAGCTATGGCTTGTCATTGTTTTGTAAGAAAACATAATGATGAATGTAATGGTTGTCGAATGTTCCCCTTTTGTGTTTCATGAAGTCTGGTTCTTGCAGTCCCCATAGATATTTCAGGTGAGATTTCATATGCTCTGTAGGTGTTGCCAACAGGGATTTACTCCCTTTTGGGTCGGTGTCTGTGGATTGTGGGGTTTGTTGGTGGATGTTCAGTGTTGAACCCTAGTTGAAGTAAAAGTGCTCCAACAAGTGGTTTTGTTTCCAGGACAGTAAATTTGAGGTGAAGGGGAATGTTTTGGCATCCGACTAAGCCGGAGATACATGATTGGGTAGACTTGTAACTAGAAGAATTTGCAAGGAAGCATAACAGACACCCTCAACTAAATAATGAAGATTGGTTAGATAGTATGTTTTTACTAATATTCATGAAGTATTCTTTGGAAAGTTCCCGATGATATTGCATGAATGGTTAGCAAGGTTAACTTAAAAGAAGACAAATTTCCAATGAGGTGAACCTAGGTATTGGAAACCTGATTTGATACAGCGACTGAAGGGTGTGAATAATAGAATCTCTCGCACAATAGATTTTTGGTTGGATAGTGTATTATAGGAGTATATTACCGAATTCTTTGTTGACACTATTAGGTCATATAGTGCAGCATAACATGAGTTCTTTGAATTTCCACGTGGTAAGTACCTCAAGTCATTGAAATTGTTCATCAAAAAGATTCTTTGTGAAAAATTTGTAATGTGAATGGAATCTGACGAGTAGAGAAATTGTGTGTGGTGGGCATGGGTATTGGATGGACATCAGACTAGATGGAATTAATGGGATGAGATGATATGATAAGTGGATATGAAATTAAATCAAACGAAGGGTGTAGATTTGTGCAAAGTGGAAGACGGTTTCAGTCGAACAAAAGAAGGAGAACTACGACAGAAAAAAGGGGTTGTAGTGCAACTGAAAGGAGAAACTACAAATCAGAGCCACAGCTCGATGAGGATTCTAGTGACAAAGAGGTTTACTACCAACTCATTCCTGAGGAAGGAGAAGAATCTGAAGGATTTTTCCAGACCCGAGGTTGTGACATACCCACGACCCCACATACAGCTCCGGAGACCTAGGTAAGAATGTAACATCCCGTAATTTCACAAAAATTTAAAAATTTTTAAAGTAGCAATAATTACTGAATTTGCTAATGTAGAACATAAAATAATAGTTAAATCTCTTAACTAATTTAATGATAACGACACATTGAAATTCTTAAAAATAATCTATGATGATAGTTCTATTTGCAAAAAGCAGAAATAAATGGATACTAATATTTTAACAAAAGACAATTTACGATCATAACACAAAAATACATCTTTCAGATCTGCTTGTGATTAATTGTAAACTAAATGCGGTACATAGGTTTTTACTATGATTAATTTATTGTTAAAGTACTGACAATTTTCTATTGAATGATGACGAAGGGGTCCTACGAGGTACTTTGAGGTTTACTTAGCTACGTTAGCTAAAGCATTTGAAACTGTCTCCTTGTACAAAAACGCAGGTAAGAGCAATACGGAAGTTTAAGTGTTTACAAGTAATTCTAATTATGTCTTTCAATTTGTCGTCAATTCTTTGTGAAAAATCTAAGTACTTCCTTGTATGAAAGTAAATGGAGGTATGGATCTTTGTTCCACTTATCGTTTACATGTTGGTTTACAAGCTTATGAGTGTTATTAGAATCTTGTCACCATTTTTCCAAAATACAAGTAGTAATATTATAATATTTACTATGGGAATGCTTCAATTTATTAGCTACTCCATAAAATATTAACATGATTCAATGGCTATTTATCATACGTGGAATTAGCTAAAAATAAACATGGCTATAACTTTAGTAGCTTTCACAATTTCTATAATATGAATTTATGAGAAATCAAATTACTATATTATGACCATCATGAATATGAATATACTATAGTGAGAATGCAATACTATAGAACTTAGACCCTCCCCATTTAACATATATATGATGTACTGTTTGCTCAGACCCAGTCGACAGGGGTTCCAATCACTATCGACACCAACCCACCGCGATCTCCCTGAGCACCGGACCAGACAGGTTTTACCCTTCCCAGCAACACCTGCAGAGCAGATGAGGTCTCACCCAAGGAAATCAAGGGAGAGTGGACGGAACCATGTTTTCGCCGAATGAAGGAGGATGTATGCGGCATCAACTACTTAATCTTATTGCAACATTAAAAAATAAGACTATGCATTTACTTCGACATTATTGTACTTGTAACATCATTTAATGGAAACATTCATTGTTGAGGCAGATTATAATAGTAAAGCGACTATTGCATCAAAGAAACATTGCATTACCATCAAAATACAAAAGACACACCAAGATTGCACAGAAACAGTTTCATCACATCATATTATTGCTACAAAAACCTAATACAATGCCTCTACAGATCACAGACTTCAGCAATATCTCTGGATCTTAGAACATACACATAAAATGCATACCAAAAATCTTTCTCTGATCTCTCCTTTCTTTCTTCATACGACCTACAATTTTCTGTCTATATATAGGCTTCCGCCTTTACAACGCTTGTCCACTTACTAACAACTTCCTAACTAACTCCTGGAAAAATGACCCAAAATCTAACTGACACTGTCCAAATGACCCAAAAACCCACCTATTGTGGTATACTTAGCTCGAAATTACATCTCATATGGTCCAATGACCCAAAAACCCGCATTCTGCAGTACAAACGACTTGAAAAATACATAAAATAATAGAGCCTTCTTCCTTCTACGACCTCTTCTGACGTGTTGCAGCATCGGCGATGCTGCGATTCTTCCTTACCAAACCACCTACTAACAGGCCCCAACACAATCTTGTGGCTTTCCCTCGAGCCACGTCAACTAGACATGGAGTATTTGGTGGTCTTCGCTCTATCAGGGTTGAACTATAGTTCTGCAACTATTCTTGCTGTTTGGATCACGCGGTATTGTCCTACTCCTTCTGCTACACTGATCATCTACTCACTGTCATGTACTTCTAGCCCAAAAGTGGAATTTTCCCAACTTACTGTCACATACCTCGCAAACTCATCCTCCAGTCTCGAGAGACCGATTGTAGACTGAGAAGAATTTTGCGAGCAACGCTAGGGTGTAAAATAGTCTAGTGGTTCTGGCACATCTGTTTCGCACCAGTAAGCACATGTTACAAGGACCCAGGGGCGATGACCCCCCCTTTTGTGTGGTCGCAGAGACCACGAGACTTCGAACCATCACCATCTTCCTAGACATCTCGGATGAGACTTCATGCTTGGAACCCCTGAGTGTCTGAGGCACAGCTTTCTCCAAACACTCATGTACACTCATGGTTCGGGCCCTCAACGCACATGGTGTGCTACCACATGAAATAAAATGGATCATTTCCACAACCTCCTTGGAATTCCTAACTTAGCTAGATGCCTGATCCTCTTGTAGCATAACCCCTCTTAATCGAAACAAATGTTGTGCTCTTACTATCCTTGGGTCCTATATTTATACATCGCATTCAGCCATTCGTCTGCCTTGGAAATCCTTTACACCACCTGCTCACGCTCCAGGGTAATCATAATATTCCGCTGCTCCATGTGAGTATTAGCCGGACTATGGAGCAATCGTACTTTCGCATGTTTCCCTGGATGCAAAAATGTGCGAAGCATCCCTTTGGTCATGCTTCCATGGTGGATGCCTCGTTCCAACCATGCAAACCATCCCTCTAAGTTCCATTGGCCATGTTGCCTTGGTGTATTCCTTATTCCAAACGTGAGTTTTTCTGGCACAATCTGAATCGACTAATGATCATATCTACCCAAAAGGAAAAATTCCCATCTGCATAATGATTTCTGATGTGACCCAGTCGCAACGCTGCCACTTGTTGCAGACCGCTCTTAACTTGTGGTAGAAGCCTCCCTGCTTCTGCATTCCATCCCTGTTGGTGCGCGATCCTGCCACCAATCAACCTACACATGTTTTTTTTTTTTTCATATCCGATGTGACTCAGGCATCGTGCTGTTCCAAGACCGATCAATAGGGATTCAACCTGCTACCATTAATCAACTTGGGGAGCATCGCTCCATCCAATTGCTGTAACTGTACCACTCCTCTTGAGGTGATGATACTAATGCGATACAGACCAAGCCAATGCATCTGCAATTTTCCTGGATGTTTCATAAACTTGCTGTCATACAACAACCCCAAATCACCCTATTGAAACTATTTGTTCTTGATGTGGCGATCATGCCAAGCCTTTTGGAGATCCTTCTCCACACCTTGATGGAAACCAGTGATAAAGTGATCTTCCTCCATATGTGTTAACTATGCGAGACATTCCTGTAATGCTGTCGTAGCATCCATACCGGTTGCTACCGCTATGCGCAGACTCAGAATGATATACTCCATAGACATAACCGCTTCTTTCCTATACAGTAGATTGAATGGTGTCTTCCCTGTCAATCTTTTACATGTGGTGCGATAGGCCCAAAATGCTGCTGGGATTTTTAGATCCCAGTCATCATGGTTCACATTGCACACCTTTGTAATCGCATGCTCCAATATCTTATTGAAAGCCTCCACTGTGCCATTCGCCTACGGATGATAGGGTGTGCTCTTCTTATGTTGTATCTGCAACTCCTCCGTCAATGCACTGATGGTGCGATTGAGAAAGTGACTACCTTGATCACTCAACAATATCTTGGGGAAGCCAAAGCGAGTGACAATGTGGTCAAAGAGAAACCACGCAGCTGTGGCCGTGGAACAATCAATGACTGGTGCAGCTTCTGCCCATTGTGTCAAGTAATCTATCACCGTGATGATATACCTAGCACCAGTGCACCTACCCGGTGGATGGATAGGTCCCACAACGTATACTACCCATTTGTCGAATGGCTGCAATGTCAACTAAGGCATAAACGGCATCTCATCCCGTCTGGATGGCTTCTCGATTCTCTAACAAATGTCGCAAGACCGTGCATAATCTATCACATCATTGTGCAGTGTAGGCCACCAGAGCCCCGCTCGAAGAACCTTTATTGTTGTAGCACGGCCACCATGGTGCCCTCCAGTCACTCCCGCATGTGCTTCAGAAAGGATCTGCTCTTGCTCATGTGGCAAGACACACCGTCGCAATATCTCATCAGCACCCATCTTATATAGTGCTCCTGCGATTAGCTGGAAGTCTGCAGCCTTGACTACCAACTTCTTCTTCTGACTAGTGGTGAATTCCTCTAGTGCGGTACCTGTCTCCAGAAACTAAATTGTTTCTTCAAAATATCCATCAGCGACTTCAACTTTAAACAATTGCGCATCAGGCAACCCATCTTCAATGTTAGTTGGCTCCTCTCCTATTTCGATCTGGGAGAGATGATCCGGGCCAGCATTTAACCGCCCTGGCTTCACAATTACTTCAAAACCAAACTCCTAAAATAGAAGTAGCCATCGAGAGATCTTCCCCCCCAACACAGGCTTATTGACCAGGTATTTTAATGCAGAATGATCTGTGAACATCTTGAAATGGCCTCCCAATAAGTAATGGTGAAATTTCTACAATGCATAAACCATTGCTAGACCTTCCCTCTGCATAGTAGTGTAGTTTCTTTCTGCAGATGACAACTTATGGCTAGAAAAAGAAATGGGGTGATCAAGATCCCCCTCTCCGGGCTGGGCCAATACCACTCCCAATGCGATCGATGAGGCATCAACATGAACATGGAATTCCTTACCCCAGTCAGGAAATACTAATATCGGTGCCGAAGACATCTTCGTCTTTAGTGTCTCAAATCTATCCTGACATTTAGGGCTCCACTGGAATACCACATCCTTCTTCAACAACTTCTCCATAGGGGCGGTAATCACAGCATAACCCCTGATGAACTTGCGATAATACCCCGTGTGTCCTAGCGTCGCCCGTAACTACTTAACAGTAGTCGGTGGTGTCAAACTCAGAATGAGCACAATCTTTGCTGGGTTGACCAACAATCCTTGTTTACACACAATATGACCCAACAGTATGCCAAACGGTGCACAAAAGATACATTTCTTTAAGTTCAAAGATATTTAGTGCTGCCGACATCGCTCCAACATCAACTGCAGATTCGCCAGATGATCGCGGACCAAACAATAGAGCGTCGAATCATCCATGTATACTTGCAAAAAATTTTGAATTAAATCTTTGAATGCAGCAATGACAACCCACGAAAATATCACAGGTGCATTCTTCAAGCCAAACAACATTACGGTGTACTAAAAGCAGCCCCATTCGGTAACGAAAGTTGTCTTATGGTGATCTTCTTTGGCAATGCGGATCTGATGGTAGCCAAAGAACCCGTCTGTGAAAGAGTACATCTTCTGGCCACCCACACCTTCGAGCACTTCGTCAGTAAATGGGGTTGGGAACAGATCATGCAAACATGCATCATTTAGCTTCCTGAGGTCGATTTAAATGCGCACTTCGTCAGTCTTCTTATCTTGTACCACCATAGGACTAATCCATTTTGACTCCTCAACTGGTTCAATGATATCGGCATCCAACATGCGATCCAATCCTACCTTGACCCTCTCCTTATGTCGCGGATTCAATTGATAGGGTTGCTGCCGAATCGGCTTAGCATATGGTTTTAATGGAATATTCATCTCCCCTAAGTCACCCAGAATCCCCTTCATGTCAGAAAACTTTGTGGGAAATAAGTTTTGAAACTCATGGAGAAAATCAGTGACCTTGCATATCAGCTCATCATCCCAGTAATCCCCAACATTTGCGAACTTCCGATTGTCCTCTACCCCAATGTTAACCTTGCGGATCTTCAACGGCTAAATGTCCAGACCACTTGGTGCATCAGGTGGTACCACAACACGACTTCCCTCTGATTTCAGTATATTCACATTCTGCAGATCATCACCATCTTCTAGTCCACCACTGATATTGAAGCATTCCATGAGAGACTGCATCTGGCAATGCGTGTGTGGATCCATAGGATATGCCACCGGGACAACCTGCAGAATTACATCACGGATGAGCTGTAATGCATTATTGACCTCTGGATCAACATCCGCAAAACTGAATGTATGGGTAAAACACACTGTAAGCTCTAGCCAAGTAGAAATTTCTCCTCACAACTCAGCTGCAGTATACCATGATTGTGGCATCTCATCCAAAGTATGGATAAAAGCATGGACCCACTCATCTCTTGGTCGCGATACCCATAATCGCTGACACTCCACCAAGTGACCATCAGGATTGTTCCGACCATCATACTTTCCAGTGTGGTAAACCTTGGTATCACCAAAGAGTACTGTTGGAGCCTAGGTCGTAGCTGCGGTAAAGCTGCGAATTTTGGGGAAAAGACAAGTATGAAAGGAAAGTGCTAATTTTGGGACAAGCACTAAGTTTTGGGCAAGAAGGAGACGGTGCGCAGTACGGTGCCAGATGGACAAGCTCAGCAAAGATCATGGACCGGAAATTGCGGAGCTCGCGCGCACGTCATCGAAGAATGAAGGTGGCTCAGCTACCATAATAAATAAGGCGATGGAGTAGAGGGCTCAGCTACCCTCATTTAAAGGCTTAGTACAGAAGTTATGGTTGCTCGGATCAAGGAGGAGCAACGGACCAGAGCATTGAAGGCGAAGGACAATCGCCCATACCCACAATCTGCGCCGGAATTCATGGAGCCTGCAGGAAGCGGCGACGTGACTGCAAGCGGCGCCTACAGTACACCTAGCCATGTGCGTGGTTAGGGTTTTTGGGAATCACTGTTGGGAAAGGCCCACAGTCTTGTAAAGGTGCGACCGCCATGGCCACCTATATATATGAACAATTGTAATGGATAAATGTTAGTTAGTTAGTTGGAAGTAGAGAAAGTTAGCAAGTAAGAGTTAGATACTCTTGAGGATAGATCATGTGTTGATTGTCTTTTGGTATGTTTCTACTGTGTGTAGAACTAGAGTAGAATCGGATAGCCGAGGAGCTAATCCCTGAGTTGCCAGACAGTCTGTGTGACGTCTGTGCCTTTGTAATCTCTATAGAGAAGAGACTAGTGAAGAGAAGGGCTCCCAGCTGTGTGCGTGGAGTTTCCTGTAAAGATCTAAGGCTGCAGCTGTGTGCGCAGCATATTGTATAACTCTATGGTTTTCTGGTTAATATAAACTCCCGTGGACGTGGTTTTCTTCGAGGAGATGAGCTTCACATATGTCTTCCTTTTATAATGTTTGCGTGAATGATAACTGTTTAGAGTTCATTATCTGTGTATGCGAGACTCTTGTATTATCTTTGCGACTGTTTGAGTGAGTTGGAAAGGTCCCGTGATAGCTATAAGTATTAAGTACCGAAGAAGTAGTAACGCGCTGTCGCTGCAGCGGGAGAGGACTGCGCTACTGCGCTGGATGTGAAGGGCGAGGAAGTACTTAGCGCGTCGACGCAAGGAATAGTTGCCTTCTGCGTTAGAGAGGGGAAACTGCGCAGTGGGCCTGTCAAGGAAGGAATCCGCGCAGCCACGCCGAGCGGCTTGCGGGAAAGTCCGACCGCCGATACCTGAGGAACTGAAGAGGAAGAGCAATCTCCGCGTCACCACGGTTAAGGAAACATGATTCCCTAACCCCCCCATAGCCACTTCGGGTGAGACCTCGAGCTGCTGCGCAGCTCGTTGCCGAGAGGGCCAGTGCGCCAAGGGGTTTTGTTGCTGCGCTTCATTACAACCCGGGTCTGCCCAAGAAAGCAGCCAACAAATGGTTCCGTTGCCTAGTGACCTTGTTATTGTGAGACTTGTTATTTCAGAGACGCGCGAGATAGGAGCCAACAAATGGTTCTGTTGCCTAGTGACCTTGTTATTGTGAGACTTGTTATTTCAGAGACGCGCGAGATAGGAGCCAACAAATGGTTCTGTTGCCACGTGACTGAAACTTGCTATTTTTGTGACGTAGAAGATTGTTGCTGAGCCAACAAATGGTTCTGTCGCCTTATGACTTTTTGATCACGTCACTTCCGTTGCTCTGAACCTTGTTGCTCAGCCAACAAAGGATTCCGTTACCTGGCTGAAGCCAGCAAAAGATTCCGTTACACTGAGACTTGCTCAGTTAACAAATGTGTTACTGGAATCCTACAGCTAAAGAAATTGGAGACTGGTTTGATTTAAAGGCTAAAGAGTTCGCTGAACAAGAAAATAGAAGTTCTACGCTCCAAACATAAGACTGGTTACAGAAGTATATTTATACTGACCTTCATGAAATTTTCTTTGTTACCTTTGCACTGGAGTTACACGCTTGGATAGCCAAGTTAGCAGATTCTAGACCTACTGTGCATATTGATCGACCAGTCGCTTGGACGCCTGAGCTAGTCAGTATTGTGAAGCGGATAGACAATCCTGTGTCCCGCGCAGTAGACTTTTGGTTGAATAGTCTACTGAAAGGTTTCATCACCGAGTTTGCAGTAGACACAAGACAAAGTTTCAGTGAAGCTGAGAGGAATTTTTTCCAAGTACACAGAGGTAAGTTCTTAAATTCTCTGAACTTATGGATTAAAATGCTTCTGTATGAAAAAGGAAAACTATGTATTACTTCTGATGAATAGCATAGACAAGTAATGTCCGTAGACTCTGATAGCGATCCTGAACTTATTGGTTGCACTCGTAGTGGAAAACGATATAAAGTAGGCCTTGACCGATATTCTTTTGAATCTAGCCCAGACAATAGCCAAGTCCCTGGACCAAGCCATATAGAAAGACAAGGGAGTGCTCATATCCCTTATCACCCCTTTACACCGCAAAAGCCAGACAAAGCTCAGTATAACCCCGCAGTAACACCTTCTAGTAGCCCACACGGTACTTCTAGTACCTCTGTACCACCTTTATTTAACCAACCCAGAAGCACTGCTACAGCAGCCTCACCTCAACCTAGCACAAGAAGGATGGGTGATGACATGAAGCTACCAACTTTTAGAGGAACAGGGATAGAAGACCCTGAGCAGCACTGGTTCTTATGTAAAGCCATTTGGACAATTAAGCAAATTAATGATGATGCTGTTAAACTGGTTCAGTTAGCAACTACACTAAGAGAAAGAGCCTTGACTTGGTTCATGAAATACTCAGCAGCACAGAATAGAACGCTTGCTGAGGTAAGAAATGCCATGATTAGAGAATTTAAGAAACCTAAATCAGAATCACAGTGTATAACAGAGCTCAAAGACATCAAACAGTTACCTACAGAATCAGTATGGGACTTTGACCAGAAGTTCAAAGCTTTGATAGATCAAGTAAGCTTCGAGTTTGCACCACAACAGCATAAAGAATGGTTCATTGCTGCACTGCTTCCACACATTAGACTTCCTCTTATGCAACAGAATCTCAATACTCAGGAACAAGCTCTAGAGATGGCTATGAAACTAGAAGCTTCGCCTATTGCGGGAACAAGCAACGATGTTGCACATTTACAGAACCAATTAGCAAACTTAACCTTGCAAGTGCATGATATTAAGAAAGGCAAGGAGGTTAAGGAAGAAATTTGGTGTACAAAATGTAAAGCCCAAGGTCATTCAAAGGACCATTGTCCCGTTTTCATAGACTATATTGCAACTGGAGCACCTAACCCTTTACCACAGGCACAAGGGCCTTGGTGTGAAATCTGCAGAACTAGAGGTCATAGACCACAAGAATGTCACTTACTCCAGAAATATGTACAAACTCCAAAGAACCTATATTGTAATTTCTGTAAATCAGTAGGTCATGATGAGAACAATTGTAGAGCATATGATCTTATGATAGAAAGAAAGCATGATGTTTATAGGGTACAAGCAGAGACACAAGGACCCACAGCAGGTCCACCTTATGACCAAACTCGGGACGCCCGAGCAGGAAATTACAGGGGACGCGGACGCACAACAAATTTTGGTCGCGGAAGAGGACAGATCACTTGTTATAATTGCGGAACACAAGGTCATTTTGCCAGGGATTGCCAAAATCCTACAACTCTCTGCAGGTATTGTAAATCTTCTGACCATATCATTGAAGAATGCCCTCAGCTACAGGCTAAGATGCAACTGAAGACCCCACAGGTCAATCAAAATATTCAGTTGATTGCAGCAGAAAAAAGGGAACCAGACCCTACAATTAATATAGTGACACGCAGTGGAGCAACCACTGGTGCGCAAGAGATAGGAACGGGAAAGCAAGCGACGCAATGGGTGCGCCGCGCCAATATTAAACCAGCCCCACTTAACCTGCAAAAGCAAAAAGAAGCATTTAAGCAAGCCCAAGAGTATTTCTCAGATCCGAGAGCTTCAAGTTCTGCCGTAATTCCGCAGAACAATATTCGATCGCAAGTGCTAAGCCAAGACAACCTGGTACAAGAACAGGCCACTACAGCTGGAAGGCCTGACGACGAGCATGCACTAGGCAGTGTCCATGCGTTCCTGCGACAATGTTTAAAATTGTTGCGCAATGAAAAGGCAACTCTAGAACTCCAACACCTGTTGGATCAGTGCCAACAACCTGCTTCGACGAACACACCGCAGTGTGCTGTTCACCGGATTAGGAGTCACATTAGAACTGGAAAAGAGATGAGACTCACAGCGCAGATTGGAGCATTTGAAATGGACGAAGTCATGTTAGATTTGGGCTCCGAAGCCAATGTTCTCACTATGCATACATGGGAACAGATGGGAAGCCCTCAGCTTACAAAATCCCCTATCCAGCTAAGACTCGCAAATCAGCAACGAGTCTCTCCATTGGGCAGATTACCCAATGTACCTATTGATATTGAAGGAGTCAGAAGCTCTGCAGATTTTGAAGTAATCAAAATCATGGATGATAGTAGACCATACCCAGCACTTTTAGGAATAGACTGGGCATTTGACAATTTGGCTGTCATTAATTTGAAGAAAAGACAGATGACCTTTGAGGATGACCAGATTAGGGTCATCGCACCACTTGATCCTATTCAAGGACCAAGGTATATAGAACCCATTCGCGCAGAAGAGGAAGCGCGCCACATGGAAAGTTTGTACCAAATGACCACTAACCACAGTGACTATGTCAACCCCACAGCAGATGGCCATATCAGCTGGCGATGCGATAGCTCGTGCACATCAGACTCAGATGCAGGATTGGAAAACTGGCAGAATCGCCTACATGAGGTCTCTGCAAGACGTTGCGCCATGATGACTAAATCCATTCGATGGATTGGCACAGAACTAACTGACACTCCAATTTTTGATGGTCTAACTGAAGTAACTAAATTCATACAGGAATATGAACAAAAGCTTCCAGAACCGCAGCGCATACAGGCACTAGATATAGCAATGCGCGCTACACCCGCAAGATGGTGGGCTGCGCATAAGGAGAATATTCACACATGGAAACACTGTCGCAGATTGATACTGCGCAGATTCCAGGACACTACAGCAGAAGTGTCGCGCAAATATGAGGGACAGAGTGACCCCCGGTCACACATTGAAGCATGCATCCAGCAATGGTCAGATATTTCGCAAGATGAATGGGTTCACCTATTCATCCACACATTGGATACAGTTCCAAGGAATTGGTATACTGACACAGAATTGCGCAAAGGCACTCTCACTTGGCCTCTTATGATAGAAAGCTTTCAACTTACCTTCAGTTTTGAGTCAGAACATCCGAGTATTGATCAAGCTTTGCAGTGTATTAAAAAGAAGGTATTTGAACCATGTCTAGTAACAGAATATTCCCAACCAGATTGGGCTGTCCAGATAGAACATGCCCTGGAATGCTATAACTTCACCGCTGAAGAGGAGGAGGACGATCCTCGCAACATCAATATCCCAGAATCAGAAGGGACGCGCAATATTAAAGGTCCTGAGCTTGATATTCCTGCCATCACAGAACACATCAAGCTCAAAAAGATTAACATTGGTACAGAAGCTGAACCAAAATTTGCTTCTATAGGAGATTATTGGGATGATGAAACTGTTGGACATGTTTCAGAATTATTACATGACTACCAGGATATCTTTCCCACCAAGTTCACAGAAATGAAAGGCATCCTAGGAGACTTAGGAGTGATGCGCATACCTCTGAAAGCAGACGCCAAGCCAGTAAAGCAGCGCCCATACAGATTGAACCCGCGCTATAAAGAAAAAGTCAAAGAAGAAATTGATAAGATGCTTGCAGCAGGTATTATTGAGCCAGTAGAGGAGAGCGATTGGATTAGTCCTATGGTGGTCCAAGAAAAGAAAATGAAAGGTGAAATAAGAATCTGTGTCGACTTGCGCAAACTCAATGATGCATCAGCGCACGATCCATTTCCCACTCCTTTCACAGATGAAGTACTTGATAATGTTGGAGGACAAGAGGCTTACTCTTTCACTGATGGTTTCTCGGGATATCATCAGATCAGAATCCATCCGGACGACCGCCACAAGACTACTTTTGCAACTGAATGGGGCTCATTCCAGTATACGGTAATGCCCTTTGGTCTTAAAAACGCACCTGCTATCTTCTCTAGAGTTGTTGTTGCTGTTTTTAAAGAATTCATTCACAAGTTCTTAGAAGTCTATTTTGATGACTGGACTGTATTTGGCCTATTAAAGAACCATATTGCAAATCTGCGCATGATGTTAGAAAAATGTAGACAGCATCAGATTTCCCTTAACTTGAAAAAATGTATATTCTGTGCGCCCTTTGGTATTTTGTTGGGACATATTGTATGCAGACAAGGACTCCTGATGGATCCTGCGAAGGTTGCCATCATTGCTAATTTACCTGCGCCCAACTCAGTTAAACAATTGCGCACTACATTGGGACATACAGGATACTACAGAAAATTCATCAAGGGTTATGCAAAGATCACAGCGCCTATGGAAAGATTGCTGAAAAAGGATTCGAAGTTCCAATGGACAGAGGAATGCCAACAGAATTTGGACACACTTAAAGAAAAGATGATCACAGCGCCTATTCTAGTTTTCCCGGACTGGAGAAAACCCTTTCATGTTCATGTTGATGCTTCTTCTATAGCATTGGGGGTTGTGCTTACACAGTCTGGCGAAGGAAGTATTGACCACCCGATTGCTTACTCCAGCAGAAAGCTATCCACAGCTGAGAAGAACTACACCACTACAGAAAGGGAAGGATTAGCTATGGTGTATGCCCTATAGAAATTCAGACACTACCTGTTAGGAGCTCATTTTAACATGTATACTGACCATTCTGCTTTGAAATATTTAGTCAATAAACCAGTGTTAGGAGGAAGAATTTGCAGATGGCTACTGCTCTTTCAAGAATATGATTTCGAGGTTATTGTAAAGCCAGGCAGATTGAATGCAGGGCCTGACCATCTATCCAGGATAGAGTCAGGAGAGGAACCTACAAGTCTAGAGGACAATCTGCCTGACGCACAGTTGTTTTCCATTCAAGCAGCAGACGAATATTATTCTGATATTCTTAAGTTTCTCACTACCGGGCAAGCACCGGCTGAGTTTACAATCCAGCAGAAAAAACAACTTGTTGTTAGAGCCGCAGACTTCACTTTGATAGCAGGCCAACTTTATAAGTTGGGCCCTGACGAAGTTTTACGCAGATGTATCTTACCACATGAAAAGAACTCTATCATCGCAGAAGCGCATTCAGGTACCGCAGGAGGCCATTTCACAGGAAAGTCGACTGCGCAAAAGATATTAGCCGCAGGTCTTTGGTGGCCGACATTGCACAAGGATACTAAGGAATTCTGTAAATGTTGCGATGTGTGCCAGCGCACAGGAAAACCCTCAAGGAGAGATGAAATGCCGCTAAGACCCCAGATTACACTGCGCGCTTTTGAGAAATGGGCCATTGACTTTGTAGGACCTATTAACCCACCAGGAAAAAGAACTGGCGCAAGATACATCATTACAGCTACTGAATACCTCATCAGATGGGCTGAGGCGAAGCCAGTCAAGAATTGCGACGCTGCTACGGCCGCACAGTTCATTTTCGAGAATATTATCACTAGATTTGGATGTCCAGTGATTCTCATGAGCGATCAGGGTACACATTTCCTCAATGAGACTATAGAGGCCCTTACTGAAGAATTTCAAATTAATCACCATAAGAGTACACCCTACCATCCTCAAGCTAATGGTACGGTGGAAGCATTCAATAAAATTCTTGAGAATGCCCTGACGAAGATCTGTAATCAACAAAGAGATGATTGGGACCTTAGAGTCACAGCTGTATTATGGGCTTACAGAACCACTTGCAAAAAACTAACAGGTCACACACCTTTCAGCTTGGTGTATGGACAAGAAGCAGTTATGCCCATGGAATACATTATTCCCAGCCTCAGAATTGCGCAAATTACAGAAATGGCAGATCCTGATACTATGAATGAAAGACTTTCGCAACTGCTTGCCTTAGAAGAAGACAGACTCTTAGCCGGATTCCATCAACAGGTACAGAAGGCAAGACAGAAAGCTTGGCATGACAGGCATATTAAGAATAAAGTCTTTCAGGAACGAGACTTGGTACTCCTCTATGACAGTAAATTTACCAAGTTCCCAGGCAAGTTTCGTGTACACTGGTTAGGTCCTTTTCAGGTGATAAAAATAACAGATGGAGGTGCAGTTCAGCTTGCAAAGCTGGATGGAGAATTACTACCTACAATGATCAACGGGAGTCGGCTCAAGCTTTATCGCAACGGCCACTCCGCTCTGTCGACCTAATATTTTGCTAAAAGAGATGCAGATGCCCAGTGTAGTTGAAAGAGGCACCGCATTCAGTCTACACGGAAGTTGCGAGACACTCAGTCTCCGGCTTCCTGCGCAGTTCCTAGAAACATCCGCGCACTTCTAAATTTTGGCTGGAGCGAACATAGTTGCGCTCTTGTGAAGCTTCTCCCCGGACCATTGAACTGTCGCTCTTGCGGAGTTCCCTTTGATAATTTGCCACTTGAAAAAGTTTTGTTGTGGACCCCTAAAGGCACAGTTCCCTAAGTTGAAATGACCCGCCGGAAATTTTGAATTACAGCAGTTATGTAGCCGCGTCTGAGTAAATGAAGGATAAGTCCGCTATTAAAGTCTAGCCGTTCTGACGGATTCGGCTTAATCTCTGAAAGATTTGCATTTAACTCTGGCGCCGAAAGCATTAGCTTCTCCCGGAAGCCTGTCAGAACCCGTCAATCACACTAAATGCACCCCTACGGCAAGGAGGATAGCGTGTTGTCAACTCATCTATAGCTGCCTATAGCTACGTTACCCCACTTGCTCGCATTTACTCACCTCTGGCTATAAATACCTCACACTTGTATAATTTTTGGGTTACTTTCCTCGAATTACTATCTTCTTTACGAATCCAAATTATTATTTTCAGAGCCGAGTTGTGCAGATTATTTTCCCTTGTTTTCAGCGTCCATATCCTACGAAGGTCCGCCATTTGCTGTCCAGAGTGTTGTTCCCTACATTGATTCACGACGGAGAACCTGTCAACTGAAGAAGTTGTTCGTCAATTCCTGCGCCGAGGATTAGATTTCGGCATGACTACTCCAGTCACGGCTTCGACTTATATACATCCTGGTTATCAGGATCCCAGACAATCTCCGGCTACAAGAGCGTCGCCATCACAGCCAGAAGAACCTGTTCCAGAGCCGTTGGCGACCATGGCAAACTATATTCCACCGCGTCCAGATGATGCGCCAGAAGTACAGATCCCAAAGAATGCAAAGTATCCTATTCCGCTCCTGCCACACTCGGCTAGTGTGCGAGTAGAAGGGCAACTGTTAGGAAACATTCCACTGGTCAAGTTCTCTGATTTCAACCTCGGAGACTATAAGACATATCCTCAATTCCAGCTAGACCGATATCTGGATATAGTGCATAATCCCACCAGAAAGGTTGACGAGTTCATCCCGAAGGGATTTGCAGCAAATCTTGAGCGCCCTGGACTCCTGAATTTGTTGAAGCTACCGCACTTTGGGCGTAGCAATGAAGCGAACGCAGTCGTTAAAACACTGCTATCCTGCGTTCATGGAGGTTACCTTTGGCTCGGGAGGCCAATTGATCTGAATGTTGATTTAATTCACCGCATTACTGGTCTATCTAAGGCTGGTAAGGATCCCAATATTCATTTTGTGGGAAAGGAGAAGGACAGAAAATTGACTGCACAGGTGGTGCAGAAGTATAACTTAACAAGAGGAGGTCGGGCTTATGACCTCACTGCAGTAGAAGACGAGGCACTTCGATTTACAGGAATTCTGCTTGCAGGCAGACTTCTCACAAAGTGCCGACCGAAGGAAGTTACTGGAGTTGTCGTGGAGCTCGCCATCGCAGCTGCGGAGGGAGAGCAGTACAACTGGTCTCTCTTCCTGCTGAATTCTTTCTTGGCTGATTGCCTGAATGTGCAGGACAATGCAGCCCAATCATTCCATTTTTCTTGGCTTTTAATTTTATGCGCTCTCGTTGGGTGGAAGGAGCCCCCGAATACTCAGTTCCTTCCGCGCCGCGCAGGAGAGGTTGCCGGCATGCGCTACATCAACCTCTGGGATTCCCCTAATCCCGCGAAGCGCAAGATGAATCGCGCTGTCTTTTGTGAGTACTACTATCTCCTCCGAGATACCATTCAAGAGATGCCAAGGCTGAGCGAGGAGACAACCACATTATATGAAGGGAAGTTGGCTTTTACTGCCGACCTACATCAACTTTACCTCCGCCCTTGCAGCATTCCAGATGAATGGGCGTTAGGCCTTTACAGGATGACTACAGAGGATGTTGAAGAAACCATCAAGTCCTGGTCGGATGAGTGGAGGGAGGCCGCCGATCTCGCATCCGCGCTGCCAACCGCCGCTACGAAAGAGAAGGATAAGGGCAAGGAAGCCCGTGAGCAGAGAAGTGATGAAGGATCCACAGAACCGGCCACCAAGAAGCAAAAAGTGTCGCATCCCGCTGAGGCTATTCCCTCGGGGATCGACCAGTACATACACGAGCAATTTCGTGAGCTGTGCAATGCGCATGCTCACATCAGAAGTGCTTTAGATTTGCAGTTCGTAGAACTGAAAGGTCTCGCAGGAAGAGTTGCGCAGACCCATGCGCCAGCATCTACTTCGCAGGCGCCACAAGAAATTCCAAGTGCCGAGCGAGTTGAAGAACTCATTGAAAGGCATACTGTCGTGCATATTCCGCCTACCAGCATGACACTTCCAGATCCGTTAACTGCACTACAGGTAAGCGCCGTTGGGCCCATTGAAATTAATTTGTCTCTAATTCCTATAGAGACTCTACAGCTAGTGCATGAGAAAGTTTCTCTTGAGTTGAGAGCTAGAGAGCTCTCTACATTCCAGGAAAATCAAAGACTGCAATCGCAGGAGTTAGAATTGAAGGCAATCCATCAGAATACTTCTGAGAAGCTTGCACTTTATGAGGCGCAAGACATCGGTATCAGAAACGCAGTGGATGAGATTGCCCAGTTATTGCCGACTTGCGAGATTCAACCAGATCTCCCTCTGGTTGCAAAAGTTCAAATTATTGGAGAAAGAGCGAAAACCCTGGAGCAAGAAATAGTTGCTATGGCAGAAGGCCATAGAACCCAGATCGCTGAGCTAGAAGCTCGCGTTGCTGCGCATCTTACGGATGACGCGCAGGTACAATTTGAAGCATTGAGCAGAGCTTCCACACAGATGAAAGATCGAGTACAGGAAGCCGAGAACCTGATGAACCAGGCTATGGAAGCTTGGACGGAGCTTGTGAAGCTCCCTTTTAAAGTAGGACTGTCAGAACAGGTGCAAGCTGCAGAACAATCTCTCACTGTTCTGAATGAAGAAGCTAAGGCCTTAACAGGCTTGCCAAAAATGAAGAAAATGGGTGAAGTACGCAAAATGCAGCAGCAACTGCACAAGCTCAGAACTGAAGATGAGAAGCTCACCAACAGCATTCAACCATTCATGGATGAGTATGCTGAAATCGTTGCCCAGGTTGAGACAAAAATCAAAGAGATTGCTGAATCTCAGGAGATCATTGATACTCTCACTAAAGACGAAGCAACCGCAGAAACGGTGCAAACAGCTGACGAGTGTATTGAGGAATTGGAATCCGCTATTGCGAAGTGGAAGAAAACATTCGCGGAGACTCAAGCAAAAGCAGATGCGCAAATCAAGCGACCACGCGCTAGTGCGAGTGGCTCGAGGGCGAGCCACAAGTGAGTGTTAGGGGCGTGTTGGAGCCTAGGTCGTAGCTGCGGTAAAGCTGCGAATTTTGGGGAAAAGACAAGTATGAAAGGAAAGTGCTAATTTTGGGACAAGCACTAAGTTTTGGGCAAGAAGGAGACGGTGCGCAGTACGGTGCCAGATGGACAAGCTCAGCAAAGATCATGGACCGGAAATCGTGGAGCTTGCGCGCACGTCATCGAAGAATGAAGGTGGCTCAGCTACCATAATAAATAAGGCGATGGAGTAGAGGGCTCAGCTACCCTCATTTAAAGGCTTAGTACAGAAGTTATGGTTGCTCGGATCAAGGAGGAGCAACGGACCAGAGCATTGAAGGCGAAGGACAATCGCCCATACCCACAATCTGCGCCGGAATTCATGGAGCCTGCAGGAAGCGGCGACGTGACTGCAAGCGACGCCTACAGTACACCTAGCCATTTGCGTGGTTAGGGTTTTTGGGAATCACTGTTGGGAAAGGCCCACAGTCTTGTAAAGGTGCGACCGCCATGGCCACCTATATATATGAACAATTGTAATGGATAAATGTTAGTTAGTTAGTTGGAAGTAGAGAAAGTTAGCAAGTAAGAGTTAGATACTCTTGAGGATAGATCATGTGTTGATTGTCTTTTGGTATGTTTCTACTGTGTGTAGAACTAGAGTAGAATCGGATAGCCGAGGAGCTAATCCCTGAGTTGCCAGACAGTCTGTGTGACGTCTGTGCCTTTGTAATCTCTATAGAGAAGAGACTAGTGAAGAGAAGGTCTCCCAGCTGTGTGCGTGGAGTTTCCTGTAAAGATCTAAGGCTGCAGCTGTGTGCGCAGCATATTGTATAACTCTATGGTTTTCTGGTTAATATAAACTCCCGTGGACGTGGTTTTCTTCGAGGAGATGAGATTCACATATGTCTTCCTGTTATAATGTTTGCGTGAATGATAACTGTTTAGAGTTCATTATCTGTGTATGCGAGACTCTTGTATTATCTTTGCGACTGTTTGAGTGAGTTGGAAAGGTCCCGTGATAGCTATAAGTATTAAGTACCGAAGAAGTAGTAACGCGCTGTCGCTGCAGCGGGAGAGGACTGCGCTACTGCGCTGGATGTGAAGGGCGAGGAAGTACTTAGCGCGTCGACGCAAGGAATAGTTGCCTTCTGCGTTACAGAGGGGAAACTGCACAGTGGGCCTGTCGAGGAAGGAATCCGCGCAGCCACGCCGAGCGGCTTGCGGGAAAGTTCGATCGCCGATACCTGAGGAACTGAAGAGGAAGAGCAATCTCCGCGTCACCACGGTTAAGGAAACTTGATTCCCTAACCCCCCCATAGCCACTTCGGGTGAGACCTCGAGCTGCCGCGCAGCTCGTTGCCGAGAGGGCCAGTGCGCCAAGGGGTTTTGTTGCTGCGCTTCATTACAACCTGGGTCTGCCCAAGAAAGCAGCCAACAAGTACCATCATCAATCTTCTAGATTTCATCCATCCATCAATTGATGCCTTGTGTGTCACCCACCAGCATGCTGGAGCAGCCTTCAGTAGTTCGTTCAATGCTAGCAATCATTGTGGTTCGAAAACTCTTTCCTTGAACTCCATCAGAAAGTCAAATAAGCCAGGAAGTCCTTCATATATTGGTAGTGTGACCATTTCAGTTGCGACATGGCATAATGAATGCATGATCAACCCACACTTATGGAGCGACACCTTGTGCAAGTAGTTCTACCAATATTCTAGCACATCATCAGAGTCGGAAGACGCAGAGTTGTCACTGCACCATCCCAGCTCACCGTTGGCAGTTGGATGGATATAATCTTCAGATATATTGAATGCATGGTCCCATCCACTGGGATCGTCATCCTTCACTAGCTCTATGTAGTGACATCCTTCATCCGGATCCAACGAAGCAATAACTCTGAGATCGCGATTTTCAAAAGTCATCATCCGTCGCTTGAAGTTGATTACAGCGCCACTATCATTAGCCCATCCAATCCCTAGTAGTGCAGGATAAGAGCTTTCTCCTTCAACTACTTCGATTACATTAAAGTTGGCATATGTTTTCATTCCCTCAATTTCCACCACCATTCGTGGAACTCTCCCAATCAGTGTCACCTTAGCATGATTAGCTAACCGGAGCTATACAGGAGACCATCTCAATGGGGGACTCCCCATCTTCTGCCAAGCCTACTTGGTCAATATGTTGACATCCGAACCAAGATACAGAATAACTGAATCAACATCGTAGTTTCCAATTTGAATATTCATCTGCATCTCCTTACCCGTCTTTTATCATTGTAAGGAATTAATTGCGAGCTCTTATCGATCATGGGTCGGTCATCGCAACAAAGCTTCAATTGCAGCAAGATCATCCAGATCTCTTGGCAGGGATAAATAATGTTCCAAAACTGCTTGAAGTGTGATGGACTGTCGCGATGGGCCAGCCTCAGAAGTAGTATCAAAAGTAGAGGGCATGTTGTACACAACATCTTAACCTCGGTCGTTTTCTAGTGCATGACGTGCTTGAAGAAATGCCTCCCGATCTGCACCAATGTCAAATGATACCTTCTTTTGTCCGACTAACTGGATCAATGAGCTGTCCTCTTCAGTTGTCTTTCCTCTGTGAGTGACCATAGCAATGGAAGCATCTTGCGGTCTTGGCTCTGCAGAAATTGTCGTGATATTCGTACCCTAGGTCTGGTTCAACGGCGGATTCCCGGGTGGGTTTACATTCTGATTCTGATTTGGCTGCATATTATGGTTCTGCACTGATTGCTGCACTTGGTTCTGGGAAGGCTACTGTGCTTGGGGCTTCTTTTGCAACTGGGGAGTATTCCCTGCTTTCCATCGTGCAATCAACTGCGGACAATTCTCAACCGTGTGATCATTAACAAAATAGAACGTACACTGGTTTTGTAGCAATGGAAAGTCTCGCTGGTAGTGTTCCATACCGCACAATGATAGCATTGAACAGGTCCGTGACCACCTCCTCCTCCTCCATGACCAAATCCTCCACCACATCCTCCCCGGAATCCTCCCTGCTACTAGTACTGTGGTTGGTTAAACTGTTGCTGCATTGGTTCCGGTTGCATTCCTTTCCCTTGCTATACGTACTATGGCCGCTATGGAGCCATCTGCATTGGAACATATTGCGGCGGTTGTTGCTGCTGCGGTGCAAAATGCATCTGCAGTTGAGGTAGCGGTTGGGCTACCTACGGCTGCGGTTGCAACTATTGTACGGCACGCTGGTCATCCTTTACATAGAATGCATCATACATTCTCTCTTGTAGCAACCCATATGCACGGAAATCCTTGGCATCGTGACCCAGCGATTTGCAAAATGTACAATAAAGATTCCTTGGGGTTGTGACCATTTTCTGCATGTATGGGAAACTGTCATGGCTGTGCCCATACACATGGAAGATGCGACACCACGGCATGCTACCACCATTCAACGGATTCAGGGCTCCCAAAACTAGATAGTTGTGGAAGTCCAGGAAATTATCCTTAGTATGTCCTTCTCCCCGACATCACGTACACCAGGCTTCTTCATGTTCCTCCTTGCCTTTCTTCAGATACTGTAAATGGATGGTCAGGTTAGCCAATTGTGTTTGGATCTGTGACATCCCTGCTACATTGTCCCCAATAGGCGATTCCTCCAGCCGCATCGCGATCTCCAAAGCTTCACTCGGTGTAGTAATGTTCTGCTGCATCAGTGGTAGCTGAATATGCGGAAGCAAGGCCGCGATAAACCATTCCTTATGTTGGACGGTACTCATGTCAAAAATGACCCTTTCCATTAGCATTTTAAATCGCTGATCAAAATCCCACATAGTCTCATTGGGATACTACTTAATCTCTTTGAGCTCTGTGATGTATTGTGCTTCAGATTTGGGCTTCCGGAACTCTGCGATCAGGCCTGTATGAATCTCATCCAGATTTTTTGCAGGAGTGCCGACGGGAACTTGCATAAATTTCATAAACCAGTCCAAGGCACAACCTCGAAGAGTCATTGACAATTTTCCCTTTTTAGCATCATCATCAGTGATCTGTTTGACGGTCCATACAGCCTCACATAGAAACTAGTATTGTTCAGGTTTATCTGTTCCATTTCCTTGGAATAGCAGTAACTTAGTATCATCTCCCACCATTCTAGGCTTCCTTCCTCCTTTCGCTGTACTACTACCAATTAAATTCTATGGTATTGACGAACTCGGTGGTGTCGAAGTGGTATTTATTGCTATTTCTGAGAGATAGTGAGCGGTGGTGTGGGCACATTGGTGCTGGGGTTTGGTCCTGCCTTTATCCTGGGTGTATCTTGGTTGTCCTTGTCAGGACTATGAGGCCACTTCGTCCCGTGTGGTATTCCTTCACGGCCTTGCGGTTCGACCACAACAGTACCTTCTCCTATACTCTGCCTCTATTCCTGTCGGAACCTCGCTCCTCCCCTCGTAAGACCACCTTCTTCCTCTGCTTCACTCACAGTCTCTTCATGACCTGCACCCATCTACTCCTTATCATTCCATGTACCACCCCCCAACTCTCCCGGTACCCATGGCCTCCACCCACCAGGATGTCTATTAATCAAGATGCATCTTTAATATACCCTTTTCTCAAATAAGCATCTTAATGGATAGTTGAAGCGACAGCAAAAACCTGCCCCAAGGTTCGCGGAAAAAATATATTTCCGCTTCACTATAGGATTTTTGTGTATCAACCATGAATTCAGTGATATACCCCTCCAAGATGCTATTGAACCATACTTCGACGGCCCGTGATGCTTTATTATCGACTTCCTGTAGTTCTTGGATCAGCTCCAGGGTCCAGGTCGTTGGCTCACCACCCTGGAAGTTCCTCTTCTAAAAGGTCAACTTCGCCAACCATTCGAACAATAGGACCGAGAACTCACAGAAGAACCATTCATGCGGACCGCCATGCATATATCTATCTACCCACTGATCTACTGTCAATCGAGTGTTCTGGATTTCTTCTTTAGCAAATTCCTACAACTTCTGATCAAACCATTCTTGGATCTTCGATTTCATCGAGTGCCACAACATATCCTCCTTCCACTTTTCACACGGTCCTGGAAACGGAACCATTTGTTGGCTCAGACCCAGTCGACAGGGATTCCCATCACTATTGACACCAATCCACCGTGATTTCCGTGAGCACCGGCCTAGACAGGTTTTACCCTACCCAGCAACACCTGCAGAGCAAATGAGGTCTCACCTGAAGTGATCAAGGGAGAGTGGATGAAACCATGTTTCCACCGAATGAAGGAGGTTGTATGCAGCATCAACTACTTAATCTTATTGCAACATTCAATAATAAACCTATGCATTTACTTCGACATTATTGTACTCATAGCATCATTTAATGGAAACATTCATTGTTGTGGTAGATTATAACAGTAAAGAAACTATTGCATCAAAGAAACATTGCATTACCATCAAAACACAGAAGACACACCAAGATTGCACAGAAACAGTTTCATCACATCATATTATTGCTGCAAAAACCCAATACAATGCCTCTGCAGATCACAGACTTCGGCAATATCTTTGGATCTCAGAACATACGCACAAAATGCATACCAAAAATCTCTCTCTGATCTCTCCTTTCTTTCTACGTACGACCTACAACTTTCTGTCTATATATAGGCTTCCGCCTTTACAACGCTTGTCCACTTACTAATAAATTCCTAACTGACTCCTAGACAAATGACCCAAAATCTAACTGACACAGTCCAAATGACCCAAAAACCTGCCTATTGTGGTATACTGAGCTCGAAATTACATCTCATATGGTCCAATGACCCAGAAACCCGCATTCTGCAGTACAAACGACTCAAAAAATACATAAAATAATAGAGCCTTCCTTCCACGACCTCTTTTGACGTGTCGCAGCATCGGCGATGCTGCAATTCTTCCTTACCAAACCGGCTGCCAACATGTACTATCTTAATGTAATCTTGTGCAAGGAGATGGTGATGTAAACAAAGTGTTACGATTTTCATAATGTACAAAAACCTAAACTATACACTAAACATTGAAAGTCTTATGACCTTTGTTCTTTGATAAATAACATACCAAATATATAAACCACACATTCGATGACAAATTTTTTAAATGAAAAGAATCATACAATGAAACCTAAATCTTTGGCAATGATATGTGATATGACAGGGTAAATGAATGTAATGGTGCTATCGTGCTGGCAGTCTGTCGAAACCTGGTCGTAGCATTAAATTCATCTATCTGCTATATGTAGTGGAAGTCTAAGTAGGTGCCTTCATGGCTATGGATCACATGAAGAAGTTTTACGAACATGTACACAAAAAGGTCGAGCTGTAACATGCTTTGTTCCATGACCTGCTAGGTTGGAATTATGGTGGGTGTGAATAATAAATATGGCATTTAATGTGTTGATGCTTGATTCTCAACATGCCTTGTTGGCTTCACCTCTATCATTGATCTCACATGTTTTGGAATTCGAACGAGAAACCCTAAACTCAACTTTTTTATGTGTTTGTTAATTCTTTTGTCATTCAATGTGTTGGGAAAGGTTTTGAGGAGAGGCTGGCAGGCCGAGAAACTCCAAGGTTACAAATGGAAGGTATTGTTACAACATCTCCAAGACTCGAAACCATGACCTGATGAGTGTTATTCTGATAGATGTTTTAAGAGCCGAGCCTTCTGAAATATTTCAGTAGTTTAAGATGTTGAAGGGTTAAATCTGTTGTCGGCTTTTCTGGGTATCCTAAGAGAGTAGTTCTTCAGGTGTAATGTCCCCATTTTGACCCCTTTGTATTAAATCGTAAATGATGTAAATATTGTAATTTAATCATGGTGAGGAGCTCAAGGCCAAGGCCCCACCATTGATTTAGTGTTTCATGTATCGGCAATTAAAAATAGATGCCTATGGTTCTTGTGCGAGATGGGCACAATGTAAATAAGACATCATGTAAATACGAATTTTAATGGAAAAACCCCAACTAGCTATGCAATGCAACAAAAGAGATGGAGCATGATTCTACAAGGAAAAGGGAGGGAAATTATCCAAACCCTTGAGCCACTAGGGTCAGCCCATGTGTCAATAAGAAAACCCATGAAACTCTTAACTATCCATTTTTGTCTCATGCACCCAATCATTTTAATTCTTCCAAAGATTGGTTGGGGCAGTTAATGTCTTGGGATTGGAGAAGTATGGCAGTCAGATTTTCGTGCATGGGCAAGCCATCAACCTGGAAATCGTATTTTTGGCTTGTTGGGCAAGAAAACCCCCACAAAATGCTTCCTAAGGCAATTCTTCATCCATTACGTTCTTCCTCTCACGCAGACAGAGCTCACTGGAATTTATCCTCACGTTTTTCACCATAACCCTGTTTTTTTCCATGCCCAGGAACTTTTTTTTGGTATTGTGCAATAGCTAGGGAAGGAGGGACGCGAATTGGGACTGAGGGAGAGGTTGTTTTTTCCCCTGGGGCATTTTTCTGGAATGGGTTTTGCTCTCCCAGTCGAATTTTCCAAGTGCCCATACGTTTTGAGTCTACCCACATTTTTCTGAAGCGAAGGAAACCCCATCTCATGCATCCCACTGTCGAAACATTTTTCTCATGCTCAGCAAGGGTAGTTTGTTGTTATGTGCATCCTTGTTTTGATGTGAACCCGTGAGCAAGAAACTGGAGTGGTAGTGGATAGAATTAGCTTGATAAACCTAGTGTAGGGAGTAACCTCTCAAGAAGATCAAGAGGGATGGCTACTTTTCTATGCACATCCTGAGAGCACTAGAAAGGAAGGTATGGCTTGAGGGACTGTGTGGCAGTGAAGAGAATACTTCCTTGTGTTGGGTGTGTAGGCATTGTGAGTGCCAAGCTGAATAGATCTTGGAGAGGTACCCATAGCTCTGTGATTGAGCTCACTAGCTTAGCAATTCTTCCCTTCCATGTCCTAGCAGCCTGATAAACCCAATTGTAGATTGGCTTGGCTCATCTTGGTGTATGCTTGGCTATGTGTGAGTCTGCTGTTCCCTGGTTCCTTGTAGAGATCATGCCCAGCTCGGGGGTGGAAGTTGTATCAAGAGGTTGATAAGCACAACTGGCCTATGGTTGGGTGGAACGTTGCAGTTGCATAGCCAGTTGCTTGGGACTACCCTATTGAGATAAGTATTCTTTTGTGTTAAATTTGAAATTATCATTTGATGAATATTATGAATGTATGGGGATGTGTTAAATGAATTTACTTATGCTGTGTATTCAAATGGTTATGCATTTCCATATGATCTTTTATAATTCTGCAAAGGTCTTTATTTAATGGCTGTCACATAAATCTTGAATGTATGTTAGATATCAACAGGATTTATTTAATTTCCATTGTGTTGCTATAGCATGCACATATACATGTCTCTGTATCAATAAGTTTAATTAATGGATATGGGGCTAATTGCTCGGAATGAGCATCACGTCCTCTCTATCCTGCTGGTATGGTAGGAGGGGACATTACATCAGGGCTTTTCTCAGGAAGCTTTGAACCTTGTTCGATTCTCATGCAAGAATGTATCATTGTTCACAGAACTAGAACTCTCTTTAATGTACTGGAAAGATGACTTCATCAATTTTTTTTACAGGAGGTGTCTCTTATCTTGGAACTACAATACGTAGGTAATGTGTCACTAACGAGGGTTATTGCTTTCTAAAAATTTTCTATAAATAATTCAGAAATTTCTTATTTAAACCTCTTAGGTTTTCTTGTGATAGGTGCTCTTTGTTGAAGGGTTTGTGAGTTTGACAGTATGAGGAGTAATGCTTGTAGCTCACTAGTAAGCCTCGGTGGTTCCTTACTTCGTAGGTCCTCTTGGCCTGTCGTGGCCAATGCTTGGTGTTTGATGATGGAATATATGATTCCTGGAAAAGTTTTGGCCGGTGATGTGTTTTGAAAGCCAAAAGACAGAGTACTAGAGGATGAGATCCTCGGCTTGTTTTGTTTACTCTACTTTGCAGTGTTTAACTGTAAATTTTGGTTGAAATGTAACTTGTTTTCATATGTAATTACTAAAGGGATGGACCCTCATCATTTTGAATGGAAACTAGTATTAAAACTTTAAATGGTTTCTGTGCACTGTATACGTTTCACTTCGTCGAAGTTTGAATAAGTAATGTAGTGTTTTGGTGAAATTTTAGAGCCATGGGCTGTCTTGTTTCTGTGAAAGAGAGGTTTTGTGCTACGATGCATATACTTATGTTTTGAATGGTAAAATGGAACTATGTTTGTAAAGAAAAACTTAAAAATAGTTGAGCGGTTTCTATATTTGCA